>OU452199.1:33213252-34463252 GCA_911728435.2 Apoderus coryli
CAAAAGGTGAAGTACCCTTACAATATATGTTATGCTCCCTAGTATTCACTAAAACATAAAGTTACTGTATGCATAATATTCACTACGTAATTCTCACAGAGTGAATAAGTTTTGTAATGAAGCCCTGCTGTTTGCGAGTAGGTAGGTAATATTATATTTGCTTACATAAATACACAAGTTAGCTTTGGCTTAAATATTTTCAAACAAATGAATTCACCTAATTTTAAAACGGAAGGTTACAAACATTTTGAAACACTATGGACTGCAGCTATAAATCTGTTATGGCCGTTTGCACCAAAAATAATTTATACAGCACAAAATACATGGTTAAGTCTTTAATAACTTGAAGTTGTGTCAGTCTTGTTTTTAATGAACTTTACTTACTTAGAGTAAAAATGTATTCTGAGGGATAAATAGCTGTGGGAGGAGCGAGAGTTAAATGAGCTTTAATCCCACTAAACGATCTTTTTCAACAAGAGAAAATGGTTGTTACTTTTACGTATCCATATAGGACGTGTCGCAGAAAATAAAAGTTATTACATCTACAATCATTTAACCACGTGTGGGTTTTATTATATCCCGTCTCTTGAATGCCGTATTTACCTAGCTGGGGTCGCATTTTTATGGTGTTAACAAAAACATAATAAAAGCACAACTACACAGCATCATTCAGGGCATTGTGTTACATTTTATGATAAACCATAATGCTAAATCCTAGTCCTAGTTATTAAGCATCTCTTGCTTGAATTTATAGAGCAAGGATTATCTAAAATAGGAGCCTTGATATTGCCAGCAAATTAGCACATTAAAATATGCTTTTGTTATTACATTATTCCAAAAATACGTTCAAAAAGTTGGTAGTGGTATTATTAACTTTTATGTTATATACCGGGTATTCCAGATAAAACCGGATAAAACTAACTACAACGGGGATTTCGGAAATGGCAAGAGATACAATTTTGGTTAAATGGGAGCCCAATCAGAGGCTGTATCGTAATTAAAAATATGTATAAAGGTTTTTAAATTATTTGGGAACAACTAAAAATTCTGTTTATGTATAGAGCAACCGTTTTGTAAAGCGCCATTTTATATCTTTAGTAGTACTAAATAATAAATATAATGAGTGTTCATTGCCCTCCTCTGGAAGGTTGGTCGTCCAAGGCGGTAATTCCAGGAATATCGTTTCTTCGATGTCCAAGACAATGAAATGAAAGTTATAAATTCACGTAACAATGTTACGAACGAGTTGCCGTTTCTTTCGGGGTGGGGACTGACTTTAAAAGTAATATTAGTATTTGAGAATCGCTAAAGCTGGAAGGATGTAAATATATTTTTATCGTAAGACTTTTTAGGGCAAATACGAATTTGCTCCGGAAACGCAACAAATCCAAATCCTATAATGACGCTGATATCGTAAATCATCTGTTCTCTTTCACTTTACCATCAATTTTTTCAAGTCATTAGTAATGAGTGAAGGTCGTCCACTTTGATCCTCGTCATGCACAATGGCTATGTCTAAAAGTTCTAACCATCCCATCACTCATAATGTTTTCTCCGTAAACTTCACAGATAAATAAATAAGCATTTATTTTCAACAGGATAAACCCATTTACATAAAAATCACTTACATTTAGATGTAAATTAAAAATAAAATAAGCAATAAAATTACAATCAAACAATAGCTAATAAATATGTTACCATAAACCGGCAAATTAATTAACAGCACACACAGGAATAAGCAACAACAATATAATAAATAAATCTAAACATCACCTAAATTAGCCGAGACGGCACTAATCAGACAGAAAGCGGAGTAACATTGATATCCAATTCTCCACAGAACCTTAAAAATACTACACATATAGAATACAGGACTCTGCAGAGATATATTAGTTCTCGCTGTACCAAGAGCGAAGGGAACACCTCGCCTAGCCCCGAGACGCGGTACACGGAGCCTGACTCTACTCAGTAAATGAGGACAGTCGACAACATTGTGTAACAGTTTATACAAGAAATTAACAGCTAACACGTTTCTTCTAAGCGCAATAGACGGCTCCCCAAATCGCGACAATAAGATTCCGTGATCAACACCCCTCGGAGGATAAACACCGTCACTCCTGTACGCCAAATACTTGAGGAAGTGCCTCTATACAGACTCCACAGAAGATACATGAACATTGTACAAAGGATTCCAAATAAATAAGACAAACTCCAACTTTGACCTGACAAAGGCGTAGTATAGCAATTTCATGGTATAAATATCATAGAGCTGTTGACAGTTTCTAATGATAAACCCCAACATCCTACTAGCACTCGCGACAATTGTGTCAACATGACGAATAAAGGTGAGCCTGGAATCAAATAATACACCCAAATCATTGATTTCACCGACCCTCTCCAGATATGTCTCATTCAGGCGATAATCAAACAAAAACACATTCTTCAGTCTTGCATATGACACCAATTTACATTTAGAAACATGAAGTTGCAGTCCATTAACTCTACACCAATCAGACAAGCTGATCAAGTCACGCTGAAGAGACGTGCAATCATCCTCATCAATAATCATATTGAAGATCTTTAAATCATCTGCATAGGCAAGCCCACTACAGGTGAACAATTGTAGAAGGTCATTTATGAAAATGTTAAACAATAGTGGACCAAGGTTAGAGCCAAAAATGTCGAGGACTTGAAGCCCTCATGTTCAACAAACTGAGTACGATCAAAAAGGTACGATCGAAAAAGTTTAACCAGCCCTTCTGAGAAACCAAAATTGTCCAGTTTTCTGAGTAAAATACAATGATCGATGCGATCAAACGCCTTTTGAAAATCAGTGTCGATCACAGCGAGCTGGCGGCATCCATCAATAGCGGAACAGATCTGTTCAGAGAGCACAGACAGATTAGATGCACACGAGCGACCACTCATAAAACCATGCTGGTCAACCGACAGGACACCTCGTACAGTAGGTACATATCGTAGAGAACAATCTCAAAGACCTTGGAGAAATTACAAAGGATTGATATAGGTCTATAATTAGATATGATATTGGATGATCCTGATTTAAGAATAGGAGTAATCCTTGCATGCTTCCAAGGTGGGATAAATCGATGATTTAATAATCAGATTGAAAATGTGTACCAATGGGGCCGACAAAATCATTATACAATCCTTAACAACGAAACTTGGCACACCATCCGTGCCCGAAGTTAGCCGACTTATAAGTCTCTTGCTAATATCGTCTTGGCATGGCATGACAATGGCCATCTCTAAAAGTTCTAACCATCCCATCACTCATAATGTTTTCTCCGTAAACTTCACAGATCTGACGATAAAAATTCAAGTCTAAAGATAAGGTACCACACCGCGTATTTCACAGTCGGCGGCATTTTCGATCGGAGAAGGCATTTTAAACACTCGTAAATAACCTTGGAGACTGTCGAATAGGTCCGTGATGTCCGCTGTGGTTTGCCAACAGAAACCGGTACACAGCGTGCATGCGCCGATTGCCGACCGCAGCGCTATAATAATAATAATGACTTTATTGGCATCATACATTACAATAATCATCATTAACAAACAAACATAAAAAACAATTGTTATGGCAAAATTACACTATTACAATACAAACAGCATAAAGTTTTGTTTAGAACGCGAAAAAGAGAAGAGAGCAAGAGGAAAAGAGAGTTGAGGAAAAAAACTATTAACATACATAGCAATCATAAAACGATTGAAATACAAAAAAATATAACAATAAATAAAAAAAATAATTCACATGTAGCCTTGTTCAATAGGTTCCGTTCGTGCGTCAAATAATTGTTCAATTCAGGAGACAGTCGATTATACCTATAATAGAGGAATTCCAAAACGGTACCTACTTAATTTAAAAACATGCCTAGTATATTTACGAATTGCTTGTTACATAAAGTAACAAGACCCCTAGTTATGTTGGAAATTGGTTTCACACTATCATGCTTTCACCAGACGGGCCGTTTCGTTGATCCACAACTCATCAGTGGTGATCGGCAGGCAGTGTGACCCAAATCTCCAACATTTACGAAGAGCTTATACTAGCACGAGAGATGACTGACAAAAAGAGAGAAAAACATCTCTTTGTAAGGTATATTGGTGCTTCTTTTATACTCTATTCTTTTGCTTAAATATTTTTATTTACCACATTTATATTCCTAAAAAAATTATAATTTTAGTTTACATTTTTGCAACTAGCTTGAGTTAAAATGAAATATCTAAATTCTATTAATCACTAAAATAATCCTTTCAGAGTCACGACATTAATGCGAAATTTGCCAATGGCTTTCAAGATAAGTAAACTCATATACCATTTTATATAAATAGAAAAGTGAATTAAAAATGTTATGAAGGGAACTCCTTTCATTGTAAATATTAAACGAAATCTTAAAGTTGCGGACCTATGTGTTTATTACTTATTTCAAAATAACTTTCTCTTTGTGTTTAGTTCAATTCATTATTAATTTCAATGAAAAAACATACGTCGTCTCCTCCAATTTATATGTGTTGTGTTTTGATCTCTGCTTTCATAACAATGTATTATTTTTAATATGGCTGATCATGGAGTTGAAATTTCGAAACATGTCCATGTAATTAAAAACAAGTTTTTAATAAATTAGTGGAGACGACGTATATATGTTTTCTATGAAATTTATATTAAACTCCGCACTGCATACTATGGATTACTTTTACTTTCCCGCACAGGGAAAGTATTGTGAAGGCGCTTAAAAAAATTGAGATAAAGACGGATATAACCATTTTGTAGTCCCTGAGACGATTAAGACCATTTCCAAATGGAAGTCTGTATGTATGTGAGTAAGTATGTCTGTATGTATTCTACCACGATAGCGCCCAAATGCTTTGACCAATTGAGCAAAATTTTGCTGTATGAGTTTGAGATAGTCCTAGGATAAAGCCATTAGATTTTGGTTGAAATCGCTTAAGCCCTGTGATAGGGGTGGACACAACGGCTAAATTTTCATATATCAGTAGGGGTCGAGTGATACATCATTTTTATCTGCTTTACAGCGATATGTCACTTTTGATATTTTCCCCCATAATTATATAATTCAATAGCGTTTAAAATATCAGCAGTGAGTTAGTTGGAATATACAAATTAATATATAAAATACACTATTTATTGAAGGGAATACTTTTCAAGGTCGCGTCACGACACGATTTATAAAATTTTCGTCCCGCAAAAGAGATGAAGCATATAACAAATATGAGGGAGAGAGAGAGAGACAGAGATTGTGAATGAAAAAGAGTATTGTTCGTTGTTAACGTTGCCTATGCTTCGGTTGTGTCTTTTGTACCGTCATTCGGATTCCCTGCGTGCACTGCTGTGTATATTTCTGTAAAAGTGTTACAATATTTTGTGTTGAGTGATAGTTTTACTTTTATAAAATCTTGAATCGTGAAAGAAGTATTAACTTCTATCACGTGTACTGTGCTGCACGCGTATTTTTTTCCCTGTCTCTGTTGGGTCATTGGTAGGGCGTTGGCTTCGCATGCGGAAAGTTACGGGTTCGAGTCGTAGCTCTGGCAATACTTTTTTTTCCAATTTTGAATAAAGTAGTTAGTTTGTTACGTTAGTTTATTGGAAATAATGAACATAAGAACATAATACAATTATAATAATAATTAATATTAAAATTTCGTTATGCAGGTCATATATTTTAGATTATATTATAACTTGTCATGAAAATTTTAAGGTGACACAACCGATTTTTTTAATTTTAACATTAATTATTGTTTTAGGTATAATTATTATGTAAATAGAGCAAGCCATGTACTAGTAATACAAATTTTAAATTGTTGAATGAAATGTAAAATGTAACAAAACACACATATAAATATAATATATTTCCTGTATACAAAAATGAAAATGTCAAATAAAATTTTTGGTCATAAAACTGTGTTCTAGAATATTATTTAAATTGTCATTGGCTATAATTGCTTCGTTTAATTTCATGCAATTACGAAATGTTAATATTATATGAGCTCCGAAAAATATTTTTGTGTTTGATGTTTTAAATAATAAAACTGTTTGCATTGAATTTTTATATATTATCAATAACACGTAATACATTTTTAAGCACTAGATTTATTACAGTGTGCTTTCATTTTAAGACCTGTGACTCAATCTGCCCTGCTAAGCTAATATTATGTCCTATCTGATTTAAAGAAAGTTTTGAGATATTAACGATTTTTTCTTATCATATTGTCCACTATGTAGGTAAATATTTTGCAAAAGAAATACAATTATGACAAGCAACCTTCAAATCAAAATATGAACAAAAAATAGAAACGAAAAAAACAACAAAAGTTTACCCTCTTATAAATATATATATCTGTAATATTTTATGATGACGAATAACATAGAAATGACCTCAATCAGTGGCGGCTGGTCGGGGTAGGCAAGGTAGGCACCGCCTAGTTTTAAAACTTCGCCCTAAATTAAATAATATTATTATTGACTCCATAATTAAAAAAAAATAATAATATTGATTTTTATATTAATTTTATTTTCTACCTTAAACCTTTAAAACATCCCCTTTAATTCAATAATTATCTGTAGGTATAATATAACTACCGCAAAATAGGTTTACCGCTGGTGCTATAACCCACTACCACTACTGTTATCCGTCGCCTACACCATATACTCGTATACACTGTATATACATATACCTATGTACATATCAAAAGTTTTGCGCCACAGGTCACCGAGTAATAGTATGTACTACCAAATACGGCCTAAAATACATGTATTTTGCTCAAAATTGTTAAAATATATTTAAATAAATATACAGAAAAAACTGGTGGTGATTGAGAACTTTTATATAATACCTATTGAAAAAATATGTGTTCTATTGCGTAGGACCGTGTTTACGTTGAGCTTAGGCACCTACCCCGGCCGCCTTCTATCTATTGTAGATAGGCAGGTATACTATTTGCACGAATTTCGATTTGTACGTTAGGTATTTTTGTTTAATGTTTTTTACATTACGTTTGAACTATTTGTTCGTTTGTTGTTTAAATACTAGTGCCATTGATTAAAAAGTGTATGTATTTAATTATTTAATATTAATAGTAATAATATGTTGACTAGTACAAGTAAAGATTAGTGGTTGTGCTGCACAACTTGCTGCGGTAGCAGTAAGTAGTAATTATGTAGTAATATTAATGTTTATTCAATACAAATAATTTTGTATTTGATTATGTATTGGATTTTGTAGAATAGTGAATGGGGCATAATTTTTAAAAATAAAAAAAAAAAGATTTATCTTAGGAAACCCATATTTTAACGTGTCCTTTTTTACCTTGATAATTTTCTACTTTTCATCTAAGGCGCTTGACCTTGACAATCTAAAAAAATTTAGGCTGCGGCGCCTTTTTCGTCACATCCATTATTTACTTAGTGCCTACCTAATAAAATTACCCACGAGCCGCCACTGACCTCAATAGAAATTTTCTAGAACATTGATTTATAAGTTTCTCTTTTTGGCACTGATGATGGAACCAGTGTGAGTTCCGAAACATGTTTGGACACTAATTATAAATTTCTAATATATTTTTGTGGAGGTTCGACTTTTATTTCGTCATTAAGAAGAATAAAATGTTGATGGGTATCGGAATAAGGACACTTGTAAATGTAATTAAATGTTCACTTGAGCTGGAAATGCCTCCTAAATAATCTACCAGCAGTAATTATCAAACTATTACTTTCCTGTCTGGAACCGGGAACCAAAACCATTTTTCAACATTTTTATTTTATTTTACTACGGTGGATATAGTGATTACGCAGGTAACACAATATGATATATATCATATATTATATTAAAAAATTAATTAATATTTACGACTAACCATTAATATTATGTCACAAATATATAGACAATATCCAAATTTATTGTCTCATCTCGTGATAAAAATAGAAAATGTTATTTTTATTTGAAATTACTTTGATAAATTGCTAACTGAAAAATATTGCAATTCCCCATTTTTCTTGATTAACGGCTTGTTTTTAAAAAATACACAACGCAACAAGCGTTATAGCTGTTAGTCCATGAGCGGCGAAATATCTAGGATTAATACTATACAAAACGCTTAACTGGAATACTTATCTGGAAAGGGATTTACCAAAAGGACGACGAATCTATGGTAAGTCCTGGGGAATGAAGAATAAACAAATTTACTAGATATACATTATGGTCCAGATAATAACGTATGCAGCGGTTGCTTGGTGGGCGAAAGCTTAACAGCGAATGACCCCAGCAAAATTATCTGGTTTGCAGAGACAAGTTTGGCTATACTGGTGCATAATCCACTACACCGTCAGCATTAATGGACGTAATTCTGGATTTAGATTGTTTGTTTTATCGGAGTCGTTTAGGCGGTTTGGCCTCCCCTCACTTTGACCTGCAGAAGATCTTTTGTGAATGACTCTAATCTATGAATTGCCCAGCTGTCCCACACTTTTCATGAAGTTGATTATTTCTCTGGGGGCTAAATTCTTTGCCTCGTCGGGTGTTAGGGTCACCCCTCCAAGGTGGTTTAGGCTTTTGCAGAAAAGGGCCATGCATTCACAGAGCACGTGTTCTGTTGTCTCTGTTGCGTCTTCTCAAAAACGACAACAAGTGTCGTCCTCAACTGACTGAACTAGGTGCATCTTTTTGAGATGGTACTTCACTGGGTGGTGTCCCGTAAAAAGGCCTGTAATTCGCCTTAGGTCGCTTCACTCTAGTGGATAAGCTTGCTTGCGTACTTCTGGATTTAACTGCTCTTCATGTTGTTTTGGAGAAGGAAGCTAGGTGGGCTACATACAGATTACATCATTCTACTAGATATATCGTAGAGGCACCTATGGAGTAATACAGACTGCTGGTCGACATTGAAAGTCACATCATTTTGGGAATGAAATCTGCTGTAATGCCTCCAGCAATAAACCCTGATCTGCGTTATAAAACTCTGTTTCCCAAAGAGATCAATGGATCCTGCATTAGGGGAGTTGCATAGCACGGACCATTGCTGGTTTACTGATGACTCAAAGACAATCTCAGGTACAGGTGCCGGAGTTTATGAAAGCAGACCCAAGAAAACATTTCACAATGTCTGGGTTCCCACGCTACGTACTGTATTCCAGGAAGAAGTTCTGGCCATTGATCTATGTGCTTAGGAGCTGTGTTCGAAGGTCAATAAAAATCTTATCTGAGAGCCAGCGGCCATAAAAGCTCTACGCTCATTTTGATGAGAGTTTTTGATGTGGGTCTTGACCCACATCAAAAACATTGTGGAATTATCAAAACAGACTCTCTAATATCCCAAAAAACAATAATCTGACTCTGGTCTGGATCCCTGGCCGCACTCTGGTCTAAAGGGAAAGAATAGCCGCCTATCTGGCAAGAGAACTTATCGGACCGGAATATCGACAAAAGTTCAGAACTTCTCGCAAAATTATCCAGGTTTAGCACATTCGAAGGAGTTCATTAACCCATCGACAAAAAGGGGCAGGGAGTTGTTGGGTATGAGGAGATCTCATGTGCGTTGACTGGTTGGACCATACACTGATCATTGTAGTTTGAAAAATTCCCAAGGCTGATTGTGCCTGGAGGATGATGAGACGGTGGAACATGTGCTATGTTCTTGCCCAGCGGTAGTGGGCTTCTATTAGCAATCGACTTCATTAAGAAGATTGAGCTGATGGGTGAAATATAAATAGGTATGTGTTACAAGAGACCGTCGGTTGTTGCAGTTGAGGGTCCGGTCCGGTGGAGACTTACTCATTTCAAATTTACCTAGCTACCTAATTAGTTCAGGAGCTAATGTCGAAAATGTGCAAGAGTTTCCTGAACGCCAATATTCTCACATTGGATTTCATTTCACTTATGAAAAGTAACAGTTTGTATTATGGAAATAATATAACAGTAGTCGTAAATGGAGTCAGATCTTTTTATCAGAATATTTCTTATCTTTAAATTTACATGTTTGTACAAAGATTTAATTATATTTTCACCTACCAATGTACCTCTTTTATTGTACTAATTCATTGTTAATAAAGAATTTAATTTAACTGTATAGAGTCAGCACTTCAGGTACCAGGACACCTGGCGCTGGGACGCTCCCAAAGGTGTAATATTAATTAACATCTCTAAACTGTGGTCCTAAAGCTCAACATTTATAGAAAACAAGGAAATATAATGATAATAGCAGTAATGCAACAGCCAGACAACAAAATAGAAGAGAAATATAGGGATACCTACATGTTATCCTAGTCGTTTTACTAAAAATGAGTTTCGTCGCTAAATATGTTTATTATTATTATTATTATTATTATGTTATAAAAAAATTGATTAATCGGAAGCCGTTCTAAAGCTCGTAAACCGAAATTAAAACGTAAACCAAGGTGACACGACCTCAATTCTTGAACGAGCTGTATTTTACACGTTTTTAAACCAAGATCACGAATCAAAATACTCCAAATTGTTCCATAGGAGATGCCCGAATCTTGAGTACAGCGATGAATTGATTGCACGGTCTTGACTGACACTCTTTGCCACTGCAGCAACATTCGTTATGACGGGCTGTCCGCAGTGTCTTATAGGTTCGAAATTTGGTAATTGTTTCAATTCGACGAATATGATGACGAAAATGTGGTATAAGAATTTTTAAATTAGGACTGATTTCGGAAATAAGTGTTCAGGCGTAAGTCTATTTATGGTGAAATGGCAATGAATACTAAACACAAGCGACTTGACACATAAGAACAGTTACAAGCACCCTATTGAGAAAGTACCTCCTATTCATCATCGGTAGCGCCATTTATTACTTTCCCGACCCATAGGGAAAGTATTTTGAACGCTCTAAAAAAATTGAGATAAAGACGGATATAACCATTGTGAAGTCCTTTGAGACGATTAAGGCCATTTCCAGATGGAACTCTGTATGTCTGTATGTATTCTTCCAAGATAGCGCCAAAACGCTTTAACAATTTAACCAAATTTTGGTGTATGAGTTTGAGAGGGTTCTAGGATGAACTCATTAGTTTTTGGTTGAAATAGTTTCGCCGTGTGATGGGGGCGGACACAACCGCCAAATTTTAAAAAGCAATAGGGGTCGAGTGATACATCATTTTAAAGTATTTTTTATCTGCTTTACATCGATAGGCTACCTTTGATATTTCCTTCCATAATTCTCGAGAAAATTGCATTTAAAATTTCACCGGTTAAATAGGTGGAACCTATAATTTTTATTAGAATATAATAAAGTAATTTGATAGAGGGTTTTTGGTGTCATTGATATAGTGTGTGCTTTGCATGTGGAAGGTTCTGGATTCGAATCCCAGCTCTGGCAATATTTTTTGTTAGTAATTTTTGAATATAATAGTTAGTTACGTTAGTTTATTACAAATAATACAATTATAATAATAATAATTATAAAAAGGATTTCATGTCCGTAAATATACTAAAGGAAAAATAATTTTGTTGCACAGCGGACAAAATTGTATAAGTAAAACCAGTAATTTTGTCCGCTGTGCCACAATAATAATTATTATTAAAATTATGTTTCGTTATCTTGGTTAGAAAGTTTTGGGGTGACACAACCGATTTTTTTAAGCGCTATCGAAATATACCTTCAAATAACTTTGATATGAAACAGAATTTTGGTACACCATGTATATAATAGTTACTATTTTCCGAGCTATTTTCGCAATGTAGCCACAATAATTATTGATCTACATATTTGTGCTTTGAATAATAAACCGGTCAGTTAGTCGTGCTTCTCCTGTAAAAATGTTGTTAGCCATGCTAGACGTGGTAGCAAATTCCTGCCTATTAAAAATAATATTATTTACAATTCCCATGTACGATTATTTCCAGAAATGAAGTATTGCATGTTTACACAAAGCTTTCTGAAGTATTGGTACGAGCACAGTGGAATTATTCTACTGTGGTACGGGTTAAATGTATGAACATACACACGCAGGCAATAATAATTAATACTTGAAATAGCTTTTGTAATATGTGCATGCAATCAGGCCGACCCCTTTCACAAATACAACCACTTTTCCATGCGTACAATGTTACCAATATTGTCAACATAGTTAGAATGCACAGTGGATAAACTGAATATATAATTTGGAGGATAATGATACATGTATAGAGTGAGCAATCACGGATGCCCCGTAAAACTGGGAACGTCGAAACTTGATATAGGGATCTTCCACTTTTGTTGCATCCAATTTATGCAGGCCACATTCTCATTAATTTTGTTAAATATTCAGTAAGTTCCACACAGGAATGGTTATTTATGTCCCCATTGTTTCTTAAAACATTTTTTTTAAACCACCGATTTGTAAATATATGAGCTTAAACTGATTCAATAAAAGTTTAATAATAATAATATAATTCTTTATTCATACGGTACAACCATGGTACATAGAATGCGTCATAATACACAAGTAAAACAAATAAAAAAAATCGGTTATGTCACCCCAAAACTTTCCCGATAAGTTATAATATAATCAAAAATATATGACCCGCGTAACGGAACAGAATTTCAATAATTATTATTATGATAATTGCATTATTTTCATTATTACCAATAAACTAACGTAACAAGCTAACTAAATTATTCAAAAATCAGAAAAAAAAAGTATTACCAGATGTGGGATTCGAACCCGTAACATTCTACATGCGAAGCGAACGCCCTACCAATGACGCCACAGAAACTCGTTAGAAATAATATTGTATTTTATTTATAATAATATAGGTTCCAACTGCAACTACAACTGGTGAAATTTTAAAAGCAATTTTCTCAAGAATTATGGGGCCAAATATCAAAAGTAACCTATAGCTGTAAAATAGATACAAAATTCTTTAAAATGATGTATCACTCGACCCATACTGCTATTAAAAAATTTAGCGGTTGTGTCCACCCCTCTCACAGGGCTTAAGCGATTTTAACCAAAAACTAATTGGTTCATCTGAGGACTGCCCCAAACTCATATACCAAAATACAAATAAACGGCGTCTGCTCCACAAAATCCAAATATATATATTAATCTTCTTTACATTAGGGTATATTCACCAGACATGTTTCGGAACTACAATTATAATTAGACTGATTCTCTTTAAATAATAAAATTATAAACCTTCCATATCTTTAGAATCATGATTTTCAAAATAAAAAATTAACTATGTATTTTTCAACATGTTATAATGCATGTATAAATTTTAATGTTTAAATGAAAGTCGAATCTCCACAAAATAAATTTAATAGAAACTATCGGCCATACATGTTTCGGGACTAGACCAGTCCCATCATCAGTGGCATGTCAACAATCGAACAAACACAACACTAAGACGTACAATGTTTCATTATATTTCTATTGAAGCCTGGAAAACACACCTCATTCATAGCTCGTTATCAATATGAATATGTGTAATTATCAATTAACTTACCATTTTATGGAAAAATATTTGAATTATAAAAAAATTTTTTAATTAAAATTACAGTCACATATTTGGTCTAATTTTTTTTTTAATTTTCTTTTATATATCATACTTTTTCTTTGTTTATTAATAAAGTTAAAACTATGTAACTTTCTGTTTTTTGTTAAAGCTGGAATGGCAAGAACGTCATCGACAAACGTAATAAAAAAGACAAAAAGAAAAAATTTTTTATTACGTTTGTCGATGACGTTCTTGCCATTCCAGCTTTAACAAAAATCAGAAAGTTACATAGTTTTAACTTTATTAATAAACAAAGAAAAAGTATGATATATAAAAGAAAATAAAAAAAAAATAGACCAAATATGTGACTGTAATTTTAATTAAAAAATTTTTTTATAATTCAAATATTTTTCCATAAAATGGTAAGTTAATTGATAATTACACATATTCATATTGATAACGAGCTAAGAATGAGGTGTGTTTTCCAGGCTTCAATAGAAATATAATGAAACATTGTACGTCTAAGTGTTGTGTTTGTTCGATTGTTGACATGCCACTGATGATGGGACTGGTCTAGTCCCGAAACATGTATGGCCGATAGTTTCTATTAAATTTATTTTGTGGAGATTCGACTTTCATTTAAACATTAAAATTACAACTCCACTTAAGAATGGACTATTTTTTCAAATTAGCATGTATAAATGTTTTGACTGTTCATAATACAAAGATTAGTAAAGTACCACTGATGATGGAACAATTGTAGTTCCGAAACATGTTTGGTGAATATACCCTAATGTAAAGAAGATAAAATTAATTAAAAATATATTTGGATTTTGTGGAGCAGACGCCTTTTATTTGTATATTGATCACGCTCCTCGTTGATAATGGATTCCTTCAGAAAATAAATCATATACCAAAATTTAGCTCAATTAGTTTAAGCGTTTGGCCGCAATCGTGGTAGAATACATACAGACACACATATACACAGACAAACTTCCATCTGGAAATGTCTTAATCGTCTCAGGGAACTTGAAGATGATTATATTATATCCGTCTTTATCTCAATTTTTTTTAGTGCGTTCATAATACTTTCCCTGTGCGGGAATTAGTTAATGAAAAATATTCACTCAATGAATAAAAACTAAATTCTAACAACTAGTCTTTAACTCTATTACTTTCCCGCACTGGGAAAGTATTGTGAACGCGCTAAAAAAATGAGATAAAGACGGACAGATAATGACCATTTTGAAGTTCCCTGAGACGATTAAGACCATTTCCAGATGGAAGTCTGTCTGTCTGTGTGTATGTATGTGTGTCTGTTATTATTCTACGATGATAGCGCCCAAACGCTTTAACCAATTGAGCTAAATTTTGGTATATGAGTTTGGGTTAGTCCTAGGATGAAGCCCTTAGATTTTGGTTGAAATCGCTGAAACTCTGTGATAGGGTGGATACAACAACTAAATTTTCATATATTAGTAGGGGTCGAGTGGCTCATTATTTTAAAGCATTGATTTATAGCGATAGATCACTATTGATATTTGCCCCCATAATCATCGTAGCGTTGAACATTGTAGGGCGTTCGCTGCGTATGCGGAAGGTTACGAGTTCGAGTCCAAGCTCTGGCAATACTTTTTTTCCAATTTTTTAATAAAGCAGTTACTTTGTTACGTTATTTTATTGGAAATAATGAAAATAATACAATAGTAATAATAATTATTATTAATCTTCTGTTTCGTTACGCAAGTCATATATTTTTGGTTATATTATTTGGGATGACACAATCGACTTTTTTTAAACAGTCTGGGGTTCTTTATGAGCTACAAGTTCTGAAGCAAGTGATTAAAAAATTTTATAGGCATCACAAGGGAACTATTCGCTGAGAGAGAAAGTCTATGGATTGGCAATTTTACATTTGAGCTATATCTAAGTTGATAGTTAGATATTTGACTCGAGCTGATAAACTCATTGATGTTACTATGAACATAAAACACAGATTCTAAAATGTAAATAGATACTACTGTTTTTTTTTTGTTTAAACAACGGACGACAACATACCCTTGCTGATTTAAATGTTATTGTTCTAACAATCCAGTTTCCAAATTAGCAACGAAAACTTGCAGAACGTACCTGAAACAATTTCAATTTGTAACTCAACAGTGAGGCAATCTCAAAACCCAAGAATCTAACCGAAGACCTCTGTATAAGCCGGTGATATCCATATCCAACTCTAACACTGTAATCTACCCCCCTAGCTGAAAAATGCATATGATTAGTTTTTCCAAAGTTGAGCACTAAATCATTAATAGAACAATAACCCTGCATCTCCCTCAAACATTCATGCCCCCTTGCACTTAGATCATCAGCAAAAAGCGTCATATGATTGGCGGATTTTATTTGCGCGACAAAATGGGAGAACAGAATGAAAAACAACGGACCCAACGTACTGCCTGGAACGCCAACGTCCAACTCCTGAATTGACTATTCAAATATCCTACCACCATACGATTACTGCGCTATCCAATTTAAATATATGTCTCTTATATAAAAATTATAAAATTTAGACAAAATTTTCTGGTGAAACAGTCCCGGACATTTCTACCTCCCTTCCAAGTTCTTTAAAACGTTATTGACGAACTGAATAACTGCATCCTGAGTAGATAAAACCTGCCTAAAACCAAACTGATTCTGGTGAAGTAAGTTATATGTATTAACAAAACCAACAAGTTGAGAGGAAAAGGCATTTTCAAACACTTTTGAAAACACAGACAACACGGAAATACCCATGTAGATTTCAGTGGCGGCTTGTGGCAGTTTAATGTAGTGAAGTATAACATAAAATAAAGTCATATACTAATAGGTAGCTAAAATTAATAGGGATATCCCTACTTCGTTAAGTGCATAAAATATAGGTTATGTTTATAAGTAGGTACTTCACCTAAATATTGATTTCTCAAAAACCTTAATTAAAGTGTAATTAATATCTAGAATATATTTACCTACTTCATAATAATACTAAATAAAACACATTTTATGAAACTGTCAATCAAATTACTTTTATGCTACCTGTTAGCAAATCATAATACGTCTCATAGGTACTAGGTATTATTAAAAGCTCTGCTTTTATGCATTTGCCTTTATTTATATTTATCAAACATTTATTTAAATCTGGAACCGGTGTGTCTGTATGTTTTCAACAAGATCTTTCTGTTCTTAAAAGGAGTGTAGATTAAAAAAACTTAACTTTAATTAAAATTAAAAAATAAACTATCAATTTTCATAATAACTGGGCTTACCTGATGTCAGCGTAAATATAATTTACGCTGCTGATGTGTAGTACTTATGTATAAGATATTATAATATATTATATTATTAATAAAAATAATATTTTACGGTACCTACCCAATTATTTTTGATAAAAATAGGTAGGTGCCTACTAATTAATAATCGTATACCTATATATTTTTTTAATTTGTTCACTACTTGTTTAGATTTTAAAACTTAAATTAAATATGTAGGTAACTAAATAGAAAGACTAATTTGTATTCAAAATGTCAAAAATCAAAACTTTAAGCTTCCCGAAAAGGAAATAAAAATAATATTAACATTTAGCATAGCACTAGACGTTTGCGACTGTGTGATAGAGATAGATATATTCAAAATAATAATCGACATATAGGTACAAAACACTCGCCAAGCGTTGTCATATAACCTTATTTTACATTAAATCTCTGCTGCACCTATATGAGGCGTGCTTCTTATAGTGTTTTTTAATGGCAAGCTTCGTATGCTATGCTTAGTACAATTAAACGCTGGCAACTATGTTGCGATAGGTGATTGTATAGTGGGTATATGCCAGATGGCAGTGTTGCCCATTGTTGCTGAATTATAGATGAAAATGCTTTGAGGCACGCTTCATCTGCAAGAACGTGTATGATAAATAAACAGGCTATTGGTGTGTCAGAGGACAAAAGCACTGGCAAGGGTGTCACCTGCCGCCTACAGGGAAGAGAGAGACCGAAATAAATAATGTTTTTCTATTATTACACGAATAAAAAAAGAGAGAAATACCTATAGGTATGTAAATTAAGTATGTTAAATAGGTGTATAGGATAAAGCCTGCTTCAGATGAAAACGAAATTCAAAATTACAGTTTTATGGTAAAGCAGATTGAAAATTAAGTATACATTAATTTATAGTTTAAATTTTATATGGAGAAAATTAATTACACAATAAAATAAAATACTTAAATATTATTAGTTTTACTGATTATTTAAGTGAAGCGTTGCTTCACTTGCTTCATAGGATAAAACGCCACTGGTAGATTTCTATATTTTCATGTTCTCCCTTCCTCTTGCCAGTTTCATTTCCTGTGGACATTTCCCTTCAAGAAAGGAACAATTATTCAAATATGATACAATAGGTGCTATATATTCTATAATGTGCCTCAATATACAGCATAGGATACCATTGGAACAACTTCAGTCCTTTACTGTTATTTTTCGTAGAATATTACAGACGTCCGTCGCTCTCATTCACAGGGTGAAGAAATAAAGACTGATCATTAAAACTTGTAAGTCCATCGATCCGCCGCGCACCGTCGGACTTAATATTTTCAATTGACTTGACAAAGTAGTTGTTAAACATTTCCGCTGCCCGTTCATCACATGCACAGTTTAAAAACTAGTAAAAATGTTTTAAACCATTTTTGATTTTTATTATTTATTTTTTACATTTCGTACCTTACTCAAATTTCCACACAACAGGTGTAGGAAAAACTCATATATGTACATCCACTTAGAGAAAATATGTATTAAAATTGTCCCATATTTATTCACGACAGCCAAAGTCACATCGTTGGTATTAAAATTACAACTATATCGATGCAATTCTACTTTTATCGCATTACTACAAAAGCATGATTAACTGATTGAAGATATGTTCAGTAAACACATCATCAGTCAATATAACTTGAGAACTGTATAGCTGTATTAATCAAACGAAGGAAATGGATCTTTTTACGCCCTACAATTTATTTCTTGTGTTCACGAATGCATTGTAGTCGAGCTTTTTCTGTAGAGGGTGGAAGCTAAATCGTTGTAATTAGTTTGCCAAGAAAACTGCTATGCAAAGATTTAGTTTTGACAAGTTAGATTTATGATCCCCCAACGCATGAGGGAATAATAACATAAGTTTTGGTAACCCCGAAAGTTATATCCAACCCATCCTAATATAGGCTTTAAGTTTTGGAAAGATACTACTGTAACTTCGATTTTCAATTATTAGATTAGTAAATATTTTTGGTTATGGAAATCAAAGTACAACTGAAAGAAAAAGGATATTTCTTGACATGATATCTAGGGTGAACAATATTAATTGTGACTATGTTGTTGCCAGAAAAAACATAATTTACTGCCTGTGATATAGGAAACACAATTTGCATTTAAAAAAAACTTGATTTGTAAACCTTATTTATACTCATTTTCGTTGAAAGCCATTGCATTAATTTTTCTTTTTTCTGGTATAGACTGCAGCTCCTTTCGTTTAAAATTTTAAGCATTTCTAAAAATACTGTAGTATTTTCCATGTCATATTCCCCATGGTTTTAACTACGTTTTCCTTATAATTTTCACCATTATATTTTCTCATGTATCAACCCAATCGTTGCTATTAAATCACTGGGATTTTCACCTTTTTAGTTTTCACCGGATCAACTGGTTGAGACTTTTGCAGTTGTTTTGTTGTTGCTCTAGAAATGATCTCCAGTCTATTTTTGATTGGACAGATGCAGGTGTTTAAAGTGAAAAAAAAAATTATTGGTCCTTATTGTCTTCTGGTGAATATTTTTTGTACCATTTTTACCCAACCAGAACGTCGAATGTAAAAAGTTAACTTGTATATATTAGATAATACAAACGATTATGGATTATACACACAGTTATTTCCCTTCTATATTATAGCTAGAGCTATTCGGGTCTTGGAATGAGTTTATTTTATTTTGTATGGTGTTATCACTGCAAATCAATAGGATATAAAAAGTAGAGGCTGAAAGGGATATCTTCTCAAAGTTATTTCAATTTCGGTACGATTCTATAAGGCGTTATCCTTCTCACTCAATTTTAGGTAAATTTCTCAGTTAACTGAATCCAATTTGCAAAGGGAACGTCCGGTATTGACAGGTGAGTGAAAATTTATGTAATAAAACTATTAGCAGAGTGCTTATTTGCAGTAAAGTTACGTTACTGATGTTGACTGTTTAGAATATTTATTGACAACTTATTATCTTACAACATATTAAATATATAATGTCACATAACATATACAGTGTGTATTACAATATACAGTGTGTATTCTAACACCCCCACTTTATGTGATATTACTAGACAGTCCTAATTGCTTCACAAATCTTGATAAAACCCCCACTGCATATGAAATGTCTGATCTAGTACACTGTGCAGCATACATTATGCTCTCAATAGCTTCCTCAGAAGTTTTAGGTTCTAGCATATTTAAGGATGCTTCACAGACAAAATTCTCATTAAAAATATTTCTGTTCGGCTTAGAAATTCGAGTGGTCTTGCGGCGTTCACTTTCTGGTAACTCGCCAGTTGATTCTGTGTCTTCTACACTTTTGTCAATTTTGATATCATGTTCTGATCTGCTTTCTTCGATTTCTATTTCTTCTGCCTCAAGATATTGTTGCTGTTGTTCTTTCCCCCCTTCAACAGTATTTTCGATAACTTCTAAATAGTGTTGAACTTCCTCTGGGAACAATTGATCAATATTTAGCTGCGAAGAAATACCAGAATCGTCTTTTGTTTGAAATACATACTCATCTTCATAAAACGTCGCGTCTCTGGAATTTTCAGTTTCTTTGTTTTTGGATGGATAAATCTGAAGCCTTTCGAACATTCGCTGTACCCAACGAAAATATATTCTTCTGCTTTTCTATCAAATTTCTTGCGATTTTCTTTAGGTATATGTATCAGTGCTTTACAACCAAACACATGAAAGTATTAGACGGTTGGTTTCTTATTTGACCAGATTTCTTCAGGTGTAGAATTTTTCAGTGCTTTTGTAGGGGCTCTGTTTTTCAAGTCGACGGCCGTATTTATCGCTTCTGCCCAAAACTCAGTAGGTAGTGATGACTCAATTAACATGGTTCGTGCATATTCGACTAACGTTCTGTTGAGTCTGTCAGCTACTCCGTTCTGCTGAGGTGAATATGGTACAGTTTTCTGATGATGTATTCCGTATTTTTTTAGGATACTCGAAAATCTATTGTTCACATATTCAGTGCCATTGTCTGTTCTGATGCACTTGATACGATGACCAGTTTGATTTTCTACAAAATGTCTGTATTCTAAAAATTTATCTGCGAATTCATCTTTTGATTTAAGCATATAAACAAATGTCATTCTTGAAAAATCATCAGTGAAAGTCAAAAAATATTTTGCTCTACCTAGTGAATTTGTTTGCATTGGACCACACAAATCGGAGTGAACCAATTCAAGTAAACAACTGGAACGATTATTTTCAATGCTTCTGAATGGTGATCTGCTTAATTTTCCTTGAACACATACTTTACATCGATTGTTTTCCGCATTTAAATCAGTAAATTGAAGACCCGTTACTAGATTTCGTAATATTTTAATACTTGCTGGATTTAAATGTCCAAGACGACGATGCCATAAGTTGTAGTTCTTATTATTCGCGGAATTTGCTTGAAGTATAGACTGGTTTAGCTGATACATTCCATTTAATTCAGTGCCTGTTGCTAAAATATCTTCTTGCTTCAAGTAAATATTTTTCTCAGAAATTCGACAACCATTTTTCTTGTCAAAAATTACCGTTTTTCCTGTGCTTACAATTTTGCTCACTGACAGTAAATTTAGCTTTATTTCAGGAGCTAGTATAACATCTTTAATTGTAGCAATCCGCGTGTTCGGTAAACTAATTTCTACTTCGCCTTGACCAATACATTTCAAATTTTCTCCATTTGCGACAGCCAATTCTCTGTCACTAATGTACTGAAAATTTTGAATCAAATTTTTACTATTAGTAAAATGAGCTGTGGCACCAGAATCAATGTACCATTGGTCTTTCTTTGACTGGAAGTCTTCACACGCCATAGCAAAGTTTGCTTCAGGCTTTCTTTTTGGTTTTGGACAAACATTCGCTTTATGACTGTATTCATTACAATTGTAACAGCGTGGACCCCCAAATTTGCTATGAGTTTTCTTACCATATCGATATTTTCCTGAAAATGCGGCTTCTTCTGAATTTGTTTTCTGATTATTACTTAAATTTTGAATATTTTCTTGAAGTAATAAATTTTTAACAAATTCTGTCGTTGTGGTCTGTTTAGAGCCTTGTATACCCATGATTAGAGGTCTGTATTCATTTGGTAAACCGCCTAAAATAATCCCACCAACAACAAGATCTTTAAAGGGTTCGCCTATATTTTCTAGCTGTTCGGCAATTTTAATTATTCCACTTACATAAGCTTGCATAGATGAACACGATTCAAATTTTGTGCTAAATAAACTTGAATATAATCCAACTAACCTTACGATTCCAGAATCCTCATACGCACTTTGTAAATTTAACCAAGCTTCGGCTGAAGTTTTTGCTTTTCTCGTTTCTGACGCAGCATTCGGTTTAAGAGAAAGATTAATTTTTGCAAGAGCACGTTGATCTAATTCAGGAAAAAAATTTGTCACTTTTTGATCGGAACTGTCAAATTTTTTTTTAATTAATTTTCAAAGTTTTTTTTTTTTCTTCAAATTTCACTATATTCACACTTTTTACTTTTTAAACTAAATGTTCAACATTTTAAAATAACTTTGTAGGCCCATAACCTATTAGCAGAGTGCTTATTTGCAGTAAAGTTACGTTACTGATGTTGACTGTTTAGAATATTTATTGACAACTTATAATCTTACAACATATTAAATATATAATGTCACATAACATATACAGTGTGTATTACAATATACAGTGTGTATTCTAACAAAAACACATGTCATAGGACAAATTTGATAAGTGCTATTTCTTACTCTTATAAGTAACCCAATACGTACAGTTAAATAAAAACACGGTTTTATATTTTAGAGCTTTTTCTTCCTGACAAAGTGAAAGGCCACGCGAAATGCCATAATTTTAACTTCACCCTAAAATAACGTAATAGAATCGTAAATGTTTTTTTTTACAATTTTGCACCTTAACTTCTAACGAGTTATTGAGCGTTTTTTTATGTATTGAATAATCTGCATTCACCCAACTTCGCGTGTTACGGAAGTTACTTAAAATTCATGAGTAGTTACAAATGCGAAACGTGTGAAAAGCTCTAATCGAAAAATTGTTTAGAACTCGCTTTGTTGTACTGAAAAAGATTTTTCTCTATTAAACGTGACAAGGAAGCTCCAATATTATTATAATATACGATGAAAATCTAGTAACAGAGGCGTAACGACAAATTGTAGTTTGGTCTATTCTTTTTTAGATAAAAAATAAATAATTTTTTTAGTTTTAGTTACTAAATAAAAGTACCTGCCTAAAACAATTCATTTTACTTAAATTTCCGAACGTCATAAAATACTTTGCAATGGATGTGTTGGCACTGTTTGATTGTTACAAATATTAAATGACAAGTCCTACAGATCGAATAAAACTGGAGGAGTAATCGGACACATATGTGCTCCAACTTAGGGAGACTTCGTGGTCCAAGCTGCCAAGTCTCCAACCACTATCTTCAAGCTTTACTCCATAGAAGCGCAAATAGAAATATTCTCGTAACTTCCTGTTACACCAACATTTATAACTTTTCTTTTTTCCACTCTCTCGTATATCAACCAATCAAAATGTCTATTTGTGGCGTCATAACCCTTTTGTGGAAAAGTGTCAATCAGCAACTTTTGTCTATCTATTAGATACAACACCGATGTTAGAGTGATGAACTTTTATAAATTATTATACTAGAAATAGATGTCAACTTGCTTTTTATAAATGGAACACCGTATATATTATAACAATTTTGGCTTCTACTAGACTTTGTGTATCATGTCTTATTAAGCCTTACCGTTTCTGACTTATTTAGGTTTTTATGTCAAAAACGACTTTTACGGGCTCTAAAATCATTATAATTTGATAATTTTAAATTTTTTAAAAGATTAATTACATTTTTTCCATAAAATGGTAAGTTCAACTGCATACATCTAAATAACCATTGGCTGACTAACAAGGATAATTGTGAGAACAAAAACTATTCTTAAAGTTTTCTCAAATTTTAAATGTTTGCCACTGATGATGAGACCGGCCTAGTCTCGAAATATTTCTGGCTGAAAAAATAACTATTGACGATTTTCTATTAAATTTATTTGGTGGAGATTTAACTTTCATTTTTCATCTCTGAAATTATAACACCACTAAATAATGGACTATTTTTTCAATGTATAAGCTTTTCTCTTAACGAAGATATGGAATGACAGCCACAGTAACAGTGACCTACTTCCGGGATCACCGGAAGTGTTCATACGTTATAACTTCCTACCTAGTTGCCTTTGGATTCCATCTCTCACACCGCGGTAATGTCTTTCACCCAGCCACAAAGTGGTTTTGCATTTTAAAACTCACATATCGATATTAAATCTTCATAAATTTGAATATAACCACAGAGAAAGCTATTAATTTTTAAATTGATCAAGAAAATATGATTTATGTACACAACAAACTTGTTTGTCAATAACTTACAACTTCACAAATAATACTATTGAAGATATTTTTAATACCCGAAATAGGCAAATTCGAAAAGAAACAATCAATTATTTATCGCAGACCTAACTCGTATAACTGTTAAGAAAAGAATTTTAAAACTGAAATTGACTATTGACATTGAAGTATGATGGCATATTATTATAGATGTTATTCTAATAGCACAGCTAACATACTGTCTGTATGCCTACCATTAGGCGTTATGAACGCGTTAAGAACATTTTCAAAAGAATGCGATATAAAAATGTAAATGGGAAACCCTAAAAGGCCAAGATCTCAATAAATCCATAAAAATTTATACATAAAATTCCGGTAAAAATTTTACTATAATATAGAGTGCAACTCATTTTAAAGATTCACTATATGCGGGGCTTTTTACATTAAATTTAATTAAAATATTCTAGGTCTTGAAAAAATTGCACGGTAAAGAGTTTTTCACTATATAGAGTTTCACTATAAACAGTGTCGACTGTATTTGGTTTTCTGTCTTAAGATTTGAAGAATTCTGGTTAGCTGTAACTGTTTGATGGTATAGTTTCGTGATGGTGATGGAGTTAGGTAATTTGTTTACTGTTTGATCTGCCTTGGTAACTTTTTATTTTCGAAAAATGAATTAAATCAAATATACATCGCCATGATTTTAAGCTGTGTTTTGCTCGAGATAAAAAACAACTAATAAATACCTATAACTGTTACTTTGTTTACCTACCTACTAAATGCATTAATAATAGAGATTCTCTCTATATTATCCTTACACAAAAACCTCATTGTGTATGAAACAAATAATAAATGAAAGAAATTGTTTTAAAATTTTTGCTTGAATAAACACAATCTACTTTAATGCTCGGAGTTTTATGAGCCACAATAGGTATTTAAGTTTCTAAAATAATTCTTTTTGTTTAAGTTCGTGATGAAGAGAAAACTTTTGTTAGTAGCAACAGCATCTGTACATTAATTTTCGTTTATGTTTTAGTTTAAGTTTACCTTTTTGTTGCGTTTCATCTAAAAAAATAATATTCATCAATAAATTTGATAAATTAGTTTTGATGAATCAAATATGAATTTAAAACTGTAACTAAAGTAGTGCCTCGAATTAAGAATCGTTGATAGTATTGAGTTGTACTAGATATATGACCCTTTAATTAATATTAAACTTTTTATCGTAGCAAACAAACATTCACCAATGAAAACGGCATCAACTCGTCGCATTCACAGCTCGTTTCTGGTCCCTCTACTATAATATATACTATAAGATACTATACTATAAGCGCGGCGAATTGTTTTGTACCCATGTACATCAGACGTGCCGACACGAAGAGAACTAACTGTTCCTTTTTAAACTGTGACACAGTGGCTTCTTCGGATGTCGAGTAATAACCGATAACATAGAAGAGTGTATAAGATTAAAAAAAAAAAGTTTAGTCCTTAGAAATAAATAATAATAATTAAGAAAAAATAATAATTAAGATCTTTATTGGAACACAGTTATTTACCGAGTTATTTACAAAGCAATGAATATTCAATCTAATGATGATTCGATAGTTTAGCTAATGCTATTCTTACACTTAACCTCAGTTTACTCAGTAAACGGCATTCATAAATCCTAATATCTTTAATTCCCTTATTAATGCCTACAAATTCCTCTCATCACTACTTACTAATGCCCTTAATACAGGGTGAGCAAAACTCGTTGCCCCAGCTCTGTTGAAAATCAGAGAACGAAAAAAGATAGAAAAATTCTGAAAAGAGATTCTTAAATGGGATTAAGTAAGCTCCATTTTAACGCACATTTGATTTTGTTTCCAAATTTGGAAACTAAAGTAAATGGCGTCAACTACTTTTTTTTTCCAGAAACATACCTATAGTTTTCTATAGTTCAAAAGAGCTAATTTTTCTAAGCAACTTTTGTAAAGAAAAAAATTTGCTACCTTCATTCGTCAAAAAATTAAAAGCAAATTTGTAGGAAAAACGATTATCAAAAATTCGAAACTTTCACAACTTTTAAACAAGTAGGCTTTGGAAACAAAATGCAATTATATCTGTCAATAATAATACTAATGGTTGACAAATAGTTTTATCGTCATTTAATGTGAGCATTTTATGTTAAATGTTTACGCATAACGAAAAAGTTGACATATTATTTATCAATCCGATTGAAAACGAAGGACATTTTGGCATTAATTTTGGTGTGATATTATTAACGGGCATTTAATTGCTCCATACTTTTACGAAGGTGTTTTATGCAGTGAAGAATATTTGCAATTTCTTCAAGACCAACTTTCTGTGCTTCCCGAAAATGTGCCATTGCAGTTACGAGCAAATATGTTTTTCCAGCATGACGGGGGCGGCGGCGCTCCAAGCAAGAATTGCTAACACATAACTTGCAATGAACTCTCAAGAGAAATGTTATGTAAGGCCTCAGGAAGAGAAGTAAGGAGGAGATTAGATAAGCATTTACAACTAGGAGGTGGTCACATTGAAAATTTGTTGTAGTGATTGATTTCCTATAATTAATTAGTAGTAACCTATACTCTGTTTAATTCTTTGGTAATAAAAGTTACTATTAAATAATATCATCTGTTTTTGTAGTGTTTAATAAGTAATTATTATTAACAACCGATGGATACTACGTATCTTCTCTCTTAAGTGAATATCAAATGCTTGACTTATATTAGAAGTTAGCACACGAATACTATTTGTCATATAGGTATAGGTACTATTTTGACAGTATCTTGGGACTATTACATGTTCTGGAAACGCTCTTTATTTAACTCTTAGTTTATTCTGTTTTTTCTATATTAACTTATGAGTTCTTAAATTAATTTCCAAACTCATTGAATGGGCCATAAGAATATTTTGTAGGTTATCTGTGTCATGGTTCCTATGCGAAACAAACAGAACTTAACTGGTGAAATTTGTATCTTCAAAATTTAGTTGAAATTAAAAAAAAAAAACAGGAAAAAAACTGTAATAAATATTTTTTTGTTTCAAATTTGTGTAACAAAAAATAATGAATTAAAAAAAATGATGATTAGTTAATGTCACATTTTGAAATTACTGTTCTATTGAAAAAAAAAACATTTATTATTGGATTTTGTACATAAAAAAACCTAAGATTTGTAGTGGTTGAATAAAACTCTAAATGGCTGATTAAAATGTGTTTGTACTTTTTATGCTACGGTTGCAAAGATATGGTTTTTATTAGGTATGGCTACATTTTACAGAAAATCAAAAATTATAATGTAAGTCCCTACTGCGATCTATTGTATTGTATGGATTGAAATAAAAATAATATGGAATTTTTTCAACGACCAAATCATTTTAGCAAAAATAAAATATCCTTGAGGAAATAAAGTTTGTGTTTAATGAAGCATCTGCGCGTCTGTCGGGTGTAAATAGATTTCGGATTAATTACGGTTTTGCGTGAATAACAAGTACGAGGTGTAGTATAGCGATAATTTGAAAGAAATTCTGGCAGTATAGCATTGT
The DNA here is from genome assembly GCA_911728435.2 of Apoderus coryli. Lineage (NCBI taxonomy): Eukaryota > Metazoa > Arthropoda > Insecta > Coleoptera > Attelabidae > Apoderus > Apoderus coryli. The sequence continues at coordinate 33,240,999 of OU452199.1, forward strand.
ATGTTTGTATGTTGTTTAAGCGAGTAGATTCGATAGGAATAACACACAATTCTATTTTTGTTTATAATGACTTTACTTTAATGAAAAAAGTGACGATTTGAGAACTATCTTAACCCTAGACCGGTATCGATATTCAATTGCATGGTATTGGTATCGATACGTAAATTTTACGTACTCCTATGACATGGCGTAAAAGTATTACGCTAAAATTTGAATAAATATACACTGTTAAAAATTGGGTGAGAAATACGTAAGGTTTGTAGTAAACATACATGTTTTTTTTATGTAAAATTAGGTAAATCTTAAATATTCACGAATATTGCCGATAATTTACCGAGATCACGTATTTTTCCTTAGTAATATCGTAAAAACGCATTACCGAAATGTGTTTTCACGATATAATTTGTGTGTATTCAAATCGTATCGAAAAGTTTCGTTTTCCCTGCAAATCTACACATTACTTTTAGTACTATTCCGTGGCTCCTAGTAATTTTGCGACACTTTCGTAAAAACATCCTTACAGCGCAAGCGCAACAGGCATGCGAGTATATACAGCAGCTATTTACCCTTTACAATTCAGCGTTATCCAATAAACAATGCACATTTATTATTTAACAACTGATTTAATAAACCTAAAACACAAATTAAATCCAATAAGCTGTGCCCAAAAAGTTAACAAAATATTAGCGGTGTGTACGGTTGCAGAGAAATAGTGAATGGCTTTCTTTTGAAGTTCTAATAATAAGCGCGTCTACATACATTAGCTGTGCTTATAGTCACGAGGTAAGTAAAAATGATTTGTTCATGTTGTAGGATAAAGTGTAATACTGTTCAAAAAATATGATTAGGCACCATCAATATCTGCATAGGAATACACCCAGATAGATTTTTATATGCGCCCGGCCAAACTGCACTTACCAGGTTAGTGTTTTAGGCATTTGTTCCTTAATTTTTAATTGATTTTTTTTTGTGATTTAAGAAACTTCTTTTTGTTTGTTAAGTATGGTATAGTAGGTACCTATTATTAGCTAAATATGGCAGCTCAAAATGAACAAATTTTAAATTCTAACCTAAATCTGGAAAATGTTAAAAAATTATGTTAAATAATTTCTTCCTTAATTTTAAATTTATTTTTTTTTGTATGACATTTCTAGTACATTTTTTTTTTTGCAAAGTATAATATAGTAGATACATAACATTAGGAAAATATGGCAGCTCAAAATCAACAAATTTTAAATTGTAACTGCCTAAAACTTGTTCAAAAATTATGTAAAGCATTTCTGCCTTAATTTTTAATTGCATTTTTTTGTATAACGTTTCTAGTATATTTGTTAAAATTCGCATTTGATATGTTTTCCAGCCTAATATAAGAAACTTATAAGACTGAATTTACGTTTTTGTTTGTTAAGTATGCGGTACCTATTATTAGGAAAAGAAATTTTAGTTTTTAGTTTAGCATGTTTATAGCATTTATAGTTTCGTTAAATATTAAAAATCGGGAAAACTAGTAATTCTGTGTTTATATTCAACATATAGGGTAAAGAATTAACATGCATTTATTGAGTTTTTCGCCACTCTTTAAACCAAATATAAACTGGGAAAGTAAAGACAAATTTTTAAGTTGTGAAAACCACTGTAACCTAAAAGGAGAAATATTTTTTAGGCTGCAGTGGTTTTTATATAAAACTTAGAAAGTTGTTTTTAATTTTTCTTTACTTTTTCCAGTTTACATTTGGTTTAAAAAGTGGTGAAAAATTCAATAAATGGACGTTAATCATCTTCCGCCACAACAAACTTCCAGATTTTCCACTCAATTTTTCCACCAGAAGTACAGAGTGCCCTTCGGTATATATGTTCGCCATTTTAATTTACCGAATTGGCAGCCGTTTGAATCATTGGTGGTTTTTCTAAATTTTCAATATGAAATGATTTATAAAAGAAATACAATAAAATAATAAGTTTTCAGCTTTAATTATGTAATTTTAAACTAAACTAATATTTTAATGCATTTTTTTATACATGAAATGGTGAGTTATACTACTAAGTACATCGTTTGGTATATCAGTGCTTTCTTGTTTCTAGACTTTAACATATTCCTCTTTGTCATATAATAATTGATGTTGTAATAACCACTGATGATGAGGCTTGGAGTCTTGAAACATGTCTGGTTTTACTATTGACGCATAGAGCGATTATTAAATTTATTTCGTGGTGTTAACTTTCATTTCACACAGAAAAGATCTGACTCCATTTCAGTATGGACATTTTTTCACGTCTACAGAAACTATCTGGGTACATAGATCACCTAAAAATGTTGTACAAATACGGTAAGTATAATGAAATATTCAGATAAAGTTTCAGTAAATTCACATAAATATTCATGAAAGTACAAAAAAATTACGTATAATTACGTTCTTACTGTACAAAAATGGTATTTTTCCCCCATTTTTTATGTAAGAACACTGTAAATTTTAAGTAAATTCCACTATTGTTTTACGAGCATTGCACATTTACGGGCCTTACCGCAAAAATACAATAAAATATTGGTATTATTTAGACAGCGATCGTGTAAAAGTACATGTAACTAAGCGTACTTTTATGTTGTAATCTTAATCTTATAAGTGTATTTTTACATGACATGCAGCGTAATTTTCATTTGTAATTTTACGATATTGTGTAATTGTACACCAAATTAAGTGTAACTTTAATTTGTAATTTTACCTTAATATTGTATTTTTACACTAAATGTGGCGTAATTTTAAATTGTAATATTTCGATTAATATTGTAGTTGTACAGTCAAGGTGGAAAATTACGTGAGGAAATGGTTGAATAAATATTACAGTTATATTTTACGTAAATTTACTATTCTGTTTTAACAGTGTATTTAATGACACCAAATTCATTAATTGAAAATAGTTTATTACGAACAGTATAAACATATACACAAGGAAATGAGAACCAAAAATCATTTAGACTACGTTATAGTAAATTTAAGAAAATTACTTAAATATATTTTGGACTTGGAGAAAAGGAATACTGATTCTAGAATTTTGAGCCAAAGGTAAAAATTGGCAAAGCTGGGTGTAGAGTGTAGAGTTTCAAATAACGATAAGTATTCGCTCTAGCACTATCAATTACGCACTAACTACGTATCGAGTAAACTGATGCATAGCTTAAGTAATCATAGGTGGAGGGTCGACATGAGACACGCACCATACGTTGCGTGGAAAATCTGTAATTTGAATGCGTAAATTTTACGCACGATACCATTCTAGGGTTAAAAAGTTTTCCCTTCAATGAAGCCTCAAGAAAAGTAAACGTTTCCCTGCGCTGACTATTTAAACGTGTGTTAAAACACATGGCATATTTTACACTTGTTTTGATTGTCAGAAATCCGTGCCGAACTTTACCCTGTTTTCGTTGAAGATTAGAGTAAATAAGACCAAACACGTTTTATCTTATTTAATAAGTAATCACTGCTTGATTTCCCAGTTGTTTTGTGGTAGGTTTATATATGACAAAAGTCATTGAGGGTTATACTTTGAAATTAAAAAAAAAACTGAAAATATGGGTTGAAAACCTAATCAAATAAATGGAATTACATTTGAGACACCCCGTTATAAATAAATTTTATGAGACATTCCAACAAATGAAGAAAGTTCAAAAGTTTATATATTAATTTTGTGTACAAGATTGCTGCACCCGTTGTTATACTATTTTGAAAGTATCTTGGGACTATTACATTTTCTAGAAACACTATTTAATCAACTCTGAGTTGATTCTGATTTTCTATATTAATTTATGAGTTCTTAAATTAATGTCCAAAGTTGTCGAATGGGCCACAAGATATTTTGTAGATTATCTGTGTCATCGTTCCTATGCCAAACAAACTTAAACTTAACTGGTGCAATTGTATCTTCAAAATTTAATTTAAATTAAAAAAAAAAACAGGCAAAAACTATAATAAATACTTTTGTTGTTTCAAATATGTGAAACATGTTTTAAAGTAACAATAAATAATGAAGTAAACAAAAATGATGATAAGTTAATTTCACATTTTGAAATAACTGTACTAATGGAAAAAAACATTTATTATTGGATTTTGTTTATAAAAAAACTTAAGATTTGTAGTGGTTGAATAAAACTCTAAACGCCTGATTAAAATGTGTTTATAGTTTTTATGCTACCGTCGCAAAAATACAGTTTTTAGTATGGCTACATTTTACAGAAAATCAAAAATTATACTGTAAGTCCCTACTGCCATGTATTTTGGATGAATAACAAAATAGATTATATCAACCACTGCTGCTATATAATGCCGCACATATACATATATGAGCATTTGCGTGTCGTTGATTGTTTTTCCGAAAATGTCGAAATGAAAACTCGGCTTCCATTTAATTCATCTAATTCCGGCAGCCGTGTTTCCACCAATTTTTTCATTTGCATTTTGAATGATATTGGTCTTTTAACAACTGCATGTATATAGTGCGTGACGAATGTTGATTGGTATGTTTTTAAATAATTTATTTTAAAATACTCGATTATTTTATGTACAAATCGAAAATACCCCACTAAAACAGTTATTATGTGAAGTACGAAACTTGTTATCATGAAAGCTTTTCAAATAGTTTGTTGTGTAAAAAGCTTTTTCACTAATATAACATAATATACATGCACAGAGAAAAAGCTTTTGTAATATGAATGGGTTAACCATTAAGTCAATGGTGTACTATATTTGCAATACCTGAATAACAGCTATAATTAAATGAATGATTGTTTTACATTATTTGTTCGTGCATGTCCGCTTAAGATTAGTTCAAACATGGGAACTCATTTAATTAAATTGTGATTCTATTAAATACTAATTACGCAAATATTAGTCCAAACACAAGAACTCATTGCAATTAGTTGTGCTTTTATTGAAGTTACAATGAACCTTAATGAAAAACTACCGTTGGCAAAAATTAATCTAGAATTATTATAATCCGTGGCTGTATTACACGCAATCAAAGCTTTAATTCATTTAAATACGTATATTATTATTGTGCAAATTGATATGAGCTGTTTATAACATAAATGGAACTTTTTTGTTATTAAAAATTAAAGTTACTATTATTTTGGCCGGAGTAAATATTACTTTGAAATCCATTTAAATTTTAAGGACAGTTAAAGGAGAGGTTTCTTTTTTCAATAAAATAAAACAAACATATCACCTTCCCAATTTTTTTATTAAAATAATTTTAATAGAACAGATGGCACATATCCTAGTAGTATTATTGTAGTTACGTTTGGAACATAAATAATAATTATTACATTATTTTTTGAAGTAATCCATATCTGAGAGGAGTGATACATAAATATGTGAAATAAAATACGTCTTCTCCACAAATTAGATCCTTTATACATGCAACCAAACTCACAAATGCCAGTAATGTTTCGGAATCAAGCCGATTCCATTTTCAGTGGCTATTAAAATTTAATCTTTCATTAAAAGTTGACAAATTGGGACATTAGATGAAAAACTTAACATATTATAGTTACAATTATTTTACTGTCGAACGTTGTTTGGAATTTTAGATTTTAAATTTAGATTTTAACATTCAAAACATCCATTTTCTGGTTTTTCTTTTTATATACCTATATAATTATGTTGTTTATATTCAAATTAAATTTAGTCGAACATCGATTACATCAATCATTTTTTTTTTATTTTAAACATCTTTAAAAAAAGGAAAAAGATTATGCGTGTAATGTAACCTTGAAAGTTGGCAATTATGAAGTGCAACCCCCAAGAAACTAGCAACAAATTATTTATTATTAAGCGAATACCCAAACATAACCCAAGCACCACAACATTTACTTCATGCAATTTTTACAGTACCACTGCACTTATATTTTAATAAAAATCAGTGGCGGACGGCGGTCACTTTTAGGCACATACGCACCAGAAAACAGTGCCTACGCCTACCCAGCAACAACTTTACCCTTGTTCCTGCGTGTTGGCATGAATTTTAACTATCGTTGAATTGAATAAATATGGTTATTGGGCAAATATCATGTATTTTTGCAAGACAGTGAGAACACTATAAGACACTAATAATTCTACCTTTGTTCCAATTGGAATGAACATTATGTACATTAAAAGAAACCAGGACTATTCTTGTTTCAATTGTATTAAATATTTGGTTAAAGCATTTATAACTTTTAATGTAAATGAATCTTATATTCAACCAATTATGTATATTTTAGATATGTTTTGATTAGGTACAATAATTTCTAAGATTTTCAAGGAAGTGTACTTTGTCCTTACTTTCCAATATGTAGAGCTATTTAGAGCATTACAAGTTATTTTAACTTAATATTGGCTCAATATAATACTTATAATACTATGAGTTATTAACCCTCAATTGCTCCAAACATATTTGATTGAGCAAACTACAAGTTTTATTGGAAAAAGAAAATTCAGTCAATTAAAGTGTACTATGGTACGTACACCCTGTAGAGTGAGTATTTGTTTAAATTTTATATGTTTATAAATATTTAAATAATTGTTATTAAGAATTGCTTGTTACATAAAGCAACAAGACTTTAAGTTATGTTGGAAATTTATTTCACACTACCATGCTTCCACCAGACGGGCCGTTTCGTCGATCCACGACTCATCAGTGGTGATCGGCAGGCAGTGTGACCTAAATTTCCAACATTTACAAAGAGCTTATACTAGCACGAGAATTGATTGAGAGAGAGATGTTTGTGGCGACACCTAGCGTGAACAGGCAATATGCCGGGTGAAACACAGTTCACTAACGATGGCCGGACAAGAAGTAACAACTCCATTATATCCTATTGCCAACACTAGATGCGCCCGAATCCCCTAGCAGGGAGGCTTTATTTAAGAATTGCTTGTTACATAAAGCAACAAGACTTTAAGTTATGTTGGAAATTTATTTCACACTACCATGCTTCCACCAGACGGCCGTTTCGTCGATCCACGACTCATCAGTGGTGATCGGCAGGCAGTGTGACCTAAATTTCCAACATTTACAAAGAGCTTATACTAGCACGAGAATTTAGGTCACACTGCCTGCCGATCACCACTGATGAGTCGTGGATCGACGAAACGGCCGTCTGGTGGAAGCATGGTAGTGTGAAATAAATTTCCAACATAACTTAAAGTCTTGTTGCTTTATGTAACAAGCAATTCTTAAATAAAGCCTCCCTGCTAGGGGATTCGGGCGCATCTAGTGTTGGCAATAGGATATAATGGAGTTGTTACTTCTTGTCCGGCCATCGTTAGTGAACTGTGTTTCACCCGGCATATTGCCTGTTCACGCTAGGTGTCGCCACAAACATCTCTCTCTTAATTGTTATTAGTTGTAAGCAAAATATGTTTTGGACAAAATTTAGGACAAGGGACGATGACCGAAGAAGAGAACAAAACGACAGACGATACGAACTAGACGTAATTAATTAATAAAGAAAATATATATGATTAGTCTGTCTTTAATTTACAAAGTAAAGTTATGGAACATTACAAGTTCCCAAATCAAATCTAAATTTATTACATGGCGAGCCTACCAGGCCTTTTTCATTATTTTTAGTTGAAAATATAATATCAGATATGGCATAATGGGCACTAAGCAATCAAAAGATGCAGTAGCAAATTTAAATCAAAACAAAAGCATTGTTATCCACTACATCAAAGCGTGTTTTCTGTGTCAATCGCTGACTATGTTTGCTTCAATTAATAAAATACATGAAACCTTAACAATTAATTTAAAATATTTTTATTTGCAAAGCACTTTGGTACCTAGAGAGCGTTTCAATTTAGGAATAAAAATAAAATTATTTTCACTGTGATTCTAATTTGAAAAGTCTATAGCACTGCAGAACCTATTGTTTCTCTCAAGTACAAAGTTGAAATATTTTAAGGGCATGCCGGACAAAATTACTTGGTTTACCTAGGATAAAGAATTTGTTTCAATTAGCAGAGCCAATTAAGCTATGGACACGACCGATATTAACCTATTCATTTCGCCCTTATTCTCAGCTCGACAGAATACTGAAACACAAATATCGCCCTACCATTATGCCAGTACTTAATTTGAGAAATTTTGTACATCCAGAGAGATGTAATTGTAAAACTTTTTTATAGTTATTTAAATATACAAATTACGGTGATATATTTTCACCACCACCATCACCATGTAATTTGCTTTTACTTTCTCGACCCATGCGAAAGTATTGTGAACGCGCCAAAAAAATGAGATAAAGACGGATATACCCCTTAAGACGATTAACCCGTAAGTACTATGCAGGTATGGGTAGTAGGGACTTCGTGCACTTTTCTTATTATATACATACAGCGCCATCTGATGAGATACACCACTGCTTCATCGTGTATTTTCTAGTTGTATTCATTTTTTTGCTGTACCAGACGCTTTGTTGTCTGTAGGTACGTGTTTATTATAAGAAACGATATTTGAGTCGCTGGAGCCGAGGCATATAGTTTGTCTATTCTACTTTTAGCAGAACTCACCAGTGGCTAATGACACGTTTTCACCACATACTAAATATTGCAGGAGTTAACAGTATAAATAATTTATCAGTGCTTAAGCAACGGGCACGAGATATCTCGGCACACTTTCATAAATTTTTTTGTTCTTTACCTGTGGTTCCCTCTCCTGTATTTAAGGAGAATCTCTATTTTAAATACTAAGTCGTTTCACCTCTCTCTCACGCACATGCAAAAATGTATAACAGAACCTTGTCTTTTGTCGTGGTCCCTGTTTCAATATAGTTAGGTACATTTAAATGTAGTATTGACTGACCGACCCCTGTAATAATAATAATTTTATTTGTGCAATCTTCACAAAATACAACGAATTACAATTAAATTAATATTTATTGATTAACGAAAAAAACCCAGTAACAAAATAAAATATTGCAAATTTGTTCTTCCCTCAAATTTGCTTCTTTTTCAACGCAAAAAGGTCCCTAAGATATTAAAAAAAAAGATACAAAAAAATATCTAACTTGAGCAGTCCAAAATAATTACAATAATTTATATGAAAACAAATAATAATGCAAAAAATTAAAATAAAAATACACTGAATCCAAGTTCAAAAATCGCAATTCCAACAAATTGCGCATACATCTACAGATATCCTTATAATTAACATATCAGATGTTAAGAAGTCCAATTTTTAATTGTGCTTTGAATCTTATTTAACGCAATGATTTAGAATTGTCAGAAATGTCATTGCACAATCTTCATAAATATTCTATTGTATGAAAAACTTCGTCTAAAAAGAGCAGTTTCAAGTTGTGGTGATGCTAACAAGCTCAATGTACTAACAAAAAACAATTTTGCCAAATTTGCAAACTTTTAAGTATGTTTGCTTCTCGAACTACTTATTTAAAAACTTTGTATGTTTTTAATGGAATTAAAAATAAAGGTTTAATCTTAATAAAAAAATTCCTTGAGTTTTAAATTGAACAAACATCCCCTGGAAATAAAAATATTGTAAATTGAAAGTTTCAAGAAATTACATGCCCCGTCCCATACCGACTTATTTCATTAAACAGAACCATCATAAACATAAGCATATGGTATATTTACTCAGGGCGGCTAGCTTTGTTTTACATTTGCAAAGAGATACCGCATATCGAGACATGCACCAATAGAAGATAACCGAGAAAGCGTAATGCGGGGGCATGTATGCAAGCATATTTAAAAATTATTCTTACGAGGGCGCTAAAAATTGTAATTGTATATTCGTTGCTATTTAAATTAAGTAGGCAAATTGTTTTAATTTATTTTACACAAAATTACTGATGTTTGATTTTTAACAAAAAAATGTAACAAAGATATACGTACTTACAAAAGAAAAATATATTGAAAAAGTACAAAATTACATATACCTACACATTACATTACATTATTATACGTATTTAATAAATTAAAACCTAGTTATGAGTTATTATTTTAACACATAAAAAAATAGAAAAGATATATTTGTAATATATATTTTATATAGACCTTTAATCGATCAGCTATAATACGAGTATATATAAATCATCTAGCTGCTTAGACCAAAATTAATATATTAGTTTCATTAGAGTTTCTTAGACTAATTCTGTATAGAAACTGGGGTTGTTCGTTTTGTAGCTTGGTAAAATCTAGAAGATCTGTTCCTTTTTTACCTGTATTGTTCTTTGGGAAACCGAAAAAAACATCTGGCTTTGCTTTGCAATTATCCACACAACACAGCACTGGCATATTCGAATTGTTTCTGTATGCTATTAACTAAAATAATCAAATAACAAAAAACAAATTAAAAACATTTTAAAATTAATTCCAATATAAGATATTTATATATCACGATCACCTGCATAATCTAGGAAAAAGTAGAAGTTGTGAGAAACCTATTGAGTTTTAACTTAAGTTATTTTGTAAATATTTTATTTTATAATATTTTCTTGTGTAAGTTTAAACAAAGATAAACTTTGAAACGTATATCTAATTACATGTTTATAAATTATTGTTATTGTAATATTAATTTTAAGAATATATCGGAAAACAAAGTTATTGTTCTAATATCAAATTATTATTCATTTATTTTTAATTAAACATTAATCATTCTTATTATTATTTATTTACAACTGGTATAATAATACTCTTGTGCATGCTGCTGGTCAACCGGTATAAATCAGTACCAATCGAGACTCCCAACTGCCTCCATAAAAGAGGGGCGACCGATGCTGAGCAAGATAGACAATATTTCGGGTAGATGAGAACATGGCGGTATGTTAGAAATATGTTTGACACATTACTTATATATTTAGAAAGAAATAGCTGTCTAAAGTTTCAAATTGAATTTTAGAGCAAAACTTTGAAACACCCTATATATCTCTAAAACCGAGCTCTCACATATTGTTATACACTGTTTACATAATAATTTCGTTTTTTAAATAATTGTTTTATTTAAGTTGTTATCATTCTGCTACAAATACTGAAAATATATTCAGAAACCACCAATTTAACTTCTGTCAACGCGTTTTTGTAATGCATTATAGGTACCTAACAAAACAATTTTGTGGGAAATATTCTTTTGTATTTTCACACAAAACCAATGTTATTCTTTTGTATTTCTTACGCTAGACATTAACAAATTCATTTAATAGGAATGGTTTGCTATAGAAAAATACTTCAATAATAAATGTTCTCGCTTAAGAAGCTATTGTATAATATGTACGGCTTTTGTTTGAGTGTTTACTATGAAATATAAAATAATCTTAAACAAGACAAATGATCCTATCACGCAAAATAATTAAAAGCTATTATAAGTGCATAATGGATACAAATAATAAGTAATATTTTTGCAGGAATATTATTCGTAATTAATTCATGTTTAGACGCAATTCTTAAATTTGCACTACAGGAATTATCACTTTGTTATGCCCAAATTTACAATGTGTCTAAGATAAGAATGGAGGAGCATTGGAATTTTGGAAACAGTACGAGTTACAATGTCGGTTAAATTAGAGAAACAATTGTTTATCTTTTAAATGCTGTTTTCTAAATTAAAGTAACTTAATCGAGAATTTTTGAAAAAACGATTTTTTGGGATTTTAGTTTTTATTTATTTTTGACATTATTCTTACAGATATAAAAAAAATAAAAGCACATTTTAAATAACAGCTAAAAACACTGAAAACTTGTTTAAACAAGTTGCTGATGGTTTTGCAGAAACGAAACGTCGTAGTGAAAATTTGTAAACGCTGTCTTATTCTCCTCAAAAAGTAACAATGAGAAAGTCGTTTTATTTTTTTTATATCTGAAAAAATAATGTCAGATATAAATATTAATTTAAAAATAATAATTTTTTTTTCTGGAGTTGACTTTGAAAGTTTTTATTTGTTTTCTTTTATTAGAGATAAATATAAACTAAAATCTAAAAAAATCGATTTTTCAAAAATTCACGGAAAACGGCTAAAGTTAGTTTACTTTTGAAAACACCATTTGAAAGGTTATGCAACGTTTCTCTAATTTAACTGACATTGTAACTCCTACCATTTCCAAGATTCCAATGCTATCCCATTCATATCTTGGACACAGCGTAAGTATAATCTAAAAATTTATTTTTTTAAGAATTGCTTGTTACATAAAGCAACAAGACTTTAAGTTATGTTGGAAATTTGTTTCACACTACCATGCTTTCACCAGACGGCCGTTTCGTCGATCCACGACTCATCAGTGGTGATCTCTTAAAGTCTTGTTGCTTTATGTAACAAGCAATTCTTAAATAAAGCCTCCCTGCTATGGGATTCGGGCGCATCTAGTGTTGGCAATAGGATGTAATGGAGTTGTTGCTTCTTGTCCGGCCATCGTTGTGAACTGTGTTTCACCCGGCATATTGCCTGTTCACGCTAGGTGTCGCCAAATACATCTCTCTCTCAAACAATTCTCGTGCTAGTATAAGCTCTTTGTAAATGTTGGAAGTTTGGGTCACACTGCCTGCCGATCACCACTGATGAGTCGTGGATCGACGAAACGGCCGTCTGGTGAAAGCATGGTAGTGTGAAACAAATTTCCAACATAACTTAAAGTCTTGTTGCTTTATGTAACAAGCAATTCTTAAATAAAGCCTCCCTGCTATGGGATTCGGGCGCATCTAGTGTTGGCAATAGGATGTAATGGAGTTGTTGCTTCTTGTCCGGCCATCGTTGTGAACTGTGTTTCACCCGGCATATTGCCTGTTCACGCTAGGTGTCGCCAAATACATCTCTCTCTCAAACAATTCTCGTACTAGTATAAGCTCTTTGTAAATGTTGGAGGTTTGGGTCACACTGCCTGCCGATCACCACTGATGAGTCGTGGATCGACGAAACGGCCGTCTGGTGAAAGCATGGTAGTGTGAAACAAATTTCCAACATAACTTAAAGTCTTGTTGCTTTATGTAACAAGCAATTCTTAAATAAAGCCTCCCTGCTATGGGATTCGGGCGCATCTAGTGTTGGCAATAGGATGTAATGGAGTTGTTGCTTCTTGTCCGGCCATCGTTGTGAACTGTGTTTCACCAGGCATATTGCCTGTTCACGCTAGGTGTCGCCAAATACATCTCTCTCTCATTTATTTTTTTATTAGTGTCGCGTTTATTGTAGTAGCGTTTTGTTGACATCTTCACATTTATTAATTAGACGGCTCTTAAGAATAAAAGAACAATAATAGATAAATAAAGAAAAATATCGCAAGTGTTCAATATAACGGCCATTTTCAGTTCAAACAAAATAATTGGGTTTTGCTCGGTTGTGGCAGATTTATTGATCTTATTAGGATCTTAAAGTATGCGACCGCAGATTGAACGCGGTTAATAAGTTCTTCCGAGAACTCATAGCTTGATCTTTTTTGCAATATCAAAAAAACAGACGGAACTGTAACAGAAGGCAACAGCTGCGGAACGGTTGCTAAGAATGTGCTGGAACACCATCTTACTGATACCAGTATTGACCTTAAGCTTCCCTTAATAGATTGATGCAAACATTACTGGTTACATTTTCCTCATAATTTTCATTAACAGTTGTTCATTTAACATAATACAAATTACCCTAAAATCTGAAATTGTCTTAAATTTGATTCTCTTATTAAGTGAAGATTATGTTGTGACCAAATGTTGGTTTTATTGAAAATACTTTCATATTTATGTGGTAGTCCATCTTAGACAGGGACATCAAATTACTGAAGAAAATACTCCTGTCGCTTCCACTAAATTTTGATGTTATTCTCTTAAAACTTTTTACATATTTCGGCCTTAGGCAAGGCCATCTTCAGTACTTATAACATTACATGAAGTTTTAAGATGTGGTTATACCTAACCTTATTTATTGGAAAAATCTTATATATACAGTATATATATGAGTTATTAGTGCGTCGAAGTTCGATATTACCTCAGAGACAAAAAATTTATCGCAAAAATAAGCAGCCAGTGTGTAGGCAGTCATAACGTACGTATTTTAAAAGTATATAATTTGTACAGGGTGGCTCATCTCATCAGGGTGAACCAAACTTACGTTTTCTTAAATGGAAAGCTCTATTTATTATTCCACAATTTCATTGGTTTAAACTCGGCATTAATCATACTAGAATTTTAGAAAATTATACAGAGTGGGTCAAAAGTTTATACTAGTATTATATGCAAAACGAATTCTAAGGCTTCTAAACTGGAACTGAAATAATTTAAACTCTGCTTCTTACGGGCGTCGCTTATTGATAGTTATTAACTTTTAGAAAAAGATAATTGTTAATATATAGTGCAAAACCTCTATACAGGGTGAGTCCAAACTCAAATTTGTGTTTTACTCGAATTTTCCAAATGAGGCACCCTGTATATAACATCAAAAACTGAAAGGAAAATTGAGTAGCTTTTACTCTTATATAGCCTTTCTTATAATTAAAGCTATTAGTTTTTATTTTAAGATATTTTCATTTATGAAATATGGGTTCATCTCCAAATAACACAAAGTCAAAAAAATCTATCTGATTGTGAACTTGATGTTGTGCCCATTGGCAGAAGATAATTCGCCGGAGATAGTCATCATCATTTTCTTTTTATGTAGAATTCTTTTGACTGAGCTTTGGGTTACCGATTGTTCCCGAGCAATTTCACGCGTGCTGATATGTGGATTTTCTACCACTTTTAACATTACATTCAATTAATTTTCATCATTCAAAACAGTTTTGGTCCTAGTTTGTTTCGGGCATTTTACTGATCCCGTGTTTCCATAACGATTCAATAAGTAACCTTTCAATTGTTATCTTTTCTGGTTGCCTTCGAGCAGGATATCTTTCTTGGTAAATTCTTTACGCAAGTAAAACATTTTGCATACATTCTCCCAATATCCAAATCATATCTATTAACTCATTTTTAGGAAAATTCATTTCAACCAAAATTTAATTAAGTAATAATTAATAAACTAATTGTTATAGGTACTTAATAGAATAAACTTTGGTAATAAATGATTAAATATCACTGTAATTCGATCAAATCCTTGTTGATTTAGTTGATAAATATTGCAATTATATACCGGTTTTGATTACGATTATGATAAATAAATAACTATTAAACAATAGGTTGAATTTGAAAAATATTATTTTGGTGACCTTGTGTAATGTTTTTTAATAACAAATATCAAAAATGAAATTAGGTATATGCAAAATGATCACGTAAAGTCCAAATTTTCTAATATTTTGTTTGTTTAAATGAAAATATCTTAAAAACTAATAGATTTAGGTATAAGAAAGGCTACATAAGAATCAAAGCTTATCAATTTTCCTTTCAGTTTTTGATATTATATATACAGCGTGTCTCACTTGGAAAATTCGAGTAAAACGCAAATTTGCGATTGGACTCACCCTGTACAGGTTTTGCACTATATATTAACAATTGTCTTTTTCTAAAAGTTGATAACTATCAAAAAGCGATGCCCGTAAGAAGCAGAGCTTAAATTATTTCAGTTCCGGTACAGAAGCCTTAGAATTCGCCATGTTTTGCATATAATACTAGTGGTAACTTTTGAACCACTCTGTATAATTTTCTAAAATTTTAATATGATTAATATCAAGTCAAAACTAATGAAATTGTGGAATAATAGATAGAGCTTTCCATTTAAAAAAACGTAAGTTTGGTTCACCCTGATGAAATGAGCCACCCTGTACAAATAACAATAATTTTAAAATGCGTACTCTATGACTGCCTACACACCGGCTGCTTAGTTTTGCGTGAAGTTTTTGGTCTTTGAGGTAATATCGAACTTCGACGCACTAATAACTCACCCTGTATATATGGTATATAATTTATCTTTATCTGATGTTATAAGTAATGAAAATGGCCTTAGCTAAGGCCGAAACATGTATAGGTACAATTTTAAGAGAATTAGAGTAAAATTTAGTGGAATCGACAGGAGTCTATTTTATTTTCTTCAAACATATTCACCGTTTCGGTGCTATTACGTAAAGGCCAACTTCAGGGTGTAACTTTAAAGCACGAATAGTTCCGAAAGGAAGGACCTTACGCCGCAACAAATGTTAAAATTTAATGAATGATTTGACTAACATTCTCACTCTTAGTCTCATTTTTTGAATCGGTTCCTAATAGTGCCTGCGCAATAACTTCACTCCAGGAGTCTTATTTTTTGTTGTACGTAATATATGAAATAATAAAACACGGTCATAGAGAAACTAGCAGTAAATTAGCCATTTAGAAAATAAATCGTTCCATCGTGTCCATATAAATTGCGTCCCAAATGTTCGCTTCAAACAATTTATTTGAAGGCGTGAAAAAATATTTCTCTTTTCAACAGCCACAACAGAAATATAAGCACGTTTCAAGAGTTGTTTTTATATAGGTATTGTGATAACTTACTATTAATCTAAAGTGAAAAAAGGCAGAAGCATTACTTCACAGGAGTTTAAACCTTAATCGAATCGATTCATTTATTTTTACTAGTTGAAAAGACAATCGCTATAAAAAAATGTTACTGTAAACCGTATCTGCCACTGCCATATACGAGTATAACGTGTTACAATAGCAGTATATATACTCATCTCATTATTTTGGATGATTCTAATACACTTGCGAACATGCCACATACGTTTAACTGTCATGGTGCCTAAACGCATCCTCGTATATTCTAAGTCTCCGCATTGTTTCACTAATGAGTTCACATATAATGCTCTGTTAACTAACACACCCCAATTCAAACTATATACATATGGATCGTTGAGAATATATCGCTCATGTGTTTACAAACGCCGAAATACGTGAACATGTTTTCTGACACTAATAAATATTATCACATGAATTAGCTTCGCTGTTGAATTTCTGTTGTCCTACTACAAACAATTATAGATAATTCCCTGAAGAACGTCTACCAAGATCGTTGAATATCAGCTTATTAGTTCACTAATTGCTCCACAAGCAAACATAGAGACAACACTGTCTACGTAATGCTGCTTTTGAGACGATGTACACACACGAGTTCTCACCGTAGATTTTCGTTAGAAGTTGTCTTGGCTAGAAAAAACTTGCATTTCGGAATTTTTGCATTCCAGGGTTACTTAACCCGTAACCAGCGAGGTGTTTTTTTTTTTGTAGCACAAGTGGCGACGTGGAGTTCGCATTACCCAATTTTTTTTTTAACTTATACGAGGGTTGCCTTTTATATTTCGGGATTAGAGAACAAGAACAAATATTAATCATCGAAAATCACTTTATTGTTTTTCAAACTATTCTCCATAAAGATCTATACACTTTTACACGCGTTTGAACCAATTGTCGGAGCACTTTTGCCACTCTGATTGAGGTATCTCCAAAACATGCATTCTGCACTGAACCGAAAAGGTACGTGATATTAATAAAAAAGTGCTTCAAATCAATGAACGCCAACATTAAATTTGAGCCGATGATGGGTGACATTAATACAATGAACGTTCGTACATAAATTCGGTAGCGAATTCTGTACGTTGAATTAATAAATAAAGAACATAAATTTATGCTCGCCGGTTATTGATCTTACGAATGATGGACATTAATTTATAACTCCTGTACGTTAAAACGATGTTACCAGGTTGTTAATGTTACGAACGATGAAGATTAGTTTATGTCTCCAATACGTAAAACCGATGTTAGCTGGTTATTAATGTTACGAACGATGAACATTAATCTATGACTTTTGTACATTAAACCGATGTCTGAAGGTTATTAATGTTACGAACGAGAAACATAAATCTATGACTTTTGTACGTTAAACCAATGTTAGCTGATTATTACATTGGGTTATAATAATTGTTTTACGTAATTGTCTTCGCCGGAAATTATTTTTACGAAAGATTGAGAGTATTGTTCTGTATTCAATCAATAATCGCGAGCATATAGGTACATATGTATTATGTGTACTGCAAAGTGCAGTATGGTTCAAATATACTAGTACCAATGGTTAGAGAATTTAAAAGCCCAAATAAGACTCAAAATTATCTTGCTGTACGTCCATTGATTTGATGCACCTGCTTTGTAAATAAATTAAATCATATTTGTACGACACTCGAAATCTAAAGGCTTTATTTTTAATTTAGTTAATATTAAATGCTAAACATGTCAGATTCGTCTGTCGTCTGAGGTGAAAAGGGAGAAAAAACTATATTTGGAAACTAAAGTCCGCGGAAATTCTTCTAAACAAAATTAGAAATTATTACGAGATCTAAACATTTATGCAAGGGAAAATATCACAATACCGCCTTTTATTCATGATGTTGATAATATTAATGATTTTTTTGTGGCCACTTCTACCAACAATCCGGACCCAGGAACGATCAATTTTTACTTAGGTAATAAAATTATGCCTGATATTAACTTTGAATTTACAATGGTGGATCATGGGGAGATACTTGATGCATTGCTTGGGATTAACTCAAATGCTGTAGGCAGTGACATGATCACTATTGATATGCTAGTAGTAGTAGTTGTCCGTTTATAATGCCCTTTATACAGCATCTAGTTAATTACTATATAGAAACGAGGAACTTCCCAACATGTTGGAAAGAAACCAATGTCATTCCAATCCCAAAACTAAAACTCCATCAACGTTTAAGGATCTTATAGACCAATTAATATACTCCCAGCGATCTCCAAGGTTATTGAGAGAGTGATCTGCAATCAAATGAAAACATATCTTGATAGGCATGGGTTGTTGTCGGAGGTCCTGTCTGGGTTCCGTCAGGGTCACAGTTGCTCCACGACATGACTTAAAATACTGGATGATGCATTGGGGGCGGTAGATCAGGGTCGATTGACGGCATTGCTGCTGTTGGACAACGCAAGGGGCATTTAACCGCATTGGTCATGGTTTGTTGCTGGCCATTGTGGGCTTTGGGGAGTCTGCTGTGTCTCTACTCGGAACGTAAGTGAATGATAGAAGTCAGTTTGTCATTTTGGGAACGGGAGTGTCTGGGCCCAGGACATTGCGTAGTGCCGCAGGGCATCCAGGAATCATTGCCTTTTTTTATGTATCAGGATTTTTGTTGTTGTTATCTTTAGTATTTCTAATATGTTAAGCTGTGCATCGACTTCGCCTTTTGTGTAACTTTTCTAAGTTCTCAATAAAGTCATTTATTATATTATTATTATTAATCAAAATAACAGGTTTTTAAGTAAACAGTGTGCGCCTTTAGAATAGACTTATAGAACCCATAAGTACGGTTGAATTGCAGATTTTCTTCCTTTAAGGTTTATTATAAGTTCTTCTATTTCTTGAACTGTTTTAGCACAAAATAAACAAGATTCTTGAGAGTTTTATTGTGTATATTAAATGGCTTATCTTTCCACTGGAACCTTTGGAACATAGCTTAGCGGATAGCACTTAATATCCATGAAGAGTCCATAAAATTTCTCCCCTCGTATCGGCGGGTATTCAACATTACAAAGGAATACCGCACTGTGTTTTTTTTCGTTTTAAACTGACTTTAGTTTTGTACTTTACTAAATGGTACTTATATAAAAGGATTACTACTTACCTTATATTTCTACATTTGTTGTATTATTTGGGAACAAATTTTAAAAATAGATTTAGGAACACACTTTACTTTTCAACTGTATACATTTAACTAAACAAAACAAAAAGGACGCGTAAACAAAAAGTCTATGAGAATGTCATAATGTCAATGTTTTGAGTATTCAGTCTATGGTCCGGGTGCATTGATTTGCGCGCGTTATTCAGAATTTAACGATTAGGTTCGTAAAATTAATGCTTAGCATCCATTGAATCAACGATGCTCGTTTATTAGTTTTTATGTTCGCTGTTCATAGGTGTATGATTTACAAATTATTGTGTTAAAGGCGAAGAGCATAAATTAATAAATTTAAAACATGGAAGCAATAAATAGTGACATTATATTGATGAAAAAAAAAACATAAATTTTCGATGTCTTGCATTTATTGATTAATGTTTCATCGTACATTGTTTCTATGTATGAAATTATTAATTTATGATCAAAATTCATTGTAACAATGACCAACTCATAATATTAATATTCAAAATATTGATGACAACCATTCATTGGTTTTACGTACAATATTTTTTTCAGTGTGAATGCAGCAACCGCTTCTTCAGGTGTTGAAAAACGTTGACCTCTCAGTTTGTTTTTTACGTACGTGAATAAAAAGAAGTCACTCGGTGCCAAGTCAGGACTATACATCGGATGACTCATCAAATCGATGTTTTGGGTGCTCAAAAATGCAGTTGTTTGAGCCGATGTGTGAGAGCTCGCATTGTAGTGGTGAAGAGTGATCCGTCGTCGGCGGTTGGTTTTCCTTATTTCTTGGAAGACAACTGGCAAACCAATGGTTGTGTACCACTCAGAATTGACTGTTCTGCGTTGTTCTAATGGTACGGTTGCGACATGTCCAGTTTTTCCGAAAAGACAGGCGACCCTTTGCTTGGAAGTGCTTCGTGGGCGAACAACTTTTGGATTTGGCTCACCTTGAAACACCCATACAGTCGACTGCTGTTTACTTTCGGGCTCATACGCGTAAATCCACGATTCATCACCTGTCACGATGTCATAGACGTGTTTCGAAGCACCGCGATCGTATTTTTTGAGCATTTCTTTCAACCAATCGACACGAGCCTTTTTTTGAGCGATTGACAAATTGTGTGGGATCCAACGCGAACAAATTTTTTTGACAAGTCAAACGTTGATGCAATATTGAATGTATGCTGGTCCAACTAATGCCTAAGGTTGTCTCAATCTCTTGGTAGGTCACATGACGATCTTGCAATATCAGTTCGCTCACAGCATCAATGGTTTTCGGAACAACAACTGATTTTGGACGACCTTCACGAAATTCGTCCTGGAGTGAACGACGACCACGATTGAATTCACCATACCATCGATAAACACTGGTCCTTGATGGAGCTTCATCGCCAAAAATTGAATTAAGTACATCCATGCACTGTTGCTGAGTTAATCCACGTCGCAAGTTCTAAAAAATAATCGCACGAAAATGGTTACGATTTAATTCCATTTTTTGGCCGAGATGGATCTTTTAAGTTACTGTAAACACAACTAGCGCTCGTATGTCAACACGTTCTCAGTACATATAACTTCAAAAATGTCCAACTTTACGATAGAGGTGTCAGTTGCCAGATTACAACACCAGAGTTGCCAAATCCCGAAATATAAAACGCAACCCTCGTAAGTATCTCAAAATTTGATTAAAAATTACAGCTTTTTCATATATATAATGAATTATTGGTCCTTGCTCAACACAAAGGAGAAATACCTACGTTGATAAATATTTTATTCAGAAAAATATAAGTGTTTATTACATGTAAATACCAGTTTTATGAAAACAATTACTAAACTAATTTTTGAATTTTAAAATGTAGTAACTATTATAAAACTCAACTGAGTCTATAAAAATATAGGTACTTCATAAAATCAAAGTAATCTCAAAATCTAAAAAAACAACATTAGAGTCCATAGTGTCCTTATTTGACAGCTGTCAACGTGGGAAAATATACAAAAGTACCAGTATTTGGAACGTTTTAGTCTGACAAACTAAATTATAATAAACGCCTAAAAATAAATCGTAACACGTGTGATATATGTAAGTATTATGACTCTTTTTAAACCTTTTATTTCTTATAAACTTAATATAATAATAATAATTGAAGTCTTCAAAAATATTTTATTAAACATATTGTATATCGACACTCTTTTTTTCTATGTACGGTGGCTGCACATATGCGCTTTGTGTAAAATATAATGACAGGGTCAATTGTTATAGATACAAAGAGCTTTAATTCGGTTCAATTCAACTTAAAAGTTTTATCGTTCGAAGAAAAGTGGTGCTGTATCCGATCGGGTGTCCTACATTTCTCTATATTGGAAATGAGCTCTTTCCGTGAAAGTTTGCTAAACAATTTATGTGAAATCTACTTTCAACAAAATCAGCTGTGTCTCCTGCCTTCAAGTATGTTGTACGGTAAAGGATACACCCAATTTTATGGAATTCTTTTCTTGGAAAGGATTCGATTTGTGCATTTTCAGTATAACATAATCAACTCAATCCTGTTTAGGTTTACACTTGAAAGGATCGAAAGTCAGTGGGATGTGTGTTTTGGATAACATTAGGATATACAAAATATGAATCTTCTTATGTGGAAAATGCATTTGCGAAGCTAATTATTGCGAATTACTGGCACTAATAAGACATACAGGTGTCTCCCAATATGTCTTAGATACTTAAAACAATATTATACAGTTGTGACAATTTCAATTAGCGGGTGTTATATACCCTTAGAAAGAAATATGATTAAAAGTCTCAGTCCAAGTGAACCCCGATTATTCTATTTAAATTGTACACGGGTTCGATAATAAGCTTTACGAGCGGCTTTTACTTTTAGGTTTTAATTGATGAAAGTATACAAACGAAGAATATCAAGCTTTATATTCTGTATTAAAACAAAATTAACTCTAAAAAATGTAAATGGCTGTATACTTTATAGATGTCACAGGTAAGAGTCTTGGAATACCCCTTTTATTTACTAAGATATCTAAAGCTTTCCCCAACTAGAAGCTTTACATCAAATAAAAACACAAGATTTGCGGCTATAAAAACAATAATTTACCTAATTAGAAATAATAAAAAAAGAATAACAATTAAAAAATAGATATGTAAAAATAAAAAGAATAAAACATTAAAAGAAAATGAAAATCTAAGGAAGAAAATGTTGATCTAACAAACTGTAAACGTAAAACTATAATTGTAATCTGAAAATTATGATAGACTTTAAATTCAACTATTCGAAATATTAAAAAATTACTAAAAGAAACAAGAAAATTAATCTTTACTGAAACTGAATTAGAAACAAAAAAGTCTTTAACTTTAAAGACATTAAAAATAATAAACAAAAGAACTTACTCAAAAACTTTACGTCGACTCACTATTAAGGAACTTTAGAAAACTTTTAGGAACTGAAAATAAACTGAAATAGTACTTTATGATACTTTACAAGAACTAGAAAAGAATTCTTAAACTTTATCAAAACTGAGAAGTTTAAACTCTTCAAAAAAACGAAGATAATTTTTTAACTATATTACTAAACTAAACTACTAACTTTATTACTAAACTAACTAAAAACTAAATTAGTAAGTCTGAACTATTCAAAAACTAGAACGGTTCTAACTTTTAATAGTGCGAAGGCATTTTAAGTCACCTCGTATTCACAAAAATACCCCTCCTTTGAAGAAGGAAAGAGGCATTTCAAACAAAATACACCACTAAAACGTAAGTGCAATCTTGTAGATGTCGTTAGCTGTTTTAATTATTTACTTTTTATTTAGTCTGTGATAATTATTGTTACTAACATACCTTATATTGTAGTTCTTTTCAGCAGATTAGTCAGTCACTACTACCTATAATAACAATACAATTATATAATGACTTTTCGAACCCCAGAAAAACTACTGGAAGGAAAACCACACATCTTTTGCGCGTCCTTGATTAGTAGGTGTGGGAAAAACCATGATAGCAGTCCAATTACCTATATAAATATACAATAAGCATCTAACATCTAATTAATAGGTAGGTATTTCGACAATGTTAAGGAAAACAACCCTGAGCAAATCGCCATCACTGTTATATATTATATAGGTACATTGTAACTTTATGCCACGAATGTTGAAAGAAATAAAAGGAAACAAAAAATAATATTATCTTTAGAGAAACATGCATTTTAAAAGCTTTGATAATATTTATGCAGATAACTTTACTGTCCTCTCAAAAACCATGTGTATGTCATAAAAACGGTATAAGAGTTACGAGCCCATAAATTACTTAGTATTTAAGAATTATTGTTATCTTTAGTATTATATTTCACTTATGTTTGTATTTTAATTCATATAAAACTGTTTTCCAAATTAAATATAAATTCATTCTCAAACTAGTAGCTGTAAATAAAAGATTTGAAGTTTTTACTGTTAATAAAGATTTTATAATTTTTTAAAAATCGTTTCAAAGTTAATTTATCCAAAATTGGCGCAGTCAGTAGGATACGCGCGGTTTCAAAAACAAGTTCGCATCGTGTCGAAAACCCAGTTTTTGTGACTTGAACATAAGTTCTTAAGTGCGTATCGAAAAACTCAAGGTGATAAGTGACTGGAGACGATCACCTACAGCGAAGAGTTGGGAATCAATCGAGAAAGGACTATTGGAACTGACGACAAAACCGTAAGTGCCAAATTTTTCCTTTTTGCCTTTCCGAACCCTATTATTAAGGACTTTGGAAAGATAGGTAGGAACTTTCAGAACCTTTTGTTTGAAGAATTCTGAAAATAGGTTAAGAAAAAGCAAAGAAAAGAAAGAAAGAAAAATCACATGACAGATTTGTTAGAAGACGTAGCAAACCTCTTAAGTAATTTATCATTTGAAGAAACAAATAATACATTAGAAAGTAGAGTTAATTCAAAAAATAAGACAAAAATGCCTAATGCAAATCAAGTTCAACAGCAAAGAGAAATAAATTGGGATTTATTTAGATCAAGACTAAATAATATTCGCCCTTACGATGGAGATAGTAATTAATTGAATAAATTTATCTCTCGTTGCGACAACTTAGTTTCAACATATTCTGTATTTAATAATCCAGAAATTAACGGTTTAATACTAGAATGTATTCAAGACAAGTTAGTAGGAAAAGCGGAAGCAATGGTCGGCAACCGCATTGAATTAAATAATTGTTAAAAATGCCCTTAAACAATGTTTCTCAGATCGAAGAGATTTGGATTGTTTATTCCAAGAATTAACAAGAACACGCCCTTATAAAAATGAACACTTAATAAATTTTGGTAGTAGATTACAGTTATTACGCAGTCAGGTAGTTCAAAGAATTAGCAATGACACAGATTTAGCACACGAAGCAAAAGTTTGTCAAATTGTACATTGTGATAAAACAGCATTAAACACATTTATAGCAGGTTGTACTGGTGTTCTCAGAAATAACATGCATATAAAGAAACCTGAGTCTTTAGAGGACGCAATGGCGTACGTAACAGAATTTGAAAATTTCGAAAGATTGTATGGTAATTTAAATTTCGACCACAAATCTCAAAATCAGTCTAATCAATTAATTCGTCCAAAGATACCTATTCAGAATCAAAATATTCAACCCTCGTACTATCAACCTTTCCAAAATTCAGGTTTTCAGAGACCTCAAAATTTCAATAATTTTATGCCTACTGCAAATCGCAACTTTAATAACACAAATCAACACTTTTCAACAAAACCAGCATTTCCAAGTCAACCAATAAACGTTAGACCTATACCAAACCCAAATACAAGGTATCCAACTAATCGAGAAGTATTTGGTCAACCACAAAACGTTTTTAAACCCAAATTTATTCCACAAAATCAATTACCTAAACCCGAACCAATGTCGACAACTTCAAGAAATCCGACAACAAATACCCAAAATAGAATGTCTAATCAATACTTTAATAAAGGAAATCAAAATTATTTCCAAAGACAACCCAATCAACCTTCCAACATTTTAGTTGAGGAACTTTTCAATCATGAATCCGATCAATATCCATTTGATCAATACCCCGAAACAAACACTGAAAGTTATTTTAATGAACCCAGCGATTATCAGTATAATTATTATGAAACCACCCCTGTAAATTACGAACAAACTTACGAAATCTCTGATGCATCATTACCAGAGCAATCAGAATTAGAAATCGAGAAAAATAATGAAGATGAAAATTTTCAGTTAACCCAAACTCCAAAACATACAACTTGACAGAAATTAATATATCTTCCGATAATGCATTACCTTATATAGAAATTAAAAAACCTAAAATTAAATTACTTATAGACACTGGCAGTTCAAGATCAATAATAAAACCTTCAATAATAGAAAAATATTATCCGCATACTATATATCATTGTAAATCAACGATCAAAACACCCTTAGGAAGCAAAGATATTCTTTATCAAGCTTCAGTTCCTGCATTTTCTGAATTTAAAACTGATAAAAATATAAATTTTATTCTATTTGATTTTCATGATTTCTTTGATGGAGTAATAGGATTAGAAGATATGAAAAATTTAAATTTAAACATCGATCTTACAAATCAAAGACTAGTTAACGACTTTAATGAAATTCCTTTTAAATATAGAGAACCCACAGATGTCACTTTACATTATAAAAAAGGTAAAAAGAACCAAATAGCAGACTTTCTCTCTAGAAATCCCCCTAGTGATGAATTAAATGCTTTAGAAAATGAATCAGTTGTTGTTAACATAGGAGATTTAGAACAAGAAATAAGTAAAGCACTCTCTAATGTAAATATCCTTCCAGAACTTAACGACGAAGATTTATCACAAATCTTAGGACCAGATAATTTAAACCCTAAAAATAAAATAAATATTCTGTCCGATATACAAATAAGACCACCTAATATCGAATTACAACCTAACAATGAATCTGATTTAGAAACTGTTCACACTGCATTAGAAAACCCTAATTTTAATATCCCAATATCTGAAAGATCATTAAATGTTTATAAATATCAAATAATAATGACGTGTGGCGACACATTGAACACACAAGTTAGAAAAGAGAAAATTTTTGAAAATACTAGATACTTCGTAACATTTCAAAAAAGTAACATCGAACAAAACATTGTAAATTTTGCAAAAGAATATCTCAACCCTAAACAAAACTATGCTTTATACTTTCAAAAGCATTTTCCTCCGGAACTCTTTACATTAACCCTTCAAAAGTACTTTAAAAATTCATCTTTTAAACTTGTACAGTGTACAAAGATGTTAAACGATGTAGTGACAGTAGAAGAACAAAATAACATAATTAAATATCATCATGTTTACAAAACAGGACATCGCGGAATCAACGAAGTAAAAGCAGCTTTAAATTCTAGATATTACTGGCCGAAGATGAATGAAGATATCGAAACTTTTATCAATAATTGTGAAACTTGCCTCAAAAATAAATACGATCGAAACCCACCAGTAATTAAATTCAATTTAACACCTACTTCTTCAAAACCATTTGATCACATTCACATGGATGTTTTTAAAATAGCAAACGAATCATTTTTGACAATTATAGATTCTTTTTCCAGATATGGTCAAGCATATAAAATAAAATCGACAACTGGAACATCTGTTGTTGAATCTTTATTAAATTTTATTTCACATCATGGATTACCTTATAAAATCACCACTGACAATGGCAGTGAATTTAAAAATTATGATCTAGAAAATTTTTGTAAATTACATAGGATAGAATTACATTTTACAACAGCAAAAAATAGTAATTCCAACTCCCCGGTAGAACGATTTCATTCTAGTCTTATCGAGCATATTCGCTGCATACGCGAAGAAAATAAACAATTGTCAACAGAACAAATAATGAAATACGCTATACTAAGTTATAACAATTCTATACACAGCGTGACAAAATTTACACCATTCGATATAATAAAAGGACACATAAGTAATCCTAATCCATTCGACTTAAATGATCACTTAATTATATCTTCATACGTTCAAGACCATAAACAATTAACGAAAAAACTATATGAAACTATTAAAGATCGAAACGAAAAAACAAAAACAAAAATTATTACAAAGTTAAACGAAAATCGCGATGAACCCATCGACTATTCAAATGAAGACACTGTATATATTAAAACAAAAGAAAGAGATAAGAAATTACCAAAATTTAAAAAGACCAAACTTTTAAGCCAGTCTGACATTAAGTTAAAAACTAACTCTGGCACATATCACAAAAGTAATGCGAGGAAACCCCGTAATAATACTAAACAATCTTTACAGGGTGACCAAGAAGAAGAGAATGAAGCTCATAATCCTTTACCTGGTACTTCAAGCGCTGACATCAGTCACACCAGTAACGGATGACATAAATATTACCCCAATTAACAATTTAATACTTCCCATTGAATTGGGAAGTTCACGTTTAGTTTATAACAAACATACGTTTCTTTATTATTTAGATTTTAGTAATATTATTAAGCAAATAAATAAATTAAGTGAAAACTTTATTATAGTTAAGAATAGTATTATAGTTGTAAATGCTTCAAATCCAATTTCATATCATGGCTTAGCTGAAAACATGCTTAAACGTACAGAATTCTTAATTGAAACTACAAAGAAAAAACTTGAAAATATATTTCCTTCATTTAATATACAACGTCGCAGGAAAAGAGGTTTATTAAATGTTGTAGGTAAAGTTAACAAATGGCTATTCGGTACTTTAGATTCTGAAGATGAAGAAAAATATAATAATGCAATATATAAATTAGAACAAAACGAAAAGGACTTAGCACATGAAGTAAACTTACAAATTTCTTTATCAAAAAAATCTAATTAATCATTATAATAAAACAATCCAAATATTGTATAATAATCAAGAAAAACTTGAACAAGATTTAACAAGGTTTCAAACAGCAGTTCAATCTAGTATTAAAGATGTTAATGATTACATTAGTTTTCACGGGACTATTTCACAAATAAATTTAGATTGTCAAAACATAATAACATTTATCGATAATATCGAAAATGCTATCATATTTTCAAAATTAAATACGCTACATAATTCATCATATCGAGCTATGAAGTTAAGGAAATGAT
This sequence comes from Apoderus coryli, assembly GCA_911728435.2. NCBI lineage: Eukaryota > Metazoa > Arthropoda > Insecta > Coleoptera > Attelabidae > Apoderus > Apoderus coryli. The sequence goes on from OU452199.1 coordinate 33,269,739, forward strand.
AAATTATTTAGGTAAACTCTACGGGAAAGATGAAATTCCAACTTTTACAAATATAATAACCTATTATCAGTTTTTAGGCACACAAGTGACCATTTCAAATTTAAAACTAATTTTTGCTATTCATGTTCCTATTTTACAAACCGAAGTTCTTAAATACTTCCATCTATATCCTATTATCCAAAACCACAAAATGTATACCCCAAAATATCCTTATTTGGCACAAACGGCAACCAACGCACAATTCCAAAAAGAAGATTGTCCACGTTTGGAAGACGTTTACTATTGTCAAGAAAGTCCTGTGTTACTAGACGAATGCACACTTAAATTTATGAACGGCGAAACCCCAGAACAGTGTCAAACCTGGGAAATCAACGCTGAAAACTCCATAACTTATCAAGTTACGCAAAATATGATCCTGATAATACCGTCAAAACCACAAAAAATATATTCAAAATGTCAATCCAACCAATATTTGGAAATTAGTTCTCCAGTATTAATAAAAATACCACCAACATGCGAAGTTCACATCAATAACGAAAAATTTATGAACAATCACGAAATGCAACATGGAAAACCATTAATCTTACCAAAATTAGAAATCACAAAATTAAAAAGTCCAAAAATGTTCGAAGCCTCAAATTTTACAAAACTCAATTTAGAAGAAATGTATCGAATAAACGAAATAACGAAGCAACTCAAACCGATCATGTTACGAGATATCACTGAAGAAAAGTCTACATTATTTACTACAATCCTCATCATCATATCAATCACAATCATCACATATTTTGGATGGAAAATTTGGAATAGAAGAGTCCAAATTTTGAAAATGTTCAAAAATAGGCCAAATCCACAACCCACTGACGAAAATAACTCCATTATTTTCGCATCTTAAGGAGGGAGGAGTTACGAGCCCATAAATTACTTAGTATTTAAGAATTATTGTTATCTTTAGTATTATATTTCACTTATGTTTGTATTTTAATTCATATAAAACTGTTTTGCAAATTAAATATAAATTCATTCTCAAACTAGTAGCTGTAAATAAAAGATTTGAAGTTTTTACTGTTAATAAAGATTTTATAATTTTTTAAAAATCGTTTCAAAGTTAATTTATCCAAAATTTAAGGGTACGTTTTTATTGCTTCTTCGCATAGATAGAAAAAATTAAGAACGACTGTTTCTATATTGATAAAGTTGAGACAAATCTATGAGAATATTTATGTTTTAGTAAAGCATAATGTAGTCATGAGAACTTTAGAAATTTTAAATAATAAGAAAGGTGGCACCGAAGTATCTAGCGTGACGTAATACGTATGCTTTAAAGTCAGTGGCGTGTGGTGTTCTATTTTGTTTGTAATATTGTTACGATCTGAATTTTGACACAAGACTTTTCTACTACACAAGATTATCTCTACGTTTATTTAAAATAAAAGTCAGTACTTACAGAATGTTCATATAATCATTTGGTTATTGAATAGTTGGATAACTAACAATATTTACCTAACTATTATTAAAATCTAACTTCACTCTAACACTGAAATGTCCATACTTAAATATATCTGAAAATAAACACCAAATAATTATAAATTTTATAGTAAAAACCAATTTGAGATGAAATGTACTCTCACCTGCTCTCTTTCAAAGAGAAAACTATAATGAATTTCCCAGTCTGTGTTTATAAACAGTTGACATATTATCTTGGATACTCTGTGGATTTTGTTACGCTATTTCTTCGTTAACTTGTCTGTTGTTATATGTTTTATCCTTGTAAATACTTTGTTTCATTATCTCTAAAATTAAAAATAAAGGTAAGAAATGGATTAAAGTTTATTAATTAGCTGAATTCTTGGTGGGCATTTGATTGTTGTTATTCTAGACCACTATTCAGTTTGTTTACGAGTGTATTCTAACCGAACAATTTTGTACTTAATATCATACGATACTTACCCAAAATAGGTATTCGAGATTACGATGTTGCCTCTTCTATTTTCTCTGTTGTGTAATTCTTATTATTTCGTAACAGGTAGTTTACATTCACGTAATATTAACTTGTGAAATATAAACAAACCGAATGCCATTTATTTTAGGCTCGTGTAGCTTCGAGTATTGAATCGTTCCTGCTGTCTGCGTTGACAACTCGTGCGACTGCGTATTATTGATGACTCCATGTGCGTGCCTGATGTGAGATATAAAAGGGTTATGCTTGTTTGATATTTAAATTCTTTCATTACAGATATATTCTATTTTACTTACCTTATCGATCCCCATTCATTTATTTGATGTTAATTATTTGATATAATCATTCGTATTTAACCAGTTGTGGGACTGGATGGTTGTTCTTTTGTGGAGCCCCTGATGACGTCATATACTTACCTGTTCTTGGAGACGCTAGTGGTACTTTTCTAGGAAGTTAAAGAAAAGACATTCGTTTGACGGGTGTCAATTGAATTTTGAAGGGTGATTACCTGACTTTTCGGTTTTGGTGTGCTGTCGATTAAAATACAATTAATGTTTCGATTTTTCTAAATATTTTTCTGGTATCGTGAACCATCCGAAAGGGATTTTCATATTTAGAAAGCAATTGGATCTGTCCGTATATTTGGTGCGAATAGAAGTTTGGTGCACGGTAAATTTTTGTTGGACAGGAGTCCTAGGCCTTCAGGGCGATACAAGAAACATTAATATCAACGATAGCACGTTGGAAAAGAATTTGGGACTGGAATAGTAGTTTCCCGATATTTAATTTAAATTTTGAGGTAGCGGAGCCCTGTAAAGGTATGGTACTACTTACTATTAGTGATGTCTTCAGTATTAGTAGGCTTACTGTTTGCATTGCCTGTTTATTTATATCATCCTTAATGCTTATACACGCTTTCGGCCATAGGGTTTTCCGGCATTTATCTGTTTGGAGCTTTTACCTGGTACTTATGTTTTGGCTGTAGTGTTTTGGTTGGGTGTTGCCAATAAGACCAAGTACTTTTGCTGATTTTGTTTGTGCGAATCTCCTTTTTACCGCTCGCGCGTAATAACGTAATATTTTCTGCTGCTAGTAGCGAAGGACGTGAGTAGTACAAGATAAGTGAACTTTATTTTTATCATGTGATATTTTCTTTTAATTTAATTTCAAGAATGTGAGTAAGAATGAGGAAAGATTGTTATTCTAAGTTTAGCTAGTAATTTAAAGAAACGTGTCAACGGTTATTTAGTGTAAGTTTAGGTAGTGAATTTATTAAATCCATTTCTGCCTTGAGCCTCTGGGTTTTATTTACAGTACCTACCAAATCGACCGAAATCTCGTCCCCCTCTGATCAATCTCAAGTTCTGAGCTAGCTGGTAATACATATATTTAGTTTTCTACATTATTATTAACCAAAATTTGAGATATTTCTTGGTTTATATAATCTGTAAGCTCCAAATTTACGACACGATAATCATTCAGTCGTTTTTTGACAGTTTTAAGACAGTAAGTTTGTAAAAAAATGTAGGTTACTCCAAAGATTTTCATTGGATAATTATTTACAATTTCAAAAAACGCCTACTCTACAACATTGACTGGATGCATTAAATCGATTCGGTGAATATTTCATTATGATCGTACATCAGTGGGTGACGAATCACGTGAGGGTCAACAAAAATGTGTTGTGATTTCAAAAAACATCGATTCTATACGCAAATGCTATAACAAAGTCATGTGACATACAGACAGCATATCGCTGACTACAATACATTCGATTTTCTAAGAACAGTTTTTTGCAAAAAAAGTTTCCAATGGATTTCACATAACTTGACTGAAGCTTTCCGGTTTCAAATGGTGTTAGAAAATGCTAAAAAATTCGCAATAGGACCTGCAATAAAAATAATGCTGCTGCTTGCTGCCGTCCGCTGACTGATCGTGTGCTCGCGGCTCGTATTTATACACCCCAGAGCGGGCCACATTTTCGGAATTTGCCCACATTAGCGGCTCGGAATAACTCGGGTGATGCGAATCACAGATTCATAAAGTTCCGAATTTTTAGACTCATGTGTCGGCGTGCCAACTTCTAAAGGGTTTCCCATCATGTTTTTTTTCTTACCAATCTGGGTTATAGTTTAAAAGCTATTAAAAAAATTAATTCATTATTGACTATTTCGTATCCTCAATAATTTAGGTTTTCTTTTGTATAGTTACAATAATATATAGACTTCGTAAGAAAGTACAATTAGGTGTCAGTAACGTTCGCGGCTTTATTTCTGCGTTTTCAATGCATCCAGTTAGAATGTACAACTATAACAATTAAATGACATTTCTATATACAAGTTAATGGTCAACACTAATTGTGTATAGTAACATTTTTTGGTACTATTGTTGTATATAGAAATGTCATCTAGTTGTTTTAGTTATACAATCTAACTGGAACAAGCTTGAAAAAGTGGAAATAAAGCAGCGAAACATTGCTGACACCTAATTGATTGTACTTTCTTAGGAAGTCCTACTATTTTCCAGACCAGCATACATTACTAACCGTAAATGACCGTCCGATGCGCCAATTACTGAAATAATTCGAACTACGATCGAGCAGACACAACCGTAAATATAACATAAACATAAACATTACAAAGAATCTACATACCTCAAACTCGTCTTTATTACGTAAATCGCTGACGCATTAGTCTAGTACGTCTAGTACTTTATGAATCTGTGATTCATATCACCCGAGTTGTTCCGAGCGGCTAATGTATCGGCGAATTCCGAAATTGCGAGCGGGCGCTAGTAGTGGTTCTCGGTTCTCCGACGTCTGTGGTCGCGCGTCGCGTACACACACGCCGCGCCGGCTACACCTGCATAGGCCTATACACGGACGAAGCTGTGGGTACGAACGGTAATATGGCAGAGTGAATTACGTCAATCAAATTAAAAGGGAAAATGAAAAACGGAAAACAGAATTACAATTGTAGAATTAAAACAGAAAATAAAAATAACATTCTAGGTGTAAAGCGGAAAATAAAAGTAACTTCGTTACAATAATACGAGGATTGCCTTTTATATTTTGGGATTTGGCAACCATGGTGTTGCAATCTGGCAACTGACACCTCTATGCTAAAGTTGGACATTTTTGAGGTTATACGTACTCAGAACGTTTTGACATACAAGCCCTATTTGTGTTGTTTACAGTAGCTTGAAAGATTCATCTCGGCCCAAAAATGGAATTAAATCGTGAACATTTTCGTGCGATTATTTTACATTCAATATTGCATAAACATTTGACTTGTCAAAAAAAATTGTTCGCGTTGGATCCCACACAATTTGTCAATCGCTTAAAAAAAGGCTTGTGTCGATTGGTCGAAAGAAATGCTCAAAAAATACGATCGCGGTGCTTCGAAACTCGTCTATGACATCGTGACACGTGATAAGTCGTGGATTTACGCGTATGAGCACGAAAGTAAACAGCAGTCGACTGTATGGGTGTTTGAAGATGCGCCAAATCCAACAAAAGTTGTTCGCGCACGAAGCACTTCCAAGCAAATGGTCTCCTGTTTTTTCGGAAAAACTGGACATGTCGCAACCATACCACTAGAACAACGCAGAACAGTCATTTCTGAGTGGTACACAACCATTTGTTTACCAGTTGTCTTCCAAGAAATCAGGAAAACCAACCGCCGAAGACGGATCACTCTTCACCACGACAATGCGAACTCTCACACTTCGGCTCAAACAACTGCATTTTTGAGCACGCAAAACATCGATTTGATGAGTCATCCGCCGTATAGTCCTGACTTGGCACCGAATAACTTCTTTTTATTGCCATACGCCATACGTAAAAAACAAACTAAGAGGTCAACGTTTTTCGACACCTGAAAAAGCGGTTGCTGCATTCAGAATGCATATTTTGGAGATACCTCAATCAGAGTGGCAAAAGTTCTTCGACAATTGTTTCAAACGCATGCAAAAGTGTATAGATCTTTATCTTTATTTTGAAAAACAATAAAGTGATTTTCGATGATTAAATATAAAAAGCAACCCTCGTATATAGAACAGAAATTTTAAGAAAGAACGGTGTTTAACAGATTTTCGATACCTATTTTTTGGTAAATAATTTTTTTAACTGCTGTTTTGTTTCATAGTTTAGCAATTTACAGTACTTGTTGATATTATATTTCTTTTATCACATTCAACCTAAATTATATTACAATATATTTACGAGAGAATTTAAAAGAAAAAAAAATGTTTTGTGTGTGAAACAAAGACCGTGTAATTTAAAAATGTAGCAAGAGTTTGTGCCTCATGCCCTTTGTGACTGATAGAGTAGAATAGAGACTTCTGTCCTATGTGGAAGATTGGTTGAATCTACTTAAAAGGGAATGCATGTTTTTCAGGAAAAGCTCCGCAGTTAGAACAAACACGGGAAATTCTGAAAAAGAAATTCAAATACTTGAACGCTATATGTGATCAAATGGCCTTTGTGAGATATATATTTCCTAAGCGTTTTATAACTTTGAATGGCGTGACATACAAAATTTAATGGCATACTGTTTGCTCAACGATAAAATGTTCTTTATTGTTTCTGTTGTTTTAAAATTAAATATTTTTAGAAAATATGTAGATACCTATGTATACCTCCTTTAGCGGTAGCTATCTGAAATATATCTTGTATTTTATAAAACGGTGGTTTTTCTAGTTCACAGATAACAGAGAGCAGAGTGAAAGAGAGAAAGTATTTTTATAACTTATCTACTGGAAATGCGAAGGCAAGCGAATTCTCGGGTAAGGAATGCCGAGAAAAAACTATATTAAATACGTCTAAAATTTTAAAACAACATAGATGGAGACACATGACTGCAAAATTAGTAAATATGTATTTGTACCGAGTGTCCGATTATAAGTGTACCCCTTTAATTTTTTGACTTGACGTTTTAGAAAATAGTGTCCTAAATAAAAGTTGAATATTTTTTAAAAAGCTCTATTCTATCTCTCAGAAAATCTGGGTGTGGTCCAACTTTCTTATTTCAAATGACACTCTATTTTTTTATTTGATTTTCAGATTCTCCTTAAAATTCTAAAAAAGTTTATAAAGCTTACCCTATGCTATACTTTAATAATTACACCGCAACATGCAAAAAAGTATTGGTTTTATTAGCATTGTGCGATATGGTAAGTTTTTTTGTGTTATCAACTATAGCCATGAATTTTGACATGTCTCTGTCAAAAACTTTCTTTACTACTGTCATTTTAAATAGCAGAGTAATTGGGTAAATTTTTTTGAATAAATCCTTAATGGGCAGAGGTATTTAGAACTTATAACCGAAGTTATTAATAATCTCAGGGTAAAATGTAGAAATTATCTGGTAGCAAGATGGATGGAGCTTTCGTTGCGACAGCTCACCGGCGGTCTATGTACAGGGTGTCCCAAACTCGGCGCCCCAGGGCTTTTGTATGAAAACCAGTTAAGATAATAAAAATCTTTTTTAAAGGGCGAAATTGAGTTGCGCAAAATATGTTTTTCTAATTTCGCAAAATGGGGAAAATGACGTCATCAAGGTTATTTTTCCACGAACATACAATTTTTTAACTCTTTTCGTTAAAAAGTTAGCGCGCCCACACAAAAAAAATACTTAATTTAGCCAATCAATCAAGTGCTCCATGGAAAACAATTATACTGTTTGATTATTAGTGACAACTGTTGTCAAAATAATTATTATTCAATAATTGTCAAAATAATGAACACTATATACGGAAGGTAATTATTTACAAAGTATATACCAAAAAAGTGTTCTCGACAAACGAAAATATATGATTTTATGAAAAAAAAAAATGTTTTTCAAAATATTTGACTTAAACATGTAAATCATCAAATGCTACATGGAAAGCAATTTTAAACTAAATAACTTTGTTACAAACAAGTTGTAAATAAGGTTATTACTTTCTGTATAGTATTTATTGTTTTTTTATTATTTTGACAAGAATTGTCACTAGTAATGTGACAAAATAATTGTTTTTCATCGAGCATTTGATTTGACATTGCTATGTTAAATTATATTTTAATACAATTTTTTTCTCAGTTTTGGCACTCTAACTTTTTAGCGGATGAAGATAGAAAAAAATTTATTAGTAAAAAAGTATTTAGGAAAATTAGGCCTTTCGGAATGTGGCAAAATATAGGTATGTTCGCGGAAAAATAATACTGATGACGTCATATTCTCCATTTTTCAAAATCGGAAAAAACATATTTTTTTGGCGTAAAATATACCTGCATGCAACACAATGTATACACTACTTCAAAAGATTTTTAATATCTTATCCCGTTTTCATACAATAGGCCTGGGGCGCCGAGTTTGGGACACCCGGTACAGTAGACTGGTTTACTAACCGTATGCATTTATACATTCCGTACATGTATACGGCACCTAGCTTAATCCAATTTAAAATGTAAGCCAATAAACGTCAAGTGCTATATGCGCGTACGGAATGTAAGTCGGTGCCCTGCATACTTACGGAATGTAATAATTGTTGCAGCAGAAAATTTTGTAAAGAGCAAACCTTGCATCGCGAGTTAGGCGTCAATTATTTTTTAAGACTAAATTTTAAAGTAAGTGACAGTATTTTGACATATTTTGAAAAGGGTACGAATATGCTGTAATCCAAGTTTCGTTGAGCAAAGAAAATATAAATTTTAGAGCAAAAACGTAAATATGTTTATTAAATAAAATAAAAAAGGTTATTCAAATTCAATGGGACGAACCATTGCATTGGGTTTATTTGTTTTGACATTTTGGGAAATATTATGTTTTTTTTTTGGTCTTTTCTTGGCAGGTTCTCCATTTGCTGGACAACCGACCGGCCTTTTTTTGCTTCCTCTTGTTATTACAACTTTTCTTCTATTTAAAGCTGTAGGCTGAACTTTAATGGTGGACTTTTGCGTATATCGCTGGGGACACGAACTTCCCGCAGTACACAAAAAACTTTCCCAAGCTGTGCTTGTCTTCACCTGCTTTAATCGTTTAAAAATCGTTTGAATGGTTGAAGTAGAAGTGCCAATTTCGCAATTTTTAGAAAGCAATAGATCAACAACGTTCTGAAATTTGAGGGAATTCTCAGGACTTGAGGCCATTTCAGTTCTATCTGAGAGTTTTTCTACATCTTCATTATTAATGGCATTTGTGGGCACTAAATTATTTTGTGGTGATATAATTTCATCGCTTTCAGTTACAATGCCACAGTTCGTTGATGGTTCTAAGACGAAGGGTTCGTAGAATGATAACTGCTGTACATTATCACCAAACGCTAGCCTAGCCATAGATAGGCGTGCTTTCGCAGAAGCTGCAAGCGCGTTGGTACAAGACACCCGTAAAAATTTAAAACAGCAGAATCTTCCTAGTCTACCTTCTTCGCAACTGCAAAAGCCTGCCTGGAAATCTACGTCATAAAATGTTCCATTATTTTTGCTGCTTGGAACAACATAAAGAAACGACGATATTTTTATTATGTCTTCTTTCTGTAGATAGCTATTTTTTTTTTAGTTGTTTATTTAGAAGTAAACGATTAGAACTATCTCGGTTATTGATGAAATTCCTCAGACGGCGTTGACTAATCATCTTGTAGGTCCTCTTGTAGATTGAAAGCAGAACTAGGTATAAAATACCTACCTGCATATGAGCCGTGGTGTATTCGTTATGACATTGGACACCCTCCAATTAGAATTGGTCAAGGTCACAAATTCCTCCACCTATTGTCTAACGTCACTCTCGGTAAATAGATTAGCTCTATATTTTCTAGGAATATTTATAATCCAAAGGTAACATCAAATTCAAACACGCATAAGCAACTGAACCCAAATAAACAAAATAAATCTGTTTAAAATAATGTCAGCGCAGCTATAACTATTACATTTCGTAAGTGCATATGGCACCGATTTACATTCCGTACGCGCATATTGCACCTTATTGGCTTAAATTTTAAATCGGACCAATGGGATTAAGCTAGGTGCCATATGCATGTATGGAATGTATAAATGCTAACCGTATTGCGGTATTGGGTCTATGGCACACTAATAAAACACCGCATATTTTAGTTGATAATAGGCCGTTGGAAGTACAATAATTTTCTATTCAGTTCATAGACCATTTTAAGTAGAGCTCTCAAAAAATAAATATCATACACCATAAAGTAAGTAGATTTTTAATTAGAAATAATCGGAAAAGATGGGTTGAATGTTACAAGAATGCTACGGAAGAAGGAGGTACCTATAAGATTAGGCCAAAAGAAAGCAAAATTAATTTCTATATACGAATTGCTTGTTACATAAAGTAACAAGTAATTTGTTTCACACTACCTGCCTACTTTTCGTTGATGCCAACTCATCAGTGATGATCGGCAGGCGCAGTGTGACCTAAATCTCTAACATTTACGAAGAGCTTATACTAGCACGATAGATGACTGACAAAGAGATGTTTTTGGCGACATCTAGCGTGAGCAGGCAATATGCACGTAGAAACACAGTTCACGGCTATCGTTTGTGAACTGTGTGCATATTGCCTGCTCACGCTAGATGTCGCCATGTTTTATTGAAACTGTAACATTTACTTAAGTATGACGTGTTTTGCTAATTTGCATTAGTTGCTTTATTTGATATCAGCGATGATACTCATGCCACTTTAGGTTTAAATCTTTAATTGTGTGCCATGATACTCGTATCACCGGAGATCTCAAATTACTTAGTAAATTATTCATTAATAAAAGTTTGGGATCGATAAATTTTCTAATTGGCACATGAGTTATCCCAAAATTTTCTTATAGCGGCAGCGAATGTGTTAAAGAAATGGGGTAAAATGTGAATAAATTTAATTTATAAATAATTATACATGATCAGGGTTTTCTTTCGCATCACAAGTGAGGTAATGATCTTCAAATTGGCTAATCTATTTTGGAATATCTCCAATAAAAATTTAAATTACAGGTAGACCGTGGTGTTTATAGAATAGTCCTCATTTCAAATTAAAAACTCTATTCCAGAAACGTAATTCTCATATATCTTTTTTAATACCTACCTACCTATATTATGGTGAAAATGAAATACATTATTCATCACATCTGAGTAGACGCATATCTTCTTCACATAATTCCAATAGGATTAATTAAAATATTTTAGAATGAATGCACATAGAGCCATCCTAGAGTATAATCTTGTATGATAAACTAGCTCGGAGGTAAAGCTGACATTACGTGGATTAACGCTTAGAACTTCATTTATATTTGCTAACCAAATATTAATCTGAAAGTTTTTCGACTATGCGGATTCGAACGGAAGTTTAGTAGCTATTAACTCATATTGTCAAAATTGTTAAAAAATTTAAGTTTTCTCATTTATGATAAAACATTGAGAACCTACAAAAATATAAATACGTGGTCCATATTCCAGTGGAGTGCACTTTCAATTTTACAGATAGACTTCGTCTTTTATTTCTGTAAAATACGAGTATAAATATATAATAATTCTTCTTCTAATAAGGAGAATCGCTCCTGATTTGTTCGGGAAAATTCCTTTTTTTGTTGTTGTTGCATAATATGTTCAAAATAGTAATCTAAATTCACGTCTATATTTAATATAATATAAAATAATTATTGTAATACCAAAAATATACACTAGGACTAATATTAATAAACACGTACGTACTTAAAACGTTTTTGGGACTAATCAAGATTATAAGAATAATGCATAATTCTAATATCATTAAAATTAATAAGAAAAGAAAATATAATATTATCTTTTATATACCGGGTGAATGTTGGTAGATTAGACGTTATGAGAAATCCAAGCATACGGTTGTTTTGCAAATCTAAGCGATTGCTCAGGCCAATTCAACCTATCACTCTAATGATAGAGTATTTTCATATTTGTGCCATTTCGGGCTATACCAGAAGTTGATACCAACTTTCTTATTTCAAATGGAACACCCTGTATATATTTGTGTTTTTTATTTGTTACCTGTTTTGGGATATTTTGTCTTAACACTTCCCTATAAATATATATTCAAGTGTTTTTGAATATATAATTTATTTCGAATTTTTTTGGCCCAAATTAGGTCTCCGGAAAATCTTCGACATTTCGTCACTTGAATAGACAGACCCTTGAAATTTAGATGGTAGTTGCCGCTCTCAGCTTTCACTATTAATTCAAGAAATTATTCCTGGGTACTGTGACCAAATTAAAGAAAAACATGCAAAAAGGTTAATGAACCGTATCCTAATTAATAACCAATATTAAAGTAGTCAAAAACATTATGTTGTCTTCACCTGAGGTCATAGCCGGCATGTCATCAAAGTCACCAGAACGCGGTAGCCGCTTTGCCGGCAGCGAATTTGTTAATGACGTTTCTTTTCGCTATCACCTCTCTGAGCTCCTGATTATTGTTCTCTCACGCACTGCGGTTCAAAAAGCAAAATGTGATTTCATATAAACTACCCATTATAATATTAGGAAAACCGCCACATCACAACTCCAATCATCATCCAACACAATGATAAATTTGGGTTCAAAAGCACGTTCTGCAAAACCTGCATGTTTATTCGAATATTACCTCTGTTTTCTTGCCACAAATGTGCATTACCATTATTTCACAGTTGTTATATAAATTGTTATTGGATCAAAGCCTGGAAGAGGGCTGCAAATATAAATGTTAGGCAAATAAAATGGTACAGCCGACAAATTTAATTGGCTATAACTGACGTTTCTTTGCCCATGTGTATTCTAAGCCAGAGGTGCAAAGCCCATCCTTAGTGTATGAGCTACTGGCGCCAGATATGTTTTTCTCAATGCGTGCTATTCTCTTTTTGATTTTGGATGGATCACTATGTTGACACCTAGGGACTTCTTTGTTATTTTCGTGACATCATGCGTTGTTATAGAAATATCGCCATTTCAAAAATTCTAAATAAACAATACAACAGATTGCAGATTAATTGAATATTTTGGGAAATCCAACAAGAAGAGAGTTCTCAGACTTTTTTAATGCAAAAAATCATATCATAGGAAGAGCATTGCAAAGAGAAACTAACAGCCATCATCCACGATGATCACCTTGAAAAAAAAAAAAACTTCGTCAGGATCAAATAGTACTACGTACTCAAATTAGGAATAGTGTTTGGACTAACAAAATAATTCGAGCGCAACAGCAGTTAAATGTTTTTAGCTTACTTCCTGACAAAATGCCCTTCTAACCAACATTCACCGGCAAACAGAAAAAATGGAGAGACTGTCTTTTTACTGATGAATCCCATGATATGAATCCTGTTATGTATGTACGTCTAAAGTTGAACTATTCCCGAAGCGCACTTCAGCCGCAAACTCCAGGACATTGTCGTTTTTTTCGGTAAGTATTCGGCTAAACCGAAATAAACAAAGATGAAAAAACTACGTTATTGAAGAAACCTATAGTTTTACCATAAATGCGAATATTTAAATCGGCTTTATACGTGGGCATGGCGTCGTCACATATAAACTTTCAACAAGCTGCGTCGATGGCAACTGAATTTGACACCTCAATTTACTCTCGCATGTGAGACCCACATCGTACAACTCAAAGTTGCGCTAGGACAAACAAAACCCGGAACAAAAAACTTTTGTTGTGTGTGGTGCCACAAATTTTCTTGAATCTTGGTTAGCAAAAAGGGGTAATAGTAAGGGAATTGTATTAAAATTATATGATTATATTAACGTATCGTAATATTTCTGATTGAAATATTTTATAATTTTAATTTCATGACCATCTAGAAACGAGACAGACCATTGTGACTGAGTAAACAGTAAAAAGAAGGGATGTTCTGAAACTGAACTGAAGATGCTCATGATAACCAATAACCATTAACATAGGTATCATAAAAATTTCCCAAGCTTATACTGCCGTCCTAATAAAGAAGAGCGACTGTTACAGTTACAGGAGGACTTGATAACATTAACATAACGTGTCTCTGTCCTGCCAACACTTTCCAACATTCTGGAAAAGCTCATGGAGCAATAAATGTCTTTTTTTTTAAAACAAATGGGCTTCTGCCGGCATTGCAGTCGGGATTTCGTAGAGGTTTCAGCTGCAATACCGCTTTATCGCGTGTAACAGACATATTTCACGCTTTTGATAGTGGTGCTGTCATTTTGGTTCTGGTTGATTATAGTAAAGCATTCGTCCTGCTGAATGATGACATCCATTTTGCTATGTTGAATTACTTCGGGCTTAGCGTGGCTTCTGTGAAAATGTTAAGATCATTCTTAACAGGTCGTTCTCAATACGTTTTTAGTGATGGGCGGATGACACAGAAGAGGTCTGTCCTATCTGGTGTGTCTCAAGGTAGTGTTCTGGGTTCAATACTTTATAGTTTGTATTCATCTGTTTTTGTCAGAGATCTTAAATTTTGTGATTATCATTTGTATGCAGATGACACGCAGATTTATGGTGTCTTTAACCCAGCGGAGGCCCCGGTAGCTGTGTATCGTATTAATAGAGACCTCAGAACGATACTAAAGATATAAATTAATCACCTGCTGAAACTGAATGTTGTTTAAATATATTGCTAACGAATATTAATGATAGGTAAAAATAATAGTATCGTCAGTAGTTCATTGTACTGTATTAATCTAATTAGTTATGCTAACATCTGCATATTATTACCTGTACATTTTATTGTAATTATATTAATTATTAAGTTCACATTATTATTAAAGATTTACTCAAAATAATAACATCGTAGTTTTCATATTTTATAGTTCGGAATCAGATTCAGCAAAATACCGTTGAACTTGTTCGACTTATTCTTGATCGTAAGCCGCGATTCAAGAATCATATAACTTCAAAACTCAAGATTGGATATGGCATTCCTCAAGGGTACCGGTGAAAACTCAAATGTGTGATGCTCTTGTCTTGTCGCATTTAAACTACTGTGACAGCATTTACAGTCCTTATCTTGATGGTATTGATAACAGGAGAGTTCAGAAATTGCAGAACTCGTATCTCCGGTTGATCTTTGGCGTTAAAAGGAGACAATGAATATCTCACAAGCTTAAGGAGGCGGGTTGGATGAATATGTATAGCAGACGCATTCTCCATGAAACATGTTTTTATTTTAAGATAATCAAATATAAAACACCTCCTTAACTTGAAGAAAAAATTGAATTATGTAATGTTTTGTCTTAGAACTAATAAACGTATTATTATTATTATTATTACATAGTTTTGAGAAATTGGTGTTAGGAAATATGTTTTGGATTTATTTTTAAGACTTTTTGCGAGTTGTTTTTTTGACAATTTGATTTTTCTACCAGGTTTCTTAAGGCTTATTTATTTTGTAAAAGAAATAAGCCCTGCACAGCACTTAGTTATTCGAGAAAAAGAAGAGCAAAAGATAAAGAGTATTATTAAATTAACAAATTTGTTATAATCGCTGTTTTTAATTACGTTGAGACCGCTTTAGATCAACATGTTACTAAAAATATCGAATTTTTTCAACATTTTAGTTAAAAAATAGTTTAATGGTTTGAGAACGTATGCCTTCTTTATAACAGAAAAACAAGTGTTCCCTTATGTTTTTTTTGTGGATTGATAGGTACTTGTATTTGTTGGTATTTTGTGTTTTGTTTAGTTTTTTGTGTCACACTTCTTATATTAATAAACCGACTGTCTCTTATAGTATATTAAGTATTGAGAACAGTAAGTGTAGTTTACCGATCGACGACAATGTTTGGCGACTGAGCGAAGCGAAGTCGCCAAAATTGGAGGAGATCGGTAAACTACTTACTGTTTGAGATGCTTATACTATTTTTTGTACGATCGAAATAGCTGAAATTGTAATTTTATTATTTTTAATAATTATTATTTTCAATTAAATACAAATTCAGGTTAGCTGAATACCCTCTACAAAGTTGCAGTTGAACGTTGTCATGGAACTAATTGTTATTGTTATGATTGTTATCGTATTTTTTATGTCATGTATTTGTCAAAACTTATTTACATAAGTATTATTATTGAAAATGAGTGACTTTGAATGTGAATCTCTTGATGAAGCAAGGAATGTTGGAATAACCGCTATAATTCCAGAGAACGGTATGAAAATGCTTATAAAAGTTCATACCTAATGCCGTTTAATATACAATTTAAAAATCAAAATAATGACGTCAGCATAAATGCGCAATGATATACCGTCGTGAATTTACTTACCGTTCTCTGAACGGTAAGTGAATTACTTACCGTCGTGTTTGGGTTGTCAGCCAGTAAATGTCACTTACTGTCATAAAGACAGACACGGTAAACAATCAAAAAAGGTCGGTCGTACAAAAAATAAATTAAACATGAAAGTTCGCATCTCGCGAAATGCGCGGGAGATGGAATATACTAGGAACGAATAGCGAATTTGCATATTAAATAATGCTAATAAAGAAGAGCAAAGATGCATTCTCACGAAACATTCGGTTTTTCCTAATAACATTTCTTATAACAACACCAAGAACAAACTACCAGTACAAAGCTCCTATCAATATGATGATTAGAAATTACAATCAACTACAGGAAATTGGTGATATATTCGGAACCAGTAACAGGCAGTTTAAGTTACAGATAATTAGTCACCTCAGTACCATATAGAAAGCTACTACTTAACTAAACGTAAATTATGAAATAAAATCGCAAATTTAGGTCTGTGATAAGTTAGATTAAATATAAATTTAAAGTTAGTTATAAGTTAAGTTAGGTTAAGAGGGGCGTTTGAATAAAATCGTTTGCAGACCTATTTTTGCGCATGGTAGACTCCACTAATACGTATCTGATAGCAAAAATTTTGATAGGGAGTTAAAGAGTAAAGATGGGATTAGGTATTGAAGTATTTTGAAGTTGAAATATTGGATAGTTAGTTCAAAAACAGAGTTAGAAAATCATCATATTTCGCTTTGCAGGCATAATTTTGCGCATGGTAGACGCCACTAAGACGTAACTGCTAGCAAAAATTTTCATAGGGTTTTAAAGACCAAAGATGGGATTAGGTAATGAAGTATTTTCAAGCGGAAAGATTAAATAGTTAACTCATAAATTGAGTTCAAACATGGGTAATTTTTTCAAATTTACAGATATATTTTTGTGGATGGAAATCTCCACTAATACGTATCTGGTAGCAAAAATTTTAATAGGGTCTTAAAGATTAAGGTTTGGATTATGTAATAAGGTATTTTGAGGCTACAACAATAAATAATTACTTAATAAATTGAGTTCAAAGTCAGCAACTTTTTCCTCATTTTGTGCTATGATTCTAATATTTAATAATGATAATATTACTTTATTACCTAATTTATATATTTAACAATCACTTGTAATTAAAATTGTTCGTGAAAACTTTCTGTATTAGACAATATCCATATATAAAAAAACCCTCATATTTCTCTTCAAATATCCGCCATTTTCTTATATTTTTTTTATAACTGTAGCCAACAAACAAGTAATTAGTAGTTGGGACAGCATTGAAGAGATGGCGCTGTTTATACACAGTGACACAAAAATCTAATGGTTTTGTCATACTTATATTATTAATATTTAGTTGTATGTGGTATAGTATATTATGTATATGCGTATGTACTAGGAGTAGGGATTATTAACGTTAGCCATGTACAGTAATATCAGAGAATACATAAACATCTATGGTAATATTATGTAGGTATACCTACTGTTAGAGGATAAATACAAGAAGGGATAAAGTAGTAGTAGTTTGTTACGTTAGTTTATTGGAAATAATACAATTATAATAATTATTAAAATTCTGTTTCGTTACGCAGGTCATATATTTTTGATTATATTATAACTACTCGGGAAAGTTTTAGGGTGACACAACCGATTTTTTATGATCTATAGAGAGAATACAAGAACTCCCGACTGGTAGTTATTATAAAATTATAAGATACCCTTGGTAGGGGTTTAAATAGTGTTTAAAATTTCACCAGTTAGGTAGTTGGAACGTATATACAGGGTTATTCACGCCATACGACACGGAATACTGTGGTTAAACTATTTAATTTCCTTGAAGTTTTATTCATGGGTTCGATAAAAATGATTTATGGCTACATTTTAAAAATATTGTGAGTCTATACAGGGTGTCCCAAATATGAGAAATTAACCATAGTTGTGTTTTTTTAAATGGAATGCCCTGTATATGAATCAATTTCCCGTTCAAAATAAACCTAAATTTCATTAAAGCCCATCTCACCTAAACCTGACAGTTTTTTAAATATTTATGTTTTAATAAAAATATAGACATAATTTGAATGAAAAAATTCACACCTATTTGTTTGTTCTTTTTAAGCCAGTCTAGGCTGATGAATATCTCATCACTTGTTACGCCAAATATAAAAAATCCCCAATACTAAATACAGGGTGTCCAATAATATAACTTATATGAACGTAAAGTTTAATTCTAAATAACTTGTTTATTTCAAATGGAACACCCTGTATATGAGGTAAAAATTAGATGCACAAAGTAATTCTCTGTCAAATATTATAATACTTTCCTATGGATAACTCTTGACGTTTTCGTGGAAAATGCACATATTCATAATATTATGCGAATTTTTAATTGAACCTGTTAATTTCATGTAGACCACCCTGTATTTGATGGTGATGAAATTAATTATCTATTAATCACTATGAGGTTTTCTTATAGATATGTATATTTTTTTAATGTATGGAAAAAGCACATATTGGTATAGGAAGACTTTTTCAAAATTATATTCGTCAAGTCAGCCATGAGAATTTGACAAACCATAATTTAAACAATAACATAATAAATAAATACATTTTTAACTTAAATTAAATAACAAGATATACCTACATAAAAACTGATAAATTTTATAATAAATGTTCAAAATGATTGGACTCTAGGCACATTTCAATGCTTTTCTTAATCCTTCAACAACTTTAATCTGGTGTAACGCTTCTAAACGCTTCATTTATTTGCTCCTTCAAAATTAAAAAAGTTTTCATTTGCGATGATTTTGTTCCTGGCCCATTTACAAAATTCAACACGATTTAAAATCAATATTGAAAAGTTCTTGATGCAGTTGCACTGTATTTGGGTGGGATCTTTCGTTAAACTGCCTTAACAGCCTCTCGAAGACCGCTTTTTTGGGGTGATTTTGCGCCAGGAACCTTTGAGCGTAAACTCGCGATTCCAGTAAAGCGTTTTTGGACCATTCTCCCAGAATAAAAATCATGTGTATGCTTTCTCCTTTGGAATAGGTTCGCATTTTTGAATTGAAGTGAATTAAATCAAATGTCACAGATAAAAAACTGTTTTATGAAAAATTCTCAACTCTTAGGTAAGAATTTTCAACCGACTATTTGACAGTAAATATTAAATTACAAAAATGTATTCTCTTCTTCTCAAATTCTCATGGCTGACTTGATAAATATTATAATTTTGAAAATTCTTCCTCTTATTGCCAATATGTGTGCCTCTTCCATGCAAAATTAAAGATAAGTATACATATCTATAAGAAAACTTTAATTTTTGCATCATTAAATACAGGGTGGTCTACATGAAACTAAGAGATTCAATTTCAAAATCGCCTAATATCATGAATATGTGCATTTTCCACAAAAACGTCAAAAGTTATTCATAGGAAAGTATTATAATATTTGACAGATAATTACTTTATGCATCTAATTTTGACCTCTTATACTGGGTGTTCCATTTGAAATAAACAAGTTATTTAGAATTAAACTTTACGTTCATATAAGTTATATTATTGGACACCCTGTATTTAGTATTGGGGGCTTTTTATATTTAGCGTAACAAGTGATGAGTGGGTATATTTATCAGCCCAGACTGGCTTAAAAAGAACAAACAATTAGGTGTGAATTTTTTCATTCAAATTATGTCTATATTTTTATAAAAATTTAAATATTTAAAAAACTGTCAGGTTTAGGTGAGATGTACTTTAATGAAAGTTAGGTTTATTTTGAACGGGGAATCTAAAAATATATTCATATACAGGGCATTCCATTTAAAAAAACACAACTATGATTCATTTCTTATATTTGTGACACCCTGTAAATACTCACAATACCTAATACCCTACTTAATTTTTTAAATTTTTACTGTTAAAATAAGTAATGTACCAATCGTAAATCAAATAGATAGGTACTATGTTAAACCGCATATTAAACTAAAACTTAATTTTTCTCGAAAATGCAGCATTCTATCATCTTGAGATAAGAATACCTCATATTTCCTAAGAATGATCTCAGAATTCTCGAAAAGTTAGTGACAAAGAAGTTTTTATTAGAAATGTCCGTTGATACCCGTTTGGACGCCTATGTTCGCATATTTAATTCAGCAGTGTATGGCTAACGAATGCTTCTATTTAGGGAAATATCTTTGTCACCTTTCACTCCAATGGCTAAAGGCGCTTTCGCTTTCTTTTAAAAACTATAACTGCTTTCGGAAGCAATTTCGCATTAGAAGTTTGCCATGAAATCTGCTCTACAATTTGTGGCTTTCGCTTGGTCCATTAGTTTCTGGACACATTGTATACTATTAGGAAAGACACTCTTTGATGCATGAAATAAACGCCTCATGGTTTTGAAACTGACAAACTAAAACAACAGGGCTAACCTAATACATTTTGAAAAACACTGCAAGCATACAGGGCGGTCCAAAGAATAGATAAGTATGTATTATCATAGTTAGGAAAGACACTCTTTGATGCATGAAAAAAACATCTCATGGTTTTGAAACTGACAAACTAAAACAACAGGGCTAACCTAATACATTTTGAAAAACACTGCAAGCATACAGGTCGGTCCAAAGAAGAGATAAGCATGTATTATCATAGTTCTGGTTTTTTAAATAGAACACCCTGTATTGGAGTATTTAATAGTCCCTCAAAAATAACTGGGATTCAGTTTAAGGTGTCATATACCTATGTTTTACGGTTTTCACACAAATCATCAATTTGTGAAAATTTAGAGGCTTGGCAAAAAAATAATATGTTGAAAATATTTAAAAATCTTGACTATTTATCGTAAATAAAACCAGTTTTTTTACATTCATCCTTTTTATGTATAATAGTATATAACTATAACTAGTCTAAGCGAAGATAAGCATCAAACGTATAAGAATGCTAGCACAAAAAAGAATGTGAAAATAATTTACGCAAAATAGAAATATGATATTTTGTGCCACTATGTATTAATTTTTGGCGACACCTATTGAGGAGAAGAATGTATTAAAATATTCTAGAAAATTACTCTAAGTTAAGAAATGAATAATTTGATATTCAATGAGATTCACTAGCGCCACCATCGGACATTTTTGTAAGTAACCATTTCAGATTCCCCTCTTAAGTTAAGTTATAAATCATACAAAGCAGTCATGATGTGCGCTCTCTAAATCGTAGAATTGTGTTGATAAAAAGCTTGTTTCCAAGCCGCTAGAGGCGCGTTGGTCGAGTTTTTTTGACAGTAGGTGTCGTGTCAAGAACAATCAATAAATTACAACAAAGAAATGTTGTCATCAGTTGTCATTTATTTTTTTAGTTTGTTTTCTAAGTTTTTGTGGGAAGTGTTTTAATTATTATAAACTATATTATAGACTTTACTTAGTGCTCCTTTTTCATCAGTGGGTTAGTTAATGTGGAAACAAACGTTTGGTTACTGAAATGACAGCAGAGAAGATCTACAACTTAAAATAATTGTAGGGTTTGTTCGGAGCATTTTATACCAGAAGATTTTCGACCTAATCAAACTCTCAAAAAGGGCAGTATTGCCTGCATTAAAACTGCCAGGTATGTTCATTTCTATTTGGTTTTTAAACATTTTCAGTATATTTTGTTGTTTCTTATTTGAAATTAAAAATATTGTAAAGAAAACATTAATTTAATTTATAGTAGTTTTTTAAGCGAAGAAATGAATTTTATACCTATTATAAATAAAAATCTGTGTAAAAATATTTTTTTTGTAAAATGGACTTTGTTTATAAATAAAGTATTGTTTAAATTTTTTTTATTTTCAACCTATAAGTGGAAGAATTTTCACACTTAATATTTCCCTAAATTATTCAAAAAAATTTGTTTTAAAAAAATAAGAATTTTGTATTGTCCCACTTTTTTTAAATAGGCCTACACATATATAAAATACTACAACTACGTCTATTTTAAAAAAAGTACGTTGGACTATACAAAACATTTTCATTTTTCACTATGAGCATTGCTATTAGTATTAATTCAAATATCTCGCCAAAAGCAATAGAGCCCTCTAGCGGTCGATATACAAAGCTGATCTACTACGCATTACGGTTACCTTTTATATCGATGCATTTTTTTGCTTATTTCCAAACCAGTAGATGGCGCAATTATATCAACACATTTGGCAACACGGGAGAGTCCATTCTATTCCAGTATATAAACATTATTCTATGAAAGCAGTGTAATTGGGGTACCACCTGTATCTGTTTGTGCAAATAAATAAATAAATTATAATAATTTTATTAATTAATGCTCCAATTTAAAAGCGTCATCAACATTGCCAAAAACATTTATTTAATTTTTTTTTATGAAGTAATCCATTCAAAGAGGAGCGATGATTAATGTATAAATCAAACGGCGTCTGCTCCACAAAATAATATTACAAAGGTTTGATCTGGCTTCAACAACAATTAGATTTAAGAAGAATCTGTATAAACATAACCTCAACACTTTGTTATTAACAATTGAATATTATTATTATATACTGTACATGTTACAACGTAAAAGCTTTTAAAGAATTTTCTTAAAATTTAAAACATCTGTAATGATAAATAAAAAGAAAACATAAAAATAGGCGTAATGCCATAAAATAATTTTGATTTTGAATATATTTTTTAATTTCATTTTAAATTTTTATATAAAACAATGTTTTGATTTAGATAAAATATTCACAAAATGGTAAGAAACATTTACTGTTCAAATTGTTGTGCTCATTATAAAATTTGTTTATCTCTAATTTTAGAATGTGTTATATTGATAACACTAATATTTGTTAATCTTGTACTGAAAGTCACTGATGATGAGAATATTTGATTTCTCGAAACATGTCTGACTGACATAGGCAATGTGCCTTGACTTATAATAATATAAATATATTTATGTTGTGGAGCAGACGCCGTTTGATTTATACATTTATTTAATTATTTCCAAAGTACCTAGTTGTTTCCTATATTTTCAACATGTTCATTGATAATATATTCGGATATTGTTCTTAATAGTTTTATATTTACGGATAAAATAATTCAGTTTATCTTTTATTAGAGAAAGATTTGCACGTTTATTTTTATATTTTACAATAAATTCGTTTTGCTGAGAGGTTCAAGTGTGAACCTCTCAGCAAAATCAAGTGTGGTGACTAATCTGGCCATTTGGTTTAAACCAGTGCCAAAAAAAATCGTTTTGCTATGGAGCAGAATAGGCATAGTATAGGCTCACGATCTTGCGTCCTTAGCCACCAGAACATTCGCGCACCCGGCCTTAGCATTTGTATATAAATTTTAGATAAATGACAAAAAGGTCATACAATTGTTAATTTTACACTTAAATATGGAGAGCTATTCGTGCCTCGAGGGCAACAGTTTATTCTTTATTTTTTTTTTATAACAAATGAAAATCAGCTTTATCATAACTGGGCATTTTGCTTTCCACACTATATTTGCAAACTGATTCTAAAAGCGAAATTGATTCGTTTTCGTTATGCTCAAAATTCGTTATTTTTGGTCTCATTTGCCTGGACTATTACATATTGATAGCACAAACTTGTGTATTAGTCATAGGGTATAACTTCGTAATATCATTCTCCAACAAGGCATATTGCGGCTCCTAAATTCCACTAAATTGTCAAGGCCGCTGTGATACACGTTGGAATATTATAGCTTTCACGCAAATTTCCCAACGGTGTAATTGTCAAACATTCATTAACGGCACGAAAACTATACGTGAACAAAATAACAATGGGAACCTCACACTATAATAGCATTTCTGAAATTCTGTTTTAATAAGTCGTGATCAAAATCAATATCAATTTGGCTTAAATTATAGACAATTATTAACGGAACATAATGTTCACCGCGTTCTAATAATTAATTATTGTCACCAAAATATCTGCATTTGTTTTTAAAAAAATCATTGGCTATTTGGTTTTCAATATTTGTGTGCTAACACAGCTAATATTAATGTCTCTGATATACAGAATTCTCAAAACGATAAGAACATGTTGTATTTTTTAATAAGGATGGCGGAGCTACTTGTGCACTTTTCTAGTATATTGTCTGTAGAGTGAATTCAGATCTACAGCTTTTGTTTTTATAGGAAAAATAGAAACGTACGACCCTTATACCGGGTTTTGAGAGGCCAGTAAAATTATCTGCATAAATATTAGCAAAGCTTTTAAATTATATTTCTCAAAAGATAATATTTTTTTGTTTCCTTTTCTTTGTTCAACTTTTGTGAAATAAAGTTACGATATTTATGATGTAACAGTGATGGCGATTTACTCAGGATTATTTTCCTTAACATTGTCGAAATACCTACTTATTATTTAGGTGATTATTATACAGGGTGTCCGGAAAAAGGAGGTCAATCCGTTAACCACAGATTCCTTGAGCAAAAACAATATGAGTTTTAAAATGTCATTTTTCATTTTAGCCCTCCATGTTCGATATACATGGCGTCAAAGTTGAAAATTTAAAACCAATATTTTTAAATAATTCTAGTATTTATTGAGATATTGGATTCAAATTTAGTGTGTTGCTTCAGCATAAAGAGCTACTTCTTTCCAAAAAACAACACAAAAAACAATTTCTTAATAGCCAAAATACGGGATGTTCAGTATCCATTGACCCCCAATTTTTTATTACGTACGCCAATGACTTTTAAACTAAGTTTTTATAGGTTACTATGTATTTTTGATTATTTTTTAACTCTTACAAAATTTGGATAAAATCATTTGTTTTTGAGATATTTTGAAAAGTATTGGCTCTTGTTGTCTACGCGGCTCAAGGTATTTTCACTACTAAATCAAGCATATTTAACTCAAATTACCATTACCGTGTATCAAATTAAGTACAGTTTTCGAAAAGGTAATAAATCCAAACACTACGAACACGAAATTGTTTATTATTTTTAACTTAATTTGAAGCATCATAGTCAAATATTAATTATTTAAACATAATATTTTAAAAACATGAAAAAGTAACTAAATAAACATTAGAAAAACTACCAGTCAAAAGCACTTTTTTTCAATGCATATGCGAGCTCTTTTTAGTAAAGAAAATCTAAAGTCTTCCCCAGCTTTTAAGATTATCTCTATTAAATTATTTTCACTCAAAATCGGAACCTTATAAACAAAATCTTTCATGCAACCCCAGACTGAATAGTCCAAGGGACAAGATCGGGGTATCGGGGTGGCCATTTAACAAGAGCATCTTGGCCTCGCCCAATCCAGCGTTGGGGAAAGTTTTCATGTAAGTATCTCCTTACATTCCTAGCAAAATGTGCTGGTGCACCATCAAGTTGAAACCAAATGTGTTGTCTGATTAAGCGAGACAAATCGTCAAGTAAATCGGGCAGTATGTTTTGAAGAAATGCTAAAAATGAATCACCACTCAAATTCCCTGATAAAATTACAGGACCCAAAAAGAAATTATCCACGACATCAACTCACACGTTGACTTTAAAGTTTACTTGATGATGTGTCTACGGTCTTCCCTAACACTTCCACTGTGCCTTAGTCGCTTAACCAAATTTGAAAAATACCTTCGTTTTGGATGATTTCGAGTAGGGAACTTTTCTGCGTACCGCCTAGCGGCTAAACTAGCGTTAGAGTTACATTGTCCTATTAAATAAACAAAAATACAATTTTACTGATCATAATCAATCAAAAAATGTCTTTAAATCTTATCCATGATTAAAACCATATCCGTCATTTTCGCAAAAAATTATAACATTGTTTCGTCTACGATCCATTTTCGTTGTGTTTACTTACAAAATTACCGATAATTAAAAATATTAACCTTTAAACCCTAAACTACAGTCAAATAGTGACAACTAATTTCACAACAAGAAAACATTTCTTAAGTAGGTATCCAAGGTAACACCAGAGTGGCTTGATATTTCAACATTATAAGATTAGCCAGAGCCGCCGAGGCATCAAACAAGAGCCAATACTTTTCAAAATATCTCAAAAACAAATGATTTTGTCCAAATCTTATGAGAGTTAAAAAATTATCAAAAATAGATAGTAACCTATAAAAACTTAGTTTAAAAGTCATTGGCGTACGTAATAAAAAATTGGGGGTCAATGGGTACTGAACATCCCGTATTTTGGCTATTAAGATATTTTTTTGTGTTGTTTTTTGGGAAGAAGTAGTTCTTTATGCTGAAGCAACACCCTAAATTTGAATCCAATATCTCAATAAATACTAGAATTATTTAAAAATATTGGTTTTAAATTTTCAACTTTGACGCCCTGTATATCAAACATGGAGGGCTAAAATGAAAAATTACATTTTAAAACTCATATTATTTTTGCTCAAGGAATCTGTGGTTAACGGATTGACCTCCTTTTTCCGGACACCCTGTATATATGGGCAATTGGGGGGTTAACATGGTTTTTCCCACATCAAAGTATGGAAATAACAGGCTAAAAGATAATATGTGGTTTTTCTCCAGTGGCTCCTTCTGGGGATTAGAAAAGCTATCATATAATCGTATTGCTTCTCACTTTACAAATGGTAGTGTTATTGATTTGCTAAAGGACCTCCAATATAAGGTACATTAGTAACAATAATTATCACAGACTAAATAAAAGTAAATAATTAAATTATATTAGGTATAATAAGGATAATTTTCGTTTATACGAGGTGGTTTGAAATGCCTTCGCATTTCAAAAAGGCAGAGTCGTTCTAGTTTTTCTACAGCTCAGACCTACTAGTTTTTATAAAATTTAAGAATTCTTTTCTAGTTCTTGTAAAGTTTCATAAAGTACTATTTTAGTTTCGGAAATATTAAGTTTTTCTAAAGTTTCTTAATTATTAGTCGACGTAGAGTTTTGATCAGTAAGTTATTTTGTTATTCTTCTTAATATCTCTAAAGACCTTTTTGTTTCTAATTCCGTTTCAGTAAAGTTTGTTTCTTTTAGTAATTGTCTAATATGTCGATTTTAAAGTCTGTTATAATTGTCAGATTACAATTATTGTTAAATTTTCATTGGGAAATTAATATAATTATTCGTAATTATATTAATTCGCCTGTTCAGTTTGTTAGATTAATATTTTCTTGCTTAAATTTTCATTTTCTTTTAATGTTTTATTCGTTTTATTTATATTATGCCAGTTGAATTCATTTTTATTATTTATAATTAAATTATTGTTTTTATAGCCCTAAGTCTTGTGTTTTTATTTGAAGTAAAGCTTCTAATTGGGGAAAGCTTTAGATCTATCTTAGTAAACAGAGGGATCATTTAAAAAAGAGCCTTTTTCATATAAATAGTGTTAAGTTACCGGTTATTTTAATACAGAATAATAAAGTTTGATATTTATATTCGTTTGTACTTTCATCAATTAAAACTTAAAAGTAAAAGCCGCTCGTAAAACTTATTATCGAACCCGTATGCAGTTTAAAAGGCATAATCGGGTTCACTTGGAACTAAGATTTTAATTAGATTTCTTTCTGAGTGTATACAACACCCGCTAATTTAAATTGCCACAGGCTGCCTGGTGGGATCAGTGTTCTCGAGATTTTGCCGTTTGTATGCTTGTTGCTGAAGGATGCTGAGACGGCGCGACATGTATGTATATTATGTTCCCGCTCATCTAGAATTAGATATTCAACATTGGGAAAAGTAGCCCTTCAATAAGCGACTTGATAGAACGCATTTAACTCTATTTTTGTTTTACTTCAATTATTTATTCTAACAGCCAATAAAGTCGAATGTAAAACACATTCAATTCGATTTCAAATTCATCTTGATATTTCAAAAATAATTTGATGGGTTGGTGCCTAGGCAAGAGGACTCTCACTTAGCTCAGCTTAGCTGTTTCTGGCATATTTCTCGTATTTAATTACTTGTAAAGAAGGATAGTAGAAGATTGTTTGTAATGGCATAGCAATAGTTTTTGGTGTTCTTCGTCAGATTAAATGTGTAAATTATAGCTAATAAATATAATATTGCCAATCATTGTTACTCTGAAACTATTTTGTTTGTTTAGTGGTTTAAATTTGATTGTTATATGAGTTGTTTGTTAGCAAATATTACGGAATGTTCATTCGTTTAATTCAGGCAAGCCAGGCCGGTCTATAGTGAGGATCAAATAAAAAATGCAATAAACCACTCCACATTTTCCAATTTAAAAATAACTATCTACACAATGTAAATTTATACTATAGAAACAGTTTGAACAAAGACAAAAGAGCCAGAAATACAAAGCCGGATAAGCTAAACGTTGGCCACTCAATTGTTTGAATGTCTGTGTTCGTAGCTACAAAGATATTAGCTGGTTTTGAATTTATAAAAGTTGTGTTTAAATAGCTTATCTACCTATATGTAGAGAAAAGAATCCTTGCCGACAAACTGAGATAGGTTCAGTAAATATGTTTGCACAGGGCGAGTCATACTTTCTTATAATAACGCTTTATTTGCCTAACAGGTATAAACCCTCTTACAAGACAAATTACACTTTTACATAAACGACAAATAATTTCGTGGCATATCGGACACAATTACTGGTTTTACCTACACAAGGATTTTGTTTAATTTAGCAGGGCCTCAGTCTAATTCAGTGGAACCAGACCAAGTATGGGTCGACGGTACTGACGAATTCGTTTCGCTCTTCTTATGAGCTCGTCAGAGTACCATAGTCGTTGTCCATCTACAATATCGGCCTGCATTTGCATCGAGATATACAACAGCATATTCCACCATAGAGAGGCCGAACAAATCCAAATGTATAGGTAACACCAGCCGTTACATAAACGTACAAATAAAATATAATAAGACAAAAGATTCAATTCAAACAAGACGATATAACATGCTCTTAAATGTATTCGATTTCTCACCAAAATAATTTATGTTCCTGTGAAAATTATAGTCATTTCGCAAACTCAAGGCCTTCGATATAGGTGCTCTATCCTCGTAATTGGGATGCACTTGAGGATTTCTAAATAAATATATGAAATACTGTGGAGCATGAAAATTAATCTGATCCAACAAGGAGGGACAATCGGACCGTTAATCAATTTAAAAACAAGAGGCTGATATGCCATGACTAGGACGTGCGCTTAGAGCAGCAGTTATAGGAGTCCATAAAGGTCTCATTTTAAGGCGTATAAGTACTTGCGTATGAACAATCAACAAATAAGACAACAATTTATATAAATAATTAAAGAATCTATCTTCTTCATAGGCTACCTGGGCTGTCCGAAGTGTCCATGAGTAGGCCGAAATGATCATATTTGCCTTGACTAAACCATAATCACTTGTGGGTGCGCAAATACCAGCAACATTTTACAGGTCGTCACAATAATGCATCATAATTACAGATGATACTAGAGTTATTGAAATGCTGCAAATATGAGTGAGCAAAATTTTTTCAACATCCAGAAAAGTTGAATATGCCGAAAATCATTTTGCCAGTCCTCAAGGATAGCTTGACGGGAGAATCTTACTTAGTTTTGCTGGTCGCGTTTTTTAATAGGTTGGTGCTCCGGCACACTAAGTACAATTGAACGGCCACCAGATTGATCACACTGGTCTTTGTACGGTCATTTAATCAGTGTTATTCATAAAACTAAACATCCCTTTCTAGAAAACCTTCGTCACCGAATAGTGATGAAAATAACCCCCAAAATGTTCGGTAAAATAGAACAGAGGTTTTGTTATTACATGGAACACATGAGTAAATAAAGCAATTTAGAAAAATTGTGGACCATTATGTAAAAAATTAAATGTTGCTAAAGTATATCCAATTAGCTATAAAACTTTGTGCCACTTGCTCCCCTGTGAAATTGAAGGTGCCGGAAGCAGGTGCCACGTCGAGCCGTGTAGGAGGATGACAACCTATCTAGAAATCTCTCTTTAAAAAATGTCCCTGTTGGAAACAAAAGGAACGTGTTTCGGTGTTTTTCGGAAAAAATATCCGCGGTAGATAGATTTCATTGAGCCACCTAGTATTCTTTTAACGTTAAATATTTTGTTTCATTCAATTGTCTTTTCCCTTTAGTGCATGTCCTTCGAATTAACAAAGTATCATTGTCAAGGAAACTCCAGAGTGGTTTTGGAGGAGTATTATATTTAAACAACGCTAATTACAGTATACAACCTTCAACTCACTATCTCTACCTATAGCATCAAGACGAACTAGAAACTTAGACTTTATAATTTTAGCACACAAAGATCTTGTCTATATGTGGCGTCAGTTTTATAACTTTTTATGACCTCCAGTGCAGCAGTTTTATGTGCTCTTAAATTTTATTTGTATGGAAATTGGGTTGTTTTGTTGTATTAAACTGATATAATTTTGAACCTAAAAATGCTATTAAATTTTCGACAAATATTAGTGATTCATACAAGGTAAATTACAGGTTCACTCAAGAAAAGAGCTCTATTACAATAATTGAATTCACATTAGGGATTGGTAGAATAATAGTTATACCTACAGTAATGAGTTTTGCGAAAATTCGGTGGATGATGAATCGTTAGGATCAGATGAAGACGATGTTATCCACAAGACCCAGAAAGTTGGGACCGTTTTTTAGAGTTGCGGCGATAAAAAAATGCCAATTCTGCATGTCATGATATACATGTATCCTAAGACGGCGCATGCGAAACTAAAAGATGTCGCATCGACATGGGGGTCTATTCTGAAGTTTAAGGGAGTGTTCACGTCATGAGAAACTATGGTATACATCCTATGTTTGTTTTGCTGTATTCTCGAACCGAAGTTGATCGTGAAAGATACTAGGCACTGTTGCGACATTTCAGAGTGACATTTAATCTACTTTTTATGCGACTTTACTGATTTTAGGCATACTAGTTGTTGTTGGTATGTCAAACTTAAAATATATTATTATTTTTATTATATTAAGTAAACATTTTATTATTTGAACACAGTTGGTTTATGTTCCAGTGGTAATATTATTAGTAACTTTAATTGGTTATAATAAAAATGGAAACCATAGTGACTGGTGATGCTGTAGAAAAGAAAGCACCGGCAAACAACTATATTTGTTGAATTTCTACAAAATCATATGTTGCTGCTGCTGCTTGCTGCCGTCCGCCGACTGACTAACTTTTTTTTTTTTGATTATGCCAAGGCAGAGAAATCATCATGACACCTAGGGAGTTCCTTACAACTTCCCTAGGTAGTGTGGGCTCTAACCCAAACTAAAACTCTGCCTTATCTTTGTAGTATGGCTCGGGAACCCTCCCTTTTCCATGTCCTCTGTTGCTGTTGTCTTCTGATGTTGATTTTCGTCTGTTGCTGTTGTCCTCTGTTGGTGGTGCCTAGAAAACACTCTGAAACATACATTTAGATGAGTATACCTGACCTGAAAGAAACAATAATAATTGGTGTCCTAGTCCTGTGGATTCCTTCCTCAGAGTTGACTCCTCGGTCTCCGGTACCGCCTGGCACCGTCCTCTACGTTTTAGTTGCCTGTTTCGCGAAGACTATTATTTTTATTATATTAAATAAACATTTTATTCTTTGAACACAGTTGATTTATGTTCCAAAGGTAATATTATTAGTAATTTTAATTGGTTATAATAAAAATGGAAACCGTAGTGACTGGTGGTGCTGTAGAAAAGAAAAGAAAGCACCGGCAAACAACATGCAAAAAACTATATTTGTTGAATTTCTACAAAATCACATGTTGCTGCTGCTGCTTGCTGCCGTCCGCCGACTGACTGACGTTTGTGTGCTCGCGGCTCGTATTTATACACCCCAGAGCGGTCCCCACTAATCGGTTCTCGGTTCTCCTAATTATGTGGTCGCGCGCAGCGCGTCGCATTCACACACGACGCGTAGTGTGTGTAGCCGTCGCTGTCAAAAATGTGATAAAATAAAGTTTTCTACATAAAAAAGGCATGCTTCTTTTTTCTCGAAAAACTTTAAAGTTTTCGAGAAATTCTAGTTTGAAAATTTTGGGACAAAACTGGTCCTTAATAAACAGCATTAATAAAATGATTGAAATACAGTTTGCTAACGAAAAGTTTTCCAAAATTTTATTAATGCTTTGTACTAAGGACCAGTTTTGTCCTAAAATTTTCAAACTCGAATTTCTCGAAAACCATTTAAGTTTTTCGAGAAACAAGAAGTATGCTTTTTTATGTAGAAAACTTTATTTTATCAGATTTTTGAAACAAAATGAATAAAAATCACAAGGATAAAAAGCTAGGTTATAATTAAGACAAGGGTCCCCCCGTTTACCCGCCTATGGTCATCCTTTTTTATTGAATTTCATGTCAGTTTACGACAATTTACTAGGTGACTAAATATGCTACATTTGGTTAATTCATCTTTACTCGTTTCGAAAATATTTCAAAAAAATCGTCCTCAGGCAGTCATCTTTAACACCCTGTATCTTTGTAAATAAGGACTTTTCGAAAAATTACAATTTAGGTTTTTTTCATGATTAGATGTCCCCAATTCGCTCACAAATTTTGGCCAAGTCTTTCTGAAACACCCTGTATATACATTAGGGAGGGCCCGAAAAAAATCGCTTGGGCCTCAATGACCAACTAAATAGAAACCGGCCCTGGCCTCATGGATATCGTACCGCATACAGAATCAACAATTTAGTTGTTTAAATCCACGAAAATCCAATAGATTTTTATATGAATAATAATTATGCTTGTTATTTATGTAAAACTTTCATTTAAATAAATAAAGAGGCATTCATGCATTTTTAAAATAATCTCTTTAATTTATCTAAAAGCATGCACCATGTTAGACCAGACTCGAGTTTAGCAGACTGACCTCAATAATTGCAATACGACCCAGCTTTCATTTTTCCGCACAGGGAAAGTATAGTAAACACGCTAAAAAATATGAGAAGATAATAAAGTAATTTGGCAGAGGGTTTTTGGCGTCATTGATAGAGCGTGCGTGCGGGTGCTATAAACAGCGTTTGAGTGAATGGTTTAGTGTTGTGTAATATAAATTATTTTTACTGAGACTAGCCTCGGCTGATCTGATTATCGGAATGTATTTGGCCCAGGCGGTGTAATATCAAGTATCGCGTTAAGAACACCGCAGACTTAGCAGTGAATTGTTGACCTCGTCCATCGGCGGAATCAACTCCTGGGTCCACAACTCTGATGTACAGGGAATATGCCCCCTGTGATGGTCGGTCCAAGTAACGCTAGTCTCGGATACTAGGGCAGATATTCACCACGTCCCTGACACCTCAAACGACTGCTCAGCTACATGCACTCACTGCAAATGACATTGCTACGGTTCATGCACCCGATCGAGGGTTATGCACGTAGAGGTTTTTCCGCCGAAACTCCCATTGCCACCCAGGGACCCTAC
Source organism: Apoderus coryli (assembly GCA_911728435.2). NCBI lineage: Eukaryota > Metazoa > Arthropoda > Insecta > Coleoptera > Attelabidae > Apoderus > Apoderus coryli. Next base: position 33,303,298 of record OU452199.1, read on the forward strand.
TATAGGTAATTGTTTGCCCCTGCGAAGCTAACACGCTAGTCGAGAGGGTGCTAGTAATTCTCCTAGCGGAGTTTCCTCTCTCCTGCCGTTTTACGGTTAGGCTAGGTTTGCCAACGGACCTATTGCCAACCTTAAATAGTAACGGTTCGCAGGATCAAGTCAGATACTTAAGGCTAATCGATCGAATAGTAGTGCCACATCGCCGTGGTTCGACATCTTAAAGATTGCCCGGCAACATTTGACCTAATGGGAGAGACAGTGCATGACGTAGTCTCGGATACTAGCGCAGGGCAATCCACACCAACACCTCAAACGACTAGTAACGGGCAACTGTCGAGACAGACAGCCAAGAAGACAACTGCCCGTCTCTATCTTTGCCCAACGTCACAAGTATCCAGGAAACTCAAGATAATTTTGGAGCGTGACTAGCAGCTCCCTAGTTTTAGGATCAAACGCCGCTTGGCAGAACGTTTACCCAACTGAAGTAAGCATGTGTGGATTGCTTGATGCAGTACATATTTGGCAAACATATGTGTTCGGTGATAGGACAAAAGCTATTAGAAATAAACTAAAAGGACATATCAACGTGCGCCCGTGCGTTTGTACTCGTACATCCAGAGAGAGAGATATCAGGACAATCTGCCACAAATCGCGAACGGACTGCATTCCTGTATATTACAGTGATAGTATAAACTATATATTCTGTAACTAGTGCATCAAAGTTAATGTCGCATAATGGATAGGAAATGTATTTTTAAATTTCCTGTTTTACACCATTATATGTTTTTTGTGTTTCGCATTTCTGTTTTTCCTGTTCGTTTATGTTCTAGACTTTATTCCTGTTTAACATAGTATGAAATGCAGCGTACCATACACAATATACTGAACGTTCTAGTTGTCGCAATATTATTATTATTGCACATGTTAAGATAGATGTCATATTGATATAAGCTTAATTTCTTGTTGTAAAATTACCAATCGTTCTTCCCAATTTATTGAACAAATCCACAGCAAATAATCAGCAGGGTCTAGATGAGGCGATCTTGGTGGCTCCGAAACACTGCAGATGTACTATTAAACGTCTTGTTTACTTTTTGTTTTGTTGTTTGTTATTTGTAAAAATTATGTCTTCAATTCATTAGTGCTCGTTTTTCAACTGTAGAATTGCATAAGCCCTTAATATCTATTGGTATCGTTCACTAGTGATGAACTTGGCCAAGCTGTCTTGTATGGGTCTTGGGGGACACGTGAACAGCTGGATTTTTTCATACTTGAACGAACGTAGATTTCGCGTCAGAATATGTTCTTATTTGTCTGAGTATGAGAATGTAAATGTGGGGACTACGCAGGGTAGTGTTTTAGGCCCTCATCTGGTCTTGTTATTTGTTAATTACTTACCTCAGCAACTTTCCTTTGCTAAACCTTCAAGTATGCGGATGATACATCTCTGGTCATATGATAGAGCTCCTAAGGTTCTGCAAACAAAGATTTCGTCTACGTTACAGATCTTCGACTGATGGTAAACCGAAATAAGACCGTGTTGATTCAATTTAACAGATATAAACCTTCTCTGGCCTCCGACGTGCATTTTGGGGGTGCCATTTTTTGTTGCTCTTCGTCTATAAGGCTTCTGGGTGATGCGGTCGACGAGAAATTGAGCAATCCTTTGTTGTGCATTCTTTGAAAGGGAACTTGAACTCTGCAGCCTTGATAACAATATATCATGCTCTTATTTATTCAACGATTGCGTATAACATAATCTCCTGGGGTAGATCTTGAGAGATGTATCATGTTTTTGTTATACAAAAAAGGATAATACGTTCATTATTTTATCCATATAACTTCTCCTGTAGGGACACCTTCAAGACAGAACGCATTTTAACAACACCGTGTATCTATTTGTTTAAGCTGTTAGCGTATACATTTAAGAACCGTCATCTATTATCAACTAATGGCTCGCACCATGACTACGCCACCAGGGGCCGAAGTCAACTCTTACTCTCTCGGCCTCATCATGAGTTTTACAAGAAGTCGCCGCATTACTCTGGATACGTTATTTTAATTTGTTGCCCTCTTCAATTAAATTGTCAGTCTTTAAATATTTTTAAAAACAAATTAAAGTTATTCTTAATCGAAAATGGTTTTTATACGTTTATTTTTTAATTATTCTTGAAAGTTTTCTTGAACCTTATTATTTATTTTTTTTATTAGTCGATTTTCTTGGGAATGAGGTTCAGATGAAAGTAGTTTTTTGAAATAATATTTATTTCATGTCATATCTTTTTGTACAATGTTTCGACAACATTTCGTTGTGTTCTTCAGGCAACAGAGACTTCTTTTTTTTTTATAATTTGTTAGAACATCTTTTCATTTTGAATTTTCTGGTACTTATTAATGTTGTTATATATTATATGTATACCTAAATGTCTTGATCAAAATGAAAAGATGTTGTAAGAAATTATAAAAAAAAGAAGTCTCTGTTGCCTGAAGAAGACAACGTAATGTTGTCGAAACGTTGTACAAAAAGATATGACATGAAATAATTATTATTTCAAAAAACTAGTTTCATCTGAACCTCATTCCCAAGAAAATCGACTAGTAAAAAAATTATTTTTTAATGTTCAGGGTTATTCCCGCTTAATGGCGCGGAATATTGTGGCAAAACTGCGTGACTTTCAAAATGGTTCATTTATTGAACGTGTAGGAATCTACTATGGCTACTTTTTAACATTGGTTTCATATTATACAGGGTGTCCCAAATATCCTAAAAGTATCAAAGTTGTTTTTTTAAATGGAATGCCCTATATATTATTGTACTTTTAGATCCTCTGATCAAACTAAGTGTCTGTTTCATTAAGGTTTATAATACCTAAACCTTAAGATTCTTTAAATAAATTGAATTTTCTCAAAATCTAGCCTAAATTTCATCTCTCAAATACTTAGAAAGTATTCAAGTCATGTTGAAGAAATTATCTCTAAAGTGTAATAATAGATCATATTTGGTATTCCAATTGCAATTAACTTGCAATCTTGTACAGGGTGTCCAAAAATGAACACTACTCAAATAAGAACTTTAAGTTGCTATAACATTAATTTAAATGGAACGTCATATTTCTGAACTTACCTAGCAATGTACTTACTAATTACCTGTCGAATGGTATTAGGATATCCTATAGCTAAGTCTGCGCGTTTTGGCAGAAAAAGCCTAATAATTGTTTTGTATACCATTTGGTGTTTTTGGCGCAATAAAACCAGAGCAAACTAACTACATTTTTTTTACTCCTAAAGATGATCATTTTAAACAGAAATGGTTACAGGCCATTCCTAGATCCAATTTGAACTAGTCAAAGACCGCGGTAGTTTGTTGTAAACACTTTTGAGCCAAATTATACGGGAGGATAATTACCTTTAACCGGATGGAGCTTTAACGAAAATTCCCTATAAACTAAACTTAAAACTCATGCCTGTCTATGTATTTTTCCAAATTAGCATAAATATTATTTCTAAAAAATCAGTTCCTAGAAAATCACGTGAAGAACGAAAATGTGAACGAATCGTACATTTCAAAGACAAACATCAATTATTGGACTAGATATTTCTTTAAAAAAAATAATTATCCATAAAAGCCGAATTAATTGAAAGATTTGAGGTTCTTTTTTTTCAAATTTAAGTAAAACTCATCTAATAATCTAATCTAATTCCTGCATACGACCATGGTCAAATGAGTGTCTTGGTGTTACTAAATTTTACCAATCAATCATCGACTGCTGGTTGCGAAGTGTCGCTATGTTGGTCTTGCTTCAATTTCGTCAGAATTTATCGCTTGCTATTTAAGTGATCGCCATCAGCAAGTGGTGGTTGATTCTCAGTGGCCCTCATTATTACATGTACAGTGGCGAGTGCCTCAGGGCTCCGTTATTGCTCCACTTTTGTTTCTATTATATACGTTTGATTTGCCTGATGTTGTTAAGCATTGCGAAGCGCAATTCTTTGTAGATGATACACAACTTGATTATCATTTTGACTCAGAGCAGTCTGAGGCTGCTGCTGATAGAATTAATAGCGACTTGAGCTCCATCTTCGAATATGCGACTACTCACAGCTTGCGATTGAATCCGACTAGTTATAAAACTATGGTTTTGGCCCAAAAGGAAGAGTAATATTTTGAAACAAAGCCTGGAAATTTCCATGAATCAAGTTCGAATACCTTTTGTTGAGTCGGCTAAGAACCTATAGTTACTTTGACGAGAGGTTACGTTTTTAAAAACATGTGTCTTACATAACTCAGCAATTTTATATTCAGTTGAAGTTGTTATATGCTGGTAGGAAATTCCTGACAACAAAAAAGAAAAAAACCCTCTATCAGTTATTGGTAATCTCGAGGATTTCCTATGGCATCACATGTTACTACCCGTGTTTGGATATTTTGAATTCTGCAAGAGTTCAGAAGATTCAGAACTCTTGTTGCCGATTGGTGTGCTGGCTGAGGACGTTTGATCACGTGACGCCCTCATTTCGATCATTCCGCTGGCTGAAGATTGGTAATATTTTTAAATATTTGTTTATGTGTAGTGTTAAACGCATAATTCACACTTTTGTACCACCTTATTTGAGTACTGAGGTTGTGTTTCGTCAGACGATCCACATTCTCAATCTGAGGAACCAAAATAAGCTCACAATGCCCTTGTATAGGACAGCCTTGTTTCTAAGAAGTTTCACTTATAATTCTGTAACTATGTTCAACTATTATCGACCACGTCTAGATTTACTGAACACCCCATAAGAACTGATTAAAAGAACACTTACTTTCTTGTCAATGAGATTTATTATTGAATTGTTAATTTATTTTTTTTTTTTGAGACGTTTATATTATTTTGAATTATTTGTAGTTTACTACCCATCGTTTTATTTTGTTTGTTTTCTTCTTTTCTGTTTTTATTTTGTATTGTTTACTTTGTGTAATGGGTTGAGTATGATTGGCCTTTGGCTGGACTTCGCCCATTTAAAAATAAAGGCTTTATTATTATTAATAATAACTGTAGTATTAAAAAATAATAAAATTTAGAATTCTATGTTACAAATACGAAATAGTTTCCAAATATTTTCGTTGCGACAGCTCACCGGCCGAGTATGGACTGGTTTACTAACGATATTGCGGTGTTGCCATTGCAACATTTTTTGTACAAAGCAAATATCACATAATTTTTGGTGCATATCTAGACTTAAGTCAATATTAATAATTGTGCTAGTAGAGTGTATTAGCCGATCTTGGAATAGTCCCCCCACTCTTGATTGTTTGTCACGTACGTGACAAACAAGAGTGGGGGGACTATTCCAAGATCGGCTTATATGTACATATGTCAAAAGCAACCCTTTCCCCTAATCATTTGAGAAACCCGTCCATTACGTAAGCCAATGGGTGTATCAAACAAATCATGAATAAAGATGAGAGATCTAGAAACGGCTTATACTAGAATATGTGAAAACTACACAGCATGAATAGAAATTGGGAGATCTAGAAACGGCTAATATATACAGATGCGTGTGTGTGTGTGTGTCAACTATATAAAGAAGAAAGAGAGGGTTGTAACAAATCATGAATAGAGATAGGAGATCTAGAAACGGCTTATACTAGCATATGTCAAAAACTAATCCTTTCCACATCATTTTGAGAAACCCCCACATATTCTTTTTTTCTAATAATATATATATATATATATATATATATATATATATATATATATGTATACACTCGGTATTATATAAAATGCTCAGCATTTATTCCCTCTAGATCATTCAATTATTAAAAATCATGTGGATGGTGTATTCATCAGAAAACTGGCCGGCTGCAACAGATCTGCCGTCTGCAGTGAATCGAATGGCAGCGCAATTTCACGATCTTGAATTCGATCGTTCACATGCTGCAAATTATGATTATAATGTGTGTTTTGATGATAAGATAATGAATAAAGTGTTACAACAAGCAGAAGACTTCAGTACGGGGTGTGATTTATGTCATAAATACCGAGATGGATTTATCACATTGGAAACATTTTGTGTGGAAATTATTCAGTTGGGTTTAGAACGGTATTTAATTGATGCGATTCAATATATGCCGACAGATATAGTTGTTAGATATCACCTAGACGATCTTATTGAAGGAAATAAAAATTATGATGAAGATGATGATAACGATGAAGAAGAAGAAGATAATAATACAGTATAATAATTATTTTATGTATATATAATTTTGCTTTTATTGTGTTTATATAAATATATGCTGGGTTTACTGTGATAACTGAAAAAGGTGTTTTTTTTTTTTGTAGTTAGTATTGCAACAATAGGTGTTTATCACCACCCACAAAATTATTTCTATACATTTTATTACACATTCTATTGTATTCTATTATACCCAAAAATAATTTTAATCTATTGGATGTATCTGTGAACACCAAATACTACCTACTACTACTATAAAAGCTTGTTTTTTTCCTATCTTCTTGACACAGCAATAAAAATAGATATATATGTGAGATGTCATTCTCCAGAATTTAAATTGATTTAATTTACTAAAATTCACATGTATATTATATGCTTTTCAAAACATAATAGGAAAAAATGAAAAGAGAGGTTTTTTTATGGTTAATATGGGAACAATAGGTAAATTGACTTTATTACCTGTTACAAATTTTTGTCTAGACTTTTTCCGTAGGAATGTATTAGCACACCAATAAACATAGATATTTTATGTGAGATGTCATTCTCAAGAATTTAAATTGATTTAATTTACTAAAATTCACATGTGTATTATATGCTTTTCAAAACATAATAGGAAAACTGAAAAGATAGATTCTTTTATAGATAATATGGGAACAATAGGTAAGCTGTGTGTTTATTGCACAGCAGCAAAATAAAGATATACGTTATTTGTTGGGTTTTTGGATGTAAAATGATATATTTTACCTTTATATCTAATCAATTGATAGAATAGAATACATTTATTGCCTGTTACAAATTTTTGTCTAGACTTTTTTCTTTTTTTTTTTTTTGGAAATCGATAATAATATGATTATTTTCATATAACACATTTACATTATAAATTTTTTTATTCTAATAGATATATAAAAAAAATAAAACAAATCATTTTACTATATAATATATATATTTTATTTATAATTTTTTAGTGATACAATGCCTACATTCCATAATCAAATATTTAATTTATAAACTTAATTTCGTGTTTACTACACCGTCTGAAATATTATACATCATATAAGAATCATGAATGATAATTGCATATACTTTTACATTTGCAGGAAACTGCGATTCGCGTGTTTCAAATTCTAATTTGATATCAACGCTAGAATGTTTGATTGCCTCTGGTTGACAAGAACAATCGATAATGAAAACCGGGTTGTTTGGAAATTGACCCAAGCTTAATATTGGGTCGGAATGTTCTGTGTTATAATATTTTTGTTGAATATTCTGATATGTATGATATACTGCTCCGTAAAGTTTTTTAGAGAAATCTAAATTCCATTTCTCATATGGATACACTGTTGAGTTTAAATATGTTCTTATATTGGAAATGTTTGCGTGTATAAATTGCGTGGCATCCATATTGATGTTTTCATAATTTGAAATATTTTGAAAGCCAATTATAATATAACGTGGTTTTTCGAGACTAGTAGTTGTTCTAATCGACCATATATCTGAGCTAGTTTCACGTAATTTCGGTAGTTCATATAAGTCCCAAGACCGAAATGCAATATTAATTCGAGAATTTAGTCCTCCTTTATTAATTTTCATCATCAGTTTCAACTTCTGACTATCTTCGGGAACTATGTGATTAATTTTCCATTCAATTTTATTTATTTTTAAAATAGCACTTCCGTCACCAATATAACTATTATTATAGTTTCTAGCAATTATTAATATAAGTTCGTGTCGTACATTAATGAAAGCGCCCTTATAGTCTTCAGCAATGCCAAATAAGTATTTCAATGGCAATTTACCGCTGAAAACATGACTAATTGGATCCAGGATATCTTGTAAATCTTCGGACAAGCCCCAGCCACTACTACAAAGCCCTCTTTCTTGACTATATGGACATAATGCCATAGTTTTCAGGGAAGTTGTAATCCCCGGTTTCCTAATCATAGCGACTTGCTCATTCCCAATCTCATATCTTATTTCTTCGAAAAGAAACGCTAATGAATTGTTTGATAAATAACAGGATTTCTTATCATCCTCAGCTTGAAATGTTCCTTCAATATAAATATAACTCTCAGAAATGTCTAATATTAAGTCTTGGAAATTAACCGGAATTCGAACTTCATCGGAATTATTATATACGGGGCTGCCGTATGGTTTATATGTATATTCTTGAACGTTAGACAATGCATTGTCAAACACAGGCTCTCCAAATATGTTTAATTTATTAGATAAGGATGACATGTTTAATATTTTCGAATTTTTAAACCAATGGATTGAAGGAATATTTGATTTTTTTTAGTAATAACACAACCGGAACCGTTGCTGTTGTAATTAGTACTGTTGCTTAACATCTCTTTCTTCCTCTTTTTTATATAAACATCATTCTTTGCAGGTGTATTGTGGTGTTTAATCACATTATTGTAAACAAACCCCATTGATGTTATTATGTATTATTATTATTGTTAATCGAGCACTTTAAGTTCTAATTTTACAATAATTTTTTCACCACGAAAATTTAATAGCCTGCCTGTATCATCTAAAATTCTTATTGTAATATTTTCAATTGACTGACGTCTCAATGGTTTAACTGGCATATATATAATATGTTGCGGTTCCTTTGTTAATCTATATCCTGGTTCGACGTCAATATCAAAATCAAACAGTGCATGTGATTCAATATCGTTAAAAAATGCACCACTGATTACATTGCAATGTACTGATATGATACGGACTCTCATAATATCAACCGGTAAAGTTGATTCGACCAACGTATTCGATGGTAAAATTGTTTTTCCAAATCCTAATAGTGAACCAATAGAATTGTCGGCTGTGAAATCGATATCGTAAATAGACCATAATTCACATTTCAAAGTGTTTGAATTGGGATACAAAAGAAATATTTGTTTATAATCGTCCTCGCTGAAATTGTGTAAACCCATTAACATTATCAATTTTTTATATATTTCACCGATCTCATACGTCCCAGGTGGTACGAATACATTAATATAATCAACATCACTTTTATGCTTCTTATAAGTGAATTTATTATTTTTTTCGTCTATGTTTAAAATAGAGTTATATGAATAAAAAGCAATTAATCCTAATCCATAACGTCTAGAGGTATCCAATTCAATTGGTGGATAATAATCTGCAGACAACACACTAGATGTTCCAGACAACAGAAACGTTCTCGACATGACTGGGCAATAAATCAAACTGAAATATTGCTTTTACCGGTGCCAGCAACACAATAGATGTAGTTTTTTTTCTTTTTTATGTGTCACTTTCTTTGATTCTTTTTTTTTTTCTGTTATGCACTCAATTTCTCTAATATTACAAGAAACACAAAATATTTTTCTAGGAAATGGGCCGTCTATTTCGTCACCGCTAGCGTTATTCGTCAGATAATGTTCCGTGCAATAAAAATATTTATTAATATCATTGTCTTCACGTAAATGTTTAGGAAGTTTGTCCCAAACCAATGCGATTTCCTTTGAAGCACATGTAATCAAAACCTCTTTAGGCACATCAGCAAGTTGTTTTTCATTCATTTTTATCAAACTACCCAATTGTGAGTAAGTACGTAAAGACTGAGCCATTTTTTTTATGTCATTACGACTCATTTCCTGTATAGAATCCATCGTGATTGAGAAACGTTAAACATAAATGCCCACACCACACCGTATTAAAATCTTGATGAGAATTGTAATTATAATATATTTTAAGAAGAGTATTTGGAATATTTTTTGTAAAATAATGTATTAACTCTTGAGGTGGTGGTAAATTACCAAAACTATCATAATAATTTACTATATTAGCACGTTTTTTATATGCTACCCAATGTGTACCTCTACCACTAGTACTATCTAGATTTACAATTGCACATTCTTTATATAGTGGTCCTGCTATATTCAAATTATTGCGACTATAAACACCACGAAAATTTTTTATATTTAATGTATTAACATATTTTATAATGTCGAGATTTGATAGCGGTCTTTGTGGTAGAGTGTTTACTAGTTTTTTTGATTTTTTAAATATAATCCAAATCCATTGCGGTGTTTTTTGAGTAGTAATCCACTTCCAACGATTGTCGGAGCATTTGATTTATTTCGATGTTTGTTGTTTGTTATCTGCTCCTTTGAATTTTTTGTAGCATTCACAGCTCTCACAATTCCTGCAGCACCACCAGCCAAACTACCTAATGCAGACAATCCTGCAAAAATGGGGATCAATGGCAAAACACCTCCAATTTTTGGTACAGGTATAATGCGTGGTGTCTTAATTTTTTCTTTTCCACCTATGTCTTTAACATATTTTCGAGCACATTTTAACGCTATTTTTGCAACCGATAAAGCATTATTCTTTTTATTTTTCACACAAGTCGTTTTTTTAATAGATTGTCGAACATTTTTTAAAACACCACCAACAAATGTTATACGTTTTTTATTATTTTTACGTTTATTACAACGGTTTCTTTTACATCCACTCGTTTTTTTAGTAGTACCACACAGAGTCCTCATACCTAATCCGAGCTTTCTTTTTGTTTTAATAATGTTTGTTACTAACCACGAATGTGCTCTCTCATTCACAGGTATCTGCTTTGATTTAGTTAATTCCCAAGCACGATCTTCCAGGATTTTATCTGCTCTATGACGTTCACTTAAATGATTACTATTTGCATATGCTATGTCGTGTGTTTTACATAGTTTATCTAGAGAATTAACTCCTGAATCACCTCTTAACAGTCTTTTGCGTAATTTCGTTCCGACTCCGCAATAATCATATCCAGGTATATGGAGTTCGATTGGGGTATTATTAATTAATGAGTTTATAATACCTGCGCCAGTTTTTCGTTGACTTTGTTTGATAACACGTCTATCTAGCGCAACAGTGGCCATAAAAATAACATAAACCAGTTAATAATTTACATTCTTATATGTGATAATGAGGCTCATTAAACAAGATCAAAATTTCAAAGTAGAAAATTTTGATTTTTCAAATAATAATACGGAAAATAAAATTAAACGCCACGGACCATTACTACCGAATACAATACGGGGTTTGATCATTGGTAGGAGCAACACCGGGAAAACAGCTGTCATGATTTCTTTATTAATACACCCCAACGGTTTACATTTTAAGAATATCTACATATATACGAAAACATTATTCCAGAGCAAATACAGGTATTTGGCTGAAGTCGTTGCACCAATAAACGGTCTTGGTTATTACACTTTTAATAATAATGAATCTATAATTCCACCATTAGAAGCAAAAGTAGATTCTGTATTTATATTTGACGATGTTATATGTGAGAAACAAAATGTAATTAGAGAATACTTTTGTATTTCGCGTCATAAGAATATTGATGTTTTTTTTCTATCCCAAGGCTATTCTAAAGTGTCGAAACAATTAATTCGGGAAAATTCCAACTTTCTAATAATCTTCACACAGGATGAAACAAATCTCCGACATATATATAGTGATCACGTCAATCCAGACATGGAATTTACACAATTCGCGCAAATATGCAAACTTTGTTGGAATGAAGATTTTGGATTCCTTGTAATCGATAAAGATAGTCCATTAAATCAGGGCCGATATCGAAAAGGATTGGATAATTATATATGCCTGCAATAAATTCAAAATGTTCATTATTCAATCAACCATCGAATAAAAAACTTTATTATTGTTATATTTACTTATTCATGAATGTTGTGTTATAATGTCTGAGGATATTCGAAGTAAGATTGATTTAAAACAGAAATTAATTGATGCTACTGAATCAGTTCGAAAAAAGTATAAATCTTTACATAACAATCAAGTGGAGCAGACGAGAATTCTAGAGGAGTTGTATGAGCCAATTACAAAGCCGCTTAATACAATCGGTTCAACGGCACCAAATGCGACAACACCCAAAATAAACGTTGAACAAGTTGAACAATCGGATAATAGAATCGGTGAACTATTACCAAAACATTTAAAAAGCGTTATAAGCAACAGTGGGGAATATGATTATATATATGGGGTTTATACGGATGATATAAACAAGAAATTCTTCATGGGTAATTGCGAAGTGACATTCCCTCAGATGAAACATATTTCTGTATGGATGAATCGTAAAAAAATAGCAACTTTTGACGGTGGTGATGAGTTTTTTAACGTTCTATTTTTAAAATACCCATACCTAGAATTGGGTCAGGGTTTGAATAATATAACAAAAAATACTTATCGTGAATTATTAGAATTAACCCAGGCTCCATATAAAGATTATAACCGCGAACTCGGACTGAATATAACGAGGAGTCGAAAGTTTCGGGAAATTATAGAACCGTTAGTAAGACAAAAAAGAGATGGTCTTCGCAGTAAAAAAATTTTAGAACCAATCGCATATACATCTGGTGGTTCACTGTTGCCATCACAAAAGTGCTTCAATACAAAACGAATAGATTACGTATATTGGAACAACCCAAATGAACTTATTACACGTTTACAATTGCTTTATAGTTCAAAATTAGCGGGAAACACGGGTTTAGATAATGAAATATTATCAATAATTGAAGAGCTAAGGGAGGATGGTATTATTCATTGAATTTACGTTAAAAGTGTTCGTTAAAAAACAATTTAATATATAATTAGTAGTTGTCATGGAGAGAAGTGTTGATAAATTTGGTCGAAAAAAAATAAAAAATTTTACAATACAACGGGGTCGACCGGGTGTTGGATTTAAATTGACTAATGATCAACATTTCGATCTTGAAAACCGACGTATATGCAATATTGCCGAACCGTTTAATGATAGTGATGCAGCAAGTCGAAGATATGTTGACAAGCACATAACAACAGCGATTACTGGTATTTTAAATATATTAAAGACGTCTGAAGATATCACGTTGGATAATACAAAAAAATATGTTGGTGAACACATTCACCAACGTATTGGTGAATTAGTCATTCAAATGAAGACATATATTGATAATGAGATTAAGACAATCAAAGAAATGAATCCGAAAATATTAGATGAATCCATTATAAATAGATTAGATGCATTGGAAAATTATATTAATTCCGCTCGTGTTAGAGTTGATAAAACAAATAAAAAAAATAAATGTATTGAATAATAATAAAAAAAAAAATTGTGTTGATTTAGTTAAAAAATAATTGAAAAAAAAAATAAAACATAATTATATATTTAATAAATATTGTTTTGATTTATAAATTTAATTGTTTCATTTATTTATTTATTTATTATATCGGTAAAATCATATTATATAGACGCATAGTTATATATAAACAAACAGAATGTATATGGGCAAGATAGTATTGCAATGATTCTTAATTAGTAATGAGCACCAAATTGAGTATTGTAAATGAAATTCATAGGGGTGCTCGTCGAAATTTTCGACGTAGAAGAATAAATATTGTTGGTTTTGCAGATCTTTGGCAGCTTGATTTAGCAGACATTCAGCAATACTCTAGTATGAATAATGGATATAGGTATATTCTTGTAGTTATCAATTGTTTTTCAAAATTTGTGTGGGTGAAAGCATTAAAAAATAAAACAGGTGTTGAAGTAAGCAATAAAATGAGAGAAATTTTAAACGGTGTGCATAAGAAGGAATTACCTAAGTACATACAGACAGACAATGGCACAGAATTTTACAATAAATACTTCTCACAATTAATGAAATCAAATAAAATACATCATTATTCAGTCTTTAGTACAAAGAAGGCAGCCATTGTTGAACGTGTCATTAGAACATTGAAAAATTGGTTGTATAAACAATTCTCGTTCAGGGGAAAATATGTATGGACTGATATATTGGATGATATTGTACAAACATATAATAATCGAATACATAGAACAACTGGTTTCGCCCCCGCCTCTGTTCTACCCTCAACGAAAATTCCAGCTTATATCCAACGACGTGAACGTGTAAAAAAACCAAAATTTAAAACAAATGACATCGTGCGAATTTCGAAATATAAACATATTTTTGAGAAGGGTTATTTTTTTAATTGGACTGTAGAACTTTTTAAAATTGTAAAAGTGCGGAAGTCTATACCAACCACTTATTATTTACATGATATGAATGGGGTTCCAATACAAGGTTGTTTTTATGAATATGAACTATTGAAAACAAAAAATCCAGACAATTATTTAATCGAAAAAGTTGTGAGAAAACGTGGTGACAGAATCCTAGTAAAATGGTTTGGTTTTAATAGCACACACAACAGTTGGATACATAAAAATGACGTGCTCCAATAACTATGTATTTATATATATATATATATATATAAAAAAAAAAAAAAAAAAAAAAAAAAAAAAAACCTATGTAGTATTCACAAAATATATTTTTAATAAAAATAAAAAAAAAAGAAAACAAATGTTGAACGAATAAATAAAAATATTTAAATAAAATTACAAACATTATGTATACAATTTTCTTAAGTTTATTATAATATTTAGTATTTAAATATATTACATTAAAATTAAATAAATACATGTATTACTATAAAATTTAATCTAATTACTAATCTAACTATTATTCTAAATCTAACTACAAATGCACCATACTATTGCTAATTAAACACTCATTACACACTCAGCTATTATGTTTTGGTGTGCAAGTTAAACAAATGTTTATATCACGAGAAGTCCACAATCTCGAATCACAAACGTCACAAAAAGCCCTATGTCTAAGCGGATACTGCTCGATATGCATGTCGTAGTGAATATGTTTTGCATACCGCCGCCACATCCCAGCAGGATCATCTGTATCAGTATATTCTGCTAGATACACCTGATAACATTCGTAACACATGTTGAAAGATCTAATTGGAGGATATGTAGCTTCATTAAATCCATTTTTCGTAAATATTTTTGTGTAGGAATAGCTCCTACAACTTCGAAGATTGTTCGTACTAGGTGTCAGAACTTTCTCACGACACTCCAACACTACATTATGCTCGTCTACAATACCCTCGTCAGTGTCACTATCCACGACTTCTTCATCAACAGGGTTGGGGTTATTTTCAATACCACCCTCCTGAGGATTGACATCATCATCATCACTATCGCTTGTTTCGGACTATAACAACAAAATTTTCAAACTTATTAGTGATATGATAATTATTACTAGACAAAAACAAAAAAAAAAAAAAACACACATTTGAGAACCGTAATGTGCGAAAATAAATTGTATTTACTTACATGTAAAAGCATTGTTTCCCATGCACAAATTCTAGTCAATCTGCGAATATGTTTCGAATTCATTTCAAATTATTTTTTAATTCTATACACACTGTGCTAAACTTAAGTTGAAATTTTCAAGTTGTTAATATTAGCAAAAACATGTAACTGACCACAAATTTATTTGAAATACGACACTAGAATTGTAAAAAATACGCCCACATATCGACATAAAGAGCCTAGAAAAACATGAAAGAAAAAAATGAAGGAGCAGAAACACGTCATTGGTTGGATGTAGAATATAATAAAATAAATGTAAATATCCCTACCATCGTGTTGTCGGAATTATCGAATTCGGGGAAAGAGATTGGTTGTGAGAAATGACAAAGCTTTTAAGATTCTAAAAAACAAAAACCCACCCCCCTGTGGCTTTGAAAATCGTATTTATATCAACACAAAGACCTACTATTCAACATAATATTGAGTCTATTGTTTAAGTAAACCATATTTTACATTATTAGTTATTCAGTATTAAAAACGTATCTATTTTAATAGATATATTTTCCAATTTTTTTTTTCAAAAGTTTTGCAACTACAGAAATTAAATTATGTATTGTGAATTGAGTGATTTAGAAATAAACGAGGTGTTAGATGATATTCTGAAAGATACACCTACGACTTCATCTTCATCAGTCGACATTGAGCTAATACAACCTCAAGTTGTTGAAAAGAAAAAAGTCAGTGTAAATCGTAAAATTGCTCCAAGACCGTCAAGCAGTCGCCAAAAGAAACACAATACAACACAGAATCCCCCGAATCTACGAATATTGCAGGATGTGCAAGTAATAGCACCAATACCGATCCCTCATCCGCTGAGTCATTCGAACCCCATTCAGCACACACAACAATCATATGGGAAAAAAATGAAATTGTTGGAGCCCATTGAAGTAGAGGATACGTGTTCACAAAGTTTTCGCAATAACATGGGTATGTTTAAAAAAATGATTATAGACCTAAACAAAAAGCACTCAGATGCAATGATGGAGCTAGTTGAGGAAGAAAACAAAATATCTTCAATAACAACGGAATTGGAGGCATTAAACAAGGAGTCAGCAGCTTTAGAGGCCCAATTTCGAGCTAGTCAGCAAAAAGTGCGTTCTAAATCAGAGCTGTTGGAGGATGTGCGGGGTAATGTTGAAAAACTGCGTTATAATGTACATCAATTGGAGCTTCGCGATTTGGAAATGGTTGCTGTTTGGGATACTCGCACCATTGCATCGAGGGGGGTCAATAATTAGATTATTTCAAGTTTTTATTTTTTTTATTTTTTTATGTATTCTTTTTATTTTTATTTTGAATAAATATAATGTGTACACGTTTATATAGTTAAATAATTCGTTTTTTTCTTTAAAATAAATTATCGATATTAATTGGTAGTATCTTTTCAATATTATCTATTACATGTGTGGAACTATACATTATTTAGAGCAATCAATAAAAAAAACTATATATTGCATAATACAGCACAAAAAAAAAATCAATAAAGTCAGTCTGTATGTTCGAGTGTGTTCTTTCACGAGTTCCACACATAGATAAAATTTATTACTACAAATATATTTTTGTTTTTTTTTTTTGAATTCCCCACCACAAACATTATTCCACTATATTAATGAGGAATACTTTTGAAAATTCATTATTTTTACTCAAAAGTTCATAGCGTGCGTTGTAGAACAACTGTTTTAATTTCGAAAAAAAAAATGTATTTATGCAACGGTTGCAATATGGAATTCACTCATATGTCGAATTTAAATAGGCATATGAGACAATCATGTAAACACACATTAAATATTGAAAATAGTGTGAAAAGACAAAAGCTTAATAGTGAAAAAGATGTAAAAATTATGTGTTCGTCATGTGAAATCGAAATAGATTCAAATAAAATTAGCGGGCATTATAGAAGTATGTTGCATAAAAGAAATGCGGATTGTACAACCGTATCGGACAATGTTAAAATTGTGTATACAGCCTTTAAAGATAGAATTACAACTTTTCGAGTGACACCGCTAAATAAATATGGGGACTATAGCGCGTTTTTTAGTGAATTAAAACCCATAATTTTAAAGTTAATTTCCGATGCGTTAAACACACACACAGTCGTTAAAGTTAATTTAGAAGTTTTTAGTATATATAGTCTGTCAATTCAAGAAACTATTGAAACTAAATCATTTATTACACATAATAAAATTATTGATTTTGGAAGTGATGTTAGTGAAATATATGATTCTTTTATTGAAACTCTTAAAACTAAATCCGAGGAGTTTTTAGAAAGAGACTCTGGTAAGTTTTCATTGATTATATCTAAGTCACGTTTTATTTATTTTATTTTTTTTTCCACATATTTCCAGGATGGACGCTCGTGGAAAATCTGTTTATTGAAGCAAACATTAATAAATACAAACCAATTCGAGGGTCGTCATTTATTAAATTACCGAAATATATTCAAAATAAAAAAGCTGTGATTAACGTACAAAATGACGATCAGCATTGCTTCATATGGTCAATTTTAGCCGCATTGTACCCCACATCACAAAATTCTCAATACACGACATCATATCCACATTACAGCGGAGTTCTTAATTTATTAGGTTTAGATTTCCCCATGAAATTAAAGGACATTACTAAATTCGAAAATCTTAATAATATTTCAATAAATGTTTATGGTTTAGAGAGAGTAATCAACAATAATAAAATGGAATACGATATTGTCGGCCCATTGAGGTTTGCTTCTAGGAGATTTTTCCACCATATTAATTTGTTACTTATTAGTGATGATGCTAATGAACGTTATCATTACTGTTGGATAAAAAATCTTTCGAGATTGATATCGAAACAAGTATCATCTCATCAACACGGAATTAATTTATGTGACGGATGTTTATTATTTTTTACCTCAAATGAATTATTAAAATCGCATCAAATGTATGATTGTGGACATATTAGTGTATGTACACCGTCGAAAAATTTGAAAATCGATAGGTTTGGTGAAAGCACACCGGAAAATATATTAAAATTCGAAAATTTTGAGAAGCAATTACCCGTACCATTCATAGTTTATGCCGATTTCGAATCAATATTAAAACCAATCACAACGTGTGAACCTAATCCAAAAAATTCCTATACATATCAGACATTCAAACATGAACCATACGCCTTTTCATACTACATTAAATGTCGTCATGATGATTCAAAATCTAAATTAGTATTATATCGCGGAGAAAATGCTGCTGAAGAATTTGTAAATAGATTAGAGACCGATTTAAAAGTAATTTATAATCGTTATTTAAGCGTCGTTGTACCAATGTTACCTTTGAATGCCGATGAAATGTTGGAATTCCAGAATGCTAAGATGTGTGCCATATGTAATAGAGAATTTGTAGATACCGATATAAAAGTAATGGATCATGATCATATCACAGGGGTTAAACGATCTGGAGCCGCACATTCAATTTGTAATTTAAATTTTAAAATACAACATTATATTCCAATAGTCTTTCATAATATGTCATACGATAGTCATCTTTTCATTAAACAGTTGGTCGATAACGATAGTCGATTAGATGTTATCGCACAGACTAAGGAGAAGTATATGTTGATAACAAAACGAGTTCCTATGAATTCATACATTGATAAAAATGGATGTTGTAAAACAAGATACATGCAAATGAGATTTATTGATAGTTTTAATTTCCTACAATCATCATTACAAAACCTTAGTGATAGTTTACACACAGATCAGTTTAATGCCACACGTAAATATTTTGGGAGAACTGAAAAATTTAAATTAATGAGACAAAAAGGTGTGTTCCCATATAATTTTTTAGATGATTTGCAAAAATTAAACACTCCATATTTACCAACAAAAGACGATTTTTTTGATAAGTTAAATGACGAAGCGGTTAGCGAAGTTGATTATAATAGAGCGCAAGAAGTGTGGAAAATATTTGAATGTGAAACCCTAGGACAATATGCAGACATATATTTACAATCTGATGTACTCTTACTATGTGACGTATTTGAAAGCTTTAGAGACAAAAGCTTAGAGACATATCAATTAGATCCTGCTCACTATATAAGTTTACCATCATTAAGCTGGGACAGTATGCTCCGTTTAACTAAAATTGAACTTGAATTATTGACCGACATAGACATGATACATTTTTTCAAGGCAGGTATTCGCGGTGGAATTAGCCAGTGTTCTGATAGAATGCATGTGGCAAATAATGCATTGATACCTGGTTTTGATGAAAGCAAACCAGAGAGTTATATTATGTATTTGGATGCAACCAATTTGTATGGTCATTCGATGTCACAATCACTACCTGAAAACAACTTTTCTTGGCTATCGAAAGAGGAAATTAGCGAATTAGAGCTGTTAAATATAGCCGAGCATAATCGACGCGGTTTCATATATGAGGTTGACATTGAATATCCCACATATCTCCATGACGAACATTCGGATTTGCCGTTCCTAGTTGAAAGTCTAATACCACCTCTTTCTAAAAGCACCACACCCAAGTTAATCCCAAATTTACTCAATAAAGAGAAATACGTTGTGCATTATCGTACGTTGCAACAGGCTGTGAGACATGGTTTAATAATAAAAAATATTCACAGAGTTTTGGGTTTTAATCAATCTCGCTGGTTGAAAAAATATATTGATTTAAATACATCATTGCGTAATAAAACATCTAATAAATTTGAAAAATCGTTTTACAAAATTTTAAATAATTCAATTTACGGAAAATCCGTCGAGAATGTAGATAATAGAAAAGATATTAAATTAGTAACGAGTTGGGAAAATAAAGGGAAACATTTAGGAGCTCGCGCATTGATTGCGAAACCACATTACAAAACATCTTCGATTTTTACGGAAAACCTGGTAGCAATTCACATGGGCAAATTAAAGATTTTATATGATAAACCAATATATCTAGGATTTTCTATATTAGATCTATCCAAAACGATTGTGTATGGTTTCTTCTACGACGTCTTAAAAAAAAAATTTGGTGAGAAAATTAATTTATTATATACCGACACAGACTCTCTTATATTCAAAGCGGAAGAAAACTTTTACGATTTCATGAAAGAGAATACACACCATTTCGATACATCCAATTATAATACACATAACTCTTTAAAGATACCAGTCACAGAATCAGTCATAGGGAGATTTAAAGACGAATATCCCAATGACCCAATCCTATCTTTTTTCGGAACTGGGGCTAAAGCATACTGTATTAAAACTCAGAACACGGAATTGAAACGAGCGAAAGGGGTTAAAAAATCTATTGTAAATAAAACATTGTCTATTGAAGACTATAATAAAATAGTCACCACAGGTGGGTATATATTTCGCAAAATGAATTCATTTAAGAGTACGTTACACGATGTATATACCGAAACCACAAACAAAATTGCGTTATCACATAAAGATGATAAAAGATTTTTAATTCCGAATAGCACAAAATCAATTCCGTGGGGGCATAAAGATATAGCTTTTTATAGTATAAATCCAGAAGAGAGATTAAAAATATTATTAAATATGGTGGAAGAAATGTCTTGATTAGTTCATAATTAGTTTTATTTTTCAATTCTAATTTAATTATATGTGTATGTATGTATATATTGTAAATTAAACCATTTTAACACATTTACTATTTAGTTTAAAGTAATTTTAAGAGATGTTTGAATAATCAATATTTATGTCTACTAATTTGTATGTGTATTTATTAACAATATCTGACGTTGTGTTTTATACTTAACTAATATTGTGTTATTTCATTTTTTTTTTCATTAATGTTTTCATAATAAATTTTAATAATGAATTTTAGATAAAATAGTGTCTGTTAGTAACTATGTATTTATTAGCATTTAGCAATAGTTGATTGTTTTTTTTTTTTTTTTAATTTATGTTTTCGATTTCAATTATGTGAATAAATTGTTTCATTTTATTTGAATTTACCTCTCATTATTTGCGTCATAATACAAACAAAAATCAATAAATCTGACGTATATTACCCACTAGGTACCTATATCTCTATACGAAAAACGATTTCTTCAAACATTCACCCAACAGATGGCTCTAAAAATAATTTCCAAGAAAAAAACGGGTACTTCTAATACTTCACACCACATCTGATATAATCTAGGTAGATGGCACATAAAAAATAAATTTATTGATTTGTTTTGCGAATATTTTTTTTTTTGAAGGAAACATTTTTCGAATGATGGACACATTTTAAGTATACATTAACCCCAACAGATGGCTCTAAAATGTTTTTTTAAAATGATATAGGTACTATCATGAAGATGGAGATATATATTCTATTTGATAATTGGTAGTTTTGATAGCATTAAATACAAGTTCAATTATTTTTCATTATATGTGTTTTTATTTTTGTTATATATTTTTACTCAATACAATTAAATCATAATTATGATTTATTTATTATAGTTAATTATTATTATCCATTTACAAAAATACAATAAGCAATACATATACGATAATATGACATATGAGAGGAGTCATGTAAACCTAAATACATTAAAAAAAGACTAAATTAAAACTAAAACTATTCAATTATAGTTATGATTAAATATTCCACTATGCATTTATATCAAACATAAATAATGATTGTAGTCTATTGCCAGCACAATTTCGTTGTCCTAAGTAACTCAAAATATACTTTTCTGATTGACACATCTCCTCCAGAATATGATCACTCAATTGTTCCACACAGCGTTTTGGTAGCCATACTTTTACCCAAGAATTCTCAATATCATCAAAAATAATCGCTGAGATCGCCTGACCGTATTTTGTCTGCGACTTTGAAATTTTCTTCATTGGGTAACGTTTATTTATCTCCAACGATGTCAACATTTTCACTGGAGTTTGGTTATTTAGTAATGCATTTATACTATCCAAATCAGATCTTGCTAGCGCCATTTTAATTATGTGAACAAAAAAAATTTATATCACTTAATATTATTAAACAAATTAAAATAGTTGATAATCTAAGATTTGCTTCTAACTTGAGAATAATCAAGAGAAATCCACACACTCTTTTATATACCAACGTATTCATTCACCTGTGTTATTGAAAAAAAGAAGGAATCACATTAGCAACCCTCTCTTTCTTCTTTATATAGTTGTCACACACGCACACGCATACGTATATATTAGCCGTTTCTAGATCTCTCATCTTTATTCATGATTTGTTTGATACACCCATTGGCTTACGTAATGGACGGGTTTCTCAAATGATTAGGGGAAAGGGTTGCTTTTGACATATGTACATATAAGCCGATCTTGGAATAGTCCCCCCACTCTTGTTTGTCACGTACGTGACAAACAATCAAGAGTGGGGGGACTATTCCAAGATCGGCTAATACACTCTACTTGTGCTACATCCATGCTCTAGTTAAAACTTGACTGCACAGTCCATTATGAAATATAAAAACATATAAATTTGAATAATAGTATATTAAGTATAAAGGGCGGTAAAGCATTCGTTGCAGCCCGCCGCTGTATATAGACGCACGAGTGAGCGAAGCGAGCGAGGGCAGCTATACAGCGAAGGGCTGCAGCGGCTTTACCGCCAGTGGTGCTTACAACTGTTTTTCGCCTGCCTCTTCATACTACAATATTAAACCAAAAGAACTTTATTTTAATAATTAATTATTACTGTTATGAACTGACAGTTTTTGACAGAAATTAATGGGAGTATTTTTTGACGTACATGATAATAGGCGTTATCCTTTGACAAACTCAGATCAGATAAACTTATGTGACAGGCTCACATGTCAGTGTTGCGTATTTTAAATGTAGAAAGAAACTGTCAAATTATTATCGTGAGTGTGTACGCTATAGAAATTTGATTTTAGAATCTTAGGTATATTTCGGTACTACAATAATAATTAAAAAGTGATTACTAATTAATAATGGACAAATTTAAATAATTAAATGAGTTTAGCGGAATGGCAGACGAATACCTAAGTAAACTTTTTCAATTAATTGTCAACTTATCCTCTAGATGGAATGCATATTAAGTTAAGTGAGTGAAAACTACTGATGTGAACGTTATTATTGGAAATCTAACAGTAGCGCCATCTATGAAAAAAAATTAAAATGAGCGGGCGCTAACTGGTCATTTACCGCCCGCATATGCGGGCGGTAAAACTCTGTTTAAGTGCAGGCAGGCGAAAAAATTAATTAATTTCTGCTTTCAACACACGCCAAATTGAAGTAATAAGAATAATTTTGACATTTCTGTAAATGTGACGCGTTCACTTCTACAATAATGTTACTTCTTTTGCAAATTAACATTTGATTTTGTCGAACATTTTATAACAATCAACATCTTGAGGAAACGGTACTTTTTAGATACCTATAGGGAAATGATACATGGTTAAAAAGTTTCTTTTATATCTATCAAACTCGTCGTTATTTCTTCAAAGCCAATAAGATCCATTTTTAAATTGCAATTTTAAGCAAAAGTATTCCCAATAAACAGCAAATTCAATAGATAACAGCTTGTGTAAACACTCAAAGAAATTTGAAGTTTTATTATATTCATAAAATAGGTACATTGTATTGTCAATTCCAGCTATTGATTTTCCAACAGGAATATTAAATGTACGTACTCCCTCTGGCATATTATCAAAATAAACTCCAAGCGCAGTCCAAGTCTAACAAAGAAAATATTATTATGCCATATCCAATTATTGTTGAAGTGCCTCACTCACTATTTTTCGTATTTAGTTTGTATGAAGTATACAATCTCATAATTAAAAAATATATTTTTGATAAAAATTGTATAAAATTCAAGGAGAATAACAGCTTGCGTGCATCGCATTGTGGTATAATCCCAGATTTCATATAACGGCAAAATTTATAGTTTTCTGGTGCTTCGTAGGGGTGTGGCTCAAGGGTCGATCTTAGGACCCCTTTTGTTTTGTATATATACACAGCACCAAAGAGTATTTCAAACGGCGAGCAGCATTACATTGCAGATGATGCCCAACTGTATCCATCTTTTACTCTGGAAGAAGCTCCCATGGCTATTAATTTAATCAATAACGACCTTAAGTCATTTAAAAAGTATGCTCACAGGATCACAGGATCACTGCTTGAAACTAAATACCGAGAAAACTGTCGGGATACTATTTGGACGGAAAAACGAAAGAGCCATATTTTTTAACACTTACACCAATGTTCTGAACGTGGATGGTTCTGTTGTAGAATTCCGGAAAAAAGTGAGAAATCTTGGTCTATACTGGATGATGAATTAAGTTTCACAGTGCACGTAAGTAACTTTTTACAACAAGCCGACTTAAATTTGTTTCAAAATAGGCATTGTCTACCCTCAAAGTTTAAAATATTGTTATGTGAAACTCTAGTACTATCACATTTAAATTTTTGTGATACAATATACGATCCCTGCCTCACAATAGCTGACAAAGGCCGCATCCAGAAATTGCAGAACTACCTGAGGCTCATATTCGGCATACGAAAGTTTGGTCGAATCAGCCACACATTGACCCAAGCTAATTGGATAAATATGGAAGGAAGGCGAAATCTTCACATATCGGTGAGATATTTTTCTATTCTTCTGAATAAAACACCTCCATATCTTTCCAATAAAATAAAATTTCGAACAGACATCCATAATATTAACATTCGTTATCCTAATTCATTAAATATACCTATCCACAAAACAGAAAAATCAAGTAAAATAAATAAATCAATTACATCACAAGAGTACAAATCTAGAATAAAAAAAGGTTCCTATATCTACAATTAAATAAGTGCTAAAAACGCACACAGAGTTCAAGAAACATTTAGGTTAAGGACAATACATAACTTCTAAATTCTCCAACCACTCCTGAGAACAGCAACTTCCTAATACATCTCTTAAACTTATTCAAGCTATGGTATGCTCTTCATATTGCCAGGTAAACTATTATACAGGGTGTTTCAGAAAGACATGGCCAAAATTTGTGAGCGAATTGGGAACCTAATCGTGAAAAAAACCTACATTGTAATTTTTCGAAAAGTCCTTATTCCAAAGATACAGGGTGTTAAAGATGACTGCCTGAGGACGATTTTTTTGAAATATTTTCGAAACGAGTAAAGAAGAATTACCAAATGTAGCGTATTTATTTCATGTTAGTTAAGTGTTGTAAACCGACATGAAATTGAATAAAAAAGGATGACCATAGGCGGGTAAACCTAATTATATGCCTTAATTATAACCTAACTTTTTTTCCTTGTGATTGTTATTCATTTTGTGTCAAAAATGTGATATAATAAAGTTTTCTACATAAAATAAGCAACCTTCTTTTTTCTCAAAAAACTTAAAGGTTTTCGAGAAATTCGAGTTTGAAAATTTTAGGACAAAACTGGTCCTAAAAAACAGCAGTAATAAAATTATTAAAATACAGTTTGCTAACGAAAAGTTTTCCAAAATTTTATTAATGCTTTGTACTAAGGACCAGTTTTGTCCTAAAATTTTCGAAAACCTTTAACTTTTTCGAGAAAAAATAAGTATACCTCTTTTATGTAGAAAACTTTTTTTATCAGATTTTTGACACAAAATGAATAAAATTCACAAGAAAAAAAAGTTAGGTTATAATTAAGGCAAGGGTCCCCCCCGATTACCCGCCTATGGTCATTTTCTTTATTCAATTTCAAGTCAGTTTACGACATTTAACTATGTGAATAAATATGCTACATTTGGTTAATTCATATTTACTCGTTTCGAAAATATTTCAAAAAAATCGTCCTCAGCCAGTCATCTTTAACACCCTGTTTGTTTGTAAATAAGGACTTTTCGAAAAATTACAATTTACGTTTTTTTCATGATTAGATGTCCCCAATTCGCTCACAAATGTTGGCCATGTCTTTCTGAAACACCCTGTATAATATATTACATAATATATGATATGGAGAGCTAAAAATACATATATTACCATTGTTGAAAAGATTTTCTAAAATTTTTTGCTATAAAAATTAATCAATCAAGAGTTAAAATAAATGGACTAAATGTCAAAAACCAAAATAAATTACACTACATTGAAATATTATAATAATATAAAACTACATTTCCGCAGTTAAAAAAACGATGGAAAGTAAAATCCTCCATAATACATCACATAGACGTTGTCAAGTTTATATGTTTTATCTATTTGTTTAAGAACATTAATTTTCATCAGGATATAACCCATTAAGTAATTAAAAGTGTATATCCGCTAGTCTATTATATAGACCTGTTTCAGACTGACAATAAGGTGCAGTGTTTAACATATTCGCAGGTACAAGAGGAGTGAATATATTATGTGGAATACTGAGCTTAATTCGTAATAATATCGTAAAGTTTAGGGAAGTTTTTCGACATCTATCTGTTAGCAAACATTTTTTAATTTTGGGGTTCGTCCTCAAACTTTTTCTGTAATGATAATGGTTTGACAAGTTTGACGACATATTTAGGCAATTGCTTTTTTTTATTTTTTTTATTGGCATTTTAGGTTAGGCGATTTTTATTGTATTTTTTTCTTCTTCTTTAACTTGAATTTGACGGGACCCTGTCAAATTTGGTGTTTCATCGCCACTCGCCTACAAATTCTTGCTATAATTAATTTGTTTTGTAAAAAATAAAGAATTTCATCACAAATTCGTTTTATTAGATATTTATTTCTTTTTTAATTCTCCATGCCATTAATTTCCAAATTTTCATAATGACACTTCATGCATATTCAACCAAAAGGATTTGTTTTAGAAATTTGCTTTTATTCAGGAAACTCCTTAGATTGTGTGATCATACTTAACTAATTTACGACCATCCTTATCGTCATCAGAGTATGATCCCGTCGGGCTGTTGGCCAATGAAGCAATTATTATTAGTAATTTTCAAAAAAAAAACCTAACTATTCAGGAGATTGAAACCATCAAAATTTTGAAAACTTTAAAATGACTTCAGTTCAAAAGTTTATAAACTGTGTCAAATTTTAAGAATGGGATAGCTATGGAGTCTTGGAACGGTAGGAGTTACGTCGGTTAAATAAGAGAAAAGCTAAGCTTAAACGGTGTTTTCAAAAGTAAACTAACTTTAGCCGTTTTCGAGAATTTTTGAAAAAACTATTTTTTGCGATTTTCCTTTTTATTTATTTCTGAAATTCTTTTTACAGATTACACTTTCTCATTGTTAGTTTTTGAGGAGAATAAGATACCGTTTACAAATTTTCACCACGACGTTTCGTTCTTGAAAAACCATCATCAACTTCGTTTCTTTAATTACGGCTCAGGATTTTTTATTGTTAAATTTAAAGCCATTTTCAATTCAAAAATATGTGGTATATCACACGTTATGGTGAAAACAAGTTTTCAGTATTTTTAGCTGTTATTTAAACTTCTTCAAGAAAAATCGCCATAGTTTGGCACGTAACTGATAATGCAAATTAGTTGGTTTAGCAAAAACATTCTTCCGTCGTTACTTACAATTATATATTAATATTTGCCAATTTATTCCTCAGTATAACATTTTATTCTGTACGGGGTTTTTTAAATTTTTTGACGTTAAAAAACGCCTTTCTTAGATGAATGTTTTACGCAAAATAAGTGTCAGGCTATGGCCACTTTTCTGGAATAATTTTAAATAACAGCTAAAAACATTCAAAACTTCTTTAAACCATTATGTGTGATATACCACCTATTTTTGAATTGAATATGGCTTTAAATTTAACAATAAAAAATCTAGGACCGTATTTAAAAAAACAAAGTTTATGATGGTTTTGTCAAAACGAAACGGCGTAGTGACAATTTGTAAACGCTATCTCTCTTTCTCCTCAAAAAGTTTCAATAAGGAAGTGCTTCTCATTTTTTTATATCTGTAAAAATAATGTCATAAATAAATAAAAAGTAAAAGCACAAAAACTAGTAGTTTCAAAAATTCTCGAAAACGGCTAAACTTACTTTACTTTTGAAAACACCATTTAAAAGGTGTTTAAATTGTACAACTTTTCTCCAATTTAACCACATTGTAACTCCTACCGTTTCCAAGATTCTAATGCTATCCCATTCTTATATTGGACAGTACATAACAATCTAATTTTCGGACTGGCTGCCATCGGATTTTTTTTGTTGATTAGTCTCGCCTAAAACCGAACATCGTAGGATTAGTGTTGTCAAAACGTCAAAGGTACTATTGACCGAGAATCATTGAAAAATACAAGGGCAAAAATACGTTTTTTCAATGTGACACTCGGTATATTGTAACAAAAATATTGCATCCGGTCGAACGAGGTATTTTGCGCTGAATAATAACTTATAAAAGTTCATCAAAGTTTATACAACTTCATGGCTCTAATATAGGAATAGGCAAAATTGGTGATTAACATTTTTCTAGAAAAACGGTACGACCGACGCTAAGAATAGACAATTTCATTGGTCTATATTCGTAAGAGTGGAAAAAAGTAAAGTTATAAATTTTTGTGTAACAGGAAGTTACATGGAATTTTTTATTTGCACTTCGGTGTAGTAAAGTTTGAAGAGAGTGGTTGGAGACTCGGCGACTCGGACCATGAAGTCTCCCCGCGTTGGAGCACATATGTATCCGAATGCTCCGCCAGGTTCTCTAACCACAAAACTCTTTTTTTTTTTTTGGGTCTTCTCTCCAAATTTCGGGTTCTAAAAGCACTAATCTCCTCCGTTGAGTAGTGTCTTAAAGTTTTACAGTTTATTTAACGAATTATTATTAGTACCTATATCAAGTATTAATAATTTTAAACTTTTTTATATAACGTGAAAGAAAGATCAGCTGTGTCGGCGATGATTATAATTGTAATGTAAGTACCAATTTTTTAATTATAATAATTATTGATTTTTAAGACTTGTCCTTTTTTTTTATTAAATTGATTTTTGTACATTCTTTATAGTATATTAAGTACAAAGTACAATATGCGGGCAGTAAAACTCTGTTTAAGTGCAGGCAGGCGAAAAAATAATTAAATAAATAATAGTTAGTAAAATTCATTTGACTTCCCTGTTTATTTTAAAATAGTTTTCTAAATTCAATCAAGTAACTATTAACTGAGAGACGCCGCTCAAATACAGACCGGCACTCGTTTACGAGGGAGAATCAATAAGATCCTCTTTCGTGAGCGTGATGTGAGTGGGCGATCCTCGAGTAGCTAGACAAGCCAAACCAAAAGAACATAACTTAATAAAACTCAAACCCTTCTATAAACTCTAGATAAAGATTTAACTCAGTAGAGCACGCTTATCTGAATCTCCAAATACTAAAAGACATAAGGGAGGCTCTGCCCTTATTTTGTAACTCTCAATTTGTGACTTGGTGAAGGCACCGTTCCTATTAAATTTATTTTCTTATACTATCTTATTCTTTGTGTGACATGGTGAAGGCACCATCTCTATTAAATTCATATTCTTATATTTTCTAATTCTCATATTGTGACAATGGCGAAGAGGCCGTTTCCAAATAATTGAGATTTACCCATACTCATTTTCTTATTGTGACACTATTCATATTTAGTTCCTTTTGATAAAATACATTGCCTCTTAAGTCCAGACTTTATGATTTCATTTACTTACATTTAATCTGATTGGAATTTTAACCCTCCGTATCCAAGTGACAAAGGAAAAAAATCATTTACAATCAGCACAAGATATACCCCAATTCAGTGCTCACCCGAGCTTCTCTTCAAAAAATGAGGACAGGTTTAACATTGATGCCTCCTTTCGATTTAGATTACATTTCAAGTGCCATGGCTTTCTATACCATTGATTGTTATCGTTCGTTCGAGTTTTAAATTGAGTTGACATTTAACCTATGCTCGGATACCCTTATATGTTATGCAAGGTTGCTATTATTTCTTTAAAATAATCAAAACTGATTTTTAATTAATTTTAATATTAGCTTCCACGTTCTAGGACAGCTTTATATTATATACTGCAACAGTCAATTAATGGGAAAGAATTCTTTCTTAAAAGCAGTTATTAAGGAATTGGAAATATATTTGTAAAGCACTAAACACAACTTTATTTGAGCTAGGGAAACAGGAAATACGATGTAAAGTTAATATACCTTTATAACAGTTTCGACTATTGAAAGGCTTTTTAAAGCAGAATAATTACTACTAAATATTAATTTAAAGGCATGTAATTTAATACTCTAACAGATATGTTTTTTGTTTTAGGAAATTGTTGTTTTTTTTTTCTGTCGAGTTGCTAGATATTGTGTATTTTTTATTGTTTGTTGAATCTTAGGAAATAAGAGATTTGTGGACGTGAAAAGTGTATCATGTCTCCGCTGCTGCCAATCTGAGTATGTATAAAGGCAAGACCATATTTATGTGTGGGACACCCTGTATAGATTTATCTGTTGCTTAAATTGCGCCTTTAGTATATTTGAGAACAAAAAATAAATGCTTTAATTAAAGAAGTCGTGATCTTAATTTGAACCTGTTCAACTTGATAGCAAATAGTCAAGTAAATGCTTTAATTGTGTCTTTAGTATATTTAAGAAGAAGATATGGATATTTCGCATTAAAGAATCCATGATCTTAGTTTCAAATTATTAAGTTTAAAGACAAGAACATTTTATTTAGAAACGAAGAACTGAACAAAGTAAATTAAATTAAATGCTCACTTTAAAAATACGACTTGCAATAATTCAAGAGATGTTTTTCTTAATTTTCAATATTAATTTTTTTATGGTAAAGTTCCAAAGCCTATTAAACAAATACTGCTACGTATTCCAAATACACGAGTTCTTTAATTTGAACTTTTAATAGGCATACGAGGAAAGAAATAGTCTTGAAATAAGAATCATAGTTTTATGGAGTAAAGTACACTGCGTACTTATACACGGTGAGTCACGAGGAACTGTACATACTTCTACCATAAGTAGAGGCACGTTAGAGGATTATCAAATAACCATTAAAAAATGTCTCCTTGTTTTGATTATTAATATACAGGGTGAATTATGGATCTTCACCAAAACAATGTTTCGTCATATCTTTTCAATGATTAAGTCGATTTATCTCATTTTTTTTATTAAAGTGTGTATTGGTGTCTGGCAACTAACTGACACTCAAAATTGAAAAAATCCAGGTCCGTCTTCGAGAAAATTTGTGGGACTGCTTCATATTCAACACTTCACCCTGTATATGATTTTTCAAAAATCTGATATAATTTTTTCAGAGAGCATAAATAGACAGTTGGACCTGGGTATTTGAATTTTTTGTTACACTCACCTCACATTTCAAATTAAAGATTCATTTTAGAGCCAAATTGAAAATAATGGCAATAATCTTACTGTACAATAATGTTTAGTTATTAAAAAGAAATCTTCAAAATAGACACAAACGACACACACTGTGGTCCAGTATGGTAAATACCATAATTTGAATTGATTTACAGGGCCGGTTTTAAAAATCTTGCATATCTGGTTCATCCCAATAATTCACCCTGTATGTAACTTTTTCCACCCGTACTAGACAGAAAACAGATAAAAAATGATTGTAGTAACCTACTTTTCTTATTTGTTTGAGAAAAACTCATGTGTCTAATTATTTTAATCGGAATGAAATGAACAAGCCAGGGAAATGTTTATGCATAAACTAAGAAATAAAATAAAAAACAATAAGCAAACAATAAAACAGTTTTAACAATGTGGAACAAAGTAAAAAACAATTTAATAAACATTACAATTATAAAAGATGTTCAAAATGAAATCCATCTGCCTTAATACGCTTTTCTTGACGAATGTTTAAATGTGTAATTAACTTTCTGATTGTCAGTATGTCATTTCTGGTAATATTGCAACACTGAATAATTCGGTTAATTGGCTGTTGTGCTTTATAATCGTAATGTTTATTAAATTGTTTTTTACATTGTTAAAACTGTTTTATTGTTTGGTTATTGTTTTTTATTTTATTTCTTAATTTATGAATAAACATTTCCCTGGCTTGTTAATTTCATTCCGATTAAAATAATTAGACACATGAGTTTTCCTCAAACAAATAAGAAAACTAGGTTATTACAATCATTTTTTATCTGTTTTCTGTCTATTACGGGTTTAAAATGTTACATACAGGGTGAATTATTGGGATGAACCAGATATGCCAGATTTTTAAATCCGGCCCTGTAAATCAATTCAAATTACGGTATTTAATTTAAATGAAATTAACAAGCCAGGGAAATGTTTATTCATAAATTAAGAAATAAAATAAAAAACAATAACCAAACAATAAAACAGTTTTAACAATGTAAAAAAACAATTTAATAAACATTACGATTATAAAGCACAACAGCCAATTAACCGAATTATTCACTGTTGCAATATTACCAGAAATGACATACTGACAATCAGAAAGTCCATTACACATTTAAACATTCGTCAAGAAAAGCGTATTAAGGCAGATGGATTTCATTTTGAACATCTTTTATAATTGTAATGTTTATTAAATTGTTTTTTACTTTGTTTCACATTGTTAAAACTGTTTTATTGTTTGCTTATTGTTTTTTATTTTATTTCTTAGTTTATGCATAAACATTTCCCTGGGTTGTTCATTTCATTCCGATTAAAATAATTAGACACATGAGTTTTTCTCAAACAAATAAGAAAAGTAGGTTACTACAATCATTTTTTATCTGTTTTCAGTCTAGTACGGGTGGAAAAAGTTACATACAGGGTGAATTATTGGGATGAACCAGATATGCAAGATTTTTAAATCCGGCCCTGTAAATCAATTCAAATTATGGTATTTACCATACTGGAGGACAGTGTGTGTCGTTTCTGTCTATTTTGAAGATTTCTTTTTAATAACTAAACACAGTACAGTAAGATACTTCATTATTGCCAATTTTCAATTTGGCTCTAAAATGAATCTTTAATTGGAAATGTGAGGTGAGTGTAACAAAAAATTTAAATACCCAGGTCTAACTGTCTATTTATGCTCTCTGAAAAAATTATATCAGATTTTTGAAAAATCATATACAGGGTGAAGTGTTGAATATGAAGCAGTCCCACAAATTTTCTCGAAGACGGACCTGAATTTTTTCAATTCTGAGTATGCCAGTTAGTTGCCAGACACCAATACACACTTTTATAAAAAAATGAGATAAATCGACTTAATCATTGAAAAGATATGACGAAACATTGTTTTGGTGAAGATCCATAATTCACCCTGTATATTAATAATCAAAACAAGGAGACATTTTTAAATGGTCATTTGATAATCCCCTAACGTGCCTCTACTTATGGTAGAAGTATGTACAGTTCCTCGTGACTCACCCTGTATTAAATACATTATTTTTATTTTATGACAATGCTGCCAAAGAAATAATGTTTTCAAATCTAAGAGATATTTCTTCGACTCATCAAAATCAAGACTTCTTGAAATCAATGAACTTTAATTCAAGTATTTCTTTTTTTCTGTGTATGAATGAGATACATAACATTAAATATGTATCCCTGGATTCGAAGCTGTCTTGGAGGGAGCATGTTCAGCAGCTGAATGGTAAGCTCTCGTCAACTATCTTCTTGATGAGAAGGATATCGGAATGTGTGCCTCGGTCGGTCATTCATTTGGGTTTTTCAGTCCCGAATGGTTTGGTGCTTTGGGGGAACTCAGCAGATGTCAGTAGAGTTTTTTTGATGCAAAAGCGCGCAGTGAGGATTATTAGTGGGAAGAAAAAGACAGATAGTTGTCGGCCTCTGTTTAGAGAGTACCGCTTTCTTACAATCTATAGGCTCTACATATATATTAGTGTCTGGTTTACATCAAAAATGTTATGCAAATAAAGAATTTACTTCTGCAAGTAGCCACATACGTAATAGTTATCGTAATGGAAGAGCTTCGTAATTCAATGAACTTTAAATTAGTTCCTGTCCTATAACTATATTTTATACTCGTTATTTGAAACACCATGTATCTATAGAGGAAATGGTTTTGGAATTGAACGGAGGCTTTTGGGGAAAAGCCACTATTGGCGCGTAAGATATGCGAGTTACTGCAGTGGATATAAATTGGATCAAACCAACGTATCGAATTTTGCACGGCCGCATTGGGAGACCACTTCGGGGAAACAATTTTCTATTTTTATTCTGAAGCGGGTGTTCATATGCAAACTAGCGACATATTTTTTGTGTCCACAAAGAACTTGTGGATTTGATATATTTCCGGTTTAGTCAGATATTCACCACGGTAGGTTTCTATTTGGTTTTATAAAATTTTTCGAAGGCGATTAGAGAATATATTATTAAGCGGTATTAGTAGTCATTAATTAATTATTACAGATTTAGATTAATGCTGGATTTATTTATTGATTGTGAAGGATGACCATCAAGCAATATCACAACTGTGTCTGTGGGCTTTCTGGGAATAAACTGAACTCTGAGCCACTGAAAAAATATGTCACTGTTGGCATAGGCCGACTTTTCCGACATGTGCCCCAAGAATCCAGGGGGCATCCCGTCCTCAAACTTTTGTTTTCTATTTTTAAATTTTATTATGCAGGTATATGGGAAACAAAAACTCCATCCGCGATACAAAAAGCTGTAACTGCCATGGTTTCTCCCGAGCTACTTGAGATGCTATTAGATCTTTTCTTAAAATCACATGTTCCGGCCTATCATTTAGTTGTAAACCTGCCTGGTC
The DNA here is from genome assembly GCA_911728435.2 of Apoderus coryli. Classification (NCBI taxonomy): domain Eukaryota; kingdom Metazoa; phylum Arthropoda; class Insecta; order Coleoptera; family Attelabidae; genus Apoderus; species Apoderus coryli. Next base: position 33,338,450 of record OU452199.1, read on the forward strand.
CATTTTATAAATACATAGGCAAAATCATACATTTTTATGAAAATCTCACGTTTTTTTTTTGAGGTGTACAACTTTGAGTTGGCACCACTGCTTTATTTGATAACACATTCACCAGCTGATAGTTGCTTTTTGTTTAGTTTGGTTTGACATTTCATTATGTTAGACTTACACCCGAGCAACGCTTGCAAATTGTTGAAATTTTTTATCAAAATAATGCTTTTATTCGTCAAACTTATCGTGCACTTCGTCCAATTTATGGCGTAAATAATCGTCCTTCACAACGGCTAATTCGAATAACAATGGAACGTTTTCGGACAACGTTTACTCTTAATGATAATGTGCATCCCGTGAGACGCCGAACAGTGCGCACTGAAGCAGCTGTATCCGCTGTACTGGAAAGCATTGAAGAAGATCCAAATCAACAAATTCGTCGCCGTTCTCAGCGACTGGGGTTGTGTCCGTCCACTTTATGGAAGATTTTACGAAAGGATATTGGATTAAAAGCCTTCAAAATTTAACTTGTGCAGGAATTAAAGCCAGACGACCATCGTATGCGCCGCCAATTCGGCGAATGGGCTGAAGCACAAATTGATATTGATATCGAATTTCCATTCAAAATTTTGTTCTCCGATGAAACCCATTTCTGGTTGAATGGGTACGTAAATAAGCAGAATCGTCGCATTTGGAGTGAGGATAATTCACAAGCTTTTGTCGAAACACCAATACATCCACAGAACATTATTGTTTGGTGCGCTTTATGGGCTGGCGGAGTCATTGGTCCCTATGTCTTCAAAAACGATGATGGTCAGAATGTTACAGTCAATTGTGAACGGTGATGATTAGAATTTTTTTCGCACCTCAATTAGCCGGCCTGAATCTTGGTGACATGCGCCTTGTACGCGCCGGCCGTGGCGACCACATGGCCGAAATCATATTTAATCATTAATGTCATAAAATGTTCTATCCGATAAAGTCCGTTTCATTGATATTAAAAATATATTTCTTTGTTTTATTTTAATTTAAAGTTCGGTAACTCCAATAAAAACACCCTAGTTTAAATTTATTCATAAGATCGTTTTCGGTCAGAACATTTTCTAGCAGCTGAAAATAAAGTTCGGCAAATTTTTTGTTCATAAGGAAAGGATCGATTAATGGGCCTTTCTTATTGACAGCCATGGGATTCTCTGCGAATTACACCCAGCAATAATGCGACTCCTTAGGTTCTCCATATTTTCCACAGGAGTAGCGTAAAGTAAGGACTTCAGGCCCACACCACCACATTGCATTTCCTATTGCCAGTGGTACTGTTCAGTATCATAGAAACACCTTTCAAGTTGTCTCTATCATTCGCTTCTTTATCGCCCCTGGTTAAAGAGACACCTGCCGGGGTCGGAGAGGGTAGGGATGATGGGGGCCGTCTGTGTACGCCTCAGACACACTTATTTTCTTTTTCGAGCTGGGGATACAGAGAGAGGGATAATCGACATCACTGGAGATAGGCCGCTCCAGTCGATTTCGGTAACGGAATGGAGCATATAATAATAATAATGATAAAGTCTTTATTGCAAAAGGCGGAGTTGAAGCACTTAACCAACTTTATCATACTATCAAAGTACTAATATCTAATACAATAATTAAATAAAATATAATAATCAATTAATTACCAATATAAGTAAAACTATTCTCGTAAAAAAACTACTTATCCTATGTGTATAAGCATATTTACGAAATTTATATCCAGAACAAACTTTGATGTCGTTAGGTAATCTGTTATACATCCTAGCAATATTGTATGAAAAAGATCTTTCATACAAAGCCGTGAAATGAAATGGCGGTGTTATGATTGTTTTATTTCTATTGGGAGAGATAACCAGACCCTAGAAATCCTTCGAAGAATAGGGCTCGCATGGGCGGCATATGGGAATCTCAAATATGTGTTCAAGGCAGAGTTGCCTAACTGCCTAAAGAGAAAGGTTTTTAACCAGTGTGGCCTTCCCGAGGTCCTTCCAGTCCTTACCGACGGAGCCGAAACCCTAAAACTGACTAAACGAACAATAAAGAAAATACGAGTTACGCAACTAACGATCAATGCTGGGAATCTCTCCCAGGGATCACATACCAAATACCGAAATCCGCAGACGAACCGGGGTTGTAGACGCCGTAGAGAGAACAACTGTACTAAAATGGAACTGGGCGGGACACATTGCGAGATCTGCTGATGACAGATGAACAAGACGAATCCTTCAATGGAGGCCTAGATCGGAAGCCTTCAGAAATAGACGACCTAAAACGCATCAGTACCAATTGGATGCAGACAGCACAAGACCGATGACGGTGGAAATTATTGAGGGAGGGTTACGTCCAGCAGTGAACTTCAATAAGCTGATAGATGATGCGTATTTTTTAGGTACTGTTTAACAGATTTTAATGTACATATTTGGGACCAGAGAATATTTTTATTTTTATAACAAACTGACAAACAGTAGTATTATGTTTCTCATTTTCTACTAACCTAATACATGTTGTGGAGCTTTCATTATCAGTTGTGCTACATGCTAGACTGTATAAACTATATGGCTATGATACATCAATATTGCATAAATCGTTACATAATTCCGGGTGGAGTGCCGCACAATTATACGAGCAAATTTGTGTTTGATATCTGATTACATACGAGCATAACTCAAATATTTTCAATGGTACATGGCCGCAGCATGTGTGACGCTATGTGCTCTACACTCCAATCAATAGAGTTATGCTAACAATTAGTTATAACCATTTAGAGATTCCACTAAAGAACTCAAATATTATGTTGAGGGTAAGGTGGTTGATTGCACGGATAAGTGTATCAAATATTGTTTTGTGGAGAGGAGAGTGTTTTGTTTCCACTTTTGGGAGCTCGTAAAATATCTAAAGTTGCCTAAGTTTATAGACAAGAATTTGGTTTTTAAAAACATTAGGATTTCTCGTTTTTAGTTATTATTGCACTTATATTAAATAATAATAATAAATGAGTTTATTTCCCAAAATATAGCAACAATATTAATAACTTAACACACAACTGTTTGAGAAATCAGGGGAAGTTCACCATAATGGTGCTCTATTTATTGCCTTGAAACAATTATGTCTGTTTGTTGTATAATCAAATAATGTCGTATCCACTAAGATATATTTGTTAAAAGTAAATCAACAAATTCTTTTCCTTAAATATGTTTCGGCCTCAGCTAAGCCCATCATCTTATGTCACATAACTTACAATATTACATTCTTTATCTTAGTGCAAAGTTTTTGTTATAAATATATTGCAACATTAAAATAAATAACTATTCGGGAGATCGACACAAAAAATTGTATGCAGTCTTTCATTTCATGACCCCTGAATCCTAAAAATGACCTCAGTTCAAAAGTTTATATATCTATATAAGTAATATATGGGATATAGGAAATTTGGACGCACCTTTTTGGACAAATCGAAACAAAATTTGGTTAAAAAATTGGCTAGGCCAATGTCTCTCTTGAATTCGTTGGCGATTGAAATCTGAAAGTTAATATTAAAATGGCGGCCTATCAAAGTTTTAAAAAAATCATATTTTTTTCATTGTTAATAGCAAATACCGATGTTACATATTAAATGATAGAGCACTTAAATCTCTACAATGTTTATTTGGAAAGTTTTTTCAGCGCTAGCACATTTAAGTAAATGTAAGACAATATAAATTAAAAAAAAATAACATCACCCGCTACACCTGTAATTATTTTTGACAAATGAATATGTAGTAAAATAACAATTGGACCGTACTGACGTATGTTTTATAGTATAATGGGTATTTCAGATACAATAACTATGAAAATGACACTTTGGTTATATCTGGCGACTGACTGAATATTCTATTATTTATTTATTAATAGTTGTTGTCAGTGGTAGATTAAGTATAAATAAAAAATATATAAATCGAAAATTTACTTTTCCGACTGGCTGCCATCGGGATTTTTTTGTTTTTATTTCTTGTCTAGACTTTAAATGTTTATTCTTATATATCACATACAGTATTTATTGAAAGGCCATTCAAGTGGATACGACAGTGTTGGATTTTAGAAGAAATACTCTAGAATTGTCAGTAAGATCGACTACTTCCTAAATCTAAAAAAATTAGTGTCTATATTGACGGTCATTCAATTGTTGGTTGTATAGCTATGTATAATCCATACTGAACATTATTTCTGATGTTGGGTTTCTTGGCATTCAGTTAGTACGTGTTTTATTGATTGTGTTGTATTGCAGGAATTTAAATTTATCGAATAAGCGGCCGTCATTTTGACATTTTGTTAAAACGACTAAACTTTTTCTTGATTAAGATTAGTTGAGTTGTAGTTAGTGTAATTTACTGTTGTCGTTTTTAGTTTTATAGCACAGATTCATGCACAGACGCTGAAATGACCGATATTCATTTCGTTTACGGTCTTTCTAATGGTAGCTCATTAGAAGCATCTAGAAGATATACAGAAATGTATGCTCTAGCAGTCTGATACTGGCCTGGAATATCCATCGCAAAAAAGTAAATGATATCTACATATACAACTATTATTAAACTCAATTTGTATGTAAATAAAAGTACGTGATAAAACGAAATATTCAATAAAAGCGTAATATTTATTTAAGTGTCAGATTGACGGTTGCCACAGCAACTCCTCTGATGGAGACGACCATAGAAATGCATCGGGGCTTGTGGAATGCATTTTGAATATTAAATTTTTCAATTCTTATTAATTTAAATTTATTTTTTTTGTAGACAGCGTGACGCGGATCAACGAACAATGTTTGATAAGATTAACAAGAAAATAAATTAAACAGTGCGTGGATATTGCGTTGGTGCATTTATTTTAGGGTAAAAACATTCGATCTAATCCCGAACTATGCGTAGATGTGCTATACTAGTTAATGACCTTGATTTAATCATCTATCCGAGAGCTTTTAGGAATAATTAACACAAAAGTAACATCATCAATGTACAGAGTGTGCTGTTCCTCGGGACAAAGAATTACCGGTTACAAATTACGATCTTGGAATAAAAAATAAAATTAGGCTCATTATAAAGACAATACTTTGGAGTATCAAAAAAAGTATTGGTGCTTTTATTGATTTTTGTCAATTTTCTTGCAAAAATCAAATTCATGTCTAAAGAAAACAGCGAAAAGTGGAGGTCTGTATCTTTTTCCTGTCAATACCGACCTCACCTGTCCATAGGCGCACCTTTTTAACTTTTCATAACAATACATGCCCTACAATATTTTAAAAATCCTTTATGTATTAACAATTAATGTTAAATGTGTAACTGTTTGGCCATTTTAAAAATACTTTTAAAAACAAATATTATATACCTACTTACACTTGACACAAAATAATTCCCCCTCAAAACGAAAACAAACGTGATCCGCTCGTGTCACTGGTATACTACCTTACAAAAAAAAAACAGTCTGTATATATACAACTACATTGCAACCTAATACCGGTGGTGTCTGATACACTGACTGCAAAAAGTTTCATCCACTCGAGGTATTATTAAAAATTATGTAATTTAATAGATCTTCTTTCACTTTATTAATCTAAGAAAAACTATTGAATAAATCATGGTTGCAATATTCTGCCACACAAAAAAACTGTCTGTATATATATTTTTATTACTGTCGGTATCTATGGCAGGCAAGATTTATTATAGGTCTTATATACGAGGGAGAAATGTATAAAAAAACGCTGCATTCGATGCCCATTTCTAATGTAAAGAGGCATGGGAACGGATAACCCCGGTAGAATCGTTAAACTTATATATATGTTAAATTAAGATTAGAAGGACTATACCAGTATTAACAATGTTGAAATGAGTACCTATGTGACGTCATACTCGAGAATTTAATATGCATAATTAACAAAATGAATTATTAACAAACAATAATATAATAAATAGGATAATAATACAAACATAAACCTAGTTATTAAACAATATGTGAACCTTCAAGAGTTCGTCTGTTAAGGGTCTTACAACGTCCTCAGGGGTCTGTACTATCCCCTTATCTTTTCTCCATCTTTACAAGCGACATCCCAAGGACAGACCAGAACACCTTGGCACTCTACGCAGACGACACCGCCCTGATTGCCCGCAGCCGCAGTGCTGGTGGTTGGTGACAAGATACCTGCGGCGAGCAGCGGACAACTTTACCGAATGGTGCACCAGGTGGAAGACTAAGATTAATGCCGAGAAGAGCACCGCTGACCTCATCAGAAGAAGATAAATGTGCCCCGACGACTTCGTCAACATCGAGGGTACTGACATACAATGGCAGGACACTGCAAAGTACCTGAGGGTAACTTTGGACAGATCCCTGTCATGGAGACCGCACATCGAGAAGAGCACCGCGAATGCCAAAGGCATCATTCCGAAGCTCTACCTGATGATCTGCAGAAGGAGCAAGATGCCCTTGCAGGTCATGCTCCAAATGGTTAAGGGAGTCGTGCGACCTGCTTTGATCTATGCCAGTTCAGTATGGGGATACGCGGCACCATCGTACCTGAAACGAATAGAGGCCACGGAGAACAAGGCAAGAAGGTTGGCGGTGGGTGCACACTGGTTTGTGTCAAACGCACAGATCCGAAGGGACCTCAAACTCGACGCCCTGAGGAACGTCATGAGCCCAGAAGGTCTTTGCAATGGCAAACCCACTGATTCGCGAAGCAGTCAACTACAACGTAGAAGACGGTGCCAGGCGGTACCGGAGACCGAGGAGTCAACTCTGACGAAGGAATCCACACGACTAGGACACCAATTAATATTGTTTGTTTCAGGTCAAATATACTCATCTAAATTTATGTTTCAGAGTGTTTTCTAGGCACCACCATCAGAAGACAACAGCAACAGAGGACAATCAAGCGAGGACATGGAAAAGGGTCGGTTACCGAGCCATACTACAAAGATAAGGCAGAGTTTTAATTTGGGTTAGAGTCCCACACTACCTAGGGAAGTGGTAAGGAACTCCCTAGGTGTCATCATGATTTCTCTGCCTTGGCGTAATCAAAAAAAAATATGGTACTCTGACGAGCTCATTATAAGAGCGAAACGCATTCGTCAGTATCTGTCGACCCATGCCTCGGTCTGGTTCTACTGAATTAGACTGAGGCCCTACTAAATTAAACAAAATCCCCTGTATAGGTAAAACCAGTCATTTTGTCCGCTACGCCACAAAATTATTTTTCATTCGTTTTGATATAATATTCTGTTGTAATCGGTGTCGATTTGCAATCCTCCATATTATAATATAAGCCTAATCATTGATGTATTCGTCATTTCCAACCAATGCTAATGCGGGAGTTGCGAATGAAGTGTAATTAAATATAAATAATTAACTTACCAAGAATATGAAATCCAAAATGACATTATAATGAAAAATTTCAATGTAATCCTTAATATTATTTGATCAAATTTATTATCACTCAATAAAAATATATATAACGGAATTCGCCGAAGTCCTTTGAAGTATTTTAATTACGTTTTAAAAATGATCCTAAAAGCAAAGTTTTTATGCGACTAAATTATGCTGAAGTTTTGTTCAACTTTTAATCATTTTCAGTTTTCGAACGACAAAGTAATCTTTAACTTCTGAAGTTGTTAATTAGAAAAAGCGGCTTACGAAAAACAACAACAAAAAGGGCTTTACAGTATAAATATGGTGAAATATAGATTAAAAGTATATATACCGTTGAGGTTTGTGGTGTTGAATTTCATATCACAAAATACTTTTAAATAAATAAAAAATTTATATTTTTGTTTATGGTTTGTATTAAGAATATATTTTTGGGCCGGGAGATGCCCACATGTGGAAGCGCGCATCGATGCGATTATGATACCGCAGTATCTAGTCGCGTGGATGGTGGTTGGATGGGTGGACGGTGCTCCCGGTCGAGTCGGTAGACTTGCCTAGGCCAAGTAGTTATTGACTATATGGTCGTGGGTGCTGGCATCTGGCGGTCGATGACCGTGGTTCGGATTCCACGCTAAACTGTAGGTCCAAGAATTACAAAGATGGCTGTATTACCTAAGTATAGAGGCCGAAATAGAGAAGGAAGGAATATTTTTCTGCATAGTCAGGTGACTCTTTGTGTTTGAACTGTACAGTACGTTTGGCGCAATGCGACGATATAAATAGCTCCAATTCATTAAGAGCCAGTATTGTGAACGCGCTGAAATATGTAAAGACGGATATAACCATTTTGAAGTTCCTTGAGACGATTAAGACCATTTCCAGATGGAAGTCTGTAAGTGTATGTATTCTTTCACGATAGCACCTAAACGCTTTCACCAATTGAGCTAAATTTTGTTGTATGAGTTTGGGGGGTCCTAGGATTAACACATTAGTTTTTGGTTGGAATAGCTTTAGTCCTGTGATAGGGGTGGGCACAACCGCCACATTTTCAAATTGCGGTAGGGGTCGATTAATAAATCATTTTAAAGCATGTTTTGCCTTACAGCGTACTCTTGATATTTGACCTCAGTTAGGTAGTTGGAGCCATTTTTACTTGATATAAGGCGTTTTTAAGGAACTTATTAATTTGACCTCTGCGGACCTTGAAAGTGGCACTCCAATTCCTGCTACAGTGTAACAGTCATCGACCAAACAGTAAACAGGCTTGATTATCAATTTGTTAACAACAACAAAATGCTAAAAGTATTTAGCGCAAACTCAAAACTAAACAAATAACATTAGAATAAAACAAATAACACGGAAAATCAACAAATAAAAATACATTATATTTTGCTATGCCATCGTATACAAAGACACAGATACAACGCTTGGAACGCCGTTTTGTTCCACTCGGTAAACGAATATGTGACTGACTGCTAGTCGCCGGGGGCGGGAAGTAAGCGGCAACGATCGAAACGTTTCGGGTGTTTTCGCGCTTTTACGCCTCTGAGCCCTTCTATATGTTATATGTTCAGTCGCAATAGGTTACTTCAGTGGCGGCTGGTCGGGGTAGGCATGGTAAGCACCGCCTACCTTTAAACCTTCGCCCTAAATTAAATAGTCAATTTATTATTATTGACTATAATTTAAAAAAAAATAATATTGATTTTTTATATTAATTTAATTTATTTCATTTTCTACCTTAAACCTTTAAAACATTCCCCGTTTAATTCAATAATTATCTGTAGGTATAATAGAACTACCGCAAAATAGGTTTACCGCTGGTGCTATAACCCAGTGCCGAGACTTCGCATTTTTACAGGTAACTGTTACCGTCGCCTACACCGTATCGTTGATTGAAATATTTAATTTTCAATCAACTACTGTACACACTGTACACACATATACCTATGTACAAAAGTTTCGCGTCACCGGGTAATAGTATGCACTACCAAAATAACCCAAATCTTGACAATACGGCAGAAAATAAAAACATATTTTTGCTCAAAATTGTTGTACTTTTTCTTGAATATATTTAAATAAATATACAGAAAAAACTGGTGGCGATTGAGAACTTTTATATTATATTGAAATAATATGTGTGATATTGCGTAGGAACGGGTTTACGATGAGCTTAGGCACCTACCCCAACCGCATTTTCGGAATTCGCCGACACATTAGCCGCTCGGAATAATTCGGGTGATGCGAATCACAGATTCATAAAGTCCCGACGTTTTAGACTAATGCGTCGGCGATTTATCAAATACATGCAACGTGCCAACTCCTAAATTCTTGACGTATTAGACTTAATGCGATTTACAAAATACCGTGCGAACTAGTAATACTAAATATTAACCCATCATATTACCTACATAATTTGTGAAATTATCATATTTGCAATTATCAGTAAATTGTATAAACATGACTATCCTAGATCTTCATATGATTTTGATACGAGAATATTTCGAAAGCATTTATAACAGCTTTGCACATCATTTGAACAAATTTTATTCATGCCTGTTTTAAGCCACTTCCAACAGGCTTTCAAAACGTGGAAAGTACATAACAAGAAAGATGATGCATGCCAGATCTTTTTAGAAGCGTTTCTTTCAGCTAAATCGTCATCCGTAAGAATCACTTTTGCTTTAATTGTAATGGAAGAAATTTCATAAAGGCCACGCACGGCTTCTGAAAATACATTACTACTTAGGATGCAGCCCAAAGGTAATCTTCCAATAGCGGACTGTGTTATAAAGTAGTAAACTTTATGATTTTGTGTATTGCAGTTGCCCGTGGAATCAACAAACATAATATCTGACGACTGGTAAAGCGTTGCAACTCTTTGCATAGTTGGTGTGCAGAGTGCTACGGGAAATCAAAATGGTTTTAACAGCTCCAGAAACTAGTTACACCAATCTGATTCAAAACGAAAAGATATTCTTAGTTTGAGATGGGCAATTTCATATGTAAATCACTTATTAGCCTAATACGTAGGGACTTTATGAATCTGTGATTGGCATCACCCGAGTTATTCCGAGCGGCTAATGTGTCGGCGAATTCCGAAAATGCACCCCGGCCGCCTTCTAACTATTGTAGATAGGTAGCTATACTATTTGCACGAATTTCGATTTGTACGTTATAGTTACCTATATTTTCGTATTTTTGTTTAATGTTTTTGTTTTGTTACATTACGTTTGCAGTATTTGTTCGTTTGTTGTTTAAATACTAGTGCCATTGATTATAAAAATAAAAAAAAAAAAAAACAACAAAAATTAAGATTTACCTTACGAAACCCGTATTTTAACGTGTTCTTTTTTTACCTTTATAATTTTCTACTTTTCATCTAAGGCGTTTGACTTTGACAATCTAAAAAAAATTTTTATTTCCAAATACTTTTTTAATTAGTGCCTACCTAATTTTATTACCCACGAGCCGCCACTGGCTTACTTTTTTCAATTTACCTCCATAATTCTCGTTTAGAATTTCATCATTTAGTTAGGTAGTTGGTCCTTATATGTATCAGGTCCGAGATATCTGCATAATGGGTATGTTATGGGCGGAATTCAGTGGTAGATTGCCCACTTTGCATGCGGAGGTATTGGAATCTAAGACCTCCTGCTCTTCTTGCAATTTTTGAAAGAAGTAGTTAGGTTGTTAGGATAGTTTATTTGAAATAATATAACTATTATACAATAACTAAAATAATAATAACTGTTTAGTTTTGCTTATTATTTTGTTAATATTATACTCAAATAACACCATCTGATTTTGCTTGTCTATAACGATAAAGTAAAGGCAATAGAAAAAACATTTTTTTTTGTTTTATTTTCTATATAAGTCACCGCCGCCGTACACGTGTGGCGGAAAAGCTCTTTGTTTTGTACCGCCAAAAGCAAGCAGTGTAGCTATTGGTTTCATTTTATTATGCTTATTTTTTATTTTGAATATTCACTAAGACTTGAGCTTTTGCAAAGAACGGATGTAAAAGCAGAAAAAGTTACATTAACAATTTTTCTTAGTCTTTTAGTCACTTCACTTCAATTTAATCAATTTGTGTTTGTACCAATTAGAATTGTACAAACCTACCTATTGTGTGATTTGTAATTACATAACTAAAGAATTTGTTTTAACCACAGAAGTTAATTTAAACTGTTAAGTTGTTTAATAAACCCATATTAAAATCAATTTGGAATAATTTTATTGTTATGGTCCTTCGAGAGGTAAATCGGAATTTTTTACAGCGGATTGCCATTGGGAACTATCTTAATGTATAGTGTTGAAACTACACAATAACTATTATTAATATATGTATGGTATGTGATACGAAAACATCATGAACATGTAGGCGCATGTTTTAAATCGATATTTGGGGTCTGTACATAGAGGTTTTGAAGTTGTACTTACCGGTTGTCTAAAACCAAAAAGGTGCACTCAACCCCCAAATTCTTAAATAGCAGTAGGGGTCGAGTGGTACATAATTTGAAGGCACTTGTAATGCTCTTTACAGTAATAGCTTCAAGTTCTCCAGAGAAATTTGCCTTTGAAATTTAATCGGAATTGTAAGATAAATTTCTCAAAAATTAATTGGTATTTTTTAAACAATTAGATCTGTTCCGTTACCCTGGTCATGGTCATGTTTTGGGGTGACACAACCGATTTTTTTAATGTTGGGACACGGAGAAATAAAATAACGTTCAATGCCCTAACGAATAACTTTTATTTTACATATAGAGGACCAACCATTCGTATATGTATGTAAATCAGAAGAGCTAAAAAGGAAGCCCCGATAGGTGATTGTAAGTTGTTTAACCGACTGAATATAAGAGTACAATACCTTTATGAAGATATTGTTGTTGATGGTTATGTGCTTATGCTTAAAAGCACAATACTCATAGTATCATTTGTGCTTGGAGAAACAGCGATGCCATTGAATTTGATGGAAAAATTGCAAACCAGTGGCACCGTCTAAAGTTATACAGACAGTGGCATGCGCTAAATTTGAAACAAGAAAACCAGCAAACTATAATTTTTTGTTAAATATTTAAAGCTAAATTAGCGAGTGATTAAAAATATATTTATTGCAGTGTATCAATAATCTTGTTGATTGACTAGAATTGTACGAGCCATTTTACGTGCAGGTTCTTAGGTACAAAATAACGTTGTATTTTACATTTTTCAAAATAGTCATGAGCTTGCCTGCGAGATTTTGCAACGGCTTCTTCCATAACACTTGCTTGTATAATTTTTCATTTTCTCTGATTACAGCTAAATTTAAAAATTTTCTTTGCCATAACATATTTATACTTTAAATTTAAAATTCACAAAGACGTTTTTTTTTTGTGAAACTATGGAAGTTTATTTTTACAAGCAACCCATTATTGCTAGAAACTGTAGAAAATTTAACCAAATCTATAGTCAATAAACATCGATGGATGACAGAAAGTTTCTAAGATTAGAAGTATAGCAGAATTAGAAGGCGAAAAAATAAATTCAATAATAAAATTAAAAGAAACACTAGATGTAGTTACTTATATACTTGTGGAGTAAATATAATACAAACTGTACAATTATTCATGTTAATTCGAAAGAAGTAGTCCATATCGAAGTGGAGTAGAATAATTAAATATTCTTGAAATAAATATATCAAAGGTGTCGACACGAGGTGAAGTAACTGTATTTTATTACAATACACCTTTGGACATAGGATAAAGAAATTAGGTGATTCCTATATTATTCAAAATAATGATATAACAAAACGATAATGACGTCATAATCGATTTGCAATGGGTTACCGTGTACGCCCGAAATATGTCAAAAATCTACCGATATATTATTTCGGTACATAATTATAATAATTAATACAGAGATATTGCACTTGACAATGCGGTCTAGCAGTATTAAGGTTAACCTTATTTGAGGCATGCCATTTGATATTAAAATAAGGTAAATTTTATTAAGGATAGTGCTTGACTAATAGAGAGACATTGTACTTGCAAATAAGGTCTTGCAGTATTAAAGTCAACCATATCTTAACATTTGGGCATGCGCAATAAAATAAGCTAAAAATAAAGCCATCCCTAGCTGTTTTAATACAGTGATAAGGCTTTAGTTTTTAAGTCTGGGGATACCGTGTATGTTCCTGGTAGAACACAGACAATTTTAAATAATTTTTAGTTTTTCAACACCAACACCTTGGGATATTGTTTAAAGTAGAACTTTAGCCCTCAAAGATTCAGATAAAGTTCTTTGAATGTTTGTTTCAGTAACAGAATATACTTATACAAAGCGAGCAAGTAAGTCACACGATTAAGCCTTGAAAGTTTATCACAATATACTTTTGTCACCTTATTCCTAACTTTATGGAAGTAGTTTAATAAATTTTTTTAAATTAATCAATTTTTGTTTTTTGTTGCAGAATATATTCACTACCATCGTACGGTCGGTAAGTTGACATTTTATTTTTAGACTCTTGTTTTGACGGTATATTGTTCTGTATTGAAAGCTAATTGAATTGCAAAATTTCTCGCTCATTTATAAATATCGAAAGGGCTTAGACTTTTATTTTGCTAATGAAAAAAATTTAATAAATACTGATACTCGAGATAGAGTCATTCATTTGGAAAATATCCCCTAGCTGGCAAAGAACAAAGACAACAAAAAAGCCCAATTAAATCATGACAAAAAGTGATTAACGAAATCGTGCAAAAGCAAATTCTTTCTTAATTTATTTGCCAATAATTTCTTATTATTATTTGTTTTTTGAAGTCGTATTTTTAGATTTAACCATGATACATACATAGTGTCTAAATTAAATCTAATTATTAAATAAACTCAAATAGTAAGTAGTTACCTAGTTAACAGACTATATTATCTATAAATTCGCAATCAGTCCATTGAGTATCATATAGAAATATGCTCCAGCTGTAACTTTAACCATTGGGAAACTTTCTATATGTCTCAAAATTTAAGAATTTCATCCACAAAACGGTTTTCAAAGATACTAGAGGGATAGGTGGATACATGTTATACTGTTCTGTTTTATCGAGGCTGCTTCACGTTCAACGATTTCAAAATGAATATAAAATCTTACTTTGTAATATATAATGTAATTATTATTTATATAGTAGGTATAATATAAATTTAATGCCATGCTTAAAATATTCTTATCAACCGGGTTTTCAAAACATTACATTAAATGTCAGTTAATGAAATTGATCCTAAGAATATAAAATATAACCTAGTTACATATTAAATGCATTAAGAGCCTTATTCGGAATAAGCAGCGTGGCGTAAAATTATGCACTTTTATTTTTTGTAGGAAAGTGCAGCAATTGGCAAACAATCCTTGCTGTTCGCATCCAAAATTATATATCGTTCTTTCTTTTGTATTTACTAAAACGGATTTACGAATTGCTTGTTGCATAATGTAACAAGACTTCACCACTGATGAGTTGTGGATCAACGAAATGGCCCGTCTGGTGAAAGCATGGTAGTGTGAAACAAATTTCCAACTTAACTTTAAGTATTGTTACTTTATGTAACAAGCAATTTGTAAATAAAGCCTCCCGCTAGGGAATTCGGGCGTGTCTAGTGTTGGCAATAGGATATGATGGCGTTGTTGCTTCTCGTCCGGCTGCTCACACTAGATGTCGGCAAAAAAATCTTGTTGTCTTTCAACTCTCGTGCTCTTCGTAAATGTTGTGTGTGCGGAAATTTAGGTCACACTGCCTCCGATCACCTCTATTGAGTTGTGGATCAACGAAACGGCTGGTGAAATATTTACAACAAAACTTTAAGTCTTGTTTCATTATGTCCCATGACATTCTTATCGACAAGTTGTCATATTACGGGGTACGTGGCAATATTTTGAAGTTTATTGAGTCACCGGTGCAAAATTTGCCGACGATACAACTTACGTCACGTCGGATCATAATATTGATGATGTACTAGTGAGTACTGATTCTGCACTAGCGAGAGCCCGGAAATGGTTTTCTGCGAACGGTCTAACCCTGAATGAGAGCAAGACCCAAAGCCTACTTTTCTCAAACCATCGACAATACTTGGTAAACACTTCTGTGAATCTCCTTGGTGTTATCGTGGATGACGGTTTGACTTGTAGTAGTCACGTTCAGAAACTGTGTAGTAAACAATCCCCTACAGTATTCCTAATAAGAAGGCTTAAAAATCAGGTCAGTTTGGTCGTACTCAAGCAGGTGTCTTTTGCTCTGTTTCAGTCTCATTTGAGTTGTGAGGTTGTTTTGTGGGGAAACAGTAGATTGGCGCATAAAGCTTTTATAATGCAGAAGCTATTAGAGTTCTCTCGGAAGCGGGTTTCAGAAATCAATGCAAGCCGCTGTTTCTTAAGCATCGAATTTTGCCCCTGCCGTGTATTTACATATATCACACACTTTTAGAAATTAATTCTAGATTTTCTGACTTAGAGACGATGGGTGGCGCCCACGACCATCAAACTAGAAGCGCTCGGTTGCTCAGAGTGCCATATTTCAGGCTTGCGCGATTGGTCAAGAACCTGAATTTATATAATAAACTCAAGGTGTTTTAAAATTAAAGTGAAGCATTTACTTGCGGAGCATGTTTTTATTCGGTGGGTAAATTTTTGGACTGCTCCTTTTAGTTGTTTAGATGTGAATAAATAGATTTTGCTCTGGAAGTGATATTGCTATATATATACGAGTATATATGTAGTGTGTACCTATGTATATTGTACATGTTGATATCTACTTTTATTTGTTAGTCCTTTTTCCTATGTTTGACGTGCTATTGTTTCTTTGTGGAAACATATAAGGCAAATAAAATAATTAAAAAAATAAATATGTAACAAGCAATGCGTAAATAAAACCTCCCGCTAGGGAATTCGGGCGTGTCTAGTGTTGGCAATAGGATATGATGGAGTTCTTCCTTCTCGTCCGGCCATCGTTTCTGAACTGTGTTTCACCGGACATATTGCCAGCTCACACTAGATTTGACGAAGATCATTATGTCGGGTCCTAACGTCACTGCCTTGATGGAATACCCATATTATGGTCAGAATATCTTTATGTCGGCCCTATTGATCTCCGCGAAGACCGTTTTCTAAAAATATTTTTCTGTTACGCATTACCGTGTCGATTTAATTTTTATTTCCCGATATATTTTGTTAGTTGCTTAATGTTGTTACAGTGAGGAATTGACGCTCTTACTACCGCTCTGATCCTTTTAGCACAGTTTCAGGAGATACGATTTCAGCGTCGATAAGATATTCTTCTGGTCGGTTATTTATTCTTGTGGGCAAATTGTGCACAGCCACGTTAGCAAGATGACCGCCAAAAATTGTTGATTATTTCAAATATCTCAAAAACTGTTGTTTTCTTTTTTTATAAAAATAGCTCGGGATCTGATGTATATAGGTACACGATTTTCGGCAAAAACGCGTCGCTATTGTTTTTGAATGTGAACTTCAAAACCATTTTTGATTGAATTTTCTGAAAGTTTTCCTGGGAAACAGATTGGAAACAGAGGTGCATAAGTACCTATAATGAGGTATAAAAGAAAATGACAAATGTGATCAAAGCACAGTATCTTTTTAATGTTGTACTTTAAACAACCGTGGCATGTTCTCTCTAACTTTTGTTGGAAATTTCCTCTAATACTTATCTCAATTTTAAGGTATATACTGATAAATTATTACTTACGTTATATCGAGTTATTTCCCAGCTGAAATAGTGATTCAGTTAGAGTAACAAGAAGTTTTAAGAGAAACGATCTTTGGGTTGTTGAGCACGATCTAGGAATTTTAAAATAGCTAGAAACAACCAAAACACAATATCTCGTATCACCCTTATGTTCCCCATAGAGTCAATGGTCAAACTAATGGACACTGCATTAATTCAGATATAAAAAGCCGTGTGGTCTGACATTTTATCCCTTAAGCCTCCAATATAATGAAAAGTCAAGCTTATCATATCTACCCAGCGAAATATAATTAATTTTCGCTTTAATAAAGAAGTTTATGCTCAAATATGAGTAGCAACAGCAAAATAGAGGGTGGGACAACACATAATACGCATTTTTGCATTGATTGGTAATTACTGCAAATTAAGATCTGTACACGTTTTGTATCCGTTCGTTCCGAACATACAGAACGCATATAATTTTGTAATCAATTTACGTTTCTCTTTTGTTTTAATTTATGTAAAATAATATTTGATAATTGAATTGCAATTCAACAGTTTATTATTATTATACCGGGTGTCTCACTAAGGCTATCAAACAGCTGTATCTCCGAAATTATTGGTCGTACACCTTTCGGAAAAAAAATATTAGCAACATTCTTGGACCCCCTTATGTTTAACGACACTACCATCGAATATTGACTATAGACAAGAAGGTTCAGTAGACGCTGAAAACGGCATCGACTCGTCGCATTTCCAGCCACATTTTTGGCCCGCTACTATTTATACAATAAGATATTATACTATAACTATAAGCGCGGCGAATTGCTTTGTAGACATGAACATCAAACGTGCCGACATGAGGTGAAGTAACTGTCTCTTATTTTAACTGTGACACTACTGTTAGTCAAGAAGTTTATTACAAAGTACGTTTAATTTGGTTATGTATCAAACGAAAAATAGTGCATAATAATGTGAATTTGAAATCTAGAAGAAAACCACTTTAGAGCGAAATCAGAAAGGCATTAATATCCGGTGTATGCTCCCCTGCTCTGTAGTAAGGTGTTAACTCGCCTGTGCATATGGAAACAATAAGAGCGTTAATGGTATCCATTGGGATGTTGGGCCGCGAGTGTGAGGTCCTGGAGTTTAATAGGAGGATTAGTTTTGTTTGAGATTGCTCATCCAACGAAATCGCGCATGTACGCAATGGGATTCACGTCTGGCGAATTTGATGACGACGGTAACCTTTGAATATTCTGAATCTCTAGTGCATTTTTTACTCTTCTCGAGCGATGGGGCTCCAATTTTATTTCGGAGAGGATAAATAATGGGTTCTATAATGTTTCGAACATATCTATCCCCTGTCATAGTGTCTGGAATGGAAATAAGCTGCGTACGACGACCTTGGATTATGCCTTCCCAAAACATTACTATTCCTCCTTGATATGAAACGACTTCACTGGCAAAATATTTTTTCTGGTCGCCCTGGCCCTCTCCAAACTCTGTGTCACCGACTGTCGCTAATTAAACCAAATCTGGTTTCGTCCGAAAAAAAGAACATTTCGCCACTGAGTTAAAAGTTTGTTTCTGGGATTCCTGTGTCCACTGTAGACGAGCGGCTATATGTCTGGGAACTAACTTAGGTACTCGTACAGAACTCCTAAATTGGCTCGCGTAAGCCTCCGACGTTTAGTGAGACTGGAAATGAATCGACCATACGTTCTTCTAAAATGAGTTAGCAACGGTGAAATAAATATTATATATATTTAATTACAAAAAACCAGCCATCATAAATATTTCTTTTTGGAATTTACGACGGGTTCTAAGAATTTTGGCGTTTTTTTGTTCTTATTTATTATTAAATTGAATACATATTTCGAGGATCTATATCCCCATCATCAGTTCTTTATAATCCAGTTTGCATATTTGAAGATTTAAAAAAAATATATATAATCAAAAGTTGTCCAAACATTAAAAAAAAAAAGTAAAAACAACAATGGACTTATGATTCTAATACTCAGTGAGGCATATTCAACTTCCGTCTAGTAAACTCAAAATTTTTTCCTTTGTTTATTTTTAAATTGTTTTTTTTTTCTCGGGTCTAACACATCATCAGAGACTTATTCGGGATGGATATTATTTTATTTTTTGTTTTTTTTTATTTCCAAAATGTCTTACGACGTTTCGTCTTGCTTTTGAGAGGTCATTAGGTTCCGAAATTACATTATTATTTTTTAGACAAATCTTAGAATACAATACGTTAAAGGAAAGTTTGGAATATGATAGATACTTTCTGTTTTATGTCAGTTTGTTTCTTGTTTTACGCTTAGTTAAATTAGGATATAAAAAAAGGCAAAATAATTTATTTCGATATTTAACGCCCTCTAGCGGACAGTTGTAACAGAATAATGAAGGTTAGTTGGCACTTTAAATGAAAGGTGGTATCAATTGCCTTTTCCATGACCTTAAGTATACACTTAAATCGGATACAGAGCCATTGCATAATTTATAGAACATAATGTTTTTACCCCCCTCCCTTTATTTTAGGAGATACGTCAAAATATTAAGGAATAGAGTTTTAGATTATTAAAACTAAATGCATGTTAGTGTGAATCAAATTTCCACTATAACTAGTCTTGTTGCTTTATGTAACAAGCAATTCACAAATAAAGCCTCCCGCCAGGGAATTCGGGCGCATCTAGTGTTGGCAATAGGATATGATGGAGTTGTTGCTTCTCGTCCGGCCTTCGTTTGTGAACTGTGTTTCCCGGGCATATTGCCTGCTCACAAAACAACCGCTACATTTTCAAATAGCAGTAGGGATCGAGTGATATATCATTTCAAAGCATTTTTTATCTGCTTTACAGCGATAGGTCACTTTTGATATTTGCCCTCATAATTCTCGAGAAAATTTCGTTTCAAATTTCACCAGTTAGGTAGTTGGAATCTAATATATTCTGATAAGAATACAATATGTAGTAATTGAGTACTTTTACACATTGATAGAGCGTTTGCTTCGTATGCGGAAGGTTATGGGTTCGAAATCCCAGATCTCGCAATATTTTTTTTTTAATTTTTGAGTAAAGTACCTAGTTAGTTTGTTACGTTAGTTTACTTATAATAATGAAAATAATACAATTATAATATATTAAAATTCTAATTAAAGAAGTAATCCATTGGACTATCAGGGGCCTTGCCCGTGTGTTTGTTTTAAAATTATGATTTAAAATTAAGGCTGATGATGGAGTGGGACTCCGAAACATGTCCCCTTTTATAAAAAAGGAATCTTAAATACAATTATATTAGTGGAGACGATGTATGGATTTTTATTGTAATTATTAAAATTCTGTTTCGTTCGCAGGTCATATATTTTTGATTACATTATATCATGGCGGGAAAGTTTTGCAGCAACACAACCAATTTTTTTTTTCCTCAAGCTGTACGACCAATAATTTGCCTCAGTGAGACACGCAAAGTTTAGTTAGTGGGTTCATAAATATTCGGGGCACATAATAAGAGCAGTCATTCGAAAACCCTCTTCCCGGATTACAAAGATCAAGAAAGCTTCTTACTCTCTAGACCCTAATTAATTTTCAACTAATCGGAAAACAAATATCCTCTTAATTAAACCCAAGGAATTAAAATACCTTTTATTTAATGTATCATCTGCTGTTTGAAACAAATTTCAAAAACACAGTGATAATACAAGTTCGGTTGGGTCAATAAAAAATGAATATTTTATTGCCAAGATTTCCTGTGAGATAAGTATATAAAAATGTCAATACGGTTTCCTGCTTTTTGATCTCTTATAAGTTATAGTTTCGTGTCTTTGAAAGTAATCAGAAACTCATATACCTAGGTATACATCAGGCATGAACTTTATACGAATAGATTGATGGAAATAAATAAAATGTTTGCTTGCAGTGGGGTGGTACAGGAAAATTACAATTTTCTTTCAAAAATGTGTAAATATGTATATTTTGTGAACGCAATAAAAACATTTCGAGTCTTGGCTACCATACATTTTCTAATGATTGGATAATAATCAAAGGAAGCTAAAAACTGTAGTTATGAAAAAAACTTATGTAAAGGACATAAAAATATATTTACCAATTTAAAATCATTAATAGAGTAGGTGATTTTGACGAAAATCTTTTACATTGGAAGTAAGCATGCGAAATTTAGCTATAGAATCCACAAACATCACATTATACACTAGAAGCTTAGTCCAATGATAATTTTAAAACTTT
Organism: Apoderus coryli; assembly: GCA_911728435.2. Lineage (NCBI taxonomy): Eukaryota > Metazoa > Arthropoda > Insecta > Coleoptera > Attelabidae > Apoderus > Apoderus coryli. The sequence goes on from OU452199.1 coordinate 33,359,826, forward strand.
TACCCAGAATTATCATCGTTTAAAGTAGACACAATTTTCAGCAAAAATTCGTTGATTTTGTTTTTAAGGGGAAACTTTAAAACCACATATCTGTCTACAGGCTCGAGTTATTCTAGTGTTGAGGTCATCAACATCTTCGGGGTGAGATTTACGTAATAATAATAAGAAAAGTCGTTATTTGACGAACTCTAGCCCAGTTGGCCATTCAAACTTAACCTTATTTAACAAATATAAAAATCAATTAAATTATAATGCAAAATAAAAACTAAAAATTAAAAAATTACCCTGGCGAAAAAAAAATTAATAAATAAATATCTAACAATGCAGAGAAAGAAAAAAATGTAATCATACATACATAAGGTATGACTTCAATTACATAAAAAAAGATCAAAAAAGAAAAACAATCTATTTTATTTGGTCCACAGAAAAATTAATCTATAAAATCATTTAGTTTTGCTGCTGCGAGAGTAGGTGCTACTTGAGGCGCGGTTTAAAATGCTCTTCTCTTAACAAATTAAGCTTGATGGTATTGGTCAGGCCAAGAGAGTTGCGGCATTGTAGATAAAGCCTCGTCCAAACATAAAGGGCCATTGTGAATTTCTGAGGATTTTGGATGTTTAGGGCGTGGACTTCCTGCAAAATATCAGTTTATTGAAGAGGTTAGGAGGAAAATGATTTAACTCTTACCGGTAAGGTGGCGGGAAAAGTAGACCACCAATTTTTTTACTCAACCGATGTGGTGGACGGTTATTTAGACCACCTATTCAAACTTATTTTCCAACTGTGGCAGGCGCTCAAATTTTAAACCCCGCTTCAATATCGTGTTCCTGCGCATAAGAAACGGAAACACGTGGTCATACGATCTTCAAGAATCAGTTGCAGTAAACAATCATTAATGGAAGGTTATATATTGCCGGTGCATATATTTATCGAAAACTTGTGTATATAGTTTTTAACATTATACTATTTATGTTGGTTTTTCATTGAAATATTGCGAAATACTTATGTGCAAGTAAGTACAAAATGTTGTTTTGCCCAACAAAAGTATTTATAATTAGAAATTTGATTTTAATTTAATGATCCTATAATTGTACCACCGCTCCAGTATGTGAGAGTAAAGCATATATATTTTTCTTTAGAAAATGGCACACAATGACGATTTTCCGTTCCGTTTAGTGGGAATGAGCCGGGAAGAACTGGAGGATGAGCTTGAGAACATTGATGCCTACTCCTTGCCGGATGGTCATGAGTCAGAATTAGACGACATAGATATTGGTGACAACACAAACGTGAATGATATCTATATGAGCGAAAGTTCTTCAGATGTTGATGAACCGTTGTCAGTGCTTCAAGCAAAACGGCAAAAAAAGGCCGATACAGTTCAGCAACCACCCATTTGAGGAAAACCACAAAGACCTGACGCGCCTCTTCCCTTTCTCGAGTCTAGCGGAATTCCTGAAGAAATTTCTAATTCAAACCCAACGCCATATACCCTTTTTCAACTATTTTTTGACGATGTGTTTATAAATCACTTAGTTTTTCATACGAACCTCTACGCTGAGCAAGAACAAATGTATACTGGAAAATCATACAAAAAAACTACGTTTGATGAAATGAATGCATTTTTAGGAATAAACTTACTCATGGGAATAAAGCGTCAGCCAAGTTACAAGGATTACTGGTCTAGTGCACCTGATCTTCATGACAGCTATATTAGTTCCCTCATGAAACAAAAAAGATTTGGTTGGCTTCTAGGGCATCTACATATCAACGATAACTCTGTTATGCCTAACCGTGATTCAGACAAGTTTGATCGCCTTTACAAAGTACGGCCTTTGTTAGAACATTTAGAAAAAGCATTCAAAGATTCTCTTTTACCAAGTGAAGTGTTAGCTTTGGGCGAATCAATGATAAAATTTAAGGGCAGAAGTGTCATTAAACAATATATGCCCAAAAAACCGATCAAAAGAGGGTACAAGGTGTGGATGCTGTGCGATAAGTCGGGATATTGTTTAAAATTTGACTTATGTACTGGAAAATCCAAAGATCAAACTCCAGAGAAGAGTTTGGGAACCAGGGTTGTTACCAAGCTGACTGAGGGTTTTGAAGGAAAAAACCACACATTATATTTTGACAATTTTTTTAATAGCATTGACTTGATGCAAAGTTTGAAACGTGGGATATATGCAGTTGGAACAGTAAATTTGTCGCGCAAGTATTTACCCAAGTTCAAGCCGGACAAGGAGCTTCAAAGAGGTGATATTGATTGGTACACAAGTAATACACAACTGTTGGCACTAAAATGGAAAGACAAAAGATCGGTCCACATTTTATCAAATTATCACAACCCAGACGACCGTACGGAAGTTAGCCGTCGAGAAAAAAATGGAACCATTATGCAAATACCATGTCCGAAAGCACTTACTGATTACAATTCCAACATAAACAGTGTGGATAAGTTTGATCAACTTTTAGCTAGCTATAAAATAGATCGTCAGAGAAACAAATGGTGGCATCGCATGTTTTTTTACTTTTTAGGCGCTTCCGTTGTAAATGCATATTGCCTAAAAAAAATTATGAACTCTCCGGATAAACTAACAGCAAAAGATTTTAGAAGAGCTGTTGTGATGGTTTGGTAGCCCCAGTTTTGGTATCTGCCTCAAAAAGAAATAGAGAATCGGGACCACAAATCCAAATAAAAAAATCAAAGCAGTTTATACCAGAGAGTGTTCGACTAAATTCAGTTGCGCATCAACCTGAACGCAACACAAGACGAAGATGCGGCCTATGCAGCACTAAGGCAAATCCAGTACGCACTGACTGGCTATGTGGCACTTGCCAAGTGCCGTTATGTTTGGGAAAACGAAAGACGTATCATAATAAATAATGTTTTGTATTTTTTCTGTAATATATTTACTTACAAGATATGTTTCATTCATGGAGCGGTGGTCCAAAAATAAACCTCGAGTTTTTGAAAAAAATATACGTAATGTGGTAAAATATTTATTGATTTTAACTTATTTACAACCAATTAAAACCAAATAATTAAAAAAAACTTAAAAAAAAATCTTAATGTTGTTCTGCCAAAATTTACGGTAAAATCTTGCTCCAGTAAGAGTTAAAAGAACTATAGACAACAAACTTAAAGACGATTACATAAATAAAGTTTTCATATTCAACCAATTCAAGCTAGAAAAAGCCTCAGAGAGTAGAATCAACCAAAACCGAGAGTTTTGGATCTTCTGTAAGCGGTTCCTAGTAACAGCATATAAACAAGGAAAATACACGACATTGCAGTAGTTCAATCTTGATACAACGCTTTCTCGTTCAATGTTAGAGACATATTTGACCTGGGGAGAGGTCTTTTAGTTTTTGAACAAAATTGTATATAACTCCGTTAAGCTTTTCAATTTTTTGCCTGAATTCCTAATGGGTATAATAGACACTAGAAAATTTAAGGTCTGATTTAATGAACCTACAGCAACAAAATTCGTATTATTACGTTTATCTTTTAGTAGAATTAAAACTACTCAAGATATCGACACAACCGAAATTGTGAAGAAATTTTATGTAGTCTTTCATTTCATATCCCATGGATCCTAAAAATGACTTCAGTGCAAAAGTTTATATATCTATATGTCTATATAGTAATTCGTAATTGAATTTCTTTTGACCTGTCGGATTATAGAATCTTCGAAATTATTGGGATGTCGGTTATAGGGCTTTTGAGAAAAAGAAAGCTCTTCTCGCTACGCCAAGCTTTCGGGTCTAATTTTATTCCCTTCCTCAAAGGCTACAAAAGTTACACAAAGAAATTTACATCTTTGATGTTAACAATAGTTCAATAAAGTAATACAAATCATAATTACCAAGTATGCAAAGTGAGTATTTGACAATTTAGAAAAAGTAGCATGTTAGTTATTTTTATGCTTAAGCTTAGGTACTTAAGTTAAGTTTTCTGCGTCATCATTTCTGTCGTTTTACCTTGCAACTAAATAAAACCGAGTAATTATCATTGTTTTCTTTTTCAACTTATCACAGCAATAGTAACAACAATAAGTCATTGACTGTCGCGGGTCAGGTTGATGAGAGTCGTCTTAAGCTGTTGCGGATTGATGATTCAGCGGCTCCAGAACTCATGTTTGCGCTTAATTTTTGGGATATGAAAATACGACCGAATCTCTTACACCCTGTCCACCATCAAATGCCTTAATATGGCCAATAGAAGAAAGTTACACTTGTTGGTCCATTTTCACAAAATTATTTTATCTAAAACTCCGCCATATTTGTTTCAAAGGATTACCTACCGCACTGATGTTCACAATGTGAACGTCCGACGCAAGGACATAATTACTGTTCCGCAGCATCGAACAGCCATGTTTCGGAGGTACTTCAGCTATAAGTTGGCCAAGCTATATAATGAAATTGATCCTGATTTTAAAGCCTTCCCTAATGCAAAATTTAAGAGACTCTTATACAAAAAATTGTTTGCTGAGCAGGCTACTCTCATTGATTCTAAAGCAATGTGACCGTAATTATTTGTCCTTGGGAAGCAGTTTGATTATACAATTATAGTCTAAATTTTTATGATTATTATTTTTGTAGTTTATTATTTTCTTCTTTCTAAGTTTTTTAATATTTTTTTTTATTTGTATATTAGATATACTAGGTCCTTCCTGAAAATCAGCTTTCCTGAGCTTGAACTTTTTGGCATTTCTGGGATTGTATCTTTTTAAAATAAGACTGCATATTAATCCTTTAGTTATTAGTTTTTTGTTGTTGTACTCAAATCATGCCAATAAATTAATTTATTATTGTTTAGACCATGACCTATGAGACACACTGTATATGCGGAATTATATAGGGTTTGGAATAAAATGGTAGGTATAACAAATATTTCTGAGTAAATTATCATGTCTAGGTAATTTTAGAAAAAAAAAACAAGAAAAGTTCTGTTTTATGCATGTTTGCTCTAAATATGTTATCGTTACTAACAAGCCGTCGCGTCGGGGTTAAAATAATTAATATGCAAAACATGAAATGAACTAGAATGTACCCAATAACCACCGAGAAAGTCTGCAAATAAAATTAATTTTCTTATGAACTTAATGTGCTTTAATTAATACATTAATTAGAATGCAGATATATATGCTGTATATTTTCGAAACATCTATTAGGATTTTATATTTAAACAATATTTATATCTAAGTGAAAATTTATTTAAATCTAGTTTCGGTTTACTCTTAGCTCCATCCTGTGTGTAATGATATAATAATAACATAACTAAATTATACTCACGTGCTGGCTAAACCCGCCAATAATCATTAGTAATAACCGCATCGTGATTTTATGCTGTGCATTATAATATTTTCTAAATTTATCGCCTATTTATTTCATATTTATCACATAATGAATACCTACATGTGGTTTGTGGTGAATTATAAAACCCCGCTTGACAATATCAACCACACTTCCGGCTAAATTGCAATTGGAATCAACCACAATACACCGCAAATCCGATTTGGTTTTCTTATCGGTTTAATCCCATATTAAATTAAGCTAGCGTATTTAGTTTCGCTAATCATATCAGGTGTGTTTTTTATAGGGAACCCGACTGATATCCAATTAAAGAATTCCAGGCTACTGTTTATACAGTGCTTCCATTTATAACTTGCCACCCAAAATAACTCGTCATCTAAAATAGACAAGATTTTCAGCAAAACACGTCGATTTTGTTTTGGACTTCAAAATCACTGTTGGTTGAACTTTGTGGTTCACAGGATACGTTTCATCCAGCCATTACTTAACACGAAGAGCCTCATCTTATGGACAATGCCAATTGCCTTCTTCGAACATAAGGTTTCCATCTTCAACGGTCTCGTTTCCCCCCGACGCCGACGGGGAGAAAGTTCTAAATAGAGATCTTCAGTCAGATTTTCTTATATGATGATCGGCCCGATTACTTCGTCCCCCAGAATTCCTGCCCAGACATTGATCTTCTCGGGACACTTTCTATGCTCCTCCCGAAACAAAGATGGATCTTCATTATCTCAATACCTACAATTGATTGATAAGTAAAATAGTAGACCAATTTTTCGATGTTTAATTTTCGTTGCTGCAATTGCTAAACGCGACCAATTAAAACAAAAATTATAGGCTTGTTAACAGGATAAAAATACCCTTAAAATAAGCTATTACTCGACCTGCTTTTCCTATTTCTGTTCTGGGGGTGACCGTCACCCCTCAAAGTACAACAAATATCCCAATTTTGCTAAAAAATTACCCCCTCGCAAATAAAATCTAATTTTCTAATATCATTGAATTTCATCGTTGTCCAATGTATAATTATTAACATTGCACTTTAGTTTTGTTTTCACAATAAGCCCATGAGGCTGCAGTGAAATTGGGGACTCATGTCGAATGGACCCTTACCAAAAAAAAAAACATTACACTTTACGATTTGCCTCACGCTTTTATGAAATGGGAAATTTTTTATACATCCAATGAGATTATATGGAGTACATGGAGATCTTTTTAGAAATAAAATTCGAAACAGCTCTCTTGAAGTAGATTATGCATTATTCTAAAATTGAAGAGATTTCGTGAAATCATTATTAGCCAAATGATTATTTAATAATGTATGTATCCATACCTGGTGAATTTGTTCACCCTTACCCCTGAACGGAAAGGGAGGAAACGGAAAACCGGAGATAATTAAGGTGAAAGGCATTAATAATTGGATTTAGTTCAAAAGTTCGCTGTTTGGAAAATAGATTTACTTAAATATACATTAATGGTAGTGGCTTATTATTTTATGACAACAAGCTGTATCTGTCGACATCTAGTGTTTGAGCAGGAAATATGCCCGGTGAAAGAAAGTTCACAAACGATGGCCGGACAAGAAGTATAACTCCATTATATCCACTTGCTTACTTTATTTTATAAATTGCTTATTACACCAGACGGGTCGTTCCGTTGTTTCACAACTCATCATTGTGTAACAAACACTTTGTAAATACAATAAGCAAGTGTTGAGGGAGTCATGGGAAATTATTTGCAGCTTGAGTTACGGACAATAGTTTTATTACAATTTTGTTATAAAAATTTAGTTTTATATATTCGATCAAATTTATATGTGACCTCTATATAGTTAGAGAAAGATTAGAGATAGAGACAACAACATTTTGAATGTTGTAGGTTATGTTATACACAAGCCAAACCGTGACTACGGAGACTGGAAAAGTTTAGTAATTTTGTGTCTTGCCAGAATTGCCGCAGGCCATATCTGTTTGACAGATATAATAACATACACTTAAGGTCATGCCTAAAGTGTAAGATATAAGATACTAACAAAATCGGTTGTGTCGCCTTAAAACTTTCCCGACATGACATGACGATCTAAAATATATGACCTGCGTAACGAACCAGAACTTTAATAATGATTATTATTATAATTGAATGATTTTCATTAGTTCCAAAACATTAACGTAACAAACAAATATTGCCAGAGCTGGAATTCGAGCCCATAAACTTCCTCATGCGAAGCGAACGCTCTATCAATGTGTTAAAGTACTCAAGTAGGTACATATTATATTATCATAAGAATATAGATTCCAACTACCTAACTGATGAAGATTTAAACGCTATTTTATCGAGAATTATAGGGACAAATATCAAAAGTGACCTATCGCTGTACAGGAAAGTAATATTCTGCCATTAAGGGACCCGTCTTGTTAGGTCGAACGATAGTAATTATTATGGTGTATGACTTGCAAATCCTTAATGATATGTTTGTAGTATTTGCCTGTATTTATTGTGCTAGTTGGTAGAAAAAGTGATATTACACACCCTATTGTATACAACTTTAAAACAAAAGACCTTAGACAATCCTATGTGTTTACAAAAGTTAACATTAATAACCACCCACGTCTCACTGTGTCAATAGTGAGTACGTTTTAATATACAGGGTGGTCCAACGAAAAGTTTGCACCTAGCTTTTCTCTTTTTTTTGTAGTCGAATGCGAAAATGCTCGGACACGTCGATTTTGCTTTTGAGGGGGACACATTTTAAACATATTTTTCGATCTGCGCCTTTAACCCCCTAGCGGGGGTGAGTAACAACCCTAAAATTTTAAATGGAAAGAGGGGTCTAATGACATATCATTTGAAAGGACACAAAATTGTCTTTCTAATGATACCCTATTTGTCGAATTTTACTAAAACAGTTAATACGAAAACGACTTTAAAGACATTAAGCCGATAATTTTGGTATTAATGAGAAATACAAATAAGTTTTAATTATTGCGAGTGAAAACACCTGCAATCGTTAGTACATTCCAATGTTTGTTAGTTTTAACATTGCTTTGTAAAAAAAGTAAACAAGCTGTTAAATTGATTTATTAAAACGTTACATTAACAAATGTTGAAAATGTGACCCATTTGATTCCATACAATAATACAGATTTTGTTCAAATCTATTTCTAACATTTTGTAGCATATCAGGTGTTATGTTTCTGCACTCTTCTGTAATGCGTTGGCGAAGATCTTCTATGGACTCGGGCTTCGTGGCAAAACATTTATTTTTTAAGTGCCCCCAAAGAAAAAAGTCTAAAGGCGATAAATCCGGTGACCTGGCAGGCCATTCAATTGGGCCCCTCCTTCCAATCCACCGTCCAGGGAACCGGTCATCTAAGAACTGTCTTACAGGAGCCACATAGTGCGGAGGTGCTCCATCTTGCTGGAAATAAAGCCGATCAGCAGTATGATTTTGGTCATCTTCTATTATTTGTGTTATTAAAGGATCAATTGTGTCTTCAAGCATGTTTAGGTACACTTCACCAGTTAAATTTCCAGGAATAAAAAGTGGTCCTATAATATGATTTCCTAATATGCCACACCAGACGTTTATTTTTTGAGGATACTGGGTATGAACCTCACGGAATAAATGTGGGTTACTGTCATCCCAGTAACGGCAATTGTGCCTATTTACAGCTCCATTCAAATAAAATGTGCATTCGTCGGAAAAACAAATGTTAAATAATAATTGCGGATCTTCAATTAAACGCTGGCTCATTGCTTCACAAAATTGCAGCCTTCTATCAGGATCATCCTCATTTAGTTCCTGTACTAATTTGATTTTGTACGGATGAAATTTGTACGCTTTTAAAATTCGTATTATGGACGAACGGGAGACACCTGAGGCTTCAGCTAGTTGACGGGTACTTTGACTATGATCCATTTCAACATGCCCTAAAACAGCGACTTCCACAGCTTCATTTCTGATCGGTTTCTGCGGCTGGTGTTTTACATTACAGACAGATCCGGTATCTACAAACTTTTTAACTAACTTGCCAACGTACACATCATTCACATTTTTATCGGGATGTCTCTCATTAAATAAGCGAGCCGTAAGTCTAGCACTACTATTATTTTGAAAATAAAGTTTAACAATTTCAACTCGTTCTAGAATGGAATAAATCATTTTGTACGGTAAAAGTAAAATAACTTGAGAAGCAACCAAACTGAATCAATGAAAAGACTAAAATAAACGGTGTAAATTCTTTTCCTACACGTATCTGCAGTTTTTATTTCAACAAAAAACGCAAACGATTAGTGAGGAATTTAGTTCTGATAAATAAGATAGTGTTTTTGAAATCCCGTTTTTCTTCAAAGTAAATAATTTAGAAATGATTGTAGTTGTTTTCAGTCGTAATAATTAAAACTTATTTGTATTTCTCATTAATACCAAAATTATCGGCTTAATGTCTTTAAAGTCGTTTTCGTATTAACTGTTTTAGTAAAATTCGACAAATAGGGTATCATTAGAAAGACAATTTTGTGTCCTTTCAAATGATATGTCATTAGACCCCTCTTTCCATTTAAAATTTTAGGGTTGTTACTCACCCCCGCTAGGGGGTTAAAGGCGCAGATCGAAAAATATGTTTAAAATGTGTCCCCCTCAAAAGCAAAATCGACGTGTCCGAGCATTTTCGCATTCGACTACAAAAAAAAGAGAAAAGCTAGGTGCAAACTTTTCGTTGGACCACCCTGTAGAAGTGCAACTTTGATTCATTAATCTTCTTTAAATTTAAGTTTATTATTGATTTAATTCCTTGCTAGACTAAAGTTTCTTTATTATTTGCAATTGCGACTTGCTAAATTACCATCGCACTAAAATTAGTTCTCTTGGACGAGGTAATTAACGCATATCTACTGAAAAAGGCTACCTTGTTATTTATTTTAGAGCTTGCAACCATCGTTTTTGAAATAGAAACTTAATTGAGTATAATTAACACATTATTTACAAAAAATTTTCGGAATTAAATGTATAATTAAGTATTAAATTATTATTAAAGAAATATATAAGAGCCATTGACAAATTTAGATTTCTTCAAATTAGTTTGGATCTCTGCCTTCATAACAATGTGTTATTTTTAATGATGATAAAGTTGAGACTACGAAACATGTCGATTCTCCTCGAAAATAAATTGAATAGAAATGTTTAAATATTATACAAACATCTTTCGGAACTTACACCAGTTCCATCACCAGTGGCGAAAAGAGAAACTTACATTACAAATTAACATTCTCGAAATTTTTATTGCCGTCTGGAAATTTAATAGGTATATTCTTTTAATTAACCATCATAATCTATAAACAGAAACGTAAATAACATAATAATGTTAGTTTTTTCTTGATTTGATTTAATATTATTTTTATTAAATCAAATCAAGTTAATAATTTAAAATAGATTATTAAAAATGATATATAAAAAGAAAAATAAACTTATCTACTATGATTTCTAATTTCATATAACAAAACACATATTTTTCGACCGATGTTATTATTGATCTGAAGTAAATTTTTCTGATTGTTGGGTTTTGCGCCACTGATGATGGGACTGGTCTAGTGCCGAAACATGAGAAATTTCATTAGACGATTGTTCTATTAAATTTATTTTGTGCAGATTTTATTTATTATTCTAACATTGAGATTTTTAGTTGTAGATGTTTATTAACAAACAGATAATAATTTATCCCACTTAGGAAGGCGGTAGTTAACAAAATGCCCGACTAATTTGTGGCAAAGCTTATATTAAAAACACAATAATTAATTGAGATCGTATTCCCAATTTTTAATTTCAAAAAGTTATTTAATTATTTCTGGGTTTTGACAAAGTTTACTATCCCCTGTATGCTGAATTGCTGAAATTAACAATTAAAATTCAACATCTGGTGCTTATTTTACGAGATGGGTGTTAGGAAAGACTATATTATGTATGGTGTTCATATAGCACAGCCATGCATGGCCATAGCATTTAGGGGCAATGGCAGACCTTTAAATGTCCATGCCCGAGCTTAAACAAGTATGTCATAATAATCAATCAATCCCTCACTTACAAATTATTCCTTTACGTTTTATTTTTGTCATCTGAAAGTTGGCAACCCTGGGGGGATGGCGATAATTGTATGACTTACTTCAAATTTCTGATGCAAGACCTCAAATTCCGTTCTAGCTACCCTGCAGCCATGGCCATTGCTAAAAAAAGGACCAAAATATATTTATCGATTTATATGAGATTACTGGATATACTAATACCTCAAGAGCTCTAAAATTATTCATAATATTTTACGCTTGCGTGCATGTTGTCTATAACTTTACGAGCCCTTATTAGGAGGAGGGATATTTGCAAAGAAAACCAGCATAAATAAAAAATTATTTATTTTTTTTTTTTGATTTTAGGTTGATTTTTACGTAATAATTAATATTCTTTCCAATTTTTTTTTATTTTTATTTGACGTTTCGATCATTTTTTGATCTTTTTCAAAAATGTCAGTACATCATGAAATGATTTAAAACTATACATCGACGAGTAACAATATAATTGACGATAATATTTACGTTCTACATTACACTTTAAAATGTTAACTAATTACATACAAAATCATGTCACTGAAAATTACATTGGTTTTCTTATTTTTCTAATCAAAATAATATAAAAAAATATAATAATAACAAAAATAATACTTTAACAACGTACATTCACAGAATATCTTCCATTCTGTGAATGTACGTTGTTAAAGTATTATTTTTAAAATATTATTTTGATTAGAAAAATAAGAAAACCAATGTAATTTTCACAGAATGGAAGATATTCTGTGAATGTACGTTGTTAAAGTATTATTTTTAAAATATTATTTTGATTAGAAAAATAAAAAAACCAATGTAATTTTCAGTGACATGATTTTGTATGTAATTAGTTAACATTTTAAAGTGTAATGTAGAACGTAAATATGTATCTTCAATTATGTTGTTACTCGTCGATGTATAGTTTTAAATCATTTCATGATGTACTGACATTTTTGAAAAAGATCAAAAAATGATCGAAATGTCAAATAAAAATAAAAAAAAATTTGGAAAGAATATTAATTATTACGTAAAAATCAACCTAAAATCAAGAAAAAAAAATAAATACATTATTTATAAGAAAAAGGTCAAAGAAAATAAAATAAAATAATAAAAAATTATTTATGATTTTAAAGTATTTTGGAGGTTATTTCACGAATGACAACACAGAATTTGGAATATTGAACCATTTTAAATTCGATTTGTTAGAATGGGTTTATCTTGATTCCAAACTTGTTAAAATACTTTTAATTTAATATTATTTAGCTGTGACATACCAAATTGTTTTAAACTGTGAAATCTTTATAATTTTCGCTGTTACGCTTACGCATGTTAACAGCCCAATCTTTTAAAATGGAAAATGAGAGACAGCAGTGTTCTCATCTAATGTATAGTTTCTTTCTAAAAACAAAATGACATAATAAATACACTGTTTCCAAATCTCCTTAGTTTTTGTCGTGTTTTCTTGACATTTATATTGATTTGTGCTTCCGTAGCAGTTCCGAAATGTTTCATTTCAAGAAATTTGTCGAAAAATTGTTGACATGTTGACCCAAACAACCAACTAATAAGTCATGCTGAGGGTTGCTAACAGTGACTAAGTTTTAATAACAATCATGGGAAATATGCAGAAATGCGAGTTAAGTCGAAAAATTGCCATAGGGCGCTAGCGCCCGAGTTCATTTTCAATTTAACTTGCATAAGTGAAGATTTATCGAAAATTATAGGAATATTTTCATTGCACGAGTTATATTTTATCAGAAAATTTCCTGAATCTATATGATCACACCTCGTATAATGTTAAACTGAATGCTATAATACTCATGTCCGTCAGATAGAAATGTGTATTGTTGGAAGTCGGCGTATTTCATGTGAAACATCACGAATAATTTGAACTTTGTAAATAATCTCTCGAATCAGAATTTGGTTTTAGCGTTAGAAACTAAGAAAAACATCGATAAACTTATTCGAATCAATACAAGAAAATCGGTTGTGTCACCCTAAAACTTTCCCTAAGGTTGAACTATCGATATCCGCTCACTAATTTATGGTGGAGTTCACCAACATCAACATACTGCGGGGGGTCAAAGGATAATAAATGCCCTATGGAAAATATTTACTATAGTTGAAAAATAATTTCGTTTCAAAGCGGACAAAATTACTTGTTTTACCTACACAAGGGATTTTGTTTAATTTAAGCTGGGCACCAGCAAGATATACAACACTAGATATATTATGTAAACTCGTACCATTTATATACACATAGCATATCCCACTATACAGAGGCCGAACAAATTCAATGTATAGGTACATTTTTTTGGGACACCCTGTATTTAGCAGATGTTTATTGCTTTTAGCATGCTTTCATAACCATAATGTTTAATACAGTAAAGCGTAGCTGTAGTAGTTGTTTCTCAAAACTTTAACCTTTACTTCGAGGCATTTTGCTGTTTATTTTACAGACGCTTAGCTTGTGTGCAATGGTAGTAGTAGTTAAGGTTTAGATTTGACTAAATTAGGCCGAAAGCCGGTCAGCTTCCCAAGCTGAGTTGAAATTACGGCATACCGGTTATGCAAATTATTCTGTTGTGTGTTCACGAATGTTAACTATCTTACACAAAGTCTGGTCTAGTCTGGTCGAACAGTTGAGGATTGAAGTTAGTATGATATATATTCGACATAATGGGAGACATTGTGAGGGAGAGGCTTGGCTCGATAATATTATCAAAACTAATTCCACTGAGATATTATTGGAAACTAATAATTATTGGATATAAACGCGAAGACGCAGTCAAAAGAAAAAGTTAACAATATAGTAAAAATTTAATTTTGGGGAACAATGTTCTGCGCAAATAAATTTGCCCAGTCTTTAAAATCACTATTTCATCTTGGCTTCAGAATTAGCACAACAGCAACAAGGAAAAAAGCTAAATAGGTTCATTGTTCCGTGTGAGGCTCACATGAACAAGTGATACTGGCAAGAGTGCATCGTATTATTGTTGTTGTTTGCATAAGATATCCTTGCTATGGAACAATAAAATTAACATTCGGTTGATTCACTTTCTTTTTTGAAAGGGGAGAAGAGTCTGGGAGTTAGAAACGAGTTAGATGCTCAATATGAAGACGTCTTACCTTTAATTGGTACTATTATGCTGTAGTGTGAATCGTGTGACCACTTCCGATGCTCTTTCACCAAGACAACGCTCAACGTTAAGACTAACCTGCATTCTGAAGACCAGGCCCGTCCCACTTTATTGCGTGGTTCTAAACATGTGAACATGGATCGATAGTAAGCGATATGATTCCGAGAGCGTGGAGCAGAAAAGTGTAAACTACTTTTGTGTAGGGTTTTTGACTATCTTAAGGGATACATAATTACTCCTACTCACCAAAGTTCAGGATTTTGAAGACACATCTCCATCTTGTACCTATATGTTGTTTTTTAACAAAATCATGATTTATGACAAAGTATAGATCCAAAAATTTGTATGGATCTGTTACCAAATTTAATTTGAACAAATATGACGTAGTTTTGATGACCATTTGTTATATAGTTTCATATCAAATGTAGGTATTTATCATCAGTGGATATACGAAAAAAATACTTAACAACAAATCCAGCGATTGATTCATTTGTAACTGTCTACGCATTTTACGCTATACAGTTTTTTTTTTTAATAAATCATCAATGTTCATATTAGTCTCTGCCGATAATAAAAAAAGTAATAATATTGCAATATGGAACCTGCCATATGCATAACTTTTTTTTAATTAACAGCTCTGTGTTGCAGTTCATCAGCTTTTTCCTGTTTATCGTATAATGTCGAACTTATTTCAAATTTCCAAAGCGGCCATATTTGATTTTTTCATAGTGGTATTCGTATAGTAAAATACATACACATTTTTAAAAATTCTGAAATTGTATTTACAGCATCGTGTTAAGTTAATGTACCTAATTTGAATTAAAATAGCAAAGAACATCAGGAAACTTTTGGGATATTTATCTGCTGCTATTGAGCTAAAGAAATTAGTTAAATTTTAAGCAAACGTTTATTTTTAGAATAATGTTCTAAAAAAATAATTTTCGGTTTGCAGATTGAGATTAAAAGTAGGGTAGTCTGCTACACTTCGATTTCTTCCTCCTCCCTAGAGAATCTGCAGTCGTCACTCTCTTCTAGGCCTAATCTAGCCATATGTTTCCTGTTCTGTAAGAAATCCTGTAAGAATACGTAGCCCGTTCATATACTGACATCCAAACAGATTTTGCATCTTTCATGATTAAAGCTTCCAAGGAATCTCTTGGAGCGTATCAGTCCAGGAAAATTTTGCCAGAGTATTCCTTTGTTTTTTTCCCCTTAACTCTGATCTTCTCCTTGTAGGTATGTTTCCCTAGGCCGCAGAATGGTTCAGGCCCTATACAAAAGGGGTTTACACCCCCTTGTTTGCTAACTTCTTGGCGTTTTCACCTCGGTTTTCCCTGATACTAAACTGTCCTAGTATCCAAACAAGGTAAAGTCTGTTATACTTACTGCCCTTGTGCGGTTGCCCTAACGAATAAATATAAAGTTTTTTCAAAAAAAGAAAAAAAGCAAATCAAACTAGTACCTAAATAAATTCCACTTTTTAGTATACATATAGGTAAAGTGACTAAAATATTTGTTTATAGATGTGTGTTTTTAAGTTACATACATAATATAAAATTAATTACTAAATAAAAAGTGAAAACCTCATACAGAGCCGTACTGAATGCATATCGTATTGTGTATATCAGGTGATAAATATGTTGACTTCTACTAACGTAGAATTGTCCCAGAGTACTGGATATTCGCCTTGCATCAGAACATATTTTAAAAGTTGCACTAAATGGCTAGTAGAACGTATAATTTCATTTACGTAAAGTTGAAAGTACGCAAGCATTATTTATTATGCCACATAAGAATTCAACGCTATTATTTGTTGTCACGTTAAAGTAAATTGAAGGATTGATTATTGATGTGATAAGTTTGACGAAGGGAAAGTTACTTAAATTAAAGGTATTATACCCCGATTCACAAACAGCATAGGCTGTTTGTGAATCGGGACAACTCTCTTACGGGAGCCAGTCAAGGATCGTGCAACGCCACTGTCTTGGCGGTTAAAGACAGACACCAACGACTGTTCGAATATTTATGAATCGGAGCAAAGTACTTGCAAAATAACAGGATAAAGTGTTATTCGGCAACCTTCGTCACTACCTGTCAAATATAATACAATAAACGTAGTAGTTAAAACGAGGTTAAACTTCCGATTTATTCAATCTGTTTTAAAATAAATAATAAAATGAAATATGTATACTATTGTACAGTTTGGTAGAAATTGATCTCAGTTTAACAATAAACTTGTAATAAAATAACACAGTTCGATTAAAGAGATTGCAATGCAATTCCGCTTAATAACCTCGTATGATCGATCACCGACGCTTTACAAATGTCGCTTACATTACAATAACATTAAATTCTTACGTACAATAATAAAAAGATATAACGTTAAAGGATTATCAGTTATATTATTTCTAGTCAATATTGTTCTTGTAACTCACTAAATATCAGAAACGTGAACCTATCACAATTTACTTATGTTAAAAGTCACCAATGACTTAAGATTGGTTGTACATGATTGACTGCGTCAGAGCGAATCAATCTATTGGTCACATCTTACTTGAACTATCCGGCAGAGTATTCGTTTGTTTAAGTCCTCTCTTCACTTCATAGTATCAAAGGTAAATGGTCGAATCGTATACAACTAGGTTATTGCGATGGCGATATGATTGGAACGAGGATCAACCTTGTTTCTTCACAAATGTTCTATTTATAATTATTTACCAACAGTGAAATGGCTAATATCATAATAAACGGGTAAAAAGAGAGAAGAAAACTGAATTAGTAACTGGGACTAAAGAAGAAAGAAAAGACAGGACAAGCACAAAATAATTTGCCTTAATGCTTCATTTAAATACGGAGATCATACTCACTTAGATATTATGTGGCTTTATGGGAGTTAATAATGTAACCATTCATTAGCTACACCATATGGATTCTATATTCATGAAAAAAAGAACCAATTTAGCACATAAGTGAAATTTGCAAAACTCAATTACACCTGCTTACCGTTGAGTCAGGTTAGGGAAAATTAAATGCGATTAATTCGACAGCATCTGTTTTTCTAAGAACTAGCAAAATTATCGTAATAACAAAAGAACAACCAGAAGCTTTAAATTGCAGTTCATTTTTACCAAAATCCGGAACAAAAAATGTCCGTGATAAATTCCAAAAAGTAAAAATACTGCTTTTCTCTCGAAACCTCAACAACATAAGGACTTTACTTCTTCAATAGTGTCACGGCCTCCTCCACAACCGTCAAAAATCAGATGGCATGCATTGTTGCCAATCGTAAACTTAGAAATTACAGGGTTGTTGGATTGGGTGGCATAAAATACGGGCACCTTTCACAATAAGCTCATAAGGCTGCAGTGAAACCGGGGGCTCATGTCGAACGGACCCTTACAAAACAAAACTCCTACTATAAAATTGAGATTAATAAGAATAAGGCAATAATGAAGACCTGTATAGCGAAATAAAGTACATTTGACTTAACCCAAACCCTGGATCATGACAATCTCGGTAGCGTTTAGCCCCAGTTAATACAGTGCGCAACTCTAGTGGAGTAGTCGACCAATCAAAAATTCAGTGCGAGTGTCGCCTCTGACACCACTATGTCACTAGGTAACTGCCACAATATCAATGCACGAATCAAAATACAGGAGCTAAGGGGCATTTCGTTTGTTTCAATAAAATCAATAGGAAATTAAGGAAGAGCTAACTTGATGCATAACCTCAGTATTAAATTAGATCAAAGCTTTTGAATAATAATTATTGAATAATAATTAATTGTAATAAAAGCAGCAAAAGAAAATGTATTAAAATAAATTCATTTAGGTAAACGCAGTATAAACTAGTTACTGTTTAGATAGCTACAAACAATAGTTGCGACACCAGCAACAGTCTCAATCATTGGCATTTCAGGAGCAACAACTAATACTAAATATTAATAATTAATAAATGGGTCAGTATTAAAGCTTATCGTAAAATAAACAATGCAAATGGTCTAATCATTTAACGCTTATAAAGACGACAAACTAAGCCGTAACAAGTACCAAATTCAGGCGTAACACTATACGCAGCAACAGCTACAATGCGTATCGAAAAACCACCCGGGCGAACGGATTTATAGACTGCTAAGAATATGCGCAGCAGAATACACTCGTACATTTGATTTGGGACAGAGTCAGTTTGCTGTATGTATGCTGTGACACTAGTGTCTTGAGCTAAAACTTTACCTTTACCTACAGATAAACTTGATATAGTCCGGGCCTGTAAACTATATATCTAACATAAACACGTGTAACTGACACTATTTATTGTAAAAGATATCTTGTTAAAAATATGATATAATATTTCTATTCATTTACCTACTTGTTTTAATTTAGTAAATTTAATTAATTTTTATTTGAGTGATGATGTTTTTGATATATATTGTATGTACATAATATAATGTAAAATGAAGTCCACGTCTAATTAACTATCATAAATATTAAATGAGTACATAATAATTTAAACTCTGGATACGTATGTTGCATTTTCTTATTCTGACGACTTATTCATGAATGCATAAGTATAATAGGCATATTACTTAGGATTATTTATTGAAATAGTACCTATGTGTATTTATTATAATAAAATGTAGTATTATCCTGTTGAATTCAGTTCCAGGGTTCGCTATCCTCAAACCTGAATTAGGACGTAATGGCTAGGGCTTCTGGTAATTCTCTACTGATATCGTAGTTTTTTTGTGTTGTCTGATAGTAGAGACTCAGCTTAACAAATCAAATTTTCATTGTCGAGAACGTGAAAAATACGGTGAAAGTTACAACACACTGTAGCTTCTTATACAGGGTGTTGCTATATTCGACCAACAACGCTCTACCACAGAAGGATCTCGATAATTCATGCATTTTGATATAGGGACATATACCCTTAAAGGTCTTAGTTGTCTGACAGGGTCCCAAAGGTCCAAATTTAAAATCGAAAATTTGCTATAACTCAAATACGATTTTGAATATTTTTTTAAAATTTCTTAACCGATATGTTTTTTAAAAAGTTATATTTTGACAGAAACCACATTTTAAAAAAATTAACCAGAGGCATGCTATAGGGTTAGTGACACTTTTTATCCCCCTATTGTATACGCCACTGGAATAATTTTTTTTTATTTCCTGTTCATTTTTGCTTAAAAAAGTAACAACTTTTTATGGGTCTAAAGTGAACGGTTTTGCAGGAATTTGCCTCTAAACAAAAGTCTGCAAGTGCTTGAGATCTTGGTTATGTCAAAATATATCTTTTTATCTTTAACGGCTACACACAGCGACGTTATTTTTATATTATTACACATATTCATGAAGGTGGCTTCTGTGTGCCTTTAGTCTATGACCAATCTATAATAAGACACCACGCCACTGGTATTATGTATACAAGTTGGGTGATTTTATAGATATTTTCTATTAGTTTTGGAAATATAATATTTGTGTGAATATTATTTAAGTAGATTGTTACCAAATGTTCCTAAACACTCCTTTTAGTCATAAAATTTAAGGGTCTGTTTTCTATCTATCTTATCGTCTATTGATATAGGTTTTACCAAAGCAATAAATACGTCTACAAGTAGGTAATAAAAATTTATAATTTTTGTCTCTTGTCTTTGTTCAACTTAAAGAAAGAGATGGACCCTGTTTTCTTCTTCGAAGAATGACATGTTTTAAATACACTGTGGTCAATAATTAATATTTTCGAAACACCTTCATGTAAATTAAATGTCGGACTTTTATTATTATATACAGAAGCTAGTAGTTGGAGGGTGTCACGGTTTCCCATATCAAATAATACTCGTATATATAAAGGGCGAATAAAAAAAAACAATGGGTTTTTGTCCAGTCGCTGATTCGGGAGATTGAGAAGTCATTATAAAAACGTATTGTTTCTTGCTTTACAAATGGTAGTGACTGGTTAATCTTTTGAACGAACTCCAACATAAGATACCTAAGTATCAACAATCGTTATTACAGCCGACATAAAAATGTATCGTCTTTCTGAATCTCTCACCCTGTAGATGTATCTTTATAGGGGTATATTGTAAAAATGGCCCTTTTTTCTGATTGACTATTTTCATTCAGTAGTACCTACTTGTCATTTTCATGAGGCAATTTTGGAAAGGCAATAGGACTTTTCAAATTAGATTCATTTTAGCCTTGATAGAGTCTAGATGTGATTTCTAATTGTAAAAAGTTAAATTAAATAAAATTTTAATTTGTTTTTGGACTTAGTAGATTTTTCAGTTAAGAATTATTTTCTAGTGTTTGTTTTAAAGTACACCAGTATAAAGACTAAGTCCATTTCTTTTTCATTCTGAAATAGTGATTTTTCTAAAGTTCAAGTTTAGTAAGTAAGTTAATTCTTTTAATTGAAGGCCTTTTTGTTTCCAATCAATTTTTATAAAGATTAAGTTGTTTCTTTTAGTAATTGAAATAAATTCAGTTTTCAATTGTAACTAAAGTTTCGTATAGGAATTAATATAATTATTCGTAATTATATTAATTTTCCTATTTTTAAGTTGTACAAGTAATGACTAAGATTTTCTTCTAAATTTTCATTCTCGTTTAATTGTTTTATCCTTTTTTTTAATTATACATATTTATTTCTTTGTTGTTATTAATTTTCTTTGTTAGTTTTAATTATTAAATTAGTTGTTTTGAGCCCAAAACCTTTGCGTTTTATTGCTAATAAAGTTTAGTTATGTTATTGACAAAAGGGTCATTTAAATATTTTCTTTTAAATAAAATGGTGCGTGACCGGCAGTGATCCAGAATTATAAAAGGTGAGTATTTTTACATTACTTTAATACAGATTAATAAAGTTGATATTCATTGTTTGTTCTTCTGTAATTGAAACCGCTCGTAAAGCTTGAATCAAACCCGTAACAATTTGAATATCATATTGGCATTCATTTGGATTGAGCTATAAAATTAGTATTCTTTCTGAATGTAAATAATACCCGCTAATTCAAAATTGTTACAATTCTACAGATCAGTAACGCGAGAACGGCGGTGTGTCTACCAGATTGGGTAAATAAATTTATTTTAACTAAAACTTTATAATCAGATATTTATACAAACAGTATTTATATTTTAGCATGGCTGGTAGTCCAGGACCTTCTAAAATGAAACCAGATGGCCAATGGCAATATTTCTTCAAAGGTTAGATGTCAGCACGATAACTGAATATATTCTGCACCAAAACTATAAAGATGCTCGTAAGTTGGAACGAATAGATTTTTGAACTGTTTAGCCAAAACCTTAGGACGTCGATTAATGGAAAGGCGATGGCAAAGTAAAAAAATCCCTAGAGAACTAAAATATTCTTTACAACGAGTATTAAATAAACCTACTGGAACCGAAGAGATCCCAGCGGAAAAGGAGCGCGTGCACAATGGACGTTTATGTCATATTTGTCCATCAAAAATAAAAAGAGAGACTCAGTATCTATGCGTTATTTGTAAAAAACCGATTTGTTATCAATGTGCCCAAAGAATTTGCTTAGAATCATGATATAACAATTATATGTAATAAATATTATATTTTTCTGTTTTCTAATTTTGCATAATTTCGAAAAATAATTTAGATTTTTGTTTAGTAAAACAAGTTCTTGATACACAAAAGATTCTGATAAACTTGCCAGAGGGCGCAATTTGTAATCATTAGAGTTTTTTCGATTTTGCTCCAAAAACTTAAATGGCACGGTATAACTACAATCCCATAATCGCAAACTAGATTACATTTACAAGAAAAGTATGAAAACCGCAGTTCGATATCTTTGTTTTCAAAATTATCGCCAAAACAATAATCTCAAAGTCTTTTGTTTAATGCAGAATCACAAAATAAGACAGGTATCATTTAAATTATATAATATTATATAATAATTATTATTGTGCGTCATACTTTTTAGACCAATATCTAACAAAATAATCTTTAATCAAAGGTTTTTTCTTTTAGGAACTGAACATGTTTTGGAATCATCTTATTCCGTTTTCAGTGAGTTATTTAATATAACACAATAATTTGAATTTAAAAAATGACTTTTCTTAAACGTAAAATTCAATCAAATCTAGATTCTTGACTTAGTCATTAAGGTTATGCCGAAATATGTTTGGTACCTAAAAAAAATTAAAAAGTTATTACTTTAATTTTTACATCTCCAATTTCGCGAATTCACTCTGGAATGGACAATTTATTTAAACTGTTTCATGTTTTTATAGAATAGTTCGTAATATAAAATTAAATTCTCTAACAAGGCATCAAAAAGCGTGTTCATACTGTTTTCATGAAGAGTAGAAACACATTTATAAAAGAGCAAAAGACAAAACAAAACGGAAAATAAAATTGCAGATTCTACTTTCAACCAAACTACACAGCATCCTTTATGCGTTAAATCCGACCCTTTCAGCAAGGTCAGACGGCATCGGCACCGTACCTAAAAACGGTTATAAACATTTTAAAACACAGTAGCAGTGAAATCTCAACGAGAAAATTTCCCATGGGACTTGTATACGCAACATATACATATACACAACACGTTAACAGTAAAATGGACTTCTCAAACTAGAAACAATCACACATCTCTCTATAGAACTAGGTATTTAATTATTTAGTTGGGGTGTGTCAGAAACTTTCGAGTACAGAGTCTCACCTCAAGGACTTTTTAAACTTTAGAGTGAAATATTCAATTTTGAAAACCATCTGGCGTTAAAAGTTTTGTGCGGCTGCAGAAAATGTTTTCTACGTTTAATTGCAGTAAATGAGACAATGTTAATATTTTAATAATGAATATGTTATTAACTTTGGTATATTTTCGCTGCTCCTGAGCATTAATTAACGGTTAAAATGCAGAAATTTTGCAGTTTTTAGTTTTTTATTATTTTTATAAATTTATATTGTTTATATTATTTAATTTGCTGTTTACAGAAGAGTGTGACGCGAGAATCCCCATAAAGTGCATATTATTAGTTGGTGTTTTTTTTTGAAAATCGTGTAACTGGAGTAGTTTTCTTAAATTCTTAAATTTCGAGACGAGTTTCCATGCTTAAACGAACATTTTCCCGTCTTTGTAAGACAGCAGATATGGCTTCCGCTTGATGGTGCACTTTAGAACAAACGTCAGCCCACATATCTCCGAATAATTTTCAGAGAGGCCGATTCCAATCGCCTTTCAAGGTGCTGTTTGTAGTAGTTAATGACTGCTCTTTGTTTATTGCATGGACACACAAATCGCCGGACCTAACCATAATGTTTTTTTTTTTGTGTGATGTTTACCGTTTTGATATATGCTTCAAGAAACCAGGACATCTGTTTTACGTAGGTTTAATTCGTGTTTGGGTAATTTCTTGAAAAATTAAAAGTTCCTTTTCTTACAACGTTTTTTTATTACTTTAAGCGTCACGAGTCAATAAAATTGTAAATTGACATTAAATTCTAAACTATTGAAACGTTTGTTGTTAATTAATTAAAGTGTATAGAAAATAATTATTCAAATTATTTTTTAATAAACTTGTTTATTATTTTTGGGTAATGTGACAAAATTATAGAAGTAACAGTTAGGTAGGTAGGTAGGTTCAAAATGAATAGGTCTGCGCCGGACCCTCCACTGCGACCACCGAGGGTCTACCGGGTGTCCCACCGGGAAGGGATTCGATCGATTATTAAAAAACTACACTCTGAAACAATCTGAAAATATGGTATAGCACGTAGGTCGGCGGGACCAATTCGGCTAAAATGTTTTTAAGGATCTAGTACTTCCGGTGATACCGGAAGTAGGTGTCAACTTTCTTATTTCAAATACCACCCTATATAAATTATATTTTTTTGGATTCTCTTTGTAATTTTTAAGATATTTCATGCATAATATGCTATACCCCTATAGCCGTTTTTGAAATATTTTATGTCAAAAATAACGTTTGCAGATTAAAGAATAATTACAATTTTGTATTATATTATATGGATGCTTTAATAATTTAATTTGTTAGAATACTCGAGGAGCTATAGAATCACTTTAGGCGCCTACGTATATTTTTGTAGTAAATATTAGTACAGGGTATTTGAAAAAAGGATAAAATTCAAATTGAAAAAAGTGTCAAAAATCAAAATTGTTAAATGGCAACCCCCAATTTTATATTTTTTAAATTTTTTTGCATCAAAAATAAGGGCGAGTTTATGGAAAGATGTCTATTCCAAAAATTAATAGTTTTCAAAGTATTGACAATTTTACATTTTATATATTAAATAAATAAAAAAAAATATCTACACTTAATTATTATGTTTATATTTTTACTTTCCCGCACAGGGAAAGTATTGTGAACGCGCTAAAAAAAAATTGTGATAAAGACGGATATAACCATTTTAAAGATCCTTTAGACGAATAAGAAGGAAGTTTGTCTGTCTGTGTGTGTGTCTTAATGTATTCTTCCACGAGAGCGCCTAAAAGCTTTAACCAATTGAGCTAGGATAACCCATTAGTTTTACCCCTGTGATAGGGGTGGACACAACCGCCAAATTTTCAAATAGCAGTAGAACTCGAGTGATAAATCATTAAAAATTAAAAGCATTTTTTACTTTTGATATTTGCCGCCATAGTTGGATCTATAATAACAGCTCTGGCAATTTTTTTTTTTCATAAAGTACTGAGTTTGTTAGGCTCATGTTTCATTTGAAATGGAACGGTAATTCAAATAATTATAGTACAAATACAATATTATATTTCATACTAAAAAATATTTACTGAATATACAAATATAGTAAGTTAAACTTAAATCTGGAAAATGTTAAAAAATTATGTTAAATAATTTCTTCGTTAATTTTAAATTTAATTTTTTTTTGTATAACATTTCTAGTACATTTGTTAAAATTCGCATTGTATATGTTTTCGTGCCTAATGTAAGAAACTTCTAAAACTGAATATTTACGTTTTTGTTTGCAAAGTATAATATAGTAGATACATAACACTAGGAAAATATGGCAGCTCAAAATCAACAAATTTTAAGTTGTAACTGCCTAAAACTTGGAAAGTTAAAAAATTATGTAAAGCATTTCTTCCTTAATTTTTAAGTGCATTTTTTTGTATAACGTTTCTAGTATATTTGTTAAAATTCGCATTTGATATGTTTTCCAGCCTAATATAAGAAACTTCTAAGACTGAATTTACGTGTTTGTTAAGTATGCGGTATCTATTATTAGGAAAATATGGCAAGAAATTTTAGTTTTTAGTTTAGCATGTTTATAGCATTTATATTTTCGTTAAATATTAAAAATCGGGAAAACTAGTAATTCTGTGTTTATATTCAACATATAGGGTAAAGAATTAACATGCATTTATTGAGGTTTTCGCCACTCTTTAAACCAAACATAAACTGGGAAAGTAAAGAAAAATTTTTAAGTTGTGAAAACCACTGTAACCTAAAAGGAGAAATATTTTTTAGGCTGCAGTGGTTTTTATATAAAACTTAGAAATTTGTTTTTAATTTTTCTTTACTTTTTCCAGTTTACATTTGATTTAAAAAGTCGTGAAAAATCCAATAAATGGACGTTAATCATCTTCCGCCACAACAAACCTGCAGATTTTCCACTCAATTTTTCCACCAGAAGTACAGATGCCCTTCGGTATAGATGTTCGCCATTTTAATTTACCGAATTGGCAGCCCTTTGAATCATTGGTGGTTTTTCTAAATTTTCAATATGAAATGATTTATAAAAGAAATACAATAAAATAATAAGTTTTCAACTTTAATTATGTAATTTTAAACTTTAATATTTTAATGCATTTTTTGTACATGAAGTGGTGAGTTATACTACTAAGTATATCGTTTGATATATCAGTGCTTTCTTGTTTCTAGACATATTCCTCTTTGTCATATAATAATTGATGTTGTAATAACCACTGATGATGAGGCTTGGAGCCTTGAAACATGTCTGGTTTTACTATTGACGTATAGAGCGATTATTAAATTTATTTCGTGGTGTTGACTTTCATTTCACAAACAAAAGATCTGACTCCATTTCAGTATGGACAATTTTTCACGTCTACAGAAACTATCTGGGTACATAGATCACCTAAAAATGTTGTACAAATACGGTAAGTATAATGAAATATTCAGATAAAGTTTCAGTAAATTCGCATAAATATTCATGAAAGTACAAAAAAATTACGTACAATTACGTTCTTACTGTACAAAAATGGTATTTTTCCTCCATTTTTTATGTAAGAACACTGTAAATTTTAAGTAAATTCCACTATTGTTTTACGAGCATTGTACATTTCTGGACCTTATTGCAAAAATACGTTAAAATATTGGTATTATTTAGACAGCGATTGTGTAAAAGTACACGTAACTAAGCGTACTTTTATGTTGTAATCTTAATCTTATAAGTGTATTTTTACATGACATGCACCGTAATTTTGATTTGTAATTTTACGATATTGTGTAATTGTACACCAAATTTAGTGTAACTTTAATTTGTAATTTTACCTTAATATTGTATTTTTACACTAAATGTGGCGTAATTTTAAATTGTAATATTTCGATTAATATTGTAGTTGTACAGTCAAGGTGGAAAATTACGTGAGGGAATGGTTGAATAAATATTACAGTTATATTTTACGTAAATTTACTATTCTGTTTTAACAGTGTTCCAAATTATTATATTAAGTAAGTCAAAGTTGTATGTTTTATTCAAATTTCGTAATAATAAAGTTAAAGAATGATATTATATCTCTTTTTATAGCCCTTTCTTCAGAAAAAAACAAAGAATCGTTTTATGTGACAATTCTCTTAATGGTAAGTCCATTTTTTTTCAAAATTCAAAATAAATGCGTCATATTAGTCTAATAGGTTGCGAAATTTAATCAAAATCCAACTAGAAGTAAATAAGAAAAATTTGCATTAGTTTTGAAATTTTCAAAACGATTTTTCTCCGTTTTTAAATTTTGCTACATACCTCCTCTATCCACTTGACTCTTCTATTATCTAATTTAAGTGGTTGTATTTATATTTATTTTTGTTATTGTTGTATATTGTTATTATTATCGAATTAAAATTGGACATAATTCTTCGTAAATAAGGAAATAGAATTAGACACATGTGATTTGGATTTACTCTATAGCCTGTTACTTTTAAAACCTTAGAAAAATGCTCACCCTGTATAGTCCTAAATATTATTAAATATAAACATTCTCTAGTTATTATAAGATATGCGGCACCAATTATAAGTATCTATTAAAATATTGATAAAAATCAAGTGCATCTATAATGATTATTTGTTACATGCACCTTGAAATTTGTAGCAACCGCGCATGCAGTGTACAAAATTATGCTCTCTGCAATTAAATCTAATAATTTGTTTATAGAAGGTCACCATCTGTAGCATGTTAGAAAAACAAATTGAATAACTTATTTTATCATTCTATCAAAATTAGTGTCAGTATAAACAACAACATGGTATCTCTAACAAGTGAACATTCCAAATTTGTAGTGAGCGTCGCTGAAAAACACGGGTTTAAAGATTATGATATTGAATTAAAAGGTGGTACAGCAAAAGGTGATGGATTCATGGGTGTTGTACAATTTTTGACAGTGAAAGAAAAGAAATCCAACAAGAAAATAGATTTAGTCTTAAAATATTCACATAAAAATAAAGCGGTACGGGCACAAATGCCTTTAAAATTAGCATATAATAGAGAAATTTATATTTACACAAACGTTTTGCCGGAATTTGCTGAATTACAAACTGTGTATAATGTAGAGGAGCCATTTAGTTCATTTGCAAAACTATATGGATACGTTGATGCAGATACGGATGAGGCGTTAATTTTTCAAAATATGTCATCAGAAGGTTATAAACTGTGCAATCGCAAAGAACCAATGGATGAAGCACATGTAACTCTTGTAATGAAAACTTACGGTAAATTACACGCTGTGTCTTTAGCCATGCAAACATTGCGCCCACAAAAATATAAAGAGTTGACAGAAAATCTACAGGATATATTAACCGACGATGCATTTGAATTTAAATCGCAAGCTAGTGAAATGTACAAAAACTATTTCCAAATTGGATATGATGCCATTGGAGACCATCCAGCAAGAAAAGCTTTGGAGGAATTGGAAGACAATTATGAACAATTTGATGCTGATATTAAAGATAGTAAAGATCATATTGTTATTGTCCATGGTGATTGTTGGTGTAATAACATGATGTTTAAATATGAGGTAGGTAAATATTAACTAATGATCTGATGAATTTTAAGTTCGAGAAAGTAAATTATTTCTTATCCCATTCAATTCAACTATAAAAGAGTTTAGTTTCATACTTTTAGTAATTGTTTTCATGGCATGCATATTATGTGTTTAATTGATTGATTCATTTATATATCACTCCTAAAAATAGGAATCTACCTTCACAATAATGATTCGGGATGTAGAGTTTAAAATTACAAACTTTTCTTTTATTAATGGAGTACCTTTTGGATCAATATTTTTATCTGAGGGGTACCAAACTTTAAAAGAAAAAAATAACTCACAAGTTTAAAAATTAATCAATCTTATCGTTTATAAATATGAGTAACACTGGATGTTCGGGATTCGCCCCATATAGGTACATGCCGCACCGGGAACTAGGCAGATTTGCTAAAATACTTGTTACTGACACTTCCGGTTATACCGGAAGGTGGTATGGACTTTCTTATTTCCAATGGAATACAGGAGAAGGAGTTTGATAATTCAATCAATCCGCCGCTCCACATTTTTCTGGTTCTGCTGAAACACGGGGAAAGTCTGTGGAAACACATCTGCATCGTGTAATAGGTAGCTAGATACTTACCTGTGAGGAGGTCTATACCATTGTACAAATTGTGTGCTACTTAATTCGCATTCTATATGCGCCTTAAGCTCTGATCCGCTTTAACTTTCCGCTTTGCCACCGCGTCATTTTCTAAACCTTTATCCGCTTTATGTGATGTCAACCCCTTCTTTAAGATTTTTGGAAAAGATGGCATGCAGGACATCTGCATACTCTGCAACAATGTTGGAGCTGGCTGTAATCCACTTGTTCCCAACTTTCGCTTGGGACGATGGTATTAATAATTAAGGATGATATTCTACAGCCTACAAAATGGCGCTTTGGTGAAACTATAAGTTTGCATTCTGGTGAGGACGGTGTTGTTCGTGTCGTCACAGAACATACCAAGTCTGGTGACTTTAGAAGACCTTTGGTAAAGCTGTGTTCTTTACCAAGTTCTAGGGATTATTTTAATAATTTTGGTAGCCAGAGTAAATAAATATTTCCGCTAATTTCAACCCTTACGTTTGCGTAAAGTCTTTCTGGAAAGTAATAAAGGTTTTGTTTGGGACAACTAATTCTTTGTAAGGAAAGTGTTGGGTCAACATTTCGTAATTTTTCATCCTTTTTTCTTTGCTACTTTAATGCTACTTTTTTGCTCGCGTTTAGCAACACTAGTAGAAAAGCACACTTCATCATAAAAAAGTTATTTTCCTAAGAAAATGTAAAACAAAAACAAAATTTTATTATTGAAAAGACATAACGGCATTTTAATAAATAAATCTTGCATTTTCCTTATAAAAATCCAAGAGTCAAATGAGGAACCGTTATTTTCAGAATAATAAAAATTATTGTGTTTGAGTTTGTTACACCTAAAAATACTTTCTATCTCAGAATTTATTTGTCACCTAGTTTATTCTCCACTTCCGTCGCACGTGAGAGTGAATTTCTCAATTCTGCTTTAGTTATAGCTATACAGGGTGAATCATACTGAGTGGCCTATTCAAAGCTCTCGGGAACTACAACAGATATGTTGCTGAAACTTTGGGGTTCGGTAATAGCGGAAAGGTTCTATATTACAACCACCTACTTTGTTATTTTAAATGGAAAGACTACATTTTATATTTTTTTCCGATTCCCTATACAATTTAAAGGCCACTTTCTTAAGCATTCCCTATACCAAAACATGTCCTACTAATAACTTGATTGCACTGTCCATAGATTTGAAATAAATTAAAAACATCTAAGTTCGTGTAATTATGTTGCATTTTCATTAAACTGCAGTAATATTAGCAATTACATAATTGTCACTCTTTGAAGTTTCTGTATACGTAACGTTGATTTGCCTACAAGATAGTTTCTGCAAATTGCAAATTGTATTATGACAAAAATGTACAAAATTCAAAATATTGAAGAAATGGAATATTTTAGGTATTCTAAAATTTTGCTTGCCTGAATGAAATAATCATAAAAATATTGAATTTTTTGTAGTCAAAAGTCGAAGTCGAAAAACGTCAGCTTTTTCGCAAAAAAAAATGTTGGAAAAAATCTGTTAAGTTTTGGTATTTAGAAAGCTTAACCAAGTGGCCTTTAACTTTTATAGGGAATTTGAAGAAGTAGTTCATACTCTCAGTGGAGTGCTAAGTTAATACAAAGCAATCGTCACCTCCACCTCCACAAATTTTTTTTTTATTTGTAAAATTTAGTTAAAATACAACATACATGTTTCGAGGATTTAGGGAATCTAAAGAAAAATTAAAAATGTGGTCCTTCTGTTTAAAATAACAAATAGATGGTTACTTCCGGTATAACCGGAAGTACTCTAAACCCGGAAATACTACATCAATATATAACCTTTCCGATGTTAACGAACCAAAGCTGCAGCAACATATCTTTTGTAGTTCCCGAGAACTTTGAATAGGCCACGCAGGATGAATCACCTTTCTGGACGAGCATTCCCACCAAATTCTCTATACACGAATTACATATCGGGTAGTTTGAAACTACATTCATTTAATACCGAACACAAAAAACATGTTCTAATTTAGTCCGAAGTTCCACAATATTTGGTTATTGTAAACATGTAACTTTTGGTTTCCAATGACTGCTTACTAGAATAAATAGCAAATGCATGAAAAATTAACGTAAGTTAGAAAAGTGTGCTGTTGATGTCGATAACCTTGTTTGGTTAGGAATGAGTTATGCATTTTTTTTTTGTCAGCAATGTAGTAGATGTTTTTCTGTTGGGCATACTCTATATTAGGCTTATCTTTAAAAACTATAAATTTGTGTACGAATTCGTTCTGACGTTAAGTGTGCATATATGTATATATATTTTAGGAAATTTGAGTTGAAGGCATGTTAAGACTGAGAATAAAAAATACTCTAATCCAATTGATAATATCTGTATACATGACATATTCTACATAATTTGTTGAGTATATACCCCTGATTCTAATAATTTGTATAGATTCACTAATTGCTAAGTAGGTCAATTTTATACAATACAAATAGCTCAGATGACGTATTAGAGATAACATCTTTCATTAAAATTGAATAAGTGTGCGTGGGAAATGATATTAGATAGAATTATTATCCCAGTAATGGCTTTCAATTAATGATAAATTTAATAGTGCATAATGTATTAAAGATATTTTAATTGGTTCTAAAATAAATGATTTAAAATAATCTATTAACTACATAAACATCACTGATATTTGTTTTAGTTTGTGATTTTAATTTCGTGTAGGTACCTACACTAAATGCGCAGTTGCTCGATTCAAGATTTGCAAGCACTTTGGTGTGCTTCCCACCGTTACCAATCCAATAATGCCGAAAATGACTACTGCTTAAAACGGTTGTTAATTGTCTTCAGTTAACAGCTGGTCTACTTGGAATTCACACATTACTCGATTTTGCACATTGCACCTTTGTTCTTCGGCAGTCGCAGATTTTTTTTTTCAATCAAGATCAAGATGATATTTTACTTTTTGGGATAAAGATATAGAGAAATTAAGAGAGCGAATTTTGATCTATTGGATGTGAAAATACATGACAATGGTGCAAATTTATATTGCCTAAAGCGATCGTCAAATGAAGAATGACTTATGATTAATCAGTTGGAATTTCACACAATTTCTGATTTCTTCAATTAGTAGTAGTATTTTTATTTGATTCGCTTAGATATTTTATTCTGAAGAGAGTGTGTGTGTTTGTTTTGGCGCGAAATTATTACGGCTCCCTCCATGGATATTTAGCCTCTAATTAAATTTAAAATATCGAATGATAAGAAAAGCCACTGCTTCAATGAAAAAATATTATTTTTCATCCCTTAATATTTGAATATTTTCTTTCAATTTGATTTTTAGGTCATCTTCTACAATTTCTACATTATCACATAAAATTTTATGATCGGTACGCGTATTTAGCTATGTTGGAATTTTGAAATTTTTATTTTCTTATAAAATCTTGATGGTCTTTTGTTCAAACTTTCAATGGTCTGCTTGTCTCTCCAATATAATATTTGTTACAAGAACTTGGAACTTTGTGAATGCATTTTTTGTTTTTGTTTTATTAGGAGGACTAGTTTTATTAAAGTATGCTATTTTCTGTTTTGAAATGTGTTGTCATCATCATCAGTATTCACTCGCTAGCGGATATGAATTATTCAAACTCAGGGAATTCTGTTATGGCTAAACAGACCGATCCTAGAAAAAACTGCGGACCGAAATAACGACCAGCGTGCTCCAATATCATCTAGGTATTCCTCCGGTAGCTTGAGCTACAGGTGTTGGAAACACAGTTTTGCTCGGTTGGCGTTTAGACATTCTCTATTAAGCTTAAATTTCCTTCACTGTTGTGGTTGTTTTGCACGTAGACGTAGGGTCATACAGGTTCGCACAAGTCGATGATCAGCCAGCCATCATCAGCACTCGTTAAAGCCTCGACTTCATGTGGGTCACTAGCGCGAACAATAACTCTATCAAGCAATGGTAAATCTGAGACAATGCATATGGGGTTGCTTGTCGTTTTTTTCCTTTCCAAAAGGAAGTATAGCCACCACCATGTTCTTTCAATTGACGTTCACCTGATCTTCTGGTTTCACTTAATGCAGCAATATCAATGCTGAATCGTTTTAGTTCACTGGCTATAATTGCCGTACGTCGTCCTGGTCTATTAGTGGTGTGGGTATCCATGATTGTGCGGACGTTCCATGTCGCGAATTACAAATGTTTAGCTGTATTATTATTATTATTTCGACCGCAAATTGTGCACTCTCTGGACGCGGTAATCCAAAGAGGCGGATGGGTGGACTGACAATGTTAAGGTCACCTTTTATATCCCCTTACCTATGCGGGGGAGCAGAGTAGACCATACAAAGGACTGCTGTCACGACTGCAGGACCGAGCAGCTCCACAGTCCCAAATCCTGAAGCTGAACGGCCATCACTCACTCGACGCCTACGAGCCAGTTTATCACTAAGAACTTCCAGATCCCACAATCCTGCTCCATTCGCGACTCCCCGATCGCTGCAGGGCTTTTGATGGTGACGTTTGAACTTCCCCCAGAGAAGTCGTCTCTCTGGCCTGTCTGAAATGAAAAGTGTGCTATTAATGTGAGGGATATTTATGGTTACTCTTCTGCGGTGTTGTTATGAGTAGGTCTGATATAATAAATTTCGCGGCATGGTCTATTAATAAAATCATTTTTAATGAGTGCAGTTTTGATATGCGCTCTTCCTCTAATCAAATAAGATTATCTATTATAGCATACTGATTTGTTGATTTCTTTTTAGTTATGGATTTCTTGATCATTTTTGCTTAAAAACATCTTCTCTATAAACTTAATTACGATATATAGTTTTGTTACAATATTTGGGGTAACCTATTTCGTAGAATGTAGAATTTTCCGCATAATCATTTTGTATGTTATCTTTTTCTTTAAGCAATTACTCACCAGTATTCCATTTTTAACAGGAAATACAGGGATTAGTTGATTATTTTCCTTTTCATTATGGATTCCTTAATCAGTTTTGCTTAAAACAACGTCTCTAAAAAGTTCGATTTACAGTTTTCGCATTTAATATTACACTAAAAAAACAGTAGTGGTTGGCCAATTAATTAAACTATTTTATTGAACTTCACACCAAAGGTAGAAATACAAGAAAAAATAAGAACATTTTAAATTAAAAACTAAATGAAAATTAAAATTTGTTAGCAAAGGACCTCCGATTGATTTAATACATCTCAATAATCGTTTATTAACAGAGCGCAGATTCATCTAAAAAGTGTTTAAACCTGTGTAGATTTAAAAGCAATTCTTCCAAACAATCGAATAGTTTTATTAAAGGAAAATTTAGATCTGAAGGAAAGTGATATCGTTGACGTTTCGCAAAAAAAAATTCGTTTTTAGCATTATTTAGTTAATCACTACATTACTAGTAGACATATCAGCGTGTCCCAACTAAAATTTGCACCCCCATAAACTTTAAAAAGGTTCAGATATTTAAAAAATCCTGAAACACGTCAATTTTATTCTTAAGGGGGCTCAATTCTTATCATATTTTGCCTTGCAAAGGATATAAAAAATTAACGTAAGCTAGAAAAGTTTGCTGTTGATAACGAAAAATGTCGATAACCTTCTTTGGTTCGTTCTGACGTTTGCATATGTATGTATTTTAGGAAATTTGAGTTGAATGCATGATAAGACTGAGAATAAAAAATTTGGTATACGTGACATATTCTACATGATTTATCGAGTATATACTTCTGATTTCAATAATTTATATGGATGCACTAATTGCTAACTAGGTCAACTTTAACCAATGACGTATTAGAGATAACATCTCTCATTAAAATTAAATAAGTGTGCGTGAGAAATGATATTGGATAGAGTTATTATCCCAGTAAATTTAACCCAGCACATTTAATAGTGCATAACGTATCAAAGATATTTTAATTGGTTTTAAATAAACATCACTGACATTTGTTTTAGATTGTTATTTTAATTTCGTATACACCAAATGAGCAGTTATAATTTCCCTTAATCATTCCAATCCCACAATGGCGAAGCTAAATACTGCTTAAAACGGTTGTTACCTGTCTTCAGTTAACAGCTGGTCTGTTTGGAATTCACAGATTACTGGATTTTGTACATTGCACCTTTGTTTGAGCAGATGGTAGCAAAGTGCAAGTTCTGTTTCTTCAATAATTTAGCGTAGTATTTTTATTTGATTCGTTTAGATGTTCTACTCTGAAGAAAGTGGATTTTGATATAATCGACAAATGTAAATGAAATTCTGTTTGTTTTGACGCGACATTATTACGCTCACTCAATGGGAATTCCGTCTCTAATTAAATTTAAAATATCGAAGAAAAGCCACTGCTTCAATGAAAAAATATTGTTGTTCGTGCTCTAATATTCGTACTTTCGTATTTTCTTTTAGTTTTATTTTTGGGTCTAAAATTTTACATAAAATCGGCGTCTTTAGCTATGTTGGAATTTTGAAATTTTTATCTTCTTATAAATGATTTTATTTTATTCTAACTTCGGTGGTCTCGTTGTCTCTCTCATATAATATTTGTTACACGAACTTGGAACTTTATAAATGCATTTTTTTGTTTTTTTTTTTATTAGGAGTTAAAGTTAAAAATTAAGGTACCTATACTATTTTCTGTTTTGAAATGCGGTGTCATCATCATCAGCATTCACTCGCTAACGAGTATGAATTATTACAACTCACGGATTTCTGTTTTGTGAACCCTAAGATGGTTAAACTGCCCGATCCTAGAGCCTCAAATTTTTTCACAAAACTTACAGACAATCACCACCATTTATCGGCAGTTGTAGAGGCGCTGCCTTATCCATGCGTTCTCTCTTCGCATCCTCATGTAGTCGACGCTGCCCTCGTAAAGTAAATTAAGTAAATTAAAAAAAAAACAGTGGTGGTTGTCAAATTCCTTAAACTACTTTATTGAACTTCACATAAAAGGTAGAAATACAAGGGAAATAAGAAAATTTTAAATTTAAGACTTAATGAAAATTAAAATTTGTTAGCAAAAGACCTCCGATTGATTTAATACATTTCAATAATCGTTTAATAAAGGAGCGCTTAATTGTTTAAACCTGTGTAGATTTAAAAGCAATTCTTCCAAACAATCGAACAGTTTTATTAAAGAAAATTAAATGCAATTCTCCGTTTAAAGCTGAAAGGAAGTGA
Source organism: Apoderus coryli (assembly GCA_911728435.2). Classification (NCBI taxonomy): domain Eukaryota; kingdom Metazoa; phylum Arthropoda; class Insecta; order Coleoptera; family Attelabidae; genus Apoderus; species Apoderus coryli. The sequence continues at coordinate 33,396,419 of OU452199.1, forward strand.
TATCGTTGGCGTTCCGGCAAAAAATCCGTTACTTAGCATTCTTTGAAATTTCTCCCATTGTCAATTCGGATCATTCGTTGAAATTGTAAACACGATTTTTGACAGACTAAAAAACTGTATCTTATCCGCAATAAAGTTCTTATCTACAAAAAATTTGGATGCAAGTGGTAAAATTTTCGTTATTGAAGTAGGGTTTAGAATGTTAGTCAATTCGTGCAAATCGGCCTGTGCAAGCCAGTTTGTGCAAATAAATTGTAAATCGAAATCGTTTTGTTTGCGCTATTCAAAAATTTGGTCTCTGTGAAATGTCTTCCGCCTTGAAATTTAACTGATGTTGGTGCAGATATGTAATAGTGTGTGTGTAGTAAGATGCTTCGGCCCAACTGTGCAGACCATTCTCACTTATATTGACACCTGTTTGAGATTACACCTTCAAATAATACAGTAGATGCTCACTGAATCTGGCTTTTGATTAATATAGTGAGGTTTTCTTCATTTAAATAGTTTTATGATTGATTGGTTTTGTGCAAAGGCCAAAGAAAGAGACTGCTTGATATAATTTATACAGCCCTATAAATCATACCCATGGTTAATGTTAAAGCTCAAGCATACGAAATTTTATTTGAAAAACTAAAAAAAAGTGATGCCAATAATGCAAACAGAGATGCTGTGGTCAAAAAAACAAATAACTTACGCACAGCTTATAGAAAACAGCTAAAAAAGGTTTTAGATTTAGAAGAACATAATATGAAAATGAAAAACCACTTTAGATAAACTAATACCGACTAACTGAATATGTAAACAAATCTTTTAAACACATTTCATTTACACAAAAGTCTGTACAAAATGGCGTGCGCAAACCAGTTTGCACAAATTAACTGAGAGTCTAAACGTCCCTTAAAACACATTTTTCGCTTTATTTCTTAAACAAAATCAAATCAGCTTCAAAATAATATGTCCCACAACCCCTCTTGCCATTTAAATTTTTTGAAAGGGTAGCTCTGGGTGAAAGCGGGATGTAGGCATAATTTTAAAAATATGCTAAAAATTGATCCCCGTAAGATTAAAATTGAGGTGTGTCAAAAATCTGAACCGTTTTAAAGATTATGGGGGGTTCAAATTTTAGTTGGGACACGATGTATAACTAGTTGTCAACCCTATAAAATAAAATTCAGCTTCTAAATTGAAAAACTAGTTTTTTCTCAAAACTAGAAATTTAAACTTAAACGCGAAACGTTATGGTCTCAAAAAATTGTTGTCTATTAATTTTATATTCGCATTGAGTATGTCTCCCCGGAGAAAGGTTCTGATTTGTATTACACCATTAACGTAGGACATCCCCCGTCGTGTAAATAATGTGGCTCCGTCAGTAAACATAATTTTAGTTATAAGAAAAAAATAGATAGTTGTCGTGAATTCTGGAAATAGCGCTCAAATTCGTGTCTTCCCGGAAGATCTGTATCTAAGGGTTTTCGTACGGGCGTAAAATAAAAATATAAAAAACTCCCTGCTTCTCCTATAATTGCCACACAAAGATTCTAATAATAATAATAATACTAGTAATAACTTTATTAGCCTTGAGTGAGTACAAAAATCTAATAGTACATAGGCATGTCAAGTAAATAAACAATATAAAATCACACAAATTGAATGGTATCAACATATAGCTAAAACTTATACACAAAAATACCTGTATATGTACATTAAACCAAAAACATACAACGTCAGAATAAGAGAGTCAAACAAAAACAACAGTTCGTCACCACACAAGAGGTCAAAACACAATAAAGAAGGATCATTAAGAGCAGTGCTCAACATACTCGCTCAGACTGTAAAAAAGTGTAGTATAAGGAATTCCTTTAAATTTCTACTAAATTGATGAATATTTCTCGAATTTCTAATAGATTTAGGCAACATATTAAAATAAAGTGGTCCAGAGTAATCTGGTGACTTTTTAAAAAAACTCATGCCGAGGCCTAGATAAAAGCATCCTCTCTCTGCCACTAGTCGCATAGTCGTACAAGGAGCCATTACGCCGAAACCTGCAGATGTTTTTAAAAATATACGTCAGGATTTTAAGCAAGTATATACAAGCAACCGTGAGTAAACGCCATCGTCTAAATGTCTCCCTACACGAGAAATTGTAGGGCATAAACACCCTGGATATGTCACTCGATCGTCCCCAGACGATAATGTTGTAGGCAATAGTAGCATACACGAAAGAGTAATAAATATTAAGTAGAGCGCCAGTATTCATGTGCCTCCTGAGAGTGTAAATCACGTAAGCCTGGCTGTTCAGTTTACGACTGACGGACTCCAAATGATCAGCCCACTGCAGCCGCCGATCGAAGGTCACTCCTAAAATCCTCGAAGACGTAGCGCACTCCAGCGGATGGCCCTTAAACACCAAGTCGTAATTCAGCACTGCACGATATCTACTGAACTGCAGAGCGACAGTCTTAGCATGATTGATCAGCAGTTTGTTTTGAGTGCACCAGGAATTAAATATATGCATAACGGATAGATGTATCATCGGCATACATAAAAGCCCTTGCAGATGGAATGTGCAGGGGCAGATCGTTTACGTAAAGTAAAAATAGAAGCGGACCCAAAACGCTCCCTTGTGGTGCCCCCACATTAATACTTTTAGATTCCGAGACCGACGAATCAACCCTGACACTAATCTTCCGATCAGACAACTATGAATTAAGTCTCCTTAGCACTCTATTAAACCACTCTCCCGTCCAATGCGATAAATTCCAATCCGCTTTAATTTGTATAAAACTTTTATTGAAACAGCATTAAGCATAATTGAAGCTATCTAATTTGAGCATAATGGAATACTAATTAAAAATTTGATCATATTTATTATAACAACCCAAAATTATCATAGAATAATCGTAAGTGACTACTTATGCTGAAGGCGATTATTACGTGTAGTTTCATGCTTTGCTAACGAAAAATTAGTTGATTTCAATTTATGAGAGATATTTTTTATGTTATTTCGCAGGACTTAGACAACAGTGACAAACCAACCAAAATATGTCTACTTGATTGGCAGATTTCAAAAGTTGCATCACCTGCACACGATTTGTCCTACTTCCTATATATCTGTGCTTCAAAATCAATTCTCTATGACATTGACCATTATCTAAATGTATATTATGATGCGCTATCTAAGAACCTACGAGATTTTGGATGCGATCCAGACAAAATCTTCCCAATGGAATCACTTCAATACCACTGGAAAAAGTATTCTAAAATTGGAATGTTTTGGGCCTTGGCTCTAATACAACTAATTTCTCGAGATTCCGATGAAATGCCCGATTTCGCCGAACTTGCTAGTACAGGTAAAAGTGTAGCAGATGAATTTTCCAATTTAGGAAGTGCCAGTAATTCAAAGATTGTAAATCAGCGATTAAGCGATTTATTGATATTTATGTATGAAAAAGATTTATTATAGTTTTTAGCTTATTGTATGTTTTATAAATTAAGATCATAAGGTGTTTCTTAAGAAAATGTTGCAAATATTATGGTACCTAATTAGTTATTGAAATAATTTCACCTTGTTGTAGTTTTTGTATATTACTTAGATATTATTACCATAACCTTCTTTAGACAAGCCACGAACAGGTAATGGCAACACCGCAAACCTATTACTAAACCAGTCTACTGTACATACTCGGCCGGTAAGCGGTTACAACGAAAATATTTGTAAACTATTTTGTAATCGTATTTTGTAACATAGGTATAATTCTAAATTTTAATCTGTTTTACTATACCAGTTTTATAAAATAAGCACTGATTTAATGAGACCGCCTGTAATTTAATGTAAACATACCCACAACCCACATCGACTGGTTCTCAACGTTGCCAAATTTAAATGTTCATGGCTTGTCTAAAGAATATTTTCAAACGAACTAAATAAACTTCAGATTTATTTGAATATATACGAGTTATGTTCAGTTAATAATGGGAATTTTGTAATTTTGCGGGTTCGATTGGTGGAATTATTCGTTTTTTTTATCAGCGATGAATAGAAGATGCTCAGGGGTCGCTAAACAAAGTAATTAATGATGCAGAACTATTGAAGCCTAGTGTTATGGTTATGATGTCGAATTTAAGGCCAGAACCCAGTACCGAAAAGAGCTTGACAAGTGGTGTGTAATGTGGGGCTATGCCCCCTATATCTCGTAGTAATAATTCTTCAGCTTCTCTATTCGCAAAACTTGCCCCTTGTTACTTTTTCCTGGTCTCATTAAATATTTATAAGCAAGACTAAAATCTGATCGATAAAATAGGTAAATCCTATCCCCAAAAATTAGTTGCAGAAGTGTTTCGAGGATTTGTTGGAGCGCTGGTGTGTATAATATCTAATGGGAACTACTTTGAAGGAGATAACATCGACGAACAAATACAATTATTATTGTTTTTAAAAAACGAATATTCTCATTATTATATCGTATTACGTATTTATTATATATAACCTAAATTTAAATAATAGTTCTATTATTAACAATAGCATAGATTAAAATTTAATCTATAATAGTAAAAAATCAACAGAAATGGCGTACCTACTATTTGTTAGTGGTTTTACAAACACCATCACAATAAAATTAATTAATGTGATAATAACTATAAGCATCTAGCAAGAAAACAAATTTAACCCACATCTCGCCCCTTGGTTGGTGCGTCATCGATATAAATCAATGGGAGGCGGTCGAGAGGGGAATACACGTAGAGAAGCGTGTGAAGTATGAAAATGTTGCTGTAAACAATACCCACTTTTTTTAACATGGTATATATACAATTTGTATTAGGTTAGAAACTAATGAATTAGATAATTTGAAGAAAAAGAAGTGGGAATATTTCTTGCTAGAAATCAAATTGTAATTCTCTGCAATATAATATAATAATTTTTTTATACCAATTATAACATCTTTAGCTGCTCTGTTCCTTTTGCTCCTGACATTAGTCCATTTCTTTAAAGATGCTGTAAAGGAGATTAGATGAGCATGGAGGGAGTTTGCGTTTGAACTCTTTTACAACATTCCACCGCAATGTTCGAAGGGTCTTTTTCGTATAAAATGCAATTCGAGTCTTTACCAAAATTTTAGAAATCATGGACATGCCCTAGAAAAATTTCAAACGTGAGATGAGACGCAGACTCTTTCCTTGAGTATTCTTATTTTTATTCATTTTAGCCTGTGTTTTTAAAGAAAGTGAAAAGCCACTCTTTACAAATATTAAATAAAGATTTAATATTTGCAAAGAGTGGCTTTTGACTACTACTACTTAATTCTGGTTTGTTCTGAGATTTGGTACAATAAAGCATTTATTAGTATTATATATTAAGTGTAGTTTTTTGTTTATTAGGCCGTCGTTTTGTAGAATTTCTTTTGTCCGTTTCGCAAAGAGGAATAATAGTGGACACCATCACGATAACTACTAAAGATACAAATTACTCTTGTTGGCGAAATACTTCGAAGAAACTCTAAAATATTGCTGCCTGATAACCCAAGATACACCTACTTTACCCAATAAAAGACCGCCTTAACTTGACTCAAATATATGCACACAGCTAAAAGAGTTTTAATTGAATAATATTTAGAAAAATAGAATCAGATTTCTAAGTTTATGCATAATATTCATGTGCATAAAGATAAGTTTGGCAAATTTTGCTTTTCTTGTTCTGAAAAAATCATAGCTAGGCGATATCAGTTTAGACATTTGTTTAAAACTTTTGACATTCAGAAATAATAGGGTGATGTAACTACGAAGAGATGGACTTGAGGAACGAAGAAGCATACGGTAACGGTAGATGAAAAAGCTCGTGGTCAGAATATATCACGTAACATGAAAATCAGATGGAAGATGAAATAAAGAATGCCCAGTGCAATTAGGTACACAAAAATATTTCATATAGAAGTTAGATGAGTTTTTGAAATTTTTTTAAAGCTTTTGCTATTTTATTCATTTTAATTTAACCCAATTTAAAAACAAATATTTAAAAAAAAAGTAAACTCCACAAAACGAATGAGTAATACTATTAGTAAGAAATGAGCCATTTCGTTTTTCTTTGTTGTCCTGTTTTGGCGATTTTTCCTTAAATTTAAATTTTTCCTTATATTATGTCTTTTTCATGGGCACATTTCGGCAACACCCGTTTGGTTGATTTGGGAAGATTTTACTGAGTATACAGATGTACTCAGTGAATAGGGTCCGTTAGGAGCCTGTATTTAATTCTGAATCGCGCGTTATGCCTATGTATTATGTATTGCTCCCACATTTCGTACAGCAGTTATTCTTTCTGTGGTTGCACAGTAGAATTTATGTACCATTTCGTTGATTTTTACTTTCACTGCTAGAGTTTTTAGGTTATTGAGAACGGATTGATTTCTACTTTCCCATGACTTTTTAGGATGACCTGTGACAGCTTGGTTTCTAGAGTTTTTAACCGTAGCATGTAACTTTTTGGTGCAGAACTCCATAGAGGTGCTCCGTTTAGCCAGATTGGTTATTACTTTTGCCTGTTGTTCCGCTCGTTGCCTTGTTCTACTTAGATCCTCCTTAAAGATGAGTTTTTTGTCCAGTAGTACTTCCAGGTAGCTGCTGGGCATCGGATTGGGTGGCAGACGTTTGTGAGTAAGTAAGTATATGCTGGCATTTGTTTACTTTTAGCTTCCATCTATGGTAATAATAATGATAATATTTATTCACGCAGTAGCAATTAAACCGACCAAAAGACCTAATGTACTATTAACTAATACACATGCATACCTTACAATAACAACAAACAATCAAACATTCAACAGAAATGCAGTGGCAGCTTGTGGCAGTTTAATGTAGTGCAGCATAACATAAAATAAAGTCATACACTTACTTAATAGGTAGCTAAAATTAATAAGGATATCCCTACTTCGTCAACTGCATAAAATATACGTTATGTTTATAAGTAGGTACCTCACCTAAGTATTGTTTTCTGAAAAACCTTAATTAAAGTGTAATTAATATCTAGAATATATTTACCTACTTCATAATAATACTAAATAAAACACATTTTATGAAACTGTCAATCAAAGTACTTTTCTATTACCTATTAGAAATCATAATACATCTCACACCAGGTATTATTAAAAGGACTGCTTTTATGCATTTGTGTTTATTTATATTTATCAAGCATTTATTTAAATCTCGAACAGGTGTGTCTGTATATTTTTAACCATATTTTTCTGTTCTTAAAAGGATTGTTGATTAAAAAAACTTAAGTTTAGGTAAAATTAAAAAATAAACTATCATTTTTCATAATAACTGCGCTTACCTGATGTCAGCGTAAATATAATTTACGCTGCTGATGTGTACTACTTCCACTTGCTTATTCCATATTAAAGTATGAGATATTATAATATATTATATTATTAAAAAAAAACAATATTTACCCATTTATTTTTTGTATAAATAGGTAGGTACCCACTAATTAAAAACCGTAGGTATATATATTGTTTTAATTTGTTCACTACTTTTTTAGATTTTAAAACTTAAATTATTTAATTAATTTTTGGAAAAACGTTGTGTAGCTTTGGAAAATATAGAGAGTGATACCAGTAAGGCTGGTTATCACTCAGGGGTAAAGGAAAAACATAATAAAACTTCTCTGGTAGCTCAAGGGCAAGGATCTAATGAACATAAACTAAAATGCATTTTTTGTCATCGTGAAGGACATGATATTGTTAAATGTTTCAAATTTATAGGTTTAAATATAACAGAGAAACGTCAGTTTGTGCAAAATAATCGTTTATGTTATATGTGCTTCGGAAAAACACACACTGTCAACCAGTGTAAGGCTAAACGATGCAATGCTTGCAACAGAAGACATCATGTTTTATTACATGAGGCATGGGTAACTAGCGAAAGATTATCCCCAGGTCAAAACGGGAACACTCAGGCTAGAAATAATGACCGGGAAGATAATTCACGACAAACTACAAATCAAGGGTTTTCTCAAAGCAATGCACTTGTAGGTGTATATAATAAATCAAACAGGGTTTATGCAAGTTCAGAACAAATGACCAAACAAGATGCTGTTGTAGCATTTTCGGGAACCTATAATTCTCAAATATTATTGGCTACGGCACAGGTTAATTTAATTACATATGAAGGAATTAAGGTACAGGCACGAGCATTGTTAGATTCAGGTTCACAAAATAATTTTATTAGTTCCAGTCTATTTCAAAAGTTAAGGGGCACAAAGATTTATGATACCAATATATCAATTGGTGGTATTGGGAACACCATAAGTAGGGTTGATAAAACTGTTAATTTAATATTGGAATCACAAAATAATCTGTTTAAAATGGAAACTAGGTGTGCTATATTGGATACAATTACGGCTAAAATGCCACAAATGTTGGTAGATGCAAATAAGATATCTATACCAAATGGGTTAAAATTGGCAGATCCTAAATACTATGTGCCTTCCGAAATTGACATGCTATTGTCAATAGATTGCTATTTTTCTATTATTCTTCCGGATATAATTAGGTTAGGTCCAGGGTTGCCAGTGCTTCAAAATACACTACTGGGATGGATTGTTGGTGGTCAGGCACCAACAAGTGCTAATAAAAATATGGATTCAAGTGTGTTTGAAGTTACTAAATATTCTTGTGTAAATACTAGTTTATTTTGTCAATCAGATGTAGGTGATTTAAATGAAATAATTCCTAAGTTTTGGCAAATGGAGGAGATTAATAATAAAAGAGTTTTATCCTTTGAAGATAAATTGTGTGAACAGCAGTTCATGAAATCATGTATCAGATATAATGATGGAAGATTTCAGGTGGATTTACCCATGAGAAATAGTAATGATCATTTAAGATTAGGCGATTCTATAACTGCAGCGGTACAAAGGTTTAGATCATTGGAAAATAGGTTTGCTAGGAATCCAAGATTGTTTTCGCAATATAAAGATTTTATTGATGAGTATGTCAGATTAGGACATGGAAAAGTAATAGAATCAAAGGTTGATGATAGGTGCAATAAACATAGGGTATTTTTGCCTCACCATTGTGTCATAAGAGAAGAAGCAGTGTCGACAAAATTACGTGTCGTCTTTGATGGTTCGTGTAAAACTTCATCTGGGTTGTCATTAAATGACATTATGTTAAAAGGGTTTCCAGTTCAGCCCGAGCTCTTTGAAATTTTATGCAGGTTTCGTACTTTTATTTATGTTCTGGTTACTGATATAAAGAAAATGTACAGAATGATACAAATCAATCCAAATCAACGTTTCCTCCAAAATATCTTGTGGAGGGATAATACTGAAAATTTGCTTCAAATCATAGAACTTCAGACAGTAACGTATGGGACAAATTCAGCACCTTTTTTGGCTACTAGATGCTTGAATCAACTAGCTAAAGAAGAATCCTTAAATTATCCACTTGCCAGTAGGGCAGTGTTGGAACAGTGTTATGTGGATGATATTCTTTGTGGAGCAAATACGATGTCTGAAGCAATTGAACTTAGGGATCAATTAATTAAGTTATTGGGTTCAGGACGATTTGTTCTACATAAGTGGTGTTCTAATAACCCACATTTGATCGAATCTGTTGAAACAAGTAGTCACAAAGATACCAAGGTGGATATTTGTGATGAGGGTTCGTCTAGTAAAGTTTTAGGCATAGTGTGGCTTCCACATCATGATGTTTTTAAAGTGACTTTGCCAGCAGTTGATCAATGTGATCAGCATGGTGTTACAAATATTACTAAACGTATGGTGTTATCTAAGATAGCACAAATATTTGATCCCATGGGTTATATCGGTCCAATTGTTGTAAAAGCTAAGATTATCATGCAAGAAATATGGGTTAGTAAGGTGGGTTGGGATGAAGAATTGCCCTCTACAATTTTACAAAAATGGAAAGAATTTTTTGGTGACTTACAAAAATTATGTGATTTACAAATACGTAGATGTTTGTTTGATAACAAGGAAGTTATTGAAATTCAAATTCACGGCTTCTCAGATGCTTCTCTGTTAGCCTATGGAGCATGCATTTATATTAGGGCTACTTATTCTGATAAATCTGTTACTTGTAATCTTCTGTGTTCAAAGTCTCGTATAGCACCGTTAAAAACGGTAAGTTTACCACGGCTAGAGCTATGTGGGGTGGTGTTACTATCCAGACTAGTTCATAAGGTAGTATCTGCATTAGACTTCCGGAATTCAAAAGTTTACCTCTGGACAGACTCTAAAATTGTTTTATGTTGGTTAAATTCAGCGCCAAACCGTTGGACTACATTTGTAGCTAACCGGGTGTCAGAGGTTCAGGAGTTAACATTAAATTATGAATGGAATCATGTTCGGTCTCAGGATAATCCTGCGGATATTATTTCTAGAGGATCAACAGTTTCAGATATTTTATCAAAGGTAATTTGGTGGCATGGGCCTACATTTTTATTGGACTATAATATAAATTATTCTAAGTTTACTATTTCGCATGATCAAAAATTACCAGAACGGCGAAATGTTGTGCTCACTCAAGTTGTCATAGATTCAGTAATAGATTGGAAAAGATTTTCAAAGTTTAGCAAACTGCAATGTACTGTTGCTTATTGTTTAAGATTTTCACATAAAAATAAAATTTCTGGTCCGCTGACATTATCAGAAATGAAAGATTCGACAGAAAAAATTGTGTGGCTTATTCAACAGGAATGTTTTTCAAGTGAAATTAAGATTTTAAAATCCCAAGTAGAACATGATCCTCAGGCAGTTTCAAGTAATAGTTTGGTAAATCATTTGAATCTATTTTTAGATAATAAGGGAATAGTTAGAGTAAATGGTAGGTTAAGTAAACTTGACATAGATTATAATAAAAAATTTCCAATATTACTTCCTGCTAAAAATCATGTAGTCAGGCTGCTAATTAAATTGGAACATATTAAACTTGGTCACGCAGGTCCACAGGGAGTATTAGCGAATCTACGATTAAAATTTTGGCCAATTCATGGCATGCGAGAAGTCAAGTCCGCTATTAAGGATTGTGTAATCTGTTTCAGATTTAGAGCGAAAACTTTAACACAAATTATGGGTGCGCTTCCAGTAGATAGAGTTTCTGTTTCCCGCCCATTCTTAAAAATAGGTATAGATTTTGGGGGTCCAATTACTATCAAGCAATCTAGAATAAGAGGTTCTGTAACTAGTAAAGCTTATATTGCATTATTTGTGTGCATGGTATCTAAGGCCATCCACATAGAATTAGTGAGTAGTTTGACTGCAGAGGCATTTCTCCACACATTAAAGAGATTTATTGCTAGGCGAGGTTGCCCGTCTATTATTTACAGCGATAACGCAACAAATTTCACTGGCACAAATAATTTATTGAAGGATGTTTACAGGTTTTTTAAAAGCAACGACAATTTGGCAAAAATAAATGATTTTCTGATTAACCGAGAAGTTGAGTGGAAATTCATTCCACCAGCCAGTCCACACTGGGGTGGGTTGTGGGAAGCAGGAATAAAATCCACAAAATACCATCTTCGGCGAATCGTAGGTAATTTGGTTTTAACTTTTGAGGAAATGACAACGGTATTAGCTCAGATCGAAGCAATACTACTACTACAATACTTTCGTCTGACCCGGCTGATTTAAGTTGTCTTACACCTTCACATTTTTTAATAGGAGAACCTTTAACTTCTGTTCCCGAGAAGGACGTGTCAGACACACATGAAAACAGATTGAATTTTTATCAACTGTGTTCAAAAATTAAACAAAACTTTTGGAAAAGGTGGTCAGTAGAGTACTTAACTCGACTACAAAATAGGCCAAAGTGGCTACATCCTAGTAAAAATTTGAAAAAAGGTACAGTAGTTCTTTTAAAGGATGAAAACCTTCCACCTTTAAAATGGTCTTTGGGTCTAATATTAGAAGTTTTTGTAGGTTCTGATAGTAAAGTTAGAATGGCTAAAATTAAAACAAAGGAAGGAGTATATACTCGTCCAATTACTAAAATATGCCCATTACCATTTGAAGGTAATAATGCTTAGTTGAAGCAAATGCTTCAAGGGGGGGAGAATGTTCCAATATGTAAATACAAATTATTATTATTTTTAAGTTTTCTAAATTTATATTACGGTCTTGTTGCAAATTGATGATTACATAATCATAGTCACTTAATTGCAACCCTATAGCGCCATCTTCTCACCCACGCGCAGTACTAATTTGTTAATTAATATAATATAAGAATTGTAATGTGCACGCCAAACACAATTTATGTAATTTAATTATTGTTAAGAGTTGATTATTAAAAGTTATGTTTAAAAAATTCAATGAGATTAATAATTACAGTCCTTCGAGTATTATTTGGTTGGTAACAATTCGTATGCTATGCTTAGTACAATTAAGCGCTGGCAACTATGTTTATACGAAGGGCGATAGGTGGTTGTATAGTGGGTATATGCCAAATGGCAGTGTTGCCCATTGTTGCTGAATTAAAGATAAAAATGCTTTGAGGCACGCTTCATCTGCATATTGGTGTGTCAGAGGACACAAGCACTGGCAAGGGTGTCAACTGCCGCATACAGGGAACAGAGAGAGATAAATAATGTTTTACAATTATTACACGAATAAAAAAAGAGTGAAATACCTATAGAAATGTAAATTAAGTATGTTAAATAGGTGTATAGGATAAAGCCTGCTTCAGATGAAGACGAAATTCAAAATTACCATTTTATGGTAAAGCAGCTTGAAAATTAAGTATACATTAATTTATAGTTTAAATTTTATATGGAGAAAAATAATTACACAATAACATACAATTAAATACTTAAATATTATTAATTTTACTGATTATGTAGGTGAAGCGTTGCTTCACTTGCTTCATAGGACAAGCCGCCACTGCAGAAATGCAGTGAACTATACTCTAAACGATTGTTTTAACTATAGTTTTTAAGAACTATTAAACGATCAATTTCAGACCTACCCAAATATGTTACGCATTCTTTAATTCTTTTTTTAAACAAAATATTTGAATTTATTAGTTTATATTGCAGCGGAATTTTAGAATACAACCTAGGACCCAAAAAGAAATAACTACGTTGTGCTATCGTCTTGACAGTGTGTGGTATTCTGCTCGCAGTTTCTCTCAAACGAGTGCCGTTACAATAATCTACGGGAGTCAATTCCTGTTTATTCATATGTTGAGTACTCAATATCTTACAACTAAAAAGTTGTCGTATATTAAGAACGTTTGCCTAATCAAAGAGTGCATCTGAAGACTAGGCGCATTTTTTCCTAAAAATAATCTTCAATATCCATTTTTGCATCTTTTCAAAATTGCATAAGTGTGTGTTATAGTTGCACAACCCCATACCAATAATCCATAGGTCAAGTGGGTCTCTACCAATGCATGATATCAAATTTTAAGGTTTTTAAGTCACCAGGTATTTAAATTTATACATTTAATATTCTTACAATACTTAGAAATAACGCTGAACGTGGGTATTTGCTTGCCTTTTTCTTGTTGAATGGGCTTTTCTTGCGATGTCATCTGCAAATAGGGCTTTCCTTGTGTTGGGGTGGCTAGGAAGATCGTTTATAACACTGTTAAACAGAGTTGGTTATAATATGCTACCCTAGGGTAAAACTGAACATATTGCTGTGTACGTGCCTTACATACCTGCCACACTTGTCCGCGTATTACTTGTCGAACCGTGGTTGGTCAACGATAGAGAGTTTCAGGCTTATTCGTTATTTCAAAACATCTATTGACTCTCTGGTTTTACATTGATAAAAGAAAGGTATGCCAACAACGAACTTGGAATTTTCTAATAAAATCTTGTGTCCGGTTTTTACATCATTTTCGGGCGAGTGATGATTAGGTAATATTCATGTCTGGCCGTTCTTTCAGGTTCGTTTAAGCAGGTTGAAGCATTTATCCTAAATTTAGTACGACACGAGTGTGACGAACTTTATTTTTTAAAATCGAATTCAGATAGTTTACCACATTATTTGTTGCAAATTCAATAATTTAAAAACCATTAAACTATCACCGTCACCTCCACAAACTGTTGAATACTCGTCAGGCGAAGTTAATTGGTTTAGTACTAGTGCTTGAAGAGCCATTTAGTACTTAGTTATGACAGTTTGTGGAGGTGACGGTGCATTGTATTTAATCTTGCACTCCACAGTTAAAGTATGGATTATTTTTTCAATTTGATTCGATAATAGTCGGTTTATTATACATATGAAAGCCATAGAAACGAGGAATTTGAACAAACTGACAGGATTATCAGCGAAACATTAGCTAGTGTAAATTTGGGTCAGAATTTATCTAGAAAAATTGTTTCTGCAAGTTTAGTTGCTTGTGGAAGTTTTCTGCCTAGGATAGTACAATTTTTCATTATGTAAATTTCACTACATTATAATATTATGATCAGGAATTAGTCAATCCCTTCATTAGTGATTAGATTAAACCCAAAGCAAATATTATGGTTATTTGTAATTTGACTAATAAACATTAATACTACTAATTTATCCTTAATTAATATTAGATTTTGTAGAGTTTATGTTTTTTATTCATATTCATACTCTAATCACTGCTCTACACCACAGTTTCAAATTTTTAATTAATGTTTTATAATCAATGTTGGTACAATTTTCAATTAACGATAATAGCTTGTTTGTTTTGTGATATGATGAGATTCTCACAGAGCAAATTGTATTTAATAGATTAGATTTTCTGTGATTATTGAGATTATCCAATAATCCTGTAAATCACATCTAAAAGACATCCCCTATATAAGGATATCTAGGATAGCTATTAAATGTCTTTGTTTTATTCCACAAGCTAAACTATATTTTAAATATTTTGTAGAATATTGAAGGCGAGGCAATTTGAAATATGTATTTTTATACTTATCGTGCATTTGTAATGCTCACTCGCAATGATAATAATAATTCTCAAACTGTGTCGAATCCAAAATTAAGGAGAAACTATTATGTCGTCCCCATTAAACATACATACAGGGGTTTCTCATAATAGACTACCCATTTTAATATTTGACTGAATTTTTTTTTTAGTAAACAAAACAACCTTTTTATTTTACTAAATTACAGTATCTGGGATTTATGATATAAAAGTCGTCTACTCCACAATATATTCTATACTCCACGTGTGAAATGGATTATTTTATGAAAATTATAAATATTTGGCTAATTTAATTCTAACTTTTAAAAATCACATCTTCTAAATGGCCTCGACCAACCTCAAGACATTTTTCAATATGAGATAAAAAGTGATTCATTACACGCAAACCTTCGTCTATTCCTTCAACTTCTTCACGAATTTTGACTTTTAGTTTCTCGATTGTACCTGGACGACTCGCAAACACTTTGGCTTTTAAACACCCCCACAGAAAAATATCGGGTGCCATTAAGTCGGGGGATCTCGAAGGCCAAGGCAAATCTCCGAATCGAGAAATGAGTCTGCAATTAAACATTTTCGCAGTACCCTCATTGAGTTTCTGGCGGTATGAGCTGTTTTGCCCCATCTTGTCGGAATAGTAAGGCATTGTTTAGTAATCCTCGTCTATTTAATTCTGGAATTAGAAAGCATATTAACGTAGCGGATGTTACTGTTACAGCGCGGTTATTTTCATCCTCAAAAAAACCAGGGTTAATAATACCAAAACGATCCTAGTCCACACCACACAACAACTTTTGGATTATGGAGGTTCTGTGTAAATATCACGAGGATTTTCATTTGACCAGTATGTAAAATTCTGTTTATTGACCATGCCGTTCAAATAAAAATTTGCTTCGGCAGTCATTAGGAGACTGTGAATTGCTCCTTGATGTAAATCCAAAAATTCTTGACAAAATGCTAACCTTGCTTCTTTATCTTGATTGCTAAGGTGCTGTGCCATTTGGTATTTATAGGGATGAAATTTTAAATTCCTTTGAAGAATTCGGTCTAAGCTTCCCTTCGATATTCCTAGGATAAGGGTTTGTCGATTAGCAGACCTTTTCTTTTTTTGGTGTACGAACTGTTCTTCGACGTCCAGGTTTCTTCAAATTTTGTACAGAACCATTTTCACACCAATGACGAACCCATAACTTAACAGGTTTACGATTTGGCGCGTGACCCCTATTGTTGCTATTAAACTGCCGCCGTAATGCACGCCTAACTTCTTCTATCGAATTGTCTTATGTAAGTTTCTACACAAAACACACGTTCTTGGACTGAATAATCCATGAAAGTTCAAACGGGTGTTGAAATAATCTTTCAAAGCAAAAAAATTAAATAATTATTGATGAAAACTAACAAACTTCTCCTAGAAAAATGACGTTCCACGAAATTATAAATTTAAAATTTATTTTTGACAGGGGCCTACTTGATTAATAATTTGCTTAAATTCCAAAGACTACAGAAGATAATCCCACAGAGAACAACCTATTTAGTTATCTCGTAGGGAATTTATTAATAATATAAAATGGATAGACTATTATGGGGAACCCGGTATAAGTAGCTAGTATTTATAGGCAATTTAAGGTTGATGGAAAACTATTATTATTTGATATTTGAGGTTAAACCTGAGATATTTAATGTAGGGTACCTATATAAAGAATTCATTATGATACAAGGTTCTGGTGAGCTAGGTGGAAAGTCACCAAGCGATATCTGGAGAAACCCTCTCCCAGTGTTTTAAATCAAATTTTTTAACTTCGTATCCAGACATCTTTTGTGATCTATGCTTCATCTGGGATGTTGAACACTCAAACACTAGATGTCGTTTTCTTATTTTCTTATAAATCACCGAACACCTTCATCATCAGCATTCACTCGCTAACGAGTATGAATTATTTCAACGCAAGGCTAAACAAAGCCAAAAATTTGGTCACGAAACTTAAGCACTAAATCACTACCATTTACCAGCTATTGTAAGTGCACTGCTCCATCGATGTGTTCTCTCTCCTTTCGATGCTGTCTCTTCGCATCCTCATGTCGTCGACGCTGCTGTTCAAAAAATTGATGGCCCTCGCAAATTGTATGCCCCTATCTCGGTCGGTCGCAAGCGATCTACTCCCAGTTGTTCTTCTCATCAAAGCCACACATGTTCATGTTGGTCTTAAGAACATCTTTGTACCTCTTTTGCTGTTCTTCTTGATTTCGTAAGCCGACTTTTAGCTGGGAATAAAGGATTCTCTTTCCACCTAGCACCGAGAGTAAGAGAATAATCGTAATAATAATAATAATAATCGTCTTTATTGATGCAAAAAAAAAAAATATAAAAAAGAATAAAGTAAATTAAAAAAAAATAATAAAGAATAAAGTAAATTAAAAAAATAATAAAGTAAAATAAATTAAAATAAAGTTAACAAGATGAGTCATGTAATTATGGCGAAGTTTAGCATTAAGCTATTCTTCCACTTAACCATAATATAACAGTACTCGAAAAAAAAATAAAAAAAATATATAAATACAATGAGCCCGTGATGTGTACAAATTCACATTAGGTATATAGTAAAAGAAAAAACAACAGTCAATGATAGCTAAAACTAAATAAATGATAGCTAGTATAATTATACATAGAAAACAAAAACTAACAAATTTGCGGCGAACCATTTTACATAATAAAGAAAAATCAGCATACAGTAAACACAAAATAAACTAAAGTGAGAAATAGCATTCCATCATAAGCTCTTTTCTTATTTTTTTACGAAACTGGCTTACAATTAATACTTTATTTTCAGAATTCAAATTATTGTATAGTTTAACAGCATTCCAAGTAAAAGATTTTTTGAAAATAGCGGTATGAAAACGAGGCATAGTTAATAAACTCTGGCAACCGATATTTACAGAATAAATATGGTGTCTAAATATTAATTTCTCTTTTAAATACGTAGGTTTGGAGCATATCATTAATCGGTTTATGAAGGTTGCAAAATGGAATTTAACAACAAATTCAAACTTGAGCCACTCAAGCCGTTTTATGTACTGTGTTATGTGGTCAAATTTACGCAAATCAAAGATAAATCTGCAGCAAGTATTCTGAACATATTGCAATCTTCGCTTTTTAGCTAAGTCAATACAGGGATAATAAACAATATTGCAGTAATTTAAAACAGATAACACTAATGACTCACACAACTTTTTTCGCATTTTGAAATTCAGCAAATATTTGTTTGCATATAATAGCTTCAAGCGCACATACGTCGATTTGAGAATCTGATTTACATGGCCATCAAAACTAAGTTTTTCATCCAAGATCACCCCAAGTACTCTCATGTTTTCCGCGAACAGTAAGGTGTCATTTGCTGATCGCAAACTGATTCGTTCTTTAAGAGCAGCACGAGTGGGTTCTCGACAGAATAACATCATTTTGGTTTTATTTGCATTTAATTTTAAATTATGCATTTCAGAAAATTAAGATATTGCAATCAAATCCTCTGATACCTGTTCGTTGACATATTCCGTTTTGGTTTGATCGATAACATATAATAATTGGGTATCGTCCGCAAAAGCACTGACATTGCTAAAATTAACTTGATCAAAAATACTTGCTGTGTATACTATAAAGAGTAGCGGACCCAAAATTGATCCTTGCGGAACGCCAGAAATGACAGGCTTTGCAACCGATGACAAGTTATTGATGCAAACACTCTGTGTACGATCACTCAAATAATTGCGAAAGAACAAGACACAATCCTCCGCAAAGCCATAATAATACAACCTCGAACATAATAGATCGTGATCGATAGTGTCAAAGGCTTTGGAAAAATCTAGCGAAATCAATAGTGCTGCCCGTCCATTGTCAATAGCTCGAAAAATATCATCCAGCAGACTTAACAACGCGGTAGTTGTACTGTGGCACCGTCTAAAGCCCGACTGAAGTTTAGGAATAATGCTGTGAGCATCTAGGTATTCAGTTACTTGAGTAGCGACAACTTTTTCAAGAATTTTTGAAATAACAGGCAACAAACTAATTGGTCGTAAATCGCTGACACTTTGAGGATCTTTGACTTTCGGCAAGGGATAAATCTTTGCCTGTCGCCACGATTTTGGGAAATATTTACATTCGAGGCAGCAGTTGATTATATGAACAATATGATTCAATAATTTTGGAAGGCATAATTTTATCATTTGTAAAGATTTGTGAAGACGATTGGACATAATTATTGTAAGAACCTTTCCGGCGATGGGGAGGAGGGAGATACCGCGATAGATTTCACGGACCTATCGCCTTTTTTAATTATAGTAACAATTGAGGCATCTATCTTGCATTTCATCAGGCTAGTTGTTGCATTTCGATCGATTTAGCTGTCCACCACTGATTCTTTAGATATCGGGTTCTTCATTATATCTCTGAATTCACCATTTGAAAGAGGAGCTTTTTTGATGTTGCGTTGCGATCATTTTGCCAGGTGATGAATGCTTTACGCTAAATGTTTTTCTTGAAAATGGAGCATTATATGAACAAAAAATACCACTCAGTGGCGTAAATTTTTTTGTCAATAATTTTTATTAAGTTACGCCCTAACACCACTCGATTAATAATGTTGATTTAGTTTGAGCCGTATAAAATATAAAATCGCTGCCAAATTTCAAAGATATCGGTAAGGAGACATTTGAGTGAATAAAAAAAACCCAAATTTACTAAAATTAACACCTTGTATCTTGGAAACAATGGTTTTCCGGACGTATGTTTATGGGAACTTTTTTTCATCAAAAGACCTGTGAAACCACCTTGTTAAATATTGCCGCGTCTTTTTCAAACACTCTGTATATTCCATCCTCACAATTTACACCATTACAACCTTGAAGTACAGACTCTGTCAACAGGTGGTTTTAATTAAAAATTATTGAAATCTAGGTATGTTTTAGAGCAAAAAAATATTTTTATAATCATATAATTGTGTCTTTCGTACATCTATTTTATTGCTTGAATTAGGCTATTTTGTTGTTTCTGTTAAAAAACAAACATGTTCATAAAATCAACAGTAACAAAAACTAATTGATTTGGTTAACGCTATGCAATCTATTTACTTGTTTATTACAACAATCGATGGTGATTCGAAGGATGCTTGAAAAATAAATAAACTCGGGAAATTGTAACGCCAGTGCTTTTTTTACGGACCAACTAAAATATAAATAGATAACGACCGCGGCGTCGAAACAATTTTGCTTTATTTGATATTCACGTCACTTCACAATTTTCAATTTAAATTTTTGATTGGGACTGTCACTCACTTCTTGGCTGTACTGTTCCAAAGCAATCTTCTCTTGTATTAACTGTAGATGTAAATTCATTTTCGACAAAATCTGCTTACGTTAGGCGACGTCGAATGCATCCATCTAGTGTGCTGTCAGATATTATGGTTTTGTCTTGATTATTTATTTGACAAGAAATGAAATTTTTAGTAAAGAATTCAATTAAATCAATTTTTGTAATAAAATAAAAAATATATTTTCTTTAGCTTGGCTGCTTTCTTTGCTAGCCACGGCTACGCCTCGTCTAGAAAACACCAGTTTCGGCATTAAATCTGGCGCTTTTCTGCGGAGTAAAACAAATAACTATTAGATATTTTTATATCCAAAAAAAAAAAAAAAATAGTCATTTTATGAGAACTTAATTATTGGAAATTTCAATAAAATTAGATCTGTTAATAAAGCAGTGGAGGAAAGAAGTAAACTTCTCGTTTACAATGGCAATATTTTTAAATTGCTATTTTGGAATATTTCAAATTGTCTATAAATAATAAATAAATTTAAATAATCATTTTATCAAGTTTTCTTGGGTATTGGGACTAAATGAAACTCAGTAATTCTGAATTTTAAATTCTATTGCAACGTTTCGTGCAATATGCGCACATCATCAGGCTAAAAAACATAAAACC
Organism: Apoderus coryli; assembly: GCA_911728435.2. NCBI lineage: Eukaryota > Metazoa > Arthropoda > Insecta > Coleoptera > Attelabidae > Apoderus > Apoderus coryli. The sequence goes on from OU452199.1 coordinate 33,417,309, forward strand.
TTAATAAACTAAAAGTTGTATAAATAAAAATAAACATTCAACAAAAGGACGATGGCCAAACAGACTAACATAACATTTTAAAAATTAGATTACAGTGAGACAGAGTCTAATACCTACCATAGAAAATCTGGTCAAATTCCCTAAAAATATTTTTAACATTGTTTGCGAGCCTATAACAGCTAAATAAAACAAAATATAATGAAATTAATATCCACAGTGTCGATGAGAGATGGGAATTCTCTCACCAATCTGATTATAAAAAAGTAAGTAGATAAAATAGATATTTTAAAAGAACAGAAGTAACTCATAGTAGTAGTAACGAAGACGACACGCTATTTTTGGGCTTGCGCTGATTGCGCCAGCAGATATTGACACCCAACACATAACTGAACTCCACAAGCTAGTGGAAGGTACAGGGTTGCTGGATTGGGTGGCATAACATACGGGCATTTTTCACAATAAGCCCATGAGGCTGCAGTGAAACCGGGGACTTAGGTCGTACGGACACTTTCAAAAAAAAAAAAAAAAACTCGTAGGCGTAAGTCAACTATTTTGTTATGTTTAATTAAGTTAGTGTATATGACACTCAAACCGTTAATGTCTCTCTGATTATTAATGACATCAGCGTCGTTATTAATATACACCATTTCCTTGAAGAGTATCGATCTTTCTTTGTGTTCAATGCCCAATATTACATAGTTTTCAAAATCAATTAAGTGCCCCGTATCACTATGATGTTCAGAAAGAGCGGTACAACTTTTTTTGTAGCGACAGTCTAAACGGTGTTGATTGATAAAATCCTTGATATAATTTTTCGTTTGACCAATGTATTTACCTGAACATTGTGTACAGGGTATTTGGTATATAAACACACATATATTCCTTCTTTGGTCTGTCTTTAAGTTTACTGAACAAGGATCGTTTCGTTTTCTTGTAATACACTGGACACTAAATCTGACTTTAATATAGCCTCGTTAACATGGATTTAACCAAACCTATCTTATGTATGTTTGCATGGTTAGAAAAGTAGTTGAGACATCGCCCCGATCTCTAAACTACTAATCCATGTTAACGAGAGTCAAAAGGCTATGTCATTCCACCTTGATAGAAAACAATCTGACAATCTTAAAAGGTCTCCTAATAAATAATAGTTATCTTGTGAATTTGTTGAACAAGATCTTCAATGAACACCGAATCCGAGATAGAGCAGTACAGAATGACAATCAAAACATGTTACCGTTGATCAGGTTACCACTGATATATATACCGGGTGTTTTCCATGGACCTAGCAACATATTAAAGTCAGATTTAGTGTCCATGTATTGTGTATTACAAGAAAACTACACGAACCTTGTTCAGTAAACTTAAAGACATACCAAAGAAGGAACATGTGTGATGCTATATACCAAATACCTTGTACACAATGTTCATGTAATTACATTGGTCAAACGAAAAATTATATCAAAGATCGTATCAATCAACACCGTTTAGACTTTAGACTGTCGCTACAAAAAAAGTTGTACCGTTTTTTTTGGAACATCATAGTGATACGGGGCACCTATTTAATTTTGAAAAATATGTAATATTGGGCATTGAACACAAAGAAAAATCGAGACTCTTCAGGGAAATGGTGTACATTAATATGGAGCCAGATGCCATTAATAATCAGGGAGACATTAACGGTTTGAGTGTCATTTACACTAATTTAATTAAAACGTAACAAAATAGTTGACCTACGCCTATGACTTACTTTCGTTCTTTTAAAATATCTACTTACTTTATTATAATTAGATTGGTGAGAGAATTCCCATCTCTCATCGACACTGTAGATATTAATAATATTTGTTTTATTTAGCTGTTATAGGTTCGCAAACAATGTTAAAAATATTTTTAGGGAATTTGACCAGATTTTCTATGGTAGGTATTACACTCTGTGTCACTGTAATCTAATTTTTTTTAAAATGTTATGTTAGTCTGTTTGGTCATCGTCCTTTTGTTGAATGTTTATTTTTATTTATACAACTTTTAGTTTATTGAGGTTTTATGTTTTTTAGCCTGATGATGTGCACATATTGCACGAAACGTTGCAATAGAACTTAAAATTAAGAATTACTAAGTTTAATTTAGTCCCAATACCGAAGAAAACTTGATAAATTGAAACAAAGTGGGATGATAGTTTGATAATTATTGATTGTGTTAAATAATCATCCTCATTTCCTGTATAGAAAGAAATCTTACTGACCAATAATAATTAAGGAAGTATGATTTAATTAAATATGGTTCCCTGCGTTCTCTATGCTAATTGGTTATTAATATAATAATAATATCACACAACTACCCCCGACTCGGGTTTATTTAGTTGTGGTAGTCAGAATTGCTGATTGTGCATTTTGCAACTGGCAATCCTTAGTTTGGAAAGGTGAAATGCCAAAACACCTACGTTTGCATTTTTCTTATGATTTAAGACTACCGCTGAATGCGGAGGGTACGAGGCAGGGGTCCAGATTCTCGAGGAATGATTACTCATCTATATAAACTAGAATAAACAGGAAATTAATATATTTATTTTTCCATCGAACATCTGGTGTTTGTTATTTATTTATGATTCATATTTATTTATTAGTTCTTTTGGTATCTGTATTTGTGACAATATTTTGCACAACCTGTATTAATATTTAATTTTCTATATACAGATCGATATGGTTCCTGGTGTGACACTCTGTATTTAAAATGTATATTCCACGTCTATAATTTTTTGTTCACCTTAATGCTTTTAATGCATCTGCTATTCATTATGCTACTGCACAGTAAATTTATTTCATCAAGATTAAATTTTAGAAAAGTATACCAAAAGCAAGACGGAAAAGAGCTTTTATCTTATCCTTAGAAATTCATTAAGAGTGGGAGCCAAAGGAAATGCGAAATATTCTTATAAACATAAATAGTAATTGGGTTTTAGTAAACTGAATGAGAATTTCATTTGTAAATTTGCATTTGGCGTAAACAGATTCGCGTTTATGATTTTATTAGAGGCGAAGGTCCAAGACATTTTGTAACTTTAAATGAAGTATATAACACAAAACTAAAAAATAGGCGCGAAATCCATCAGTGGTTTGGAGTTAATGGAACCAACAAGTCTTAATTCTTTGCCGTAGATGCAGTACTCTCAAGTTTTTTGCAGACTTCATATGATAAAGATATTGTCACATGCTAGATTCATCTAAAAGCCGAAATATTATCAGCTGAATAGCACAGTAAAAGGGTGACAAGTTTTAGTTAGCTGATTTTTGCTGTATTTTGTTAAAAAATTAATTATTCAACAAGCAGGTAGCATGGTATGTCGTCGTTCTGTAGCAGTTAATTTTTTTGTATCATTAACCTCTACTTTGGAGCGTAGATTAGTATATAAAAAATAATATCATTAGATACACTATTGACACACTTTTAAATAGTGTATAAAATATTAAAGCCCGGTTTAGCCAACGTTTTTGTATAACGCAGTGAATATGATTAGTCGTAGTTTTTGTCACAGTTTTAGTGTATAATGCATAAAAAAGCGAGCGTTTATCCAACATATATTCATAGAAACAAACATAACCAAAGTGCCGAACCAATCAAAATCTATATATTATGCGCATGCGGGATGCGAGCAATAATACACAACATGATTATTTTTATTTTTGTTTGGGCCATAGCAAACAATAAACATTTAAAGCAATTTTGTAAATATGTCCACAATTTTGCATCATACTTCATGGATCTCCTATGATATGTAACACAAAATATAATAGACATTCAGCAGTTTTATTTTTAAAAGTGTTGTGTACACTTTCGATACCGATACCTTTTAGACGACAAAAGTATCAATAGAATCCATACTTGGCAAAAATTACGGGTATCGGAATCGATACTTTTTACTATTTTCGCATCCCTAGACAAGGCTTCTAGCAGTAATTTATATAAGCATTTAAATGTTAAGATGAAAATATCGGGAAATACCTAAACTGAGTTTTTTATGTAAACAAAAATTGAAGCCCTCTCTGTTAGAGTCAGATTTCGTTTTATGATGTTCTTTTAAGAACATTTTATTACGCCGGGATTCGTCCATCCATGAATTTGAATCATATATGGGGTTAATGCACCACATTTTATAAACGGGTCAGATAGCAGTCGCGAGGATAATATTTATGACTATGAAAAACCTACGCAAAGAAATCGGCAAATAAGCGTGGAAACATATTCCTTATATATTTGTGATTGTGTTTGTCATACACTGTTATATTGTTGTTTAATAAATAGTAGATATAGAAAATTATTCTATAGCGTTCACAATTTTCCCTTTATTATTTTCCGAAATATTAAGGCGCCAAACTGTGTAGTTCTATAAAGACATATTAGGTATACAAAATATTTTAAAATGTGTCCAAATTTTTAGGTTTATTATTTACACATATTCAGCTACGAGTAATTTTCAATTCATATTATATTAAGTTTCTTAGGCAGGTATTTTAATAATTCTAGTCTAGATTACATTAGGGCAGGGGTTCCCAAACTTATTTTGTCTACTGCCCACTTTGAGAATAAATTATATTTTAGCGCCCCCCTTTTTTTCACCTACTTAAAAACCACTATAACTTCAAATTAAATTAATTAATTATCGTGAGCTATATTAGCAGATATTAAACATTCATTCTTAACGAGACTTTTACGATAACCCACAACAGTTAATTTGAGACCTGAGTGCACTAGGTAGTACATAACGGCGTTCAGGTCTCAAGTTAGCTCTTGCGGGCTACACCTGCCAATGAGAATGATTATTAAAACGCAACTTTATAGTATTCAGACAGAGTATATTTTATTCAAAATAAAACAAACATAATCGACTCTTATATAAAAACTAATGTGAATATGATGCTGTTTAATAAGTTTGTTGATATCAGGTTCCAATTTATCTACTCAAGAACAGCCGCAAGTCGCCACGTTCGGTGACATGCAAACGATTCCTCTTTTTAGTAAGCAGCGTTGCGACAGCACTAAATCCACGTTCACACAAATACGACGATGGGAATGCTATCAAGAATCGTGGAACGATTGACCACAATCCAGGGTACAATTGCGGGATCGGTTTTTGTAGCCAAAATTCTCGATAGCAATTTTTGAACTTGATTTTTATTTCCTCGTTTGTTGTCAAATCTATAACTTCTTCTTCCAGCTGAGGTGACATTGCTGTGTTGGCATTTGAAAACGGATCCAACACCCAGTCTGGTATTTCCAAGTTCAAAATGACCTGGTATCGTTCGGGGAAGTCTATGTCAAGGTTTTCCAAATGTTGGCAGTAGGCAAACAAGTCGTCGTTACTACAGGATACTGATAAATTCGCAAAAATTCTGAAACTCACGTCTGCCCATATTCTTTTTGTGCAGAAGCAGTTTGGCTGCGAAAGCAGCAACGACATTTTTTGTTTTAATTAAATTTAGTTCATCGCCTTGCAGTTGGAGATTCATTTCGTTGAACAATTTATTCAGGTCTGTCATGTAAGCTATATCATTCTTTGATGTAATGAGCTTGTTGCGCAATCCTGTATCTTTAGTTCCCAAGAACTCTATCACAGAGTCAAACAGGTTGTAAAGTCGAGTCAGACAATTGCCTCTTGGTAGCCAACGAACTTCAGTATGAAGCAACAAACTGTTGAAATTTTCGTCGTTAGTAACATAAAGCTGACGAAATAATCTATCATTCAAAGAGCTGTTACGGATTTTATTGACTGTTTTGATGACATATTGCAGTGATTGAAATAGTCGTTCACTTAAGTTTCTAGCAACCAAATGTTGTCTATGAATAACGCAATGTACAGCAAGGACATCTGGAATTTTATTTTTTAAGTACGCTATGAAGCCTTTCTGGCACCCTGTCATAGCCGGAGCGCCATCCGTAACAACTGATATAATATTTTTCAAGGGAATCTCTTTCTCATCACAAAACTTTTCCAATGTATTGAATATGGTTTCGCCTTTTGTATCGGTCTCTAAATTTATAGTAAACAATAGTTCTTCACATATTTTCTCATCTTTAATAAACCTCACGTAAGACAGCAACAATGCTTCATTAGGTGGTAAAGTGGACTCATCGAGCTGAATTGAGAATTGACTAGCCCTCAGATGATTGCACAATGATCCTTCAATGTTTTCAGCCAGCTTCCATTTCGAAACGGAGCGACCGATTGACATGATTTTTCATTTATTTATCGAATAAAACAGGACAGATATATATGAACTACGCGGAGAGAAATATCGAACCGAGTTTGAGCAATATCTTAATTAATATTAGTTGATGTTCACAAGTTGTAGTCGAGAGTCGAGAGCTCAGTCAGTGTCTAAGAGTCCTTCTAGCTAGATAAAATTACAAATCGCCCCCCAAGGCTCTACACAACGCCCCCATTTTTTTCTGGGTCTCTTACCGCCCCCCTTTAGGCCTGCAGTGCCCACAAGGGGGCGTTATCGCCCACTTTGGGAACCCCTGCATTAGGGTGTCCTTCTGTATACCGGATGTCCCACCGGGAAGGGATTCGATCGATTATAGAGAAACTACAATGTGGAACAATCTGAAAATCTGGTGTAGTACTTAGGTCGATGGGACCAATTCGGCTAAAATGTTTTCAAGAATCTAGAACTTCCGGTTATAACGGAAATGGGTGTCAACTTCCTTATTTCAAATACAACCCTATATAAATTATAATTTTTTTGGATTCTCCTTGTAATTCTAAATATATTTCATGCATAATATGTTATACCTATCGCCAGCCGTTTTCGAAATATTTGAAATTTTATGTCCAAAAAGACGTTTTCAGAATAAAGAATAATGACAATTTTCTATTATATGGAAGATTTAATAATTTAATTTGTTAGAATATCCTAGGAGATATAGATCTACTTTAGGCGCCTACGTATATTTTTTTAGTAAATATTAATACAGGGTATTTGAAAAAAAGGGTAAAAAATCAAATTGGAGAAAGTGTCAAAATTCAAAATTTTTAAATGGCAACCCGCCATTTTATATATTTTTTTGCATCAAAAATAAGGGCAAGTTTATGAAAGGATGTCTATCCCAAAAACTGATAGTTTTCAAAATATTGGCAATTTTACATTTTTCTATTACAATAGTGATATGAATTTGAAATTTAATTGATTTTAGTTGACCATTTAGATAGCAAATAAATATGACACTTGACAAAAATAATCAACAATTATGACAAATTGTAGATATTAATTAGTAGTAATAATCATGGCGGGCGTATAAATTATACTAACGCATACTATCTAAATTTGTTTATTATTTATAGATAATGGACAGAGTGATGTCACAAACGTGTGACACATTTGCTGCCAGATACCCAGAAAAACACAGGCCATCACCAAAAGTTGTTAAACGGATTATAGATAATTTCAAAAATTTCGGGCCCGTAAAGACAAAAATAAAACGAAGGAAACCTTTTTGTGACCATGAAGCTGTAAAAATAGCTATACTGGGGTACTTTACGGCATATCCTACAATATCTCTGAGAAAATTTGAGTGGAGTCTGGATTTTCTAAAAGCGATCGATTATTATATCTCGGGGACGATGAAAAATGAAGTGTAAAGCAGGCATTTGACCACTAAAGAGAACTGTATGCAAAGAGTTCGGAATGCATTTCCAATTTGAGTCAACCATCTATTCGGCGGGCAACACATGAACATGAATTAATTTTGAGATGTGAAAAGTGTTTAGAAGTTCAAGGTCAAAATTTCGAAGATTTGTTAAAGTATTTTTTTTATGGGTTGACCTTAGATAAGTCTGTATCATACGTTCACGTCATGAGTTAATCAAATTCTTCAGACTTGAAACTTTCGAAATTATGTATTATTAGTTTAACAACTTTTGGTGATGGTTTATGTTTTTCTGGGTATTTGGTAGCAAATGTTATCACACGTTCTTGTTATCACTATGTCACAGTATCCATAAATAATAAACAAATTACTACTATTTATTATCTACAATTTGTCATAATTGTTGATTATTTTTGTCACGTGTCATATGATATGATAGGTACAACATAGTATGCATGAAATATGTTTAGAATTACAAGGAGAATCCAAAAAAATCTCAATTAAAGAGGAGAATAATAAGTGTTTCGTTAGGAGTTTTAGAAGAAAAAATTAATATGTTGTTTTGAAACTTCTTACATTTCTATAAGAAGGAAAGAGTTTCTTTTTAAAAATATTTTCAAGATGGCGCTACTTCCGGTTATATCGGAAGTGTATATGAACTTCCTTATCTTAAATAGAACACCCTACATATTATTATATTTTTAGATTTTCTATCTAATTATAAATATTTTTTCTTAACCTTTCGCTATACCTATCGTCAACGGTTTTTGAAAAAATGATTTATTTTGTCCCAAAATAGGTTTTCCGCAAAAACATCGTTATTTTATAGCCTCAAAGGATAGTATTTTGAAATTTTGAAGGTACTTTAAGAACGTCTTACAAAACTTGTTTCACTGGACAAGTGGAACTATAACGTTACAGGGTGGTCGCAAAGCATTGTAGTAATAACTCCTATTAAAAATAGGCATCAGTCAATTTTCTCAAATAGTACTCCCTGTATATTATCAAATATTCTGAAAGACAATCAAATTCCCTTTCAAATGATAGGCCATATTTCTATACCCATTTTAATTAGGTGGCTATGAAACGCCCTTAAACGTCACGAATCATTAAAAGAAACTGACATTTAGTTCATAGCTAATAAAACGCTTGTTGTTTATTAACGAAAGGTATAACCGGAAGTACTGCCATCTTGAAAACATTTTTAAAAAGAAGCTCTTTCCTTCCTATATAAATGTAGAAGGTTCCAAATCAACAAATTAATTTTTTCTCTCAAAATTTCTAATGAAATACTTAGGTGAATCACCCTGTTTTATGTTATGTACATTGCAGTAAATTCGTGAAAATTTGAAAGAGTTGATTTTCTACATTAAAAAGTTTAAACATGAATTTTAATCAAGTAAAAGTAGATCATCATTAATAGCATTACACAATAATTGTATAGGTGCATACATAAAGCTCATAATATGTACTCGTGTCTTACCGCTGTCATTAAATAGTCATTGCATAATATGCTATTGGTTCATACAGATCTTGTGACAACAGCAGCCAATGTTAATTCAAACATGGAAACCTTCATAGTATTTGATCACATAATTTTGGTAATAGAACTTATGAAAACTGTAATATATATTGCAACCGTTCATAAGTCTGGATTCCAAATTTGAAATTAGTTTTAGTAAACTCACAACTCAAATGCGATACATCACTTCGAACAGACTAATTTACCAGGAAACTAAATATTCTCTTTGTGAGGGTAAACACATTATTTAGGATGAGATACTACTCTATATGTGTATACTATATATATATAATATAACCTCCTGTTGTTAGTTTCCTGCGATAATGGCAGTAAACCTGCGTTAATGGTTATAATGATTACCACCTTTCAGGAGTTAAAGGATGTTTCCTAGTGCATGTAGAAATGATTTCAACTGAAATTATTAATTACTTGCATTTATACCAACTTTTAATATGTTTTACGAAAATAATTATTTCCTAATATATATAAAATAATTAATATTTCAAGAAACACTAAAATTATAAGAAATAATCCGTTTTTAAAGGAAAACAGATAAATTAATATCAATAAAGTTAAACTCCCGACATGCACCTACACTGGAAAAAATATTGCACGTAAAATCAATGAATGGTCTTCTATATAGTCTTAACATTGATTTTATGAATCGAACATTCTTACAATGAATTCTGCCTTTTCTTAGAAAAACAAAAGTCCTCGGTTTCAGTGCAGCCTTATTGGCTCACTATGAAAAAGTCCCTGTATTTTCATGCGACCCAATCCAACAACAATGTACTTTGCACTAGCCTGTGGAGTTCAGTTATGTGTCAATATCTGCCGACGCGATTACCACATGCCCAAAACTAGCATGTTGTCTTCGTTGTAAGGCTATATACTTCCATATCACAAGGCAAGCTGTGTTAACCGTCTTATTGAAGTTTCTCGTTAGACAGCTCAATTTTATTTAGGTCCTGCTTAATGCTAACAGTTCTCTAGTGCGTTTTGCTGTTGTACCAGTTATGATTTCCTTAACATGTTGCTGTATAGAAATATGTTTCCAATATCTCTTGTGCTCGTTTTTCGCTTAGCATTTCAGGAGTTCCTTTACCGTTCTTTTCAACAAGCCCAGTGAAGGCGTCGAGCTATTATATGGGGTTTTGGAGGTCTGTCTAGCCCACCAATCCGCTCTTGTTACCCTTGCTTGATTCCTGAGTGCTCTATGACCCATATTAGGTTAACCCTATTATGGTCCGCTAACGCCCTAAGTTCTCTTTGGCATTCCCCTGGCAGTTTAGTGTTGACCTTTTAACGCCTGGCTGTCTGAGCATGTATTGATTCGCTTGTTTGTAAAGGCAATCTATTTCATTTTACATACTGCTGTGTATTTACCCAGTGAAGATCTTAGATTCGAGTTTACCACCCGCTTAAATCACATTTCCAACTTTCCCTAGCCGAGACACGACAGTTCGGGTTTATGTTTAGCAATTTTGTAGCCTACGTATTTGATCCGAATCTGCCGCTTGGCGGCGCCTCCATCTAATTCATGTCTGTTTCAATTATTGTAACCCCTATTTATTAGGGCAGTTTTAAGTTGCTGCTTTCGTCCTGAGCTCAATGATGTCCCACATATGGGGGATAACATAAGAACATTTTTGAGAATTGGCAGGTTTTAATAACGAACTCAATTTGTGTATTTTGACCTACGTTACTCGCTATAACTGCTGTTATTGTACTAAATAAATGCGCGTCTGGCCCAGTCGACCTTACATTGGACTATACACTGAAAAAAAGATTTGTTTGGATAAAAAAAATGGAGTTGAACCAAACAAATATTTCTTCGCTATACGACAAACCACCCATGTACTTGAGATTTGTAATACCAAACTATAATTTGTTTGATTTAAATAAATATTTATTTGACTTGATACTTATACTTACTTGTTAACAAGGCCCGAAAATGTAAGGCTATATTTGTTTGCTTCAACTAACTAGAGTTATTTAGAGAAAAACTCCATGTACTTGGCTCAAAGGTGCTGCTGCTTGGAATAAATAAATATTTGTTTCTGAATAAACATTTTTTATATTAAATATGTGATTTGTTCTATCCAAACAAATAAATATTTATTTCATCAAACATGTTTTTTTCTAGAAATTAATTTACAAATATTTTTATTAATAAAACTATGAACTGTTTGCATGAATTGTTCATAAAAAAAACCACCCTAGGTTCCACACCACTATAATAACGATTCAACGGACATTATTTTTTAATTTATTATATAATATAGGTATAAGTCTAACTAACACAATAAAAAGCACCTTCTATATTGGACTAATACTAAACTAAAACGCGTGCGGTATGGAATTGATTCCCCAACAGCCATGCGCGTCGGCTCATTTTATTATTATTTATTTGATTCAAATAACCAGGAATTAACTTTATTCTGTTGTTTAAAGTGAAGAAATATTTATTTCTGCTAAAGCAGCCCAGGCCAAATAAATATTTTAAAAAAATGAAATAACTATTTATTGCAAACACTTTATTTGAGTCAAATAAATTTTGTTTGAGTTAAACAAATAAAAGCCAAATAATTATTTATTAGGGTTCATTTTTAGAATTTTTTTCAGTGTACCTTATTATGGACCAGCCACATAACGAGATCGCCCGATTTGAACCCCTTAGACTTTTTTCTATGTGGACATCTCAAATACCGTGCTAACCTAAATAGGCCACAGAATTAAGAAATTAAGGCATCGCATTCAAAATGAGATGCAATGGATCAGTGGAGCATAGAAAACGTTCAACGCTCGTTTGCGGAAAGGATAGCCCATTGCCAAACGGTCAACGGTGCACACTGCTCTAGATAGTCCCATTTGTGGCACTCAGAACGACAGCAGCAACTGAAAATTGCCCAAAAACAGGGGTCGCTATTTGAAACGAACTTGATATAGATGGTGGCGCAGGCATGCGTCAGATTTAAATACGTAGGCTACAAAACTGTTAAACATAAATCCAAACTGTCGTATCCCGGCTTTTCTCTTAAAAATGTATCATTTTTAATATAATCGCCCGTTCCGTTACTTTACGGACACCCGGTATAGTAATACATATTGTTGAAAATAGGATTTTCCGAGCTACAAGAAAATATATATAAGCTTGAGAAACATTTTTATAGCAAATTTATGAATCACCCTGTATAAAAATAAACCACACTAGATAATTAAGAATTCAAAAAAATTATTATCAAGAAAGTTATTAGCCAATAAATAATTTGATAAAAATTGAGGAAAGCTCTCTAGCCACCAAAAGGTCAGAGATTTCTATATTCATCTTGCGTCAGTGATTTTCTCCCAAAAATTGAGCCCGCAGGTTCATGTTTCTATAACTGCAACATCTAGTTTGCCCCACCCTGTACCTTACTATACGAGGGTTGCCTTTTATATTTCGGGAACATTTTCGTGCGATTATTTTTTACAACTTTCTACGTGGATTAATTCAGCAACAGTGCATGGATGAATTTACTTCAATTTTTGGCGATCAAGCTCCATCAAGAACCAGTGTTTATCGATGGTATGGTGAAATTCAATCGTGATCGTAGTTCACTCCAAGACAAATTTCGTGAAGGTCGTCCAAAATCAGTTGTTGTTCCGAAAACCATTGATGCTGTGCGCGAACTGATATTTCAAGATCGTCAGGTCACATCAAGAGATTGAGACAACCTTAGGCATTAGTGGGAGCAGCATACATTCAATATTGCATAAACATTGGACTGTCAAAAAAATTTGTTCGCGTTGGATCCCACACAATTTGTCAATCGCTCAAAAAAAAAGACTCGTGTCGATTGGTCGAAAGAAATGCTCAAAAAATACGATCGCGGTGCTTCGAAACACGTCTATGACATCGTGACAGGTGATGAAGCAGCAGCAGTCGACTGGGTATGGGTGTTTCAAGATGAGCCAAATCCAACAAAAGTTGTTCGTGCACGAAGCACTTCCAAGCAAATGGTCGCCTGTTTTTTCTGAAAAACTGGACATCTCGCAACCGTACCACTAGAACAACGCAGAACCGTCAATTCTGAGTAGTACACAACCATTTGTTTGCGAGTTGTCTTCCAAGAAATCAGGAAAACCAACCGCCGAAGACGGATCACTCTTCACCACGACAATGCGAGCTCTCACACATTGGCTCAAACAACTGCATGTTTGAGCACGCAAAACATCGACTTGTTGAGTCATCCGCCGTATAGTCCTGACTTGGCACCGAATGACTTCTTTTTATTCCCGTACGTAAAAAACAAACTGAGAGGTCAACGTTTTTAGATAACTGAAGAAGCGGTTGCTGCATTCAGAATACGTTTTGGAGATACCTCAATCATAGTGGCAAAAATGCTTCGACAATTGGTTCAAACGCATGCAAAAGTGTATAGATCTTCATGCGGAATATTTTAAAAAACAATAAAGTGATTTTCGATGAATAATATTTGTTTTTGTTCTCTAATCCCAAAATATAAAAGGCAACCCTCGTATACCACATCATAATAGCAAAATAAGCAAACAGAAAAAATGCAGTTCTTTTATTTCTATTATTTGCAGTTTTCAATTTATGAACATCAATTTGCAGACACCATTTACATCGCCTGGAGCATATACTTAACCCCTTTATTATACCCTATGTAAGAAATTTGCAAACACCCTTTAATACCTATTTCATATTGCATATTCGTGCTTGTTTACTTATCCGGCTAACGGGCAACAGCATAAAAACACAAAGAACCTCCATGAACGTTTACAATTTTCCAGGCTGAAAAATTCGGAAAACAGGTTTTAGCTTTTCCACTAGTATGTCAGTCATTTACTACAATTCTTTTACGACTGTATGTATTTGTAAATACCTGTCGGGCGCAATAGTAAAATGTACTAAACTTTGAATTTTACAAAGTATCCGTCTAGTGCGAACTTTTTTTGACATTCTCGTCGGTTTCTGTTTTAAATTGTATAACATGTTATCCCTCAATATTAATGAACAGAATAAACCTTTGATTTCAAAATTTAAAATACGCGCAAATATAAAATTTTGACACATTCAAGGAGAGATGATATCAATACTGCTCTGTACCATGTAACAATCATTTAACGAACTGACCTGTTGACAAATCTTAAGATCACCCACATAGGCAAGTCTACTGCAATTTATTGACTCTATAAGATCGTTCCAAAATAATCTAAATATCAGAGCTCCTAGATTTGATCCCTGAGCCGGACGTAAAGGGGTAAGCAAAGGATCTAGTACCCTCATACTCTAGAAATTGCGTTCTACCCAGGGTAGCTAAGTTGGATAAAAGCTGATCAGAAAAAACAAAACTCTCCAATTTAGCCAACAGCAAAAATTATCAGATCCGATCAAAGGTTTTACTAAAGTCGGGCTAAATACATGAATCTCTTGGAGAAGATCCAATGCTGAGCAAATATGCTTAAAAAGAGCTGCCAGATTAGACACACAGTGATAAAACCATGATGCTGCGAAGCAAGTAATAAAAAGAAAATATACCTGAAGTCGAAACGTACGTTATATTAATGTTTTATAAAAGTTGCCTGAAGTATTTTATCATCGATGAGTAGAACGTTTAGCGTAGAATATTACCGCTTTACCAAAAACATTATTTTGAATGAAATAAAACTCGTCTACTCCACAAATGAACTTTCTATTTGTCAATCATTATACTGCCATACATGTTTCGAGAATTGAATTCTCATCTTTAGTGGTAAGATATTATTTTATACAGATTAAAGTTATCTAGTGTCTTCAAACATAGGTTCTAAAATCAATGTACTTACATTACTCAATGTTACTGATATACCTACAATACAAGTGTGTTACATTTATATGAATTTTCTATTTTACATTAAACTCACCATTTGTTGAAAAAAGAAAATATTTTATGAGACTATATTATACATAACAAGAAATAACATTTTTTAATTAATAACTTCTTTTTTGTTGTTTGCGTTTTTTACGCATATCTTTAAGCAATTTTAAAGTTAATTAACAGTTAATTAAATGAATTATGAGGTTTATGACTTCTCATTCTCGTGGTACAAGTAAAATGGCGAATATCATCCATAAACGGAAACTATCAATTTTTACTTTCAGGAAGATGACAGGTGCAGCCGACGTATATTGCAACAGATATTTAAAAATCGATATTGGTGTTGGATATTGATAAATAAGGGGTTTTCCAATAAGAGTGATATGATTTCTTTAAAAAAAACACACTTATTGTTATGGAAATTCAAAAGTTTTTTATTGAATGTGAAGTACAATCGATACAATTAAGTTCTAAATAAAACGTCATTCAAATGGCCTCCACGACTTCCTCTGCAGGAACGAATTCGATGAACCCAATTTTCGAGCACTTTTTCCACTAAATCAAGTCGTATGGCATGAATGGCACGTTCAATATTGACTTGTAAAATTTGAAGAGAGTCTGGTTTATTTCGAAAGACCAATGACATCAAATAACCCCACAAAAAATAGTCTAATGGTGTTAAATCACAACTTCTTGAAGGCCATTCAATATCACAATTTTTTGATCGAATCACCACACTTTTCTGGCACATAGCCCCGTCAAGATCAACTTCTTCCAAAATCGGCCATAAAAAGTTGGTTATCATCGATCTATTCCGCTATCCATTTACAGTAACGGTGTTACCAGCATCATTTCGAAAGAAGTACGGACCGATGATTCCACCAGACCAAAAACCACACCAAACTGTCAATTTAGGTGAATGTAATGGTTTTTCATGAATAATTTGTGGATTTTCTTCGCACCAGAATCGAAAGTTTTGTTTATTTATCGCCACCTCAGATGAAAGTGTGCCTCATCGGAGAAGATGATTTTCAAGTTGTTCCAAGGCAAAATCAGCAAATTCACGACGTTTCTGGTGGTCCAATGGCTTCAGATCTTGAGTGAGAACAATTTTATATGGATTCAGACAGTCCCAATTGTTGAGAACGTCTTGGAATCGACAATTTGCAGTCTTCAGCAACACTTGCCTGAACGGCAGCAATATTGTTTGCATTACTTCGGGCGGTTATTTGTCTTATTGGCACTTGAACATTATGTAAAGAAAATGTACGCTCAAAATTTTCAACAACTCGATGAATAGCGCGCACCTTTGGACGATTATTACGACCATAAAATGGCAAAAGCGCACGAAAAGTTGCAATTGGAGAATGATTATTTTGATAATAAAACTGAATAATTTGTAAACGTTGTTCTTGCGTATATCTCTCCATGATTAAATTGTAAAAACTGCTGAATACAATGACAAACAAATGACAGATCATGACATATTACAAATAGCCGCAACGTCGCTTCAAAATCATATCATCCCTATCGGAAAACCTTTTATGTATTTGGGTTGGGTTGGGGTTACATGATTCCTTACTTTATTGTAAATCACACAATTCTTAACATACCTTAATGCAGTCTTTTGCAATTAATGCCAATTTTCAGTGTGTATAGTTCACTTGGAATGTTGGTATTTTAATCTACTATAGTTAACAATTTCTATTATTCAGAACCAACCACCAAGAACGAGTGCGAAAATGTTATAAGCGAGCCGATATAATATAAAAACTGAGACAGAATCATATGACATCACTCACTTATGTCAAACTTGTAGTGATTGCTCTTACAATTATGTTAAGTATTATTATTATTTAATCTTGCATGATTCCTTAATTTATTGTAATTCATACCTCTATTATTATGAGATTTATTATTTAAATTTATTAGAATATTTATATTGTGATGTGAGTGAATGAAAAGACAAAAAAATGTTGACAATTGATATACCTAGGAATAAATATATCATCTGGGATAGATGTTGGCTCACATGAATTTGATGTTTAACTTCACTTTAGGTTAACAATCCTATATTATCAACAATTATACTCACTGTAAAAGAAAGCGCAACTGTTTTAAGTGAGTCAATGTGTTATGATATGACTATTGAGAAAAATAAACATGACATTCCAAGTGAATAAATTGATCAACTATACACACTGACAATTGGCATTAATTGCAAAAGACTACATTAAGGTATGTTAAGAATTGTGTGAATTACAATAAAGTAAGGAATCATGTAACCCCAACCCAAATACATATTTATCAATATCCAACACCAACATCCATCCTTAAATATCTATTGCAATATACGTCGGCTTCACCTGTGATCTTCCTGAAAATCAAAATTGATAGTTACCGTTTATGGATGATATTCGCCATTTTACTTGTACGAGAATGAGAAGTCATAAAACGCATAATTCGTTTAATTAACTGTTAATTAACTTTAAAATTGCTTAAAAATATGCGTAAAAAACGCAAAAAAAAAAACAAAAAAGAAAAACGATGTTATTAACGCTTCAAGTTATTAATTAAAATTTTTTATTTCTTGTTATGTATAATATAGTCTCATAAAATATTTTCTTTTTTCAACAAATGGTGAGTTTCATGTAAAATTTTAATCTGTATAAAATAATATCTTACCACTGAAGATGAGAATTCAATTCTCGAGATATGTATGGTAGTTGATAATGATTGTCAAATAGAAAGTTCATTTGTGTAGTAGACGAGTTTTATTTCATTAAGCATTTAACTCCTCGCATTGAAACGGATTACTTAAAAAAAAAACAAATATTTTGAATCTATGCTGGTTGAAATTGCAAGAGTAAATCCCTTCAGATAATTGTACGAATATATTTTGAAATTCATTTATCACCCTATATACAAAAATCTCAGTTTTATAAGCTTATAAATAATCCTGGCTTATAAGAAGGCAGTGATCAATTATTTAGTAACAGAGACCATCATAATATAACTCTTGACAGAGCTGATTGAAACGAAGTGATATTACAAAATAACGGATGACCTGACAATTTTATCCTTGAATGTAGATTTAGCTGAACTTAATCTTTTGCTGTAATTGAAAGACGAGACTTTTCTTTTCGCTTCAAGATAAAGCTCGTTATTTTTATTTCCATTTAATTAAACATCCAGTTCGTGCCGGTCTCCATGAATTGAAAATATACCATTTTTTAGGGATAATTTTGTGACAATTCTAGATTTTTAATTCTCTATCTTTCAACGTAATTTTGTGATGTGTCAGTTCATTTCTATAAAATTAAGAACTGGTTAATTGTAGTTTATTCAATCCTGCAACGACGTCAATTTCTCTTTGCTCGTTTACAATTATTCCTCTCCAATAAAATTATTTAACAACAACGAATAAATAAATTATTAATGTTTTTTATTGATAATTAATGTTACTGTTGGTCTCTAATATTTAGTGTTAAGTGTTCCTACACACATCACATGAAAACGAGAATTCCAATATTTATAATTTTCTGCAAATACACAATTTCTAGAACGCGATTTAAACAGTAGATCCAAATCATCAGCATATAAAATTAAAATCAGCTACCAAATGTGACTACCAATAGAGGGAAACATTGTTCAAGTTCTCAAATATCAAATGAAATTAGATCTGACAAGTATTATGATTGCGGTAGACTCTCATCTAGATATTGCTCAGCTGACCGAAACTTGATGATGATGTATCTGGGGTCCAATGCCCTTGCTTCGTTGAGTGTTAAAGGCACCTATCCATCTTCCAGTCTCAATCATTTTTTTACGATCGTGTATAAAGCCTTTATGCACCTTAAATAGTTTCTAACAATGTCCGCTAAGCTTGTGGATCCATGTCAAAATAATGATGTTCCGTTGAGCTGTTAGTAGTAGGTATACAGGGTGAGTCGGGTGGAACGGGCCGAACTGTAGGGGTGTAATCTAAACGTCAAAAAATGAGAAAAACTCAAATGTTCTTATCCGATTTGCCTTTCAAGTTATAGCGAAATCACAAAATTTCCTACTTCAACATTGTTTTAAATAAAACGTTGGTTTAGTAATTGTGATGCATGCCTTTCTTTATTTATTTATTTGCCACATCATTATATATAAGGTTTACAATTGTAGCCTGTTAAATTTTGCAATAAAATACAAAAGAAAAACAGTAAAACACACATAAACTGAATCAAACCACACATATAGTACAATAATTATTACAACAGATATGTAAGTATAATATGTACATCAAAAAGGATTAACAAAACAAACAATAATTCACAATACTTAAACATGTTACCATTGTCGATCCTATTTAAGGACTATCACTAAGA
Organism: Apoderus coryli; assembly: GCA_911728435.2. Classification (NCBI taxonomy): domain Eukaryota; kingdom Metazoa; phylum Arthropoda; class Insecta; order Coleoptera; family Attelabidae; genus Apoderus; species Apoderus coryli. The sequence continues at coordinate 33,436,712 of OU452199.1, forward strand.
TTCGGCATAGCATGCATGTACTCTTCCACAGAGTAAAAGGCGTGCTCCAAGAGCACACGTTTTATTTTAGTTTTGAATAATTTCAAATTATATATTCGTATATAATTCGGCAAAGCATTGTACAGACCAATCTGCAATGAATTCTTTTCGCACTTCCTGAGTCTAAAGCGCGGAGGTCGCAAAGAGTCCCGGGAAACCGTCGGATAGCGATGGTAGCTTCCATTTGTGTGTATCGCATCCCTCACTCTGTGAGTCTCAATAACTTGATGATAAATATATGAGCAAGGTAGGGTCATAATACCTAACCTGATAAATATTGGCCTGCAATGGTCCCTAAAACCAGCACCGTCCAGAATTCGAACCACCCTCTTGTGAGATAAGAAAATGCCAGAAGCAGACGACGCATTTCCCCACAACAATACTCCATATGTAATGTGAGAATGGAAAAGCGAAAAGTATACCGCCCGCAATGTTTTTCGCGACAAATACTGCTTTAATCTGCGAATAACAAAAATTGAGTGCAGCATTTCTAATGCGTCTAATTAATGCATCCCGATTATCGACTTTGACTTTGCATACTTCAGCTTTGCAGCCCTATAAATTATAGTCTAACAGCGTGAGATCTGGCGATCTTGAAGACCAACTAATCGGATCACCGGACCAATCCAAACCCCTGGAAACATTTGGTGCAAATATTGCTTGACCCGACGATCGAAATGGGCAGTCGCTTCAGGTTGTTGATAATCCATTTTCATTCTGGTGTTTAAAGGAATCTCCTCCAGTAGTTCTCTGAGCTGGTCGTTGCATCTTCTTCTACTACTCTCTACTAATCGTGGAAAGGCTCGCGTGGATGTTAGCACTTGAAACTTTCCGGCGTCGGCACAGTTTGTTGAAAACTCTGATATAGGCCTTTCTGTTCTGTGTTCTCCGACGTGAAAATCATTGACGATATTTCCAACAGCCGTTTTAGTATATTGGCTTATTCACAATCGGAATAAATGTATGGCATTTTATAAGGATTAAATTTGACAAACGGTTAATAAATGTTACATTTTATTTTGACACTAACAAAATAGTGACAGCACAACAATTATTACTCTACAAGCGGCCAATAGACTCTGTTGCTGCCCGCGAGGCAATAGTTTAATTTTAAAAAGAAATTGAGAGCGAATCGATATATTTCTTGAATCTCTACGAAGAGAAAGAAAGTTGACATTTTGAGCGTCCGCGCCACATTAAATGTATCCCTTTGGTGTGTAGTTGTGCTTACAATAACATCAGTCACGTCAAATACTAATACATTGGAAAATTAAGTGGCAAAGATTATGTTGTCCAAATATTGACCATGGCACTCCTCTAACCGAAAACAGAAATTAGCCCCCACGCGTCTACACATCTCTTAGGAAATGACGGCCATTTCTGTGCTCCAATTGCAGTAGAGTTCGTGATTTGTTTGTATACATTTTCTGTTTAAGATATACCCATAAGAAATAATCAAGGGGTGTAATAAGATCTGAACTCCTAGGAGGCCAGAATTTTGTATGCTGTAAAGTGTAAATCTTGCTTCAGAAACTGACTGCATTTGCGAACTGATTGAGACGGATTTTGACTCACTGAAATTCTTACTTCTTCAATCGTTCGCATTCGATACATTAAATTCTGCACGATATAAAAGTTGAGCTGTCACTATCGAATCACCATTGCGATAGTAGCGTATGCAAGAAGCGCGATGGTCTCCCGGATACGCTTCATTGGTTTCTAAATCTCTAAAAAGCAGCGCAACAGACCATCCTCACGCGCCATTACATGGATAGCGCAGATAGAAATACCCTCCACCCTTTCAAGGCACCTTGGACTTATCATTTTTTATACATTGCCCATAATAATTGGTTGGCATATATCAAAATCTACCTACACGGACTTGAACTCTGTTTTCCTTGGAAATTAAAATAAATAACGACAGGACAGCTAAATTAATGCTAGGTATATTACGTTGTGTTTATGCTATATAACTTGAAAATAAATGATCGGAATCGGATAACAAGATTTGAGTTTTTTCTTATATTTTGACTCAGTCTGTTTAATAATAAAGCCTTTATTAAAGGGCGCTTTTCAGGTCAGTGACTAATCTCTGTTGAACTAACCCCTAATATCAAATTTTCCGATACCCGTTTCATGGAATTATTTGATCAGTAAATACGGCTGGTAATCTATCACAAATTGTTCAACACTTTGTAAGAAAAAATTCGGGATTTTTGCGTAATATAATCCTTAGATATAATATTATGTTGCACAAATTATACCATGACTGTGGTTATACTGAATTGATTAGTGCCTTCGGCGTTTATTCATGTGCAACCTAATGCTATGCAGCAATTCTATAGTCTTGCTTTCCATAGCAATATGTTTCATGTTGTAGAACAGTATAAGTTAATATCGAGAGAGCTTACATAGACAGCTATTGTTAGGGTTGGCGTTGACTCTCAGTTATACGTTAATTGACTTAATTGGTTATCTCTGCACTACTACTAATATAAAACAATATGTGGAGAACTATTACATGAATATTGTGAGTATTATGATTATAATTAAGCAATATTATCTCTTTGGTGAAATCACATGGTACCTATTCCTGATAGGTATTAACATTTCACATATTATTGGAACGACTGCCAGACATATCTACATTATTCTAATAATTGTGCAACACATTCAAATAAAGAATTTGTTTCCGTATAGAATTTAAAGCAATAATATTGGCATATCGCCTAAACAGAGGATTGTAACGATCCATCTCTAGTAAAATGCCAACTAGCTGTTCAGAACATTTTTGCTCTCGCACCATCTCTATTGCTTGGCAAACGAATCTGTGACATCGAAAGGAATGTGGACAAAAAAATCCTAAATTGCCAAATTTAACTACAAAAAATCACTAGTTCTAGAAAAGAAGTAGTATTAACTTGAAAATCGATTTTTTACGATTACAAATAATAATATTGAAAGAAGCTCAGCATTTTTAAGTGGTTGTTTGTTTTAATTTTTTTTAATAACTAAAATTTTTACCACTGAATATTAAAATAGAGAAAAGAAATTACGATCTTCTGTAAAATCGGCAATACCACGCGAAATAGGTGGCTAGACGCCGCCTGAATGATCCTAATTGGTGCGTTAATCCTCACATGTTTTGTCGCCATGCGGGTGTTCAAGTCGCAATTGGTGGAAACTGAGTTCTTCCCCGCAATTGTTGCCACCCCTCGTAGTAATATTGAATCAGCCAGTGGCAGCGTGGTGTTATTATTTATACTTTTGTTGTCGTGTATGGTTGCAATATTTATTATCAAATATTATATCAAATTATTATTGTATATTTAGTGTTCTGTTACTTTAATGTTTTAGGTTCAAAACAATTTTTCTTTGTTCTTGTAGAAATATAAGCTTACACATTGTTTGTTGTTTATTAAGGCATCAAAACTGGAAATTTGTATTGAATCTACTTAGAAGTTTGGTATTTTAAAGATTAACAATATAATTGTGACAGAAGTTATAACAGTATCCAAAAATCCTCGGAACAATAAATTTTTCAATACCGTTCTTGATTTTTGATATTTCTAAAACCAAAACTATTAAGTCTCGTATAACATTTAAAAGGAACAAAATTATGCAATTTTGTTGGATAAAAAAACCAGGGTAGTTCGATTTAAAAAAAAACATCTCTTAGAACGCCTCCGTATATGTGCGACTTAAACCCAATAGAGTTAACTTACGCAAAACTTAAATTAAATATATAAGAACCCGCAATACAATCGGAAATTTCAACCTAACTACATTAAAAGAAGTTTTTAATATCCAGTAATGATTGGAATAGTTTTTGCCGACATGTTAAGGAGTTGGAAGAAGAATTTTGGAGGAAATTGAGTACATTATAATAACTTCAGGACAATATGACGACAGCGACACTGATCATAATGATGATGCTCAAGTTGACGAAATCTAACAGATTGCCACCTTCTATAAAGCAATACTAATTATGATCGTTATATTTAATCGAAATATTTAACACAGTTAATTATAGTTTCTAAACGTGACTTAAAGCAACAAAATGATCAAAGATATTTGAATTATTTTTGATAAGTGTTAAGTTGTTTTAGATTGTTTTTGTTTTTGATAAGAACGTTTTATTTTCATTTTTGGTATGCAAACTATAGCACATATTTGAAATAAAATAAATAATTAATTAAATAAATAAAATACTTCTTGGGTGTTATAACTTAATAGCAGTAGGTGCTTTTTACCAAACACGTGAAGAACTTTTCATTAATTTTTATTTTTTAGTAACACATAAAGGTTTATTAATTATTACTAAATGTTATGTCGATGTGGCAACAATGCCATCGCAGAATAACTATTCTTTGGCCAATGACAGGCCAGTCTACAATATGCCATCAACGGGTTAAGTTTATATTCCTTGTTCCTTGAACAGTAATTATTGTAATATTTTATTATAGTAAAGTTATATAATAGAGATATTAAATAAAAGGACTTGACGTATCATTTCTCACCCACAAACACAACACTAAACTTTTACAACGCACGCCGCTGGAAATTTTATGCCATGTTTTATTACAACTGCATTCCCCTTACCGACGCCACGCTGTTACAAATCAATTTGCCAAACAATAGTAGAAACGTCATTCGTAACTACGACAGAAGCAAGCGCGTGTGTTGTGATAAACTTGTATTTTTTTCGGTTTATTCTACAATTAAACTATTTTCTTTTGTCTATTTTATCCGCAATAAATTTGTTATTTGTTTAAAGTTAAACTACCTATTTGTTTTGTGTTTTAATACAGCCACCCACTAACAACCCTGTTAGGATTTTGTTTAAATTTACATAACCGCAAAAACCAGTGACTGCTAAAGGAAGGACTTTATTTAGCTCTTATTATAGGCTCGTCAGAACACCACAGTCATACCCAACCACAAATATCGACCTGCACATAATATATCACATCAGAGATATCGATACCACCAATGTCATCATCATCAGCATTCACTCGCTAATGAGTATGAATCACTCCAACTCAGGGGTTTCTGTTGTGAACCGTAAGAAGGCTAAACAGACTAATCCTCGAGCCGCAAATTTTGTCACAAATGTCACACACCCACTTTAAAGGCTGTTGTAGGTGCGTTGCCCAATCGATATGTTCTTTCTCCTTTCGATCCTGTCTCTTTGCATCCTCATGTCGTCGACGCTGCTCTTCAAAAACTTGATGGCCGTCGTAAATTCCCTCCATCTCGGTCTGTCTTTCGCGATCTGCTCCCTGTTGTTCTTCACATATGAGCCAAACTTGTTCATGTTGGTCTTAAGAACGTCCTTGTACCTCTTTTGCTGCCGTCCCTGATTACGTCCGCCGACCTTAAGCTGTGAATAAAGGATTCTCTTTAGAAGGCGTTTCGTTGGCATGCGGATGACGTGCCGGATTACGCAGGCAGTGCCTGACAATCATCGCTTCAATGCTAGTTGTTTCAGCTTCCTACGGAACGCTGATATGTGCTCGTCGGTCCTGCCATATAATTCCAATAATGGTTGATGGTACTTTTCTATGGTTTTTAAATGCCTCCGTTAAGTGGTCCATATACATATATGATTTAGGTAAGGGTCGGAACAACAATAGCATTATACACTCGCAACTTAGTTCGAACGTCGATGTTATGATTATCGAAATTCTTGTCCTCAGACGGCGAAAGGATGCGCGTGCCCATCTTATACGATGCTGAATTTCATCATCGAACCATGTTGGTTTGAAAGCACCAATAAACGATTTATTTATTTAAAAAAACTATATAAATTTTAAATAAATTACAAAAAAGTCATAAAATTATTACTTTTACACTTAAATATGGAGAGCTATTCGAGCATCGAGGGCAACAGTTTAATTAATTGTTGATTTCGAAGAAGAAGAAGTTACGGTACGATATTGTTTAATTTTAATTCAAATAAATCCGTAATCATATTATAGATATTTTAATAAGTAGAACACAAGAAAATACACTATTTTTCTTTTTCTTTTCATCTTTACCACTCCGAATTAAGGGTTAGAACTCGCGAATTTCCAGCGTTAGATCTAATCTTCACATTTTTTTGACGAGTTTTGGAAATACAGTAGAAATGTCTATAGCAGCAGGGGGTCCACCGAAAGCAGGAAAATTTTGTCAGTGGACTACGCGAAAAAAAAAGGTTGGGAACCTCTGGCTTCGGTAAATACATGTAAAAACCTTAGGGTCTCTGTCGATTACAGATTGTTTGACTCTTTCGTATCGGGCTATCTTATATGGGTCGTGGTTAACTAGGGCTAATAAAAATAGCTTACAAAAAGTTCACAACTCTTGTTTACGTTTTCTATAAATGTTTAGTATTTTAAGTCTAGTATTAATTTGAGTAAAGCAAAGTTTTCTACAATTGCATATTATAGCCGCTTAATTTTTGTAAAAATAATTATTGTATATTTTTCTCAGTGTTATCCTCACAAAACCTTTAAAGTAATGTAACCGTAAGTAATTAGCGGATGTTATATACATTCAGAAGAATACTAATGTTATAGTTTCATCCAAATGAACTCCGATATGCTATTAAATTGGTTACGGGTTCGCTTCTATATTTTACGAGCGGTTTAAAATAAAGAAGAACAACCAAAGAATATCAACTTGAATAATAACAGAATCAAATTATTATATGAACAAACAAACGACTAAAATAAGCTTTATTAATCTGTACTGAAGTAATGCAAAATTTACTTACCAATATAGTATTTTTCACTATCGGTCACCGACTTTAATTAAAAAGAACTTCTTAATTGGTTGACCTTTTTGAAACTAATTTATTGAAAACTTTATTAGAAATAAAACACATATTTTTGGGCTAAAGACAACTGATTTAATAATTAAAACTAATTAAAGAAATTTAATAACAAATAAAAAAAAAATAAATATGTATAAATAAAAGAAAGAGAAAGAATAAAACAATTAAGCAATAATGAGGATTTAAAAGAAAATCGTAGTTATTACTGTACTACTTAAAAATAGGAAAAATTAATATAATTCGAATAATTATATTAATTTCTATACGAGACTTTAACTTTAAAACGGAATTTAATTCATTTACTAAAGAAATAACTTTAAACTTTGTATAACAAAAAAAACTGATTAAACAAAAAGGCCTTCAATTAAAAGTATATCAAAACTTACGGAACTTTATACAAATCACAATTTCCGAATAAAAAGAAATGAACTTAGTCTTTAAACAAAAACTAGAAAATAATTCTTAACTGAAAAATTTACTAAGTTCAGAAACAAATTAAAATATTTAATTTAACATTTATAATTAGAGAAAACACTTCTTTATTCAACAAAGACCAGGACCACTCTGAATATTTAAAAACTTATTCTTTTCTAGCATGTCTCATCAAAGTTAAAAAGCAGGTACCTAGACGGAAAATAGCCGACCAGCAAAATGAAGGACATTTATGACATAGTTACCCTTATACATTTACAGGGTGAGAACAAACAAGATACATTTTTATTCGTATGTCGACTTTAATAAATTTGCTTGATTGCGTCTGGATAAAAACCCATAGTTTTTTATTCGCCCGTTAAGTATATTATTTTGATATGGGAAACCGTGACGCTTTTCAATTAGCTGGAGTATATAATCAAAAATGTTCGACATTTACTTTGCATGAAGATCTATCGAGTAATTATGAGTTGAACACGCTGTAACCCAACATCTGGTTCTCTTCTCTATCTTTGGCCCACCCATAAAACAAAATTGTATATTCTCGATAACGAACTAAAAGGTTGTTCTCCCAGATACGTCACCATTCTTTCAGGCAAAGATAATACTTGCATTATCTGCATATGTTGAAAAAAACCCATATCAATAAACGACAAAATAAACAGAAAGTATCCCTTACATTTTTATGACCGAGAGAATATTTATACCCAATCTACCCAAAAACTAATATTAACCATAAAACTTAGACATAACCTCAGGGCCGGACAACAGGAAATTCCATTGCTCATTCGTTTTATTACAGTAATACCTTTCGACCGTGAATTACCCGGTATTAACCAATGAATAAATGAATTTCCCCAGCAATTTCGTGATGTTTTATTTTTCTTGTGTGAACATAATCTTAACATAAAATATGGTAACGACTGCGTACTTCACTTTATTACCTGAAACCTTTTAAATGAATTTATGCAAATATTTCTGTTCTGTTCTAAATGAAAAGGTAATAATATTTGCCATGCAACAACATAATATAATATTTTTATACTTTTTTATTGCATCCGCAGTACGTTTAGATACTTACAATTGTAAAAGAAGAATGAAGCGCCTAATATAAATTAAAGGAAAAAAGTGTACAGGAATATATTTTTGCGAGCTTTATTAAGTCGTGTGTGGAAGTGACCTAAATAAACAATTGCTACATTAATGTTTAGTAGGGTTTTATACTCACGGAAACAGTAGAGTAATATTGTCACCCTCTAAAGGTATTCTATTAAGTCAGGTCTTTCCTTTGATGTGACGAGAAGGTTTTTTATAACATAACCCTACCGGCACCGTCGAACTACGGTGCTACCGGCATATACCGGATGTGTGTAAATATATATTTAAGTAACATACAGGGGTAAAAGCAAATAATGTTTTTATTTCCGTTATTTATAATTTTGCTAAAAGATAAATTTCTTTATTTAGTAATTTACACTAATAGACAACTTATTTATTCAATTCAACGATGTTTTCACGGTTAAGCTTTTGTTTTATGCTTTTGTTAGATCTAAACTGGAATTTGCCGCAATTATATGGAACCCAATATATAGTCTTCATATTAGATCCTTAGAGTCTGTTCAGCGCCGTTTTCTTGACTACCTAGCCTATAAAGCCGACAATGTTTATCCTCCAGGGGGAGTAGATCATGCGTCTTTGCTCTTGCGTTTTAATGAACCTTCTCTCTTGACCAGAAGAAACATGATTGCCTATATCTATTGGGATGTATTAGATTCCATGTTCCGCGATTGGCTGATCGACATCTCGTACCGTTCACTGTGGCCCCAGCCAGGACTATTATTTTTTTACAGTCCTGTTTACTATATGTGTGATATTTTCAATCGGTGTTGTCGTGATTTTGACATTCATGACTCAACTTTGTCCGCGATTACTAATAGTTTACTTAATGGATAGTGATTATTTTCTTTTAATATTGAACTGTTATTGATCCCATTTATTTTTGTAGTATTTAATGTTAATAGTTAGACTGTCGTGTTTGTTTGAGGAATTGAAAGTATAGGACAGAGTTGTTAATTTTTGATTATTTTTGACATTCCGAAATATTTAATCAATTTTTTTTATTGTTTGCATTTATTGTTTTGTAACGTAGTTATTTGGTTGTTTTTTTTTTGTTTTTTCCTCTTGATTTGATATGTTTTTTTTTTCAATGAATTCGAAATTGTATTTTTGATTTTGTTGGGAATAAATGCTTATTATTATTTTTATTATTATTTATAATGACATGGCAACAGTAGGTACTTATATTACATCTGAAACTACGGAGTAGTTTAGGTCCTATTACCTCTTTTTACTTTGACCTAAATATTATGTCATTCAATAAGTCCGTAGGATGACACATAGATGGCGTTACTAGAATTTTTCTATATGATTTTTATTTAGCACTAACTTTCAAACGATACGTGTATAAATTTGACAGCTATTGATTCGTGAGTTATAGCATTTTGTGTGAAGCAGCGTTTGTTATTGAAAAAAAAAAAGTGAATTTCGAGTTTTGATAAAATATTGCTTTTTGAGGAAAACATTATTATTATTATTATTATTATTATTTCAGGTTTTCTCTGCTTTTGCAGGTAAGTATTCTCCACACGGCAGTGCATGCAAGTGTGAAGAATTTTGTTCTGGATTTATATGTTTGTTTTTCTTTTCAGGTTCCAGTGTTCAATACTTTACGTGCGATGTGGCAGGTTCCTAGGATTATTATTATTATTATTTCAGGTTTTCTCTGTTTTTGCAGGTAAGTATTCTCCACACGGCAGTGCATGCAAGTGTGAAGAATTTTGTTCTGGATTTATATGTTCGTTTTTCTTTTCAGGTTCCAGTGTTCAATACTTTACGTGCGATGTGGCAGGTTCCTAGGATTGCGATCTTCTGGAGGGTTATAAATAGGGTTGACGGTAAGTTTAAATCCGAGAGGTATTTGTGGAGTTTTTTTGGAATTTCACCTGTCGCGCCGATGATGATAGGTATAACGATAACTTTTTCTTGTTTCCACAGAGTTCTGATTTCTGATGCTAAAGGTAAGTATTTGCGGATTTTTTCATTTTGTTTTTCAACGGTATTATTATTATTATTATTATTATTATTATTATTTCAGGTTTTCTCTGCTTTTGCAGGTAAGTATTCTCCACACGGCAGTGCATGCAAGTGTGAAGAATTTTGTTCTGGATTTATATGTTTGTTTTTCTTTTCAGGTTCCAGTGTTCAATACTTTACGTGCGATGTGGCAGGTTCCTAGGATTGCGATCTTCTGGAGGGTTATAAATAGGGTTGACGGTAAGTTTAAATCTCATATTTTAAAGATTCGTATTTTGAAAGTTTTTCTACGTAAGTTTTCTGTAGATTTTCATCACCAGGGTTTGCGATGTCGACAATATATCCTAACTTTCCTTTTTTGTCTATGACTACAATGTCCGGACGATTATGAACGATGTGTCGTTCAGTTAATATTGGCGTATCCCAATAAACAAGCATCGTGTCTGATTCGAGCTTAAACTCCGGCATGTATTTATATGGGGCGACTATTGATTTTATTAGTTTCTGCATTATGTCTTTCCAAATAATCTTTATTATTATTATTATTATTATTATTATTATTATTATTATTATTTTTTTTTTTTTTTTTTTCCACAGGTTTTATTCCTGGTATTATTGACCGGGCCAAAGGCCAAGGTCTTAAGATATTTGCAACACACGTCTGACAATTCGACACGTACCCAAGATGACCGCTTTTTGGGCTTCATGTAAGTATCCATAGTTTAGATTAAATATTTTAAGATTTTCCACAAAACTTTTATGAACCAAGCCGTTAGCCGACAAGATGAATGGAACTATCAACACTGATTGTAGATTGTACAGGTGAGAAATCTCATATTTTAAAGATTCGTATTTTGAGAGTTTTTCTACGTAAGTTTTCTGTAGATTTTCATCACCAGGGTTTTCGATGTATATATATATATATATATATATATTTATTTAATATGTATATATATATATCCTAACTTTCCTTTTTTGTCTATGACTATTATTATTATTATTATTATTATCATATCTCAGCTTTATCCACTGGTTTATTTCTTATCCACCCGGGAAACTATCCGGTTTCCAAAGGGTGGTTGGTTTTATGATAATATTTTGCGCACTATATGAGAAGTTCCTAGAATTGCTGTTTTTTGAAGATCTAAAATGGAGTGTTTACCTGGTATTTCGTCTATGAATTTTTGGAGTGAGCAGGATACAGTGCCAGTAGCACCGAGGACCACGGGCAAGATTTTAGTTTTCGTGTTCCACATTCGCTTTATTTCTATCTCAAGATCCCTATATATTATTATTATTATTATTATTATTATTATCCGAACTCTGCTCCATCGAGACCAATGGCAGAGAAGTGGATTGTTGAATTTGAACATGGTCGTACCAGCATAAATGATGCAGAGCGCAGTAGACGCCCAAATAATAATAATACGAGGGTTGCTTTTTATATTTCGGGATTTGGCAACCCTGGTGTTGCAATCTGGCAACTGACAGCTGTATCGTAAAGTTGGACATTTTTGAGGTTATACGTACTCAGAACGTTTTGACACACGAGCGCTATTTGTGTTGTTTACAGTAACTTAAAATATTCATCTCGGCCCAAAAATTGAATTAAATCGTAGAATTTTTGGTGCGATTATTTTTTACAACTTTCGACGTGGATTAACTCAGCAACAGTGCATGGATAAACTTAATTCAATTTTTGGCGATGAAGCTCCATCAAGGACCAGTGTTTATCGATGGTATGGTGAATTCAATCGTGGTCGTAGTTAACTCCAAGACGAATTTCGTGAAGGTCGTCCAAAATCAGTTGTTGTTCCGAATATTGCAAGATCGTCATGTGACCTATCAAGAGATTGAGACCACCTTGGACATTAGTGGGACCAGCATACATTCAATATTGCATAAACCTTTGACTGTCAAAAAAAATTGTTCGCGTTGGATCCCACACAATTTGTCAATCGCTCAAAAAAAGGCTCGTGTCGATTGGTCTAAAGAAATGCTCAAAAAATACGATCTCGGCGCTTCGAAACACGTCTATGACATCGTGGCAGGTGATGAATCGTGGATTTACGCGTATGAGCCCGAAAGTAATTAGCAGTCGACTGTATGAGTGTTTCAAGATGAGCCAAATCCAACAAAAGTTGTCCGCGCACGAAGCACTTCCAAGCAAATGGTCCCCTGTTTTTTGCAGAAAAACTGGACATATCGCAACCGTACCACTAGAACAACGCAGAAGAGTCAATTCTGAGTGGTACACAACCATTTGTTTGCCAGTTGTCTTCCAAGAAATCAAGAAAACCAACCGCCGACCACGACCACGACAATGCGAGCTCTCACACATCGGCTCAAACAACTGCATTTTTGAGCACCCAAAACATCGATTTAATGAGTCATCGGCCGTATAGTCCTGACTTGGCACCGAATGACTTTTTTTTATTCCGGTATGTAAAAAAGAAACTAAGAGGTCAACGTTTTTCGACACCTGAAGAAGCGGTTGCTGCATTCAGAATGCATGTTTTAGAGACACCGCAATCAGAGTGGCAAAAGTGCTTCGACAATTGGTTCAAACGCATGCAAAAGTGTATAGATCTGCATGGGGAATATTTTGAAAAACAATAAAGTGATTTTCGATGATTTTTGTTCTCTAATCCCGAAATATAAAAGGCGCAACCCTCGTATAATAATAATAATACACTTATTGTTGCAAAACTTAATACCCATACATATTATCTTATACACAATTCAGCACAATAAATGTAGAAGCGCACAATACACAAAACAGGTAATAACGTCACGCCCTGTTTCTGCTTAAGCATCAAGCTTGTGTGCATGAATCAGGGTTAGCTGCCGCGCTCGAGTGTGCAAGTGTACAATAATTGACAAATCCCTTCAACAACCCAAAATTAAAACTATGTTATATAATTACTACAAACAAACAAACCAACCGAAATAAAATTTAACTAAAAGCTTCACAGAATGGACAAACTTTGATTAATTAACCATTTTGCTAAAATCCTCCCAAAAAACTTGTAAACCATTCTATTCCTAAGCTCCTCAGGAAGATTGTTAAAAACCTTTATACTGACATATTCGAAAGATCTCTCTCCTATACCTTTTTTAGTTTTAATTATGTTTATGTTCCTATTTTCTCGGAATCGGGTTCTATATATTCATGAGAAGTTAGTGAATTTAATAAGTATCACTTGATATATCAAGATAAAAAACAAATAAGAACAAACACTTTTACTAAATAATCAACTAGGATTCTCGTTATCCTTTTTGCATGCATAGGTTTGGTTTTATTTAAAGCAGACATAATACAATCTGCTGGTCAAAAGTGCTTTCTTTGTTCTCCAACTCAGTGAACCGTATTATGATCGGAAAATCCACATGGTCCTGCTATTTTATTCTAGAAGCTCACTGGCCTGCAAGATTTAAATCTAAGCCTTTTTATTGTTTAAAAGTTCAAGCGCATATATCTTAATGCAGATATATTTGCTCTGCAAAGGATTTTCTGGTAAAATGTACATATTATAAACACAAGACCACTTATCAATTTTTGGAATTTAAATAAAATAGTATGCTAGATTTTATGAAATTAATTGTTTTATTGTGTACTATTTAACGAGTTCTGTTACAGGATGAAAAATATCTACAAGGACCTTAAAAAAATGAATACAATAAATATATTTATTAAAATGTAATCATAGAAATTAAGGTAATTTAAGCTGCATAATATAGTGACCATTTTTTGTCCCACTTACTACTACTCTAAACATTATTATAAACCGGGTGAGTCAGGTTTTTCTAGCAGGACTTTAACAACTTACCTACACAATATAACATTTTGAGGTGAATATCTTAGACAAACATATATGCGTGGAAGCTTTGTTTCTGAGATACAGGGTGTGAAAATTTCAGGAATTTTTTTGGTTTTTGTCAGTTGTGTTCAACAGTTTTAGATATAATGGATAATAGACAATTTAGTATACTTTTTACACGTGAAAAACACAAGAATAGAGGTAATTAGGAATTTTTCAAAACTTACAGGCTGGTACATTTTTGAGGTTCGTACTGAATTTGAACCTATCGAACTTTTTTGTGCGCGGCCTCTGTGTAACGTTAAAATTCCGTCTCGTTACAATTTTTAGAGCTTGACCACTTTCTGCGCGTTACAAACTAAGTACTTCCCAAGTTAAACTACCTACCTCATTTATCAGCTAAATAGAACACATTTAAAGGTACTATTGTTCCATATTCATCTTGGATAATATTTATAGTTCACTCTATATGATATCGATTACCATCATAGTATAGTCTATCCAAAGTCAATGTAAAATATTGTCACACCCGGTATATTGTAATAAAAATATTGCATCCGGTCAAACTAGCTATTTTATGCTGATTAATAATTATTAAAAAGTTCATCAAAGTTTATACAAGTCATGACTTTAGCATCGGTATTGTACCTAATAGACAAATTGCAAAGTCAACAAAGTAAAGTTATAAATATTGTTGTAACAGGAAGTTACGGGGGATTTTGATTTCCACTTCGGTGTAGTAAAGATTGAAGAGAGTGGTTGGAGACTTGGCGGCTCGGACCATGAAGTCTCCCCGCGTTGGAGCATATATGTGTCCGAATGCTCCGCCAGGTTCTCTAACCACAAAACTCTCTTTTTTGGGGTTCTTGGGTAGTGTCATTTAAGTTTTACGGTTTAACAACGCCAAGTTATAATTTAATATTAATATTAATAATTCTGAACGTTTCTTTTTAAACTAAAAAAAAGATCAGCTGTGTCGAGGATGATGTTTGAAATGTAAGTACCAATTTTTATATATTGTAATTGCTGAATTTATTTGTTCTTTTTCCATTGAATTGATTTTCTTATATTTTAAATAGTTGATTTAATAAATAATAGTAAAATATATTTGACTTTCCTTTTTATTTTAATATAGTTTTCTATATCAAATTAAGTAACTATTAACTGAAAGACGCCGCTCTAATACAGACCGTCACTCGTTTACGAGGGAGAATCAATAAGATCCTCTTTCGTGAGCGTGATGTAAGTGGGCGATTCCCGAGTAGCTAAACATGCCAAGCGAGTTAATTTTTAATTATTATAATTATTAATAGTTTTTAATACTTATTCTTTTTCCATTAAATTGATTTTTTTTTTATTCTTAAAAGTTTATTATTTTTGTGTGACATGGTGGAGGCGCTAAACCACTACATTTTATGACGGCTTGTTGTACGTTAAGTTTCTCAGTTTGGTAGTTATTATTTATTAAATTTTTGGAAAAAGGACATGTTGTGTAATAATAAGATTTGTTTTACATTTTTTTTATTAGTTATTGAGTGTTTATTTTACAAAGTATTTTCTAATATTTACCTGTGCGGATTAAAAATTTAATTTGTACTAAGGTATTATTAAGATTTTTTTTTTTTTTTATTTTGCTAGTATTGATTTTTTTTCTTTCATACGAGGTAATTTAATATTTTGAGATTTTAAAAGAAAATATATATATTTTTTTACATTGCGATATTTAGTGAAGTTGACGACCAGAGCACAGGCTCAAATTAACCAATAAACGACAATAAAATAGTTAATACTTATGACATGAGACATGAAGGAATATTTACAAATTGCGATGAGAGGTAGTTTAAAATATTTAAAAATATAGACAGTGGAATTGTAGGAACGCGTGATGTCGCGAGAAATAAGCTTAGTTAGCTGTAAAATTGTTTACAAAATGTAGGTCAGGATCTATAAGTCAAGTAACTATAACCCAGATAAAGTAAGTATCAGATACGACGGCCGGCGGAATTTCTTTGATGTTTGTGTCCTAAATCTCGTGACCTTGACGCCATTATTATAATAGTTTTTCCGGGTTTATTCCTTTTGCCTTTTCGTTTGAGTATAAAGTACTGCCAACAATTAGGAATATTCCTTTTAATTTCAAACCTATTTTGTTGACGACAAATTAATAATTAAACATAGTGTGTGTATAGTACCATTATCATCAATTGGAACTAGGTACTCAATTGTTTGTTTTATAATGCATTTTGAAATCTAAGTTAATAATAAAAGTATAAATAAAGTAAATTTTAGTAAAATTATTGGATTATAAACCAAATTCTCGATGTTCGTCAATATTATTTGTTCAACAATTAAACTAAAAATTATTTGAATTGTATTTACATTTTAAACATATGGAGTGTATGCATTAAGGGCTAAATAATATTTCCAAAATTGAATTTAATATTTAATCATTCATCCTATTGGTATAAAATTGAAAATAACATAAAATGTATTATAATTTTAAATACTCTACTACTAGTTACTCTTAAATCTGCATGTTTTATTTAAAAAGTGAGATCTCAGCATTTTGAACAATCATATTTCATGAAATATGGTTGTGATACCTACCTATATATACCAGGATTATTTCAAAGCTTTTCAAATTCATTGTTTCATTTTAAACAATGACTAAAGAGCAGTAAAAATGGCAGAAAGTAGACACTTTCACTTTAATAAAGAGGCCAAATTGTATTTCATTTTTACTGAGTTCATTAAACAGTAATTTTTTACGATGTCTAAAAATAGAATAATGATCAGTGAGAACTTGTAGTTCTCACTTGTGTTTCCGCAATTTAGGGATATTTTCTAATATGTCAAAAACAACAACAACAAACAAAAATATCTTAATTCTTTAATAATATAAAATAACTGCTGTAATTATTATTATAAACTTAGACTTTCCAATGTATAATTTCATATAGGTACGTGCTGAGTACATGTAAACAAACCTTTCAATATCTTTCGGAAATTGGAAAAATGAACAATTCTTTAACACTGTTCTTGAAATACATCCAGGTACTAAACAATAAAATCCACCGGTTTTTGATCCCATGTTTTTTATAATAGCTTAATTATAGGTATAAAGAAGAAATACTAGAGTAATAAAAACTACTGAATATACCCACAGATCTAGAATATACCTAACCTATACAAGTAACTATATATTACGAACAATATATGATTTAAAGTACAAAATTAATAACCCATTAATAATAAATTCTAATAACAAAATAGCAACGTTAATTTGAATATAAAAATATTAAATAATCAGATGATCACTTTAATTTAAGAATATAAACATATTTTTACATAACCCATAACCTCAAAAAATTTCTAAACAATACCAGCTGTTTCAAATAGTTTCAAATAGTTAAATGGTCCGGCAGAAGTGTGAAATATTTGGGTTTACTAAAGAAGAAATTATAAAAAAAATACTAAAACATATATTTACTTGCTTTTAACTAATATTGAAATTTTCACGAATTTAATACCATTTAGTATTGTCATATTTACTTGAAACTTTTTTTAATCATTAATAATAAGTAATAATTGTGCAAGCATGTATTCATACTTTTCGCAAACACTATAAAAACTACTATAATAATGGCCGCCAACTTTTCCCAGTGTCTCATCTGTCCTGTTTATCTGGGACTATAAGGTCAAGGACAATAATTGTAGACGTTTTATTGCAGCTAATGACTGTTAAATATGGTATAGATTTTTTTTTATGTTATTTAGAAGGATGGGACGGATAGTTTCCCTGATAGAATACGTACATAGGTAGTACGAAAGTATAAAAAGGCAGTGATTATGTAGGTTAAAAATATTAGAAGGATGGGACGGATAGTTCCCTGATAGAATACGTACGTAGGTAGTACGAAAATATAAAAAGGCAGTGAATGTGTAGGTTTAAAATGAAAATAAAAGTGAGATTTTCATGAGGAATACCAATATGACGACACGTTGGTCGGGCATAGAATGTGGCAATAGTGAATAATTGTCTATAAATAAGGAACTAGAAAAATACATTTAAATTACGTCTATTAATCTGATCGTGAGCTACAAAAAGTTACTTTTTAATGATTTTTAAAAATTTATGTAAAATTAATATTGAATTACCTTGTATAGAGAGATATATAGAGTCGAATATAGCGTATTTATATAGTGATACTTAGTAGCTAAGATAAGTTAGTATAGAAAAATACTATTATTCCGATACATAATTTTCGAACTTTTAGAACAAAGCAGGTCACACATACACAACCCCTTAATTAACAGGATACCATTGAGGAAATTTTAAAGGCAGTTGATAATATCCCGTCGTTTGCAAGTTATGGGGACGCCTATGGCTTCCACAGCGACTCGATATTCATCATTTGGAAGACAGTGATATCAATAGTACTATTTTTGCTAAAAGTTTTATTTTTGTTTTTTTTTTCTCTTTTGATATATTTGGAATCTAGGCTTAGATGAATTAAAATTATAAAATTTATTTACTCAACACAGAATATTTAGAGGATGTTCTAGTAATAGATAATGAAGAGGACATTATAAATCTTCAAGATAGAAGACGCGTGAACTGTTTACTTACAGAGGTGAACACTTAGTAATATATGAATAATAACCCTAATAATAAGTAATATGTGTGGAAACAATATTCAAAAAGCTTAGATTGTTAATTTTTAATGTAAAATGGTAGATTATAATATAATAGTTAAATCGGGAATTAATTTTAGGTGTACAGTACGAATTAAGATTAATATTTAAGACATTTTTATAAAAATAATTTGAATACGAGGGACAGTTAGATATTAAGCTATTCAAACAAAAAACAGATGAATATCAGAAAAATTACTTTGATAATTTTAGCAGAGTACAACGTTATTAATATTTTTTTCTTTTTACTATGAATTATGAGAAAATATAATTTTAAAAAACAAAATGTATTATCAATAAAAGAGTTGCTCAGTTCCAGAATAATATATTATAATATTATAATGAAACATAATATAATATATATTTATTTACTTACTTTTAACTTAAAACAAATTTTAATTTGACAAACTTTAATTTTGCAACTCTGGAGTTGAGTAACATCTTACCATTGATAATACATGCAAGAATATGAACTTCAAATATTACGCTGTCGACCAAGAAAACAATTTTTCGGACAGCATTTTCAAAACAATTTAAAAAATATAATATTTCAAAACTTATCTTTAAAAAAGCGAATCCTGATCTCAGCAATCTCCTAAAATGGCTTTCACACTTCACAATTTCCACGCTAAACTACAACTTCAAGACTTAATAATTCCACACCATTTTTTTTTAAACAACTAATAACTTTTATTTTTCACAAAACCCTCGTCAACATAATGTTGAGAGGGAATACCGAATTATCAGGACCAAAGTTAAATCCAAGATTCAAAATGTCAATTGAAACTAACGTCTTATTCCTTAAGATATTCATTATCCGACAGACCGACAAAAACTGAGGTTTTAGTTCCAAAAACCGTTAAATTCATAAAACTGCAAATGCAACAAAACAAGAAAAATCGTTAATTCTAGAAGACAAACTAAGAATGCTGAGGAATCCCGATAATTTTCCAAAGAAAATTGTAGCAAAAAGTATAATAACAAACGTGGGAACTGGCCAAACGCTAAAGCGAAATTTAATACTTAATACCATTAAGATAAGAATTAAGTCTTATTTTTCTTTACATTGTTATACTCATAACATACTAGTACATATACGTGCCAAAAATGGGCACGCCGGAGTTCTACAAATAATTAATTTAATATGAAAATGAAAATCATTTAATTTTAACAGTTTATTTTAAATCAGATATTTAAATAAGAGCATATATTAATACTTTTTCTTTATCTTTTTTGCATTATCTACTGTATCAAACGCCCATTACGACATGAGCCGCAAGACAACCAGCAACCATCAATAAATCACTGAGGAAAGCGGAGACGGGAGTTACGAAATGAGAACAAAGACTATGACGATTGATGCGAAAAAGTTTGCTCAAGCAACGATGAGACAATTCCACATCTCCATAACACTCAAACTTCAACCAGACAACAACCACGAGGAACGTAAATCTCGTATAATGATGTTCCTCCTTCAGTCGAGCTGAATAGATGGAAGTGAAAATCGAACGATTAGGTGTACACACTACACATCTAAACGATTCGATACAAATTTATCAACCAATGGGATGCAATAAAGAGGACACCTATGGTCAAGCATGACGAGTAAGCAGAACCATCCAATTTGGCGCCTTACAACAATTGGAGATGTAAGCAACTTCCAACCCAACGATGGCAAACTCCCTCCCCGCAAGTACCAGTGATATGATGGTAGAATTTCTAGCTACAACGAACAAAAAGCATAAGATGGTTCAAGGACAACCAACTCCAGGGCAAACATTGTATTTTATATTTAACGATTTTTGTAAAGACATGCAAAAAACAGTAATAATTTCTTTTAACTAATATAATTTTTTTTTCTTTTTACAAATTTTTACAACTTTATACACTTTTGAAAGATATTTTAATTTATATAAATATATAAGATATACTATTGTATGCGGCACAGTTGATCTTTACGAATACATTTTTTATTTTTTTTTTAAACTTCGACACCATTAGCGTCCCAGCAAAGGCAAAAATGGGGGCCATTTTTTCGTGAGTCCGGGGATGTCACACCCGGTATATTGTAATAAAAATATTGCATCCGGTCAAACTAGCTATTTTATGCTGATTAATAATTATTAAAAAGTTCATCAAAGTTTATACAAGTCATGACTTTAGCATCGGTATTGTACCTAATAGACAAATTGCAAAGTCAACAAAGTAAAGTTATAAATATTGTTGTAACAGGAAGTTACGGGGGATTTTGATTTCCACTTCGGTGTAGTAAAGATTGAAGAGAGTGGTTGGAGACTTGGCGGCTCGGACCATGAAGTCTCCCCGCGTTGGAGCATATATGTGTCCGAATGCTCCGCCAGGTTCTCTAACCACAAAACTCTCTTTTTTGGGGTTCTTGGGTAGTGTCATTTAAGTTTTACGGTTTATCAACGCCAAGTTATAATTTAATATTAATATTAATAATTCTGAACGTTTCTTTTTAAACTAAAAAAAAGATCAGCTGTGTCGAGGATGATGTTTGAAATGTAAGTACCAATTTTTATATATTGTAATTGCTGAATTTATTTGTTCTTTTTCCATTGAATTGATTTTCTTATATTTTAAATAATTGATTTAATAAATAATAGTAAAATATATTTGACTTTCCTTTTTATTTTAATATAGTTTTCTATATCAAATTAAGTAACTATTAACTGAAAGACGCCGCTCTAATACAGACCGTCACTCGTTTACGAGGGAGAATCAATAAGATCCTCTTTCGTGAGCGTGATGTAAGTGGGCGATTCCCGAGTAGCTAAACATGCCAAGCGAGTTAATTTTTAATTATTATAATTATTAATAGTTTTTAATACTTATTCTTTTTCCATTAAATTGATTTTTTTTTTATTCTTAAAAGTTTATTATTTTTGTGTGACAATATATAAATTTAACGATTCTACCGGGGCTATCCGTTCCCATGCCTCTTTACATTATAAAAGGGCATCGAATGCAGCGTTTTTTGATACATTGCTCCCTCGTTTATAAGACGTATAATGAATCATGCCTGCCATGGGGATATAAAAGGATGCCGACAGTAATAAAAAATAACTACAGTGACTGCAACACTATTGCTTTAATGATTAATCGAAAAAAAAAGGATTAGAGTTTGCAAATAAATTTATGAATGAAATAAATAATATTTGGCTACTTGTTATTTTCTCAGATTAATCTAAATATAAACGGATGGACATCATATGGTATGACTCAATGTGGAATTTAAACAAGAAAATTTGTGTCCGACAGTAAAACACTGGGCAGAATATTGTAACCATGATCTGTTCAATAGTTTTTCTTAGATTAATAAAATGAAAGAAGATCTATGAAATTAGATAATAATTTTTAATAAAACCTCAACACGTTGGGAGTCTAAGCATCAAGATTTACAAGTGCAAAGCCAGCGTCTTCTTTTAGATATTTATGATAAGTTGAGATCTGCAATTAATGAAGTGACGAATACACATATTATACAATTTTTACGTTCTATAGAAAATGTCACTAAGTGAGTAAAATTTTATTTTATTAATTATTATAAAGGTATGTTCCTTGCTGTTAGAACACGGACAGGTACGTGTGCATCTATGTCTAAACTTCTATAAACTTTTTCACCGTAGGTTTATATGTTGCCGTGTTGGAGCGGAAGGAAAAATAAAGTATACTTTTATACAAATGAACATACAATTGTTAATACATAAAGTATTTTTAAAATATCGTAGGGCATGTATTGTTATAAAAAGATAAAAGGGTGCGCCTATGGACGGCTGTGGTCGGTATTGACATTACAAAGGGATATCGAGTTGTGGTTTTTTATATCATTTTAAACTAACTTTAGAAACACTATACTAATGATTTCTTCTTCAAACCTCGTTTATGGAGTTCCTAAAAACATGCCAAGCTGCTCTTAGTTAATTTTGTAAATATTTTAATTATTTAAAGTGAAGAAGTTAATGGTTGAGTAGTAGGAGTTTCGGATAAAATAAAGAGGTCATCATTGAATCCAACGTTTATAATTGAATCAAACATTCCCGTACTTACAAATATATGTTTTTGTAAAGATTATTTTTTTAGCAACGTAACGAATAGGAAGTCCGTCAATGAAAGGAAATATATTCTATTTTATAACACGACTGCAAATAATTTACTTATTTTCCAGAAGACCTAGTTTTACGGTAGCTAACACACTATTAGTTTCCCAAACGCTTCCTTATTGGTATTTTCCAACCTCAACTACTAGGTAATAGCCAGTAATATCCTCGTATAAGCTGCACGACGTACATCACAGGATTATGGCATTTTACGACCTTGTTGGTTCTCTTATATTAACTGCAGATTGGAGAGCAACTGCGACTGTCTGAAAATACCAATTCAGTGTTCGTTTTCTTTTTGTTAGAATGAAAAACGGATTCAGCTAGATTATTTAAAATTACACACAAAGTTCTTTCGATTTGTGCTCCCTTGTGGCAGATACGGGAAAAACCAAAAATAGCTCATGTACACCGTGAATTTTATACAACGTAGGACAAATGTTGGCAATAACCCTTTCCATGATTATAACTGTCACTTTAACAGAAACACAAAAAATCATTTCTCGAAAATGCAATGTACAGCGTAGCCCAAACTGGACGATTTCCTATGGGAACTCACATTTCTATCACAGATACCGAAAAAGTGACATGCATCCTCCAGGCTCAAGTTTCATGAAAAACAATTTTATTAGTAAACAACTTCAGCTCGCGTTCATAATATTCCTAGTAAAACCTTATACTTTTAGAGTATGAGCATATTCTTCACAAAAAAGTATTTCTAGCGAAGTAATGTAATTAAAAAAGTATTTGGTTATTTATAAACGGTACCTTTTACTCTAAATAAAAAGGATATTCTTCAATAATTTTGAGTGTGGTCAGTAGCAGACTCAGTCGTGTAGTGATCAGTCGTAGCGATGGCAGATGTTGTGGAACTGAGAGAGATTAAACACTACAAGCAGCACCTATTCGTGATTACAAAGAATTATACGGTTTTTTTTTTTGGAATAAATGCCGAGGAGGTGCGTTATCATCGGTCCTAAAAATGCTATCTCAGTGACCCTGGGTATCAGAAAGGCATTGGTCAAGAACTGGGTGTAAGTCAAGCTACAGTATCTCGTACAGTGACTGCCGTAATATCAGCATAGTTGTGCAGTCAAATGACTCGATAAAGTTTCCGTCTACCAACAACACACTTATGGATGCGAAACAGTTTTGTCAAAGCAAATATAAATTTCCGACAGCAATTGGTGTGGTTGATTGTACACTGAATGTGCAAGCCACTTGTGATGCAAGAGAAATGTTCACTAGTATGGACGTTAGTAGGCCTGGATCGGGCCAAGATTCAAGAATATGGAGAAATTCCCAAATAAGGGTTCATATACAAAATAAAAACAACGTCCTGCTACTTGCTGATTGTCGATATGGTATAGAGCCGTGGCTCATACCTCCATTCAGAAATCCCGCTTCAGGTGCTGAAGTAAAATACAATAAACTTTTGAAGAAAAAGAGAGTAATAATGGAAAGTTATTTTGGTCAACTGAAACGTCGATTTCCTATTTTGCAACATGTTTGCCGCCGGGTCAAATTAGAGAATGTGCCAAAAATAATTGTTGCCTGAATTGTGCCTCATACCGTGGCAAAAACTTTGAAAGACATCGATTTTGAAGCACCTGAAGAAATGGCAGAAGAAAATGACAATGATAATGACGACGTTGATCTACTTCTCCGCCAACAAGGACAAGAACTGAGAAGAAATATAAGCATTGTAATAAACAACTTTGATAGTTAAACGCTGGTATAAAACTGTATAAAATAAAAGTTCTAATTTAATTTAGTTTTATTATTTACGCCATAATCAAATCATTTTGGTTTGTAAAACACAAAATTCGATTTATTATTAAGTTTATTCACCTAATTACGCAAATCGGTCTATTTTTGTTTTTTTGCAAACTTTTGAATACTATTGATGATAAATCAAACATACATATACCTACTTTGATCTTTTACATTTTAAATCCTAGATTTTTAGTAGTAAGTGTCCATATAATACGTTGTAAGAGAACATTTGGTGAATTGTTTACAAATTGTAGTAACTCTTCCCCTCGTTAACAATATTGTCTGCTTTCTCGCGCCCCATCCTCTTCAACTTGTTTTCATAGTATTCTCTTTGAACTCTAGTTGTTCGATACTGCTCTAAAAGAACTAACCGTTGAAGCTCTTTGGTTGTTAGCCCTTTTGTTTCATTTGTTTCGTACTTTTCTGTCACTGTTTTTTTTTTTCATGTTGGCTGAAGAGATTCGACAGTCTTGACACTACTAGATGGTGGTTTGATGACTGATTCAGTCTCTTCTCGCGTAGTAGAAGCTTCACTCACTCTATGCTGAGTAGATCCATCTGTAATACCAATTTGAATTGGGCTTCCGATTCTTGCAATTGTAGGATTACTGTCGCCTTCCATAGCCTTCAATAACTTTTTCTGTCATTCCAACCTTCAACCTTCCGTTCATATCGTTTATTTTCTTTAAAAAGTAAAAATGTTTGATAAAGGCGGATATATCCATTTTGATGTCCCCTGAGACGATTAGGAACATTTTCAGATGGAAGTCCGTCTGTCTGCATGTATTTTTCCACGATATAGCGGCTAAACGTTTTCCGTCTGGAAATGGTCTTAATGGTCAGAGGGAACTTCAAAATGGTTCTATCCGCTTTTATCTTAATTTTTTTTAGCGCGTTCACAGTACTTTCCTTAATAATAAGCGTTAACTGAATAATATGATGATTCGTTGCTGACTAATACGTATACTAAATCTCAATAGTTTAAATTTCAGTTTTACACGATTTTAAAATCTGTTTACAGTTCACCTTTGCTAATATAAATGCGAATTGCACCATTTTATTTTACAGGTCATTTTAGTAAAATTGATTTAAATATTGACGTTTGCCAATAATTTTGTTGACCATCATTGCTCACAGATATTCCGCTACGGTGAATTTTTTCGTTTAATATTCGGGTGAAATCCAAATGTTCATTAATTAATAATTCTGTAGACACGTTTTTTCCGATCGGTTTTTGTGTTAATTAATACTGCGGCGAAGATATTTAAATATTCAGGTTGAAAATTCCCAAATGCAATTTTATTTTGATGATTGCGGGAGAAAAGTAAATTGTGTTTTCGATTCTAGATAAAAATAATTATTGTTTTCGATTATAAAAAAAACGCATTTTATCCAGTGTCGTACAACTTTTTAGAACATCGAAAGATGAGAAATGAACGAGTTTCACACTGGGTCTCTATCAAGATTATTTACTGTAATACTATAATTTCCTTACTTATACAGGGTGTCTCTAAAAGGTCTGTACAAAATCATATTACATATTTGTGGGTTTAGAATAAACGTTACTTACCTTAGTCCGAAATTGCTGCGGTAATACAGGTTTGGGAAGTACAGATTACATCAGTTTAGCTGATGAGAGTGTGGAGGCCTATCGAATTTAAGGGTTGTGATGCAAGTTAGGGCTATTTAATAGTCGTTTATTTTACTGTTCTTATTTTTCAAAATCACTTATTATGCAATGTTGTCCCCTAATAAAGTGCTCACCCTGGACCTCCATATTTGTTACATAAAAAGATTAAAGATACAAATTAACATACAACAAGAAGGGTATTTTTTTATTTTAAATAAAACTACCCAAAAAATACAAATTTCAAATATTTGTTGATACGCGTAATGTACTTAATATATATTTAGGAAATATTCTCAGTAAATAGAAACAACTCAACATTTTGGTGCCTGATGTGGTAATATCTGCGGGATAACAGACGGTAACGTCCGCAGATGCATCGTGACCGGAAGCGAAACAAGCGAAGCGGACGCTGTGCCCGTTCTGGTATAGTTTTTAAACGGATTTAAGTTCCACAGCAGCCGCAAATTCAAAATAGAGATTTATGTATCGTGCATTTTGGGAGCTAGATAGAGCAACGTTCTAACCAGTAATTATTTTTACATTTACTCCTAAAACTAAACAGTAAAAATGTAGACAGAGAATAGTATGTTGTGCAAAATTCATGCAAATTAAGTTAGTCAGCCATACTTTTGATTTAGCTGTGATATACCAAGCCATAAGGCCTGAATCGAAGAAACGACAGTGGTGAAAGCAGTGTTTAAT
Organism: Apoderus coryli; assembly: GCA_911728435.2. Lineage (NCBI taxonomy): Eukaryota > Metazoa > Arthropoda > Insecta > Coleoptera > Attelabidae > Apoderus > Apoderus coryli. The sequence continues at coordinate 33,463,841 of OU452199.1, forward strand.
ATAGAGACAAACTCGTTGACTGTTAAGGTCGTATTTTTAATTAGAAAAGACACCAAAACACTTATTTAAACTAAACAATAGGCGTCTTGCTAAGGTGTAAGTGGACCTATTGGGTCAGTGAGTTTCTATCCTGCGGCCTTAGTGAATCTATATTCACACGGCACATTAGCAGTAGACGTCGCCAAATACAAGTTGTCGTTGTTTCTTAAAATAGCCTTTCAGTTCTTCTAGAGCATGACTGGCTTTACAACATCTAGAATATCTTGAGTAAAAAATGTGGATAATAAAGCTCTTACCTGGCCACTTTTATTCAGATGTATTCCTTGATACAAGCAATTTTCAAAATTGATTTTCTAGTCTTTGAACTGCGCTAGGTTTAGAGAATCGTTTAGTTTCTCTGGTAAAAGTTTATTGCTTGTTTAACGTATACAGGGTGGTCCAACGAAAAGTTTGCACCTAGCTTTTCTCTTTTTTTTGTAGTCGAATGCGAAAATGCTCGGACACGTCGATTTTGCTTTTGAGGGGGACACATTTTAAACATATTTTTCGATCTGCGCCTTTAACCCCCTAGCGGGGGTGAGTAACAACCCTAAAATTTTAAATGGAAAGAGGGGTCTAATGACATATCATTTGAAAGGACACAAAATTGTCTTTCTAATGATACCCTATTTGTCGAATTTTACTAAAACAGTTAATACGAAAACGACTTTAAAGACATTAAGCCGATAATTTTGGTATTAATGAGAAATACAAATAAGTTTTAATTATTGCGAGTGAAAACACCTGCAATCGTTAGTACATTCCAATGTTTGTTAGTTTTAACATTGCTTTGTAAAAAAAGTAAACAAGCTGTTAAATTGATTTATTAAAACGTTACATTAACAAATGTTGAAAATGTGACCCATTTGATTCCATACAATAATACAGATTTTGTTCAAATCTATTTCTAACATTTTGTAGCATATCAGGTGTTATGTTTCTGCACTCTTCTGTAATGCGTTGGCGAAGATCTTCTATGGACTCGGGCTTCGTGGCAAAACATTTATTTTTTAAGTGCCCCCAAAGAAAAAAGTCTAAAGGCGATAAATCCGGTGACCTGGCAGGCCATTCAATTGGGCCCCTCCTTCCAATCCACCGTCCAGGGAACCGGTCATCTAAGAACTGTCTTACAGGAGCCACATAGTGCGGAGGTGCTCCATCTTGCTGGAAATAAAGCCGATCAGCAGTATGATTTTGGTCATCTTCTATTATTTGTGTTATTAAAGGATCAATTGTGTCTTCAAGCATGTTTAGGTACACTTCACCAGTTAAATTTCCAGGAATAAAAAGTGGTCCTATAATATGATTTCCTAATATGCCACACCAGACGTTTATTTTTTGAGGATACTGGGTATGAACCTCACGGAATAAATGTGGGTTACTGTCATCCCAGTAACGGCAATTGTGCCTATTTACAGCTCCATTCAAATAAAATGTGCATTCGTCGGAAAAACAAATGTTAAATAATAATTGCGGATCTTCAATTAAACGCTGGCTCATTGCTTCACAAAATTGCAGCCTTCTATCAGGATCATCCTCATTTAGTTCCTGTACTAATTTGATTTTGTACGGATGAAATTTGTACGCTTTTAAAATTCGTATTATGGACGAACGGGAGACACCTGAGGCTTCAGCTAGTTGACGGGTACTTTGACTATGATCCATTTCAACATGCCCTAAAACAGCGACTTCCACAGCTTCATTTCTGATCGGTTTCTGCGGCTGGTGTTTTACATTACAGACAGATCCGGTATCTACAAACTTTTTAACTAACTTGCCAACGTACACATCATTCACATTTTTATCGGGATGTCTCTCATTAAATAAGCGAGCCGTAAGTCTAGCACTACTATTATTTTGAAAATAAAGTTTAACAATTTCAACTCGTTCTAGAATGGAATAAATCATTTTGTACGGTAAAAGTAAAATAACTTGAGAAGCAACCAAACTGAATCAATGAAAAGACTAAAATAAACGGTGTAAATTCTTTTCCTACACGTATCTGCAGTTTTTATTTCAACAAAAAACGCAAACGATTAGTGAGAAATTTAGTTCTGATAAATAAGATAGTGTTTTTGAAATCCCGTTTTTCTTCAAAGTAAATAATTTAGAAATGATTGTAGTTGTTTTCAGTCGTAATAATTAAAACTTATTTGTATTTCTCATTAATACCAAAATTATCGGCTTAATGTCTTTAAAGTCGTTTTCGTATTAACTGTTTTAGTAAAATTCGACAAATAGGGTAGCATTAGAAAGACAATTTTGTGTCCTTTCAAATGATATGTCATTAGACCCCTCTTTCCATTTAAAATTTTAGGGTTGTTACTCACCCCCGCTAGGGGGTTAAAGGCGCAGATCGAAAAATATGTTTAAAATGTGTCCCCCTCAAAAGCAAAATCGACGTGTCCGAGCATTTTCGCATTCGACTACAAAAAAAAGAGAAAAGCTAGGTGCAAACTTTTCGTTGGACCACCCTGTATATTCTATGTTAGTAACGTCTGCACTCCGTCTTTGAGTTCTGGACTTCTTCTGCAATTCTTTCTTTATTACTACTACCTTTCTGAATTGCTAACAATTGCCTCATACACGCTAAAAAGAGTTTGGTTAATTTAACAAAAATATTGTTAATCCAACAAAACCATTTGTTTCTATATCCACGATTAAATATCTATTTGCACTAACAAAATCATTTAGTTAGATGCCAACTAAGTCCTAATTACCATAAATAAAGCTAGGGTTGAGAGAAATAAATATTAACTTGTTTAATAAGCTACTTAATATAACAAAAATATTTTGTTAAATCAAAGTAACCAATATTTCTCTTAATTAATATATTCTGTTAGGATAAACATTATACTGACGTTGATTTGAAAATCCGTTTTTTTATTCTAATACAATTTATATTTAATCAAAATAAGTATTTTTATTATATTTGATTCTAGATTTACTTACTTGAATTTACATACTTTATCACTCTACCTAAATAATCACTTTTTTTTTCTATTTAGAGTTTGAAATAAGAATCAAATATTTATTAGACAAAAACATTTATTTGTACTTTGGATTTATTCTCTAACAATAAAATTAAAAGTAAAAAAAAATTTAAGACATTGTAGAGTTTAGAAAAACTAACGAAATAGATATTTAGCTTAATCAAATGTGCATAAAATGAGAGCAAACTTAAAATCAGAAGAAAATTAGATAATTCTATAAACTAAACATAAGTAGTATATTAAAAAACTGGAAATTAATACACAAATTTCATAAGTAGAAACAAAGACTAAATATTTGTTAAATAGAATTATTGACCTAACTAAATGTGGGTAAAGAAAATTACTAAATTATTTACCTGAATTATAACTGTAAGGTACTTAATTATTTTAGTATATTAAAAACACCCCACAACCAATCCATAAATTTCGCACGACTCTCTTGTTGGAAAGTTGAAAACTTCGAGTGCTTATTTTTGCTACTTTTCACTCTTCTCAAACTCTAAATCAATCTATAACAAAAATGCTCAATGTAGGGAAATAGTAAAAACATATTAACTGTTTGCAAAAAGATACATGGAGCACACATATTAGAATTTTAAAAGTCTTCATGAAAGAAACTGGTATATTTTTTTAAAAGCGTTATCGATTTTATCACAATTGGGAGAATTATGTTTACTAATGTTTACCAAACCAGTTTTCAGTGGCTAGGGGTACATCAAAATTTGTTCTACTACCTATCTAGTTACCTATATAATAATAAATATATTATATTTTATTTTATTATTTATTATTATTATAATATTTATTGTTGTTACTACATATTACCCATAATAATTAATAACATAAACGAAATGGTACTTACCAACTCAACAATATTCATAGATATCACCAAAGATTAATGTACATTAATCTTTGATATCACTAACTGACACAACAAACAAACACCCATCAGTTCTTGGTAATTTATAATTATAATAGTAACGAAAACCACAGTTTTTACCGCTAAAACTAACTCTAACTAAAATAAAATGCAAGGACAGAAGCAAATGCAACAAAAAGCGTTCAAACATCACTGGCATCATAGAATAATGTTTATATTGGGAATCCCCGCTTTCAAGGCTTTTGGGTTTTGGGACAATCAAAAATCAAAGCTACTTAGATCCAAAACACAGCCAGCAGACGTTGTTGCCAGAGATTACAGCAATTACCATTCATAGGAAATAAATAATGTTGAAGTTTTAGGGAAATTAAAGTACCTAATCTAAAATATCAATAATATCTAAATATCTCAGATCGTACATTTACATTTTGACAATAAATTTAAGTACAAGGAGATGTCTATTATAAGTATAGGGAGATATCGATAAACCAAACTTAACGAATTAAGTAATATTAATATAATATTTATTAGCAAATGATTGTGTAAAGATTTATTTTTTTATATGCATTTATAGTGTAGCAGTAAAATACACAGGCATATACCTAGGTGTCTATCATATTGCTATTTTCCAGATTAGGTAGCTAGACCCAATAGGAAGTGACAACACTGAGCGTAATTACCTTGCAGGTACGACAAAATATTTATTTGCCGGAAAAATCTGATTTCTTGACAAGTTTATAATTTTACAAATATATATTTTGTCAAATAAACAAAATTGATATTATTCAGATGATTAGTTTCTGTTAATTTTAACCCAGATCTTTGTTTAGTTTAACTAAATATCTCTTGTTTATTTCAATTCATTAAAGTGACTAATGTAAGTACATACGAGATCTTATTTATAACAGAAAAATTACTTGAATATGCAAAATAAAGGACAAAATATTTTGCTTGAAATAAAAAAGCCTGTTTATTACTTTAAAGTCCATATTGCTATTACAAGTATATATAGTGTTTTTGGAAATAAATATATTCTGTAAATTTAACCAAACAGTTTTTAGTGTGTACTGTTTTGTATTTCTGATAGCTGTTGTTTGAAATATTTTTTAACGATTTTTCGGTTTTCTTTTCTAAAGTTCGTAAAGCTTGATTGGTTGTTTCAATACATGCTTCTGGAATTTCTGTAGATGTCTGGTCTGATTTCTTACTCTTATTCTTACGAGTTGACATTTGTAGCATTCTAAAACTGCTCTTGGTTCTTATTTGGACTGCGCCATGTTATGTTTTGTATTCAAAATATTTTATTAATTATTATTACAATGTCAAAACTAAACTAAACTAATGTCAAAAAGTCATGCTAGTATAGTATAACATAACGATAATAATATACAGGAATACCACACCGGAAAGATTATTTTAAAGCTTGAAAACGTCAATTTTAACTTAAAGAATTTAAGTGAATCCAAAAACGTTGCATTTTTATCATGTCCACCATAATTACATTATTTCAGATTATCCATTGATATTATTATACTATAACATAGCCACAATATTTTACCATTTATAGATTTACATATTATCTAATACGTGTTCAAAAGATCTAGTTTATTGTTTTTCAAACCAAAGATTTTCTGTTTTTGTGGAATCAAAAAAAAAAACAAAACTTCCAGTAATTTATAGCTTGTCTTCAAATCTAGTGAGATTTGTAGTTTCTCTGGCAAAATTTACGAACAAAAATACGACATAGAATTAGTTGGATGGATAATGTACAAGTTTTCTCAAGGGCCCTTTTCTATCCGCTCTATTTGTGTTTCCAGTTGCATATATACAGTTTTTGCTAACTAAATACAGCATTGGCACTTAGGAGATTTCATTAAAAAACTGAAATTAACATGTACATTAAATCCTTGACACCATTCTGTTGGTTAGAAATTTACACTTGTGCGTTTCTGCTAGTGATACAATATAGACTGATTAATTAATTATTGTGTACTAACCTTGTTTATTTCCTGTTTTAATGAATATTGATCTATAATTTAGAATATCATTAAGACAACAATAATTACATGTAAATATTTGTATTCTCGTAAATACTAAGGTTTTATATTTCTTTGCAGGTCACTGCAAGTTGAGGAAGATGGATTATTTACCTCAATAGTCCTCGTCGTGGATACAGTTGTAATTGGTGAGTTTCTATTGAGTAAAACCTCCAACTATTGTAATAATTAAAAAAGGTCATAGTGAGAAATAATGTTTTTATCTGTTTCTTTAATAATTTTAATAAATAAACAGTTTATCTAACAAAAATCAATAAACGGTTGAAGTAACATATATGAGTAAATACGTACTAAAATATCCTGCATAAAGTTGGTAGATTGCAATATCTTCATCCTGTCTGATGAATGATTGGCAGAACGTCTGATATATTCCAATTTTTTGTGAGAAAATCACGTTGTAACTTGCAATATTTTACTAAATCAGTTTTTTCTACTCCTACATGTCTATTTGCTTTTTTTTAGTCATATGGAGAATGTATACAGGATGTTTCAAAAAGACGGGCAATATAAGTTTATGGGGGTCATTTCTCAGGTTATTTTATGAAAAAAAGTTCCCATAAACATACGTCCGGAAATGCGCTAGGCGGTTGTAAACTAAAAGATTTCCTCAGCGTATGGCTCCTGACAGAAAAATCTTCATTCATGAAACAGGCCCTCTAAAACGAAGTGGAGGAACATGAAGGCCAAAGACAGCAAGAACGGTAGAGTTGGAAGAGGATGTGCTGAACATGGTTAAAGAAAATCCAGGTATTTCTACTCGAAGAGTTGCTGACGTTTTTAATGTAGGTAATAGTCCTGTTTGGCGCATTCCTAAGGACAATTGTACCTCATTTGCTGCCCTCCCTGATTTCGTCAGATTACCTTAAGCTGTGACTAAAAGATTCTCTTTGGAAGACGTTCCGTTGGCATGCGGATTACGTGGCCAGTCCATCGCAGCTGGCGCCTGACAATCAGGGCCTCAATGCTAATTATTTCAGCTTCCTCCAGAACGCTGATGTTTGCTCGTCAGTCCACGGTTTAATTCCAAGAATTCTTCTGAGACATCGTTGATGGTACTTCTTTAGGGTTTTTAAATGCCTCCGATAAGCCATACGTAAGGGTAGGAACTGCAATAGCATTATACACTCGCAACTTTGTTTGGATGTCGATGTTTGATGGACAAAAGATGCGCTTGCCCATCTTATACGAAGTTGAATTTCATCATCGATATTAGCGTTCGCCGCGAGAATGCTGCCGAGAGAATCTGTGTTTTCTTTTATGGATGTGTATATTTCTGTATCAGCTAGGACAAAAGCCTTAGAGTGTCCTTCCCTATTATGGTTCATTCATGCTAGATCGCACAAGTCGGTGATCAGCTTTGGTGCTCTTCACTTAATGTTTATCACGAGCGCGACCAATTACGTAGTCGATCATATAAGCCAGTGCTTAGACTTTGGATATTGCCATGTCGTCTTGAACTTCATTTTGTCTAAAAAGTGTGTCTGTTATAACAAGATCTTGTTCTGCGCATTTGGTTAGCAGCAATAGACCGTTTCCTACTCCTTATTTGCCGATGGTATTAGGCCAGAGAGCAGAGTTGAAGTCTGCTAGGAGGATGATGTTGTCGGAGTCAGGAACGTTGGTCAGGAATCTATCAAGCCGCGAGTATTCTTCGTCAATGTCCATAGTTGGCGCGTACGCGCTTATAATTGTGGCTCACCGATCCCGGATTAGTTTGAGGCGAAGTTTGTCCAAATATCTAATTTGGTCGTTTTTAATGGAAAATCCGTCACCATAGATACGGGGTTGATTCTCGTTTTTTCCTCACCAAAATAAAGCATAACCCTCACCATGTTCTTTCAATTGACCTTCACCTGATCTTCTGGTTTCACTTAATGCAGCAATGTCGATGCTGAATCGTTTTACTTCACGGTTCATAATTGCTGTACGTCGTTCTGGTCCATTACTGGTCGCGAACTGCAAATGTTTAACTGTATTATTATTTCGAACGCAAATGGCATGGGATGGAGGCCCTCTGGTGCGACGTATAACGAGATCGAAGTCGTCCATTTAGTTGTCGCACCGTTGCGGCTACAGGCAGTACGGCTCGCCAAGAGTGCCGTAGCAGAGAAGTCATTCTCTGGCCTAACTGATGAATAATAAAGGACTACACACTCAATGCAATGCTGAATACCACAAGTGAAGCAAAAGTAAACAAAAAGACCATTGTAATCCACAAAATTAATTTATTTCAATTTGTTGAACTTCTCGGATATGGTCTGATATTGTTTACAAAACGACAAGTAGTTCTTAGTAAGAATTGTGGTAAACAATTGTAGACATTTTTAATATTCCAAAAAATACAAGACAACTTTAACCTAACATATCAAACATCTTCTAAAGTGTGCATTGAGATGGCCAAATTGCTAAGTTGGAGAAGGCCAATAAGTAATGTATCATGTCAAAAACTTGCTTACATAGGCGTTCGTAAATAGTGGAAAATGGGTCAAAATTAAAAAAAGATTTCCCGAAACATACCACAAAAATTGCTAAATTATAGATGTATAGTTTTGATATAAGATAGGTAACCTTAAAAATGCAGCATAAAAAATGTTTATAGATAAAGTTTATAAATAGGGTCAAAAAAATTAGACCTTAAAAATTACATATTTAGCATTTTCAGTAGTTGAATTGCTATTAAAAATACACGACAAAAAATTTATGTACCATAAACCTGAAAAAAAAATAGCTACAATAAAGAAATAATATTACATTTGGAAACATAGCTTGTCACCACTACGAGAAAGGTAAATGACAAAGGCTCACAAAAATATTACTTTTACACTTAAATATGGAGAGCTTTTCGTTCATCGAGGCCAACAGATTATTTATGAATTGAATGCATTCGATACACTTTCCAGAGTTCAGGCACGTTTCCGTTCCTTGAGTTTAGTGAGTACACCAAATTTGAATGCTACCAGAGGAACTAAAATCATAAAAAAATTATAAATTTTGAAATAAAATGATGTAAGAAATTTCCAGTTTCAGGATTCTCATAAAAGAGTTCATCTAGGTTCAGTTCAATGACCCCGGAAAAAGCTCTATATACTAGAGAAGGCTCATGGGCCCGAAACATTACGTTCCTTAAGTGTAGTGAGCACATACACCACATTTCAGTTACGTAAATTTAGAAACCACCAGTTTCAGGATTCCCATGCCTTAAGAAACGCCCTGCATATTTTTTATTATTTGTTGCTAGTAATAAAATTACATAACAAAATATATAAGTTTAGAATATTCTTGAATTTAAAGGTAACATGAAATAATAATATACTCTCATAAATTTGACCAACCTAGTAGATTTTTCTTCTATTAGTCTGTTTTAGTCTCTGACTCTATTAATCATACTATCTTTAACGACGCCGTTTAAAACAGCTATTCTGACTTTTATGTTTATCGATTGAGCTATCAGGTGTTATAGAAAGGATATAAATTTGTGTAATTGGTATTTAATACTTAAGGTAGTTTTACCGAACTTGGCTAAATAGTTAATTAATTAACCCGACCGGTCGGTGGTGTAGTATGAAGTATGAATTATTGGTAGCGAAATATAGTCAAGTAATTTAATGTTTAAAGTTGAACTGGAATAAGTGTAATTTGTTTCAAATAAAATTCTATATTCTTGACGATTATCTATTAATGTAATTAATATCGGTTAGTAATGAGAAATATGAAAACGAATAAAGGTAAAATATGTGTCATTACAATTACAATGTACACATGGAGTTTCGCTAACACAACTTTAAAGAAGTCTGTTTAGTGACATCTAGTGGTTAACTGGTACCGTGCTGTGGGATTAGATATTCTGTCCCGGCCAGACAGAAGACCACTGACTATTATTATTATTTCCAATTATTGCCAACACATAGATGGCCAGTGACCCAAAGTATTGTAGTTGACCTTGAGATCAATAATTCGAACTTTTCGTTTTCAATTTAGTTACGTATTTTTCGCATATAACCACAGCACCTTCAAATTTTACTGAAATCAGTTGACCGTAATCGAGGACAACATAGCGCCTTACTTTACCAGGTTTTAACAAAGGTATTATTTGGTAACGTATTTTATGCACCGTCAAAAGATAAATCCCATCAAATAATATCCTGGATACGGCCTTATGGGTCAACACATTAAGGATGCGGCCACATTTTACGAGGCGAGCGCCCGCCTTGCGCAATTTTTAGATTACGTACAATTTCGCGTGCAAATAGAGTAAACCTGGTGGTTTTCTATTCTTGTATAGTCTTTCTAATCTTAATTTAAAATATATAAATTTAACGATTCTACCAGGGGTATCCGTTCCCATGCCTCTTTACATTAGAAATGGGCATCGAATGCAGCGTTTTTTTGATATATTTCTCCCTCGTATATAAGACCTATAATAAATCATGCCTGCCAAAGGATACCGACTGTAATACAAATAACTACAGTGACTGTAGTTGGGTTAATGATTAGAGTTTGCAAATAAATATAATATGAATGAAGCAAATAATTTTTGGCAACGTGTTATTTTCTCAGATTAATCTAAATATAATGGATGGATATCATATGGTATGGCGAAGACTTAATGTGGAATTTAAACAAGAAAATCTGTGTCCGACAGCAAAACACGGTGGCGAAATATTGTAACCATGATTTGTTCATTAGTTTTTCTTAGATTAATAAAATGAAAGAAGATCTATCTAATTACATAATAATTTTTAATAATACCTCAAGTGGATGAAAGTTTTTGCAGCAGTCACTGTATCAGACACCACCGGTATTAGGTTGGAATGTACTTATATATATACAGACAGTTTTTTTATATAGCAGTATACAATTGACACGAGCGGAACACGTTTGTTTTCGTTTTGAGGGGGAATTATTTTGTGACAAGTGTAAGTATATAATATAATATCTGTTTTAAAAATATTTTTAAAATTGCAAAACAGTTATACATTTAACATTAATTGTTAATACATAAAGTATTTTTAAAATATTGTAAGGCATACAGTACAAAAATTTTAACATGTGGTTAAAATCTCAGGAAAGCATGAAAAACCATAAAAAATTTGTTTCGGAAATTTTATGAGATGTTTAAGAAATGGGGCAAAACCACGTTTTTCCCCGATAAATCGGCGCCTATGACAATAATTTTTCACGATGGCCTCCAACATCGAACATCTGTATGCATAATTTCTGCGGCGTTGTCAATTGTAGAGGTGAAAATGAACATTTTTGTAAATAGTAATTAGGTATTATAATTATTATACCTGCTAAATAAGTGCATCTGGACTACTGTAGAATTGTACACTACTTCTTCGTTTTTGCAAACAACAACCTTCTAAAACGATATTTTCGCACATTGAATACACTAAAATCACAAACACAACAGATTTCTTCCGAAAGTACATTAGAATGCCCGTTTATTTTACTTAAATCGAAATTTAACGAAATATTAAACTATGATAGCCAGCTGTGGCGGCGCTGGCTGTCTTATAATACTTGATCAATAACAATCGATTTTGGAATACTCCAAATTGTAGATAATTTCTTCGTTTTTGTAAGCACACTAAAACCCAGATAAGTAAAACTACTACTTACTTATCTGGGACTAAAATGTAAAATGCTCGTTTAATTTTAATTTATTTAAATTTTAAATCGTTATTCAGGATCAAAATGTAAACATAAACATAATTAAAAAATAATATACAAGATTAATAACCTCCCGGGACACCTGATTATTGTGCAGACTAATTCGACTTTAATCATCTGTCAACCAACAGCCTAACGTGTTGCTAAGTTTACACATATGATAAAACGGGTTGCCTACGTACACTACACAAAAATTTTATCGGAAATATTATAAATATGAATATTTGATGAAATAACGTAAATATTAATGATGTGATGAATGATGAATCACCAGATTTGGAAGCCAAGAGCTAACTAAGAATATTTAGCGCCTATTAACTATCGCTTTTTTGGCCAAATCTGGCAAGCCTGCATTCACCAATAATTATTATGCAAGTTTTGTCACAATCGATCGAGTTTGTTATTGAAATTTGAACAATCGATATCGTACATTTTCAACCGACAAAATGGTAATACTTTTAATATAAATACAACAATAACTAGAAACTACACTAATGTTAATAAATACCGATACATTGGCACTATCGTTGGCAAAGCCCAGCGGTATATCGAATGAAATATATTGATTATCTGCTAAACGAAATTATCGGCGATATACACTTTAAATTTTAAGGTAATATTATATCGTTATAATGAAGCGTAAATTGTCGATGTGACTATGGATATTTTTTATTTCGATATATCGATATTTTGTAATATCGATATGGCGATGTTACCTTTGTCATTTGTCATCGCGTTTTTGACGTCGAATTATTATATTACTTTATTGATTTGTGAATGTTTCAAAATTGAATTGAATTATTGAAAAACACGGAATTAACAGACATGGTAATAATATTATATGGGAAATGCAACGAAAGAGCAAATCAAGCGGCAGTGGAATACTGGAGACGTTTTCCAAATAGGAAAGACATGCCTAATCCTCGCACATTTGTAAATGTTGTAAGTATAACGTTTGTGGGATACTGGTACATTGCAAGCTCAAACGGGTGGACAAGGAGGGTAAAATAATTTAAAACATGTAGTGGCTGTACTAAATTTAATAAAGGAGGAACCCTCCATAAGTACTACGGAGATTGTGTGGTGAAGTTAACGGTGGTCTCTTTGAACATTTGCTGTTGTAGTGCTTTGAAGTGCTAGTGTTATTTGCATTTGTGTGTTTTTGTTACCCTTTGGGGTTTTCCTAACGGATGGGATCCACCTTGTCGCGATCGTCGGGCTGAGTACCTGACATTAAACAAGAACAGTGGACGAGATAAACCAAGCGTTCGCCCAGGAATTTCAAAAATCATTCTATGGCATGTTAGACATATCAGAAAGGTAGGTGCTAAGTGCTAACATAATATTTAATATTTCGCGATTGAAGTCACATAAGTAATCATCTACATTCTCTAAATAAATTTTTTACTTTAAATGCTCGGTAAATCAATACACTTGGCAACATGGCGTTGTATTATGTATATGTATCCTTTAAACCAATGTCGAATTTAAACTTCAGTTGTGCAGGCGGTCATAGCCGTCGTCAAAAGGGAGTTTAATATGATTTACAAAAAAATCATTTTCAGCCTTAATTTGAAATTTTTTGAAAGGCGATTCTGTTAAATCTTATTTTTCTCTACCTCCAGTTAAAATTTTTGTACTGAGATAGTTCACCCTGTATATTGTTATGAAAAGTTAAAAGAGTGCGCTTATGGACGGTATTGACATCATAAAAGCTATCGAGTTGTGGTTTTTTATATTATTTTGAATTAAGATTAGAAAGACATTGCATTGCATTGTCCCAAAAAAAATCCCAACCCTTTGGGGGTAAAATCTACGACCCAAAATAAGACGAAAATCACTTATGTCAAAATTTCGAAAAATGTCTCCTCATGAAATTATGACCATTTTGAATATTGAAATTAGACAAATCTTTCACTTGGAATTAATAATTTAAATCTGGTCATCCTTAATAAAAACAGATTCATGCAGAGAAAATGTGCATCCTTATCATCTAATTCAAGAATTGCATCCTGGGGATAGCGAGTTGCGCTTAAGATTTTGTAGATTTTTTTAAATTGCCTGGACGCAAATGAAGACATTTTTAAACAAGTACTGTGGAGGATGAAGCCCATTTTAACCAACAAGGAGTGTTCAATCAGCACAACTTGCATTGTTGGAATTACGAAAATCAGCACCAAATTAGAGAATCACATAAGCAAGCACGCGTGTGGATTTGTCTGTTGGAAAATAGGATAATAGAACTACAGTTTGTATCTAGGAGACTAAACGCCGAAAACTATGCCAATTTTTGCGATAACAGATTACCAGCTCTTCTGGAAGAGGCCAAATATTGTGTTTCAACATGATGGTGCACCTGCCCGTTATTCTCGAAATGTTTGAGATATATTAAGTTGACGTTTTCCCAACCAATGGAACGATCGTGGAGGACCTATTTCTTTGCCTCCTAGGTCTCTGGATCTAAACCCTTTTGGCTTATCTGGGAAATACGGTTTACCATGTCCTACCCAACAGTGAAGATGATGTTACTGTTCGCATTTATGGAGCTTTGGCACAAATTAGAAACGAAGCAATAGGCCGTGTAGAAAACCATTTTATTCGCCGTTCGTACGCATGCATTGAACAAAATGGTGAGGAACACTTGCCTTTGTAAATTGAAATGTTTTTGTTTTATTATGTGTTTAGTTAATAAATGATTTGAATGTGAACATTTGATTTGATTTCGAAAATTGCTTCATTTTAATATTCAAAATGGTTATAATTTCATAATTAGACATTTTTCGAAATTTTGACATAAGTGATTTTCGTCTTATTTTTGGTTATAGCTTCTACCCCCAAAGGGTGGGGAATGTTTTTTGGGCCACCCTGTATATCTGTAGGTACATGCTGCGATCTGGTCTCTGATTGGTTGGAACGAACCCCAAGGCCAAACTGTCAATATTTTAAAAGATTTCACATTATAAAATATGTTATTCACGACACTACGTATATCAAGTCCCCGATCGCGCTTTCACTGTTTCACTTCTAAGATAGTATTGTTTCTGCTTACTTCCTTCTTTTGTTTCCGACTATAGCGCATACATGATAATACAAGATACACCACCCTTTGTAATATGTCTAGCTAACATTGAACTTATAACCAACTTAGTTTAGAATTTCAGTAGCAACCAGTCACCAACATTTACAAAGATCTACGCCATATAAGTGTCATATTACAAGTTTCCATTAGAAGCTAAACCGATTCGAAGTGGTTTGTTACAGTTTCGAACTAAGTTAGCAGGTTGTATTTACGGTTGGTAATATCATTTGACTTTTTGGCTGAATAATGCCAATTTGCTTTTAATGTGAAATGTTCGTGTTAGCAGTAATGTAGATGTTCCTCTGTGCTACTTAGTAGGCTGACGGAAAGAACAACTTCAATGATTTTTGAGTGTACTGGGAAAATAATAGAGGATGTCAGAGAGAAAAAGATTGATTTTTTTACGCTGCATATTAGTTTAAAATATTATATAAGACACAAATATAATAATGAATTCAACACCGCCTCATACATAATATGGACTCCTGCCAAAGATTCATGCATTATACATTTTAATAATACGAGTATAATAATGTTACATTCTATACGAGAAAAGCAATTTTTGCAGAGAAATATTTTTAATTAAAAATAAATCATATTACACCAAACACTGAACATTACACGGTTTTAATAACTGTCGTGAACATATTTATCAACTTCTTTTAGTTTTGTAGAGTTATATTATTATTTTGTCAGTACATTTATTTCAACATTTATTAACTTCAGCCAAGCAGAATATGCGAGATGTGTTCGGTAAATTTTCGTTTTTTGGAATGACTTTTATTAGTCTACACTAATGTTATCGCCATTAGGTATTGTACTCCTATGCCTGCGCTTCCTGCAAACAATTCTGAAACTCGATTTATGGGATAACATAGGTATAGCTCTTCCAGCGATGCGCTTTTAGTATCATCCATGCTTGTCTAATGACAGCTCATTAAGGTTCTTTTGAGTATTGTGAACAGGCAACAGTTAGACGGGGCCATCTCCATATAGAGGCTAGGACATCATCGCAGCATTGTGTTTGGCCATAAATTCACGAAAAAGCAAGCAGGTGTATTATCGTGATAAAAATACCGGCATTTTCTTTTTTTTTGTACGTCATACTCCTTATTCATCGAGTGACTCTGTTGCAACGGCTCACGGGCACTATGCCGTTAGAATTAAAGAGTGACAGTGAGCATAACCCACACCACTTAATAATTATAATAAATGACTTTACTCAATGAATTTACATTGATAATAAAAACGATTTTACCTATCTATACTAAAACCCTACTGTGAGAGCCATCCGGCATAATTATTCATTTAAATAAATAATTCAAGCATTTATTTCCCAACAGAAATATCCATTTACAGAGCAAACAGTACTGCGTAACATAACACTATTTAACAATACATAACTTAGATACATAAAATACCATTAACAGATTAAAATTGTAGCACACCATAACAAAGAAATATACATTATTTCTTAATGTAACAAGGATGTTTTAAGGTACATAATTTTCTTTACTTTTGTTATTGTATTATATTTTATTGAAGTGTGTTTTTGTTTAAACAAACTGACAAAGAATATTTAATTAATTATATTTATTGTTTGTGATAATGTGTAATTGTGAACCTAAATTACCCAAGAAGAATTCTGCATCGTTATTGAGTTCACATAGTGGCTCCTGAGAAACTGGCGTTCGCCGCAGTTTTTGTGTGACATTCAATACTTTAGAAACAAATTTCATACTCGTCATACTTTTCAATTCAAAACATCTGAAATAATTTTATGCCAGGTACCAATTGAACGGCAGCTTCTCTATGACAAGTACACTAAGTATATACTGGGTGGGCAAATTTGAGATTAGAAAGTAAATTGTATAAAAAACACACTTTTTTCACTAATTCTGTTTTATTGACACCAATATAAAGTAGAGATATGGGAATTAATAATGGAATATTGTGTCGTGCCAACGTCCACCTCTAGCACGTCGGCAGACGTCCGCAAACGTCTGCTCTTTTCACAAAATTTTGAACCACATTTTGCAAAAAAGTTTCGCGTATCTGGTCAATGCAGCGCCGAATTTCATCTTTCAGAGCGTCAGTTGTTTGTGGTGTGTTCACGTAAACCCAGTCATTCAAATGGCCCCAGAGAAAATAATCCAGTGGCGCTAAATCACAAGAACTTGGTGGCCAATTGATATCGCCAAATCGAGGAATTACGCGACCTGAAAATTTCTCATGGAATAACTGAATTGTTTAGGCGGCTGTGTGGCGCCGTCTTCCTGAAACCAAAGGTCACTGATGTCAACATGGCCACAAAAAATCGGGCAGAGAATTCACGGTGACGGCGTTTCCTTGCTTATTTTCGAAAAAATACGGGCCGATGATCTCGCCTAACCACAAACCGCACCATACGGTCACTGTCTTTGGATGTTTTTTCGAGGACTATTTGTGGATTTTGTGAGCCCCACATGCGACAATTATTGTTTACATAACCGCCTAATTTTAATTTAAAAATTACCTACTTAAGTTAGATAACAACGAATATACATTTACAATTTTTACCGCCCTCGTAAGAATAATTTTTAAACATGCGTGCATAGATGCCCCCGTATTTTGCTTTCTTGGCTATTTTCAATTGTAGCATGAATAAAAATGCAGTGCTGCCAGACCTAACTAATCTAGCTTCGTAACATCTCAAAATTGGTGACATTGAATATATGGGGTTGTCACTTATTCTTCAATGGTAGTATTGCAAAATTGTCAAACAAATAATACGATAATAATAAACAGCATGAACAATAATATTTTTGAGATTTATCTGAACTGCAAACGTAAATGTAAATAGTAGCCGGTAATTAAACAAGACTTAATAACAACTCCCGCAAAATAGCAGAGTAAAAGTGGAGCACGGTAATTATAAAGGTGTACAGAGTTAAGCAGTTATAGTGGGCTTGTTAATAAAGTTGTTGGGTAGAATATAATGAAAGCAGGGTGCCTACTTTAACTTACAACATGAGTGGATTACATATTTTCATTATGTAACCTTTCAGAAAGTTGAAAGTTGACTATACAAATAGTTGTGGAGTTATTTACGTACGTGTTAAAAATTGCTCTGTTTTTGGGTAACATTAATGATAACCTTTAAAATTATAATGTTTTGTTATATTTCCTTTAAGTACAAATATTTAATGTTTGTTTCATTTACATGTATTGATAACAGACCCCATTTTTGCGAGCCAAGCACACTATAAAAGTTTTTCCAATTAAAACATTACCACTCCGTATATTTCCTTGTTTCGGATGTAGAATTACAGTTACTGTAGTCATTCGAGTTTTTTGAGGCACAAAGTCTGCCCTAATAAAGGAAGAGTGAATGTTGCAGTTACATAGTTTGAAAATATTTTTTTGATTTTTCTCTCTTAAGAGCTTTTAATTAATTAGGGCATAATCTTTATTTTGTAAAAGATGTAACCCTCTACACGCAAAACAGACTGATTTATTAAAAAAAAGAAAAAGGAATGTGCTTGCCTAAAAAATGACACGACCGTACAAAAGAAAAAAAGCGAATGTAACAAATTTGCAAGTGCGATTTTAGTACAATGTAAAAAAATAATCGATCGCTTCTTATATTATGCGGAAACTGCATTATTATGAGACAATGGCAACACTACTACGATAAATTACGGTAGTATGCAGCCTCAAAAATTTAAAGTAATTTTGCCATAGTTATTATTTCTTCTCATATTTACCAATGATTTTTATTGAAAATATTCTATAACAATCTAATGATGGACTCCGTTTAAATGTAAACAATAGTGTCTTTTCTTAGTCTAATGTCCACAGCGACCTATCCATTATCCATCTTTGAGGAACCATTATACTATGCGCCGGGCATCCATCTTGCTGAAATACCATATTTATTTTAATTTCAACATTTACGCAAATTCTAATTGACGCATAATGTATTCACGAAGAATTGTCAAATAATAATTATTAAACTTCAGCCTTCTCTCCAGGAACAATACAGCAGTTACTTCATTGTATGTTACTGCACACCATACATTGACTTAAATTCTGACTATCTGTAGGAAGCTTTAAGTGGGGATTTTTGACTGTACAAAAATGGCAATTGAAGATGAAGAAGAAATGATCCCATTTGTAGTAAACGTAGATTCGTCCGTGAATATCAGATTATGGTGAAAATGACGGCTCTGCAGTATGCGTTCACCCATTAGTAAACAGAATTCTAGTCTTCTTGAAGTTTCTAAATAAAAGTTGGTTTGAATGCGTGTAATTTGTTCTTCATCAACACTACACTAAAATTGTTACAGCATCATTTTCATCATAAAACTCATCGACTTTATGTACCAAATTTCTTAAAGCATTAACAGAAACGTGTACGGGAAATTTCCCATTGAAAATTTCAATTGCGTATTTATAGGACACCATAACACTCGATCAAGTAAATGCGCTGCTCTACGGTAAGCATTTTTCTGGAGAAATCAAAGTGTGTATTCACATCAGCAGTGCTGACACAAATGTTGACAATAATGTGACACCAAATATTCTTCACAATGTTTATTCCGAATTTCGAGAAAGGATGGAGAAATGTGTCGACGAAAGAGGGTTTCATGTTGAATAAATTGTATTATTTATCATTTTCCTCAATGAATTAAGTTAAATAAATTTTTTAGTTTTCACATCGATCAAATTGTTAGTCTTAAATATCGCATAAAGGGCGGCAATTTCAAATCTTAATTAATTTTCGGACACCCTTTATATTCCCGGCTGCGCTATTTGAACTCGAATTTAACCTCTGTTGAACTTATTTTTAAACTGAAATTTAGTAGATAATATTGCATTTGAATGAGATTTTCAGTAAAATATTAATCTGTATACATATAAGTTATTTGCTAAGAGAGTCTTTTTGCCGTTTCCTTTGTATCTAGTAGATATTTCTTGATACAACTCAAAAACTTTCATTTCGTACTTATACCTATCTAAAAACCGCTACTTAAATAATATACAGGGTGGTCTAACTTTTACCTGCATAAATTTCAGAATCGATAGATAATCGACAAATAATGTGAGTTTGGTTAATAAACTATGTGCGAAAAATGCTTCGTTACAAAGTATACGCCACTGGTTTTTATCAAAATAAAAAATATATCTGCAATCCTTGTTCAATTTCAAAGAAAAAAGTTCATTTACGTTCGAATGGTTGGTTTCGAATGGATGAAGCACCAGCACATTTCCGGCAGAATGTGGGAAACTGGATAACAGAACATTACGGAACTCAAAGGATTGGCCGTTTCTCTGGAGAAGTCGAAAATAATCATGAGGGACCTATATCTTGGACCCAACGTCGCCTGACCTGACCCCACTTGATTTCTTTATTTGGGGCTATACCTAAAAGAAAAAGTGTATAGGGTGCCGGTCTGAAACCGCGA
Source organism: Apoderus coryli (assembly GCA_911728435.2). Classification (NCBI taxonomy): domain Eukaryota; kingdom Metazoa; phylum Arthropoda; class Insecta; order Coleoptera; family Attelabidae; genus Apoderus; species Apoderus coryli. Next base: position 33,484,009 of record OU452199.1, read on the forward strand.
AGAATTAGTCTTAAAAATTCAAGAAGCAGCAATTAATAGCATCACCAGAAGATGCCAATTATGTATTGACAATGACGGTAGTCATTTTGGACAGTTTGTGTAAAAAAAACTGTAAAATCTCTTAAAACGTGTAATGAGATGTTATTTTTATGTTGGTTTTCAATACATTTGATTTAGACGATTTTTATTTTTTTACTCGAAAATGTTGCGTCATACAAAAAAAAAGCGAACAGTACTTTTTTCTTTGAAATTAAACAAGGAATGCAGATATAATTTCTATTTTGATAATACAGCAAGCATATTCCACTTCTCTGTTTTCTTGTTGTCTCCAAGCTGTAAAATCTTCAAAAGTTCGAAAATGTAAAACAGTTTGTTTAATATCTATATTCTGAATGTTATTAAAATGATTAATTAAATTATTATGTGTGGAAAACTTCTCTGTATTTGTGTGTTTCTTATCTCGATACGCTACTTATATGTATTTCGTACTCCGGGATAGTTTAATTTATTTTTACTACAAAATAGTCAAAAGTTCCAATCAAAATTGATGTAATATCAACTTAACTTACCTTTCCGTATCCATTGCCGTAACTATAACCAACGCTAGAACCAAAGTTTATCCAATATTAGACTGCTAGACCTAAACAAAAAATATTGTGCAAAATATTAAATAACAAAGAATGTCTGTATATATCTACATAGCAATGGAATTTTTGTTTTAGAAAACAAACTCGACACAGATAGAATAATAGCAATGAAAATTGCTCTTTTAAACAAAACAAACAACAATATGATGCAAAATCATGGCCTAATTTACAAAATTGTTTTGAATATTTAATATTTTGGTATGGCGCCAAACAAAAATAACAAATAAACAATAATGTGTATTATTGCTCCGAGTGCCAGTATCCCGCATGCGCATATTATACAGATTTTAATTGGATAGGCACTTTGGGAGATTAATCTATGCTTTCAGGGAATTGCATAAAATTTTTTGAAAATTTCAATTGTGTCCATCTCCTGAATAGTTATTTTTTTTTTTTGAAAATCTACTAAAAATAACTTTACTTTAGGAACCTAAAATGCAAAAGGGGTAAATCGTTGAAGTTCTATTTATATCACAATAGTATATTAAGTATTGAGAACAGTAAGTGTAGTTTACCGATCGACGACAATGTTGGAGGAGATCGGTAAACTACTTACTGTTTGAGATGCTTATACTATTTTTTGTACGATCGAAATATCTGAAATTGCAATTTTATTATTTTTAATAATTATTATTTTCAATTAAATACAAATTCAGGTTAGCTGAATACCCTCTACAAAGTTGCAGTTGAACGTTGCCATGGAACTAATTGTTATTCTTATGATTGTTATCGTATTTTTTATGTCATGTATTTGTCAGAACTTATATAAATAAGTATTATTATTGAAAATGAGTGACTTTGAATGTGAATCTCTTGATGAAGCATGGAATGTTGGAATAGCCGCTATAATTCCAGAGATCGGTATGAAAATACTTATAAAAGTTCATACCTAATGCCGTTTAATATACAATTTTAAAAATCAAAATAATGACGTCAGCATAAATGCGCAATGACATACCGTCGTGAATTACTTACCGTCGTGTTTGGGTTTTCAGCCAGTAAATGTCACTTACTGTCATAAAGACAGACACGGTAAACAATCAAAAAAGTTCGGTCGTACAAAAAAGTGCTTTTGAGTAAGATGTTTAGAATTTTCTGTCTTATTTATGGTTAATAAAATTTAAGAAACCCAGTTTAGATTTTCCTTCATGTTCTGTAGGATTACCTGTAATATATGTTCCTACTTCAATTATTATAGGTTCATTAAAAAGTTTGTATTCCAAAAACAATCTATTCTGTAAACACCAATAACCGCTTGTGTCTAACTATATTTGACACATTTCGCATCTATCTAAACAAATATTGTTCAATGAATTTAGCAAACCAGTAATATAACTGAATAATCTTATATCATTGGGCTTTAGAAAGATCTAAGTTGTTTAGATAATTGCATTTTTTATAACTTGTTTAATTATTATAGCAAATAAAATAAAAAGTTTACCATTTCCTATTTAATGGCCTTGGTTTTACCATATTAAGTTGTAAATAACTATCTTCATCGAAATTTGCATATCAGGCGAAGAATTAACACGCTTGGGTGTTTGAATTGGAAATCATGACCGGAAACTGTGCGCTCTTGATAACTATACTATTACGAAAGAGTCCAAATGTTATTTGAATGACTAATTACTTTGGAGAATGATGTATTGCTAACAATTAGAACAATGTGGAATATGTTAATATCAAGTGGTCTGAAAATATTTCATAATTCCAAACAATATACCTATACATAAACCAATTTTAATATATTAGATATACAGAAAAAAGTTTGATAGGAAGGTTGAATTATAATATCTACTATTAGTATAGTATAAGTACGCGGGCTGCCTTTTATATTTCGGGATTTGGCAACCCTGGTGTTGCAATCTGGCAAATGACAGCTCTATCGTAAAGTTGAACATTTTTGAGGTCATACGTACTCAGAACGTTTTGACATACAAGCGCTATTTGTGTTGTTTACAGTAACTTAAAATATTCATCTCGGCCCAAAAATGGAATTAAATCGTGAACATTTGCGTGCGATTATTTTGTACAACTTTCGACTTGGATTAACTTAATTCAATTTTTGGAGATGAAGCTCCATCGAGAACCAGTGTTTATCGATGGTATGGTGAATTCAATCGTGGTCGTAGTTTGCAAAAAATGTTGATGTTATGTACAATTATGCACTAAAAATTCCGAATTTGTTAAATTTTTTAGTACACATGTGATTAGTTTTATTACATAATATTTAACATATTTTATATGTCCAACAATATTGTCATAAACTGTAAAAAGTGTAGATTTTAGTTACAACTAATATTTATGTTTGTTGCACTAATTGTGCAAAACAATACTAATTTTTGTACTGAATTAATACACAATATTATGTAGGAAATGTGTACAAACTTTGATATTAAACATACACAATAATTATGTAGGAAATGTGTACAAACCTTGATATTAAAAATACACAATAATTTTGACAAATGAGAGTGCACTCATACTTCTTGTTTAAATATTGCTTAGCAATTAGCAACGTGTTTTTTCAATTTTTTTCGAAAAAATTAGATGCCTTTATGATATTACATATGATAAATATGCTGCATAGGTAAATAACTTTTGATTCTAGCCATATAGTACTATCCAACATATTATGGTAGAATTATATTTTTTCTCTGTGAAATCACATCAAGCGTTAAATATAACTAAATCTGCTAATTATTGACTTGTGATGCCGCTATCCCTCTGGAGGTAATCCATACACTAAATAAACTAATTCGCAGATAGAATTGTTTTTGCCTTCTTTGGACTGATTCACTTGGTCCAATAGATAGTTTTGTCCGCTTAGTTTGAAGTGTGTAATTGGGGAAGTTATAAATCTACGCAACATTTGCGGGTATTTTGTTTGTAGAGTGTCAAATTCACGGCTGAAATATGAGACCCAATTAGGACAGAGTTTCTCCATGCATAGATGTATATTATTGCGTACACTTTCAGTGGATATCCTAATAGCAATCTACTTGAAAATTTAATTAGTTGCATTTGAATGTGGGACATGTTTCGGGAGTTTTCTAAAAACTCTCTTCATTAACCACTTACAACAGCACAGTCAAATAGAAATATTATACACACACCGGCAAAATTATCCAAACGGTCAAAAGTTTAACATAGATTTTCTCTTGAGCCCTGTCACCTACGTCGATGATTTTTTTTAGAAATGTAGCTTGACTCATGGACAATAGGTTTAACCCACATATGGTTTTGAACAATTGATCCTTATGTCATATACTGAGGTACAAAAAGTAATGTTTTTTTGTTAATTTTTGGAGCAATCTGTGAAGCAAACCAATGAAAGTAGCAATTATTCACATAAAATTCGTGCCAATATGCACCTTGTTAACACAACCCTGTAACTTTCTTAATAAGTGAGTTTGTAGTACGATTTCTCTTTCTCGTCAAAATAGTGTAACAAGACACCACGCCACTGGTATCATGTATACTAGTTGGGTGTTTTATAGATATTTCTCTTAGTTTTATAGTTTTACACCTATCGTGTCTGGAAGTCTATTTTTTTCGTAAATATTATACAACATCTGGAAGTAATAAATTTATTTTCTTTGATGCCTTACCAAATGTTCCTAAAAGAATTGATCCTTACCTAGAAAATGACCTTTTTCTAATCGAAAATATTGTGTTTGTTTATGAGTTAGTGCAAAGATAAATGCATATATTAGAAAAGATAACCAGATGTTTCAGTTATAGGATGGTCAAAACATTCAAGATTCTCGAAATACCTTCATGTAAATTAAATGTCGGACTATTCTTATATATGCATAGGTAGTTGGGGAGTTAACAAGGTTTCCCATATCAAAGAATAAATATATAAAGGGCGTAGAAAACATTAACACGGGTTTCATCCAGTTAGCTTTTTTGGAGAATAAGGAGTCATTATATAATCGTATTGTTCCTTACTTTACAAACGGTAGTGTCTTGCTGATCTTCTGCAAAATCTCCAACATAAGACATCTTAGCAATCAACAATCATTATTACAGTCGACATAAAAATATGTATTTTATTTCTGAAACTCTCACCCCGTAGCTGTATTTTTATAGGGGTATATTGTAAAAATGCCCTTTCGTCTTATTGGCTATTTTCAGTCGATAGTACTTACTTCTGATGTTTTTGAAACGTTTTTGGAAATACAATCGGATTTGGAAGTTAGATTCGTTTTAGCGTTGGTAGGGTCTAGTGATTTCCAATTGTATAAAGTTAAATTAAATATTTTAATTTGTTTTTGGACTTAGTAGTTTTTTCACAGTTAAGAATTATTTTCTAGTTTTTTTTTTAAGTATACCAGTATAAAGACTAAGTCCATTTCATTTTATTCTGAAGTAGTGAATTTGTATAAAGTTTCTTAATAATAATCGAAGTTAAAGTTTCAGTAAGTTCTTTGTTAATTCTTTTAATTTTTTTTTTGTTTCCAATCAATTTTTATAAAGATTGAAGTTGTTTATTTTATTAATTGAATTATATTCAGTTTTCAATAGAAATTAAAAGTTTCGTATAGGAATTAATATGATTATTCGTAATTATATTAATTTTCCTATTTTAAGTTGTACAAGTAATGACTAAGATTTTCTTCTAAATTTTCAATCTCGTTTAATTGTTTTATTCTTTTTTTTTTATTTATACATATTTAGTTCTTTGTTGTTATTCATTTTCTTTATTAATTTTAATTATTAAATTAGTTGTTTTGAGCCCAAACCTTTGCGTTTTATTTCAAATAAAGTTTCGTTATGTTGTTGACAGAAGGGTCATTTAATTAATAATTTTCTTTTAAATAAAAAGTGGGTGACCGACAGAGATCCAGAATTATAAAAGGTGAGTAATTTTACATTACTTTAATACAGATTAATAAAGTTGATATTCTTTGGTTGTTCTTCTTTAATTGAAACCGCTCGTAAAGCTTGATTCGAACCCGTAACAATTTGAATAGCATATTGAGATTCATTCTGGACTGAGCTATAAAATTAGTATTCTTTCTGAATGTAAATAATACCCGCTAATTCAAAATGGTTACAATAGGCCTCAGTTTCAGTGATTACTTCATCATTGGAGTTACATTTCTTTCCAGCAACCATTCTCTTTAGATCTGAAAACAGAAAAAAGTCGATGGTGGCTAAATTGGGAGAATACGGTGGGTGGGTAAGCAATTCGAAACCCAATTCATTAAATTTTGCCATTATTTTCTTTTTACCTCTGTATATGACATAAAGACCAATTGCTTAAAATCAACTATAGGTTAAACCTGTAGCCCAAGAGTCAGGCGACAAATAAAAAAAAAACCATTATCAGAGACAACAAAGTTATCTTGATTGTACGCTATCACTTTAAAGCCAGCATATGAAGAAGTGATATAATATACTTCGAGTCAAATGAAAATGTCTGATAAATAATCAATTGAATATTAACTTCCAATAGAATTAGGTCAATTATGTTTCAGTTTTCACGTTGTAGTGTGGGTAATGGATTAAGCAATATAATGATCCTGTCATACAAAGGCTCTATAAAATTATACACTTATTAATAATACATCAATATTTGCTTTACCGGTTAGGGCAACGGCTTTATATCAGACCTTTAACACAATAGACTATACCACTACGTGTTTGCTTTGAACGCCAAAGAGAAGCGTTTGCTGGCAAATTATTAATGAGATTTTAAATCTATAGGTCCCTATTATAAAAGGAAACTTCGCTAATACTGATGTGAAATAGTAATATCTTTCATTAATAACATAAAAAAAAATTGTTAGCTACTTAACAAAATATAACTTATTGTCGAAACATCAGTATGGTTTTAGACAAGGCATATCTACTAAGCATGTTATTAGGATGCTTACGGGTAAAATATACAGGGTTATTCACGCCATACGACACGAATACTGTGGCTAAAGTATTCAATTTCCTAAAAGTTTTATTCATGGGTTCGATACAAATGATTTATGGCTACATTTTAAAAATATTGTGAATCTATACAGGGTGTCCCAAATATAAGAAATGAACCATAGCTCTGTTTTTTTACATGGAATGCCCTGTATATGAATATATTTTTAGATTCCCCGTTCAAAATAAACCTAACCAATTGCCGTGTCCAGAGATTCATTTCTGATTAAAAATATCAAAGTTAGGCCTCTCCAGCATAAATGAGTTGACTGATGAAATACAATCTTGCAGAGTCGATATTTTGGTTGTTATTTTAAACTTCTGCTGGCGTTGTTTTAACCGTCTGTCATGTATCAGTATTGGAATCCTGCCACTGTTATGAGCTAAAATATATTTATTTGTATGCTGTCTAATATTATTGTTACACACACCGACAAATTTACAGGAACGCACATAAATTGGGTTGTTTTTTCAATTTTTTTCTACATAACCTTTTCTTCTCCAGACCAATTTGTACGGAATTTGTTAAAAGGACTAGCTACCTAATTGCAGTTTATTTTCCAAAGCTTCATACCTATTTTGAAGCGTATTTAAAACCAGACGACAAAAAATAGCGTTTTTTATTAAATTAATTGTACGTTTTAATTTGTTTTAAACATTTAATTATGAATCAAAATTACAGGGATTATTCTTTTTAATAACGTATGTTTCTCGAGCCCTTATGACTAAAGGCATCCGGCGTCCCATACTTTTAATAACGTTGTTGATCATTTCCTAGGACAAATTTTCCCATATTTCAATTAGAGCAGCTGTCGCTTCTTCTCTGTTTTGGACACCAGGAATTTTTGACCTCAGTCGTCTGCCTAGCATGTCCCATACATGTTCAATCGGATTCAAGTCCGGGGAACATGTTGACCAATTCATTGTCGGTATCGCCACTTGATTTAAAAAGTCAGTTACACAAACAGCAACGTGCGGGCGAGCAATGTCCTGCATTAAGAGGAAATTGGCTCCGATATGTGGGTCGAAAGGTACCACATGGTTTTGCAGAACATCCCTTATGTACCTATCTGCACTTAAAGCACCGCAATCAATAACCACTAACTATGTGCAGGGGCACGCACATAACATATGCCACCCCACACCATAATTGAGCCTCCACCGAAAGAGACAGTAGGAGTAAAATTAAATTGTTCATTTTGTTCTCCTGGACGTCGATACAATATTTCCCTACCATCAATCGAATGTATGCAGAAACGGCTCTGATCCGTGAATAAAACTTGACCCCATTGGTCATTATTCCAATTTTGGTGTTCTCGAGCAAAGGCGAGTCGCTCTACTCGATGACGTCTCTGGAGTTTTGAAGCTTTTTTGGCCTATAGGACTTGATAACAACTTCTTTGAATCTTCTTCTAACTGTACGCTTACTTATTCTGGTTCCGCGCACTTCTTCCAGTTGAGTTCTTGTTTGAACTGCTTTTAGACGCCTATTTCGCAGTATGTTCAAAGTTATAAATCGATCATCTACAGCCGTGGTTGAACGTTTTCTGCCTTAACCTCCTCTTCTCACATACTCTCCAGTTTGCCTCCAACGTGTAACATTACGATGGATCGTTGGTTTTGTTTTACCAAACATTTCAGCAACATCACTGTAAGATCGACCATATTCGATCAATGTTATAGCTCTAGCGACATCAGTCGCCCATTATGGACTGTCTCACAATGAAGATGACGATAGTAAACAAAAACAAACCAAATGTAAACAATTACTTATGAAAAAATAGCATATTGTGATGTATGATGTAGGGAAAATACGCGTCTCAAATTTAATATTTACACATTGGGTTTGATTTTGACTTTAGCTAACTTGATAAAAATGGATAAAAAGCGTTTATGGCTGTGTAGATCTAGGCACCACAAGAAATAAATAAAATAAATATCTTTAAATTCATGCAATTTAGCTTCGTTCCTTTAAATTTGCGGGTGTGTGTATATTAACAATGTGTTCTCCTGCATCGTATTGTTTTAAATTATATTTTCTATTATATTTCATAATATCGACTGTAGAACAGTTTTGGATTGTTGTAAATCTGTTTGTTGCACAGTTTAAATAAATTGCTTTATTATTCATACAGTAGTAGTAGTACTAGAGTTCTTCAAAAATGGTTTATACGTTGGCAGAGGAACAGACATAAGCTACATTTACGGAAAATAAAATCGTTGTGCTCGTAGGCCAGCGACAGTTTTCAACGCTAGACACCCTGGTAAAAATACAAGCCATCAGTAAGTTCTTGATTTAGTAAGAACATTTGAGACGATTGGTTCGGTGTGTAAAATAAAACTTGTCAAACTAGGATTCTGGACGCGGCGACGCGTATCGTAATTCTTGGCAATTTTGCTATGTTTCCAAACCCCCAAACCTTGAGCAGGGATAGGGGCTGAGAATTTTCGTAGTCCGTTACTTTCACAGATTTAGTAACAGATAAAACCTAAGAAAATTCTCAGACCCTGTCCCTGCTCAAGCTCAGGGTAAAATACACTGCCCCGCAATATTAACCGGAAAATGTTGTTCAAAATCAATTCTAAATAACTATTTTAGTATTGCATCAATTTTGACACTTTATTTTAGAGTTTTAGGCCGATTAATTGTCATCATTTTTTCATATCAAAACCTCAAAAATTTTGAACGGATTTGTAGTTATACAGGGGTGAACAAAGAGTTAGTTTTAGTCTAAACTTTTCAACACCCTGTAGAAAAAACTCACGAACGATAATGATTTTTTTGCAACATTTTGAAGCCGCATCTTTTCATCTCAGCCAACTTTGCAATAATTTTAATTTTTTTGTTGCTACACTTAATAAAGCATTATTGCATTATTTCTTTGAAACCAGTGTTTTTCTTTAAGAATACAGATATCGGTATGAATAAAAAAAAAGGTTGTTCAGAAAAGATGGGCCTTGAAAATGTTGCAAAAAGATCATTATTCGGTCCTGAGTTTTTTCTACAGGGTGTTGAAAAGTTTAGAGTAAAATGAACCTTTTTGTTCACCCCTGTATAACAACAAATCCGAAATTTTTGAAGTTTCGGTATGAAAAAATGATCACAATAAAACGGTCTAAAACTCTAAAGAAAAATTGTCAAAATTGATGCAATACTAAAAAAGTTATTTAGGATTAGGGTTAATATTGCGGGGCTGCGTAATTTCCGAAACCTGTTAAGCAAAATTTGATGTTTTTCAAAAATTTATTGCAAGGTAAGCTGAACATAATTTTTATACAAAACAGAAGGAGGAAAATAGTACAACCTATAAAGTAACAATATTCAAATAAATACTGGTTAAAATTATTTGAGAATAAATTGATGAATTTGTTGTTGTATTCAGTTGTGAAGGAATTAAAACTTCACTAAAGTGAGTATACCTCGTGCTTTACAACCAGTTACAATTGTTGATTGAGCAGTGAGCATTGGAATAAGGTTGCGACAATTAGTCGGCGGTAATATAAGTTATACACAATTCTTGTTCAACATATAGGTAAGCTTAGTTCGAGTAGGTAGGTACTTGCTTCAAGTTTGTGATTTTTTGGCAGTTACGTTCAATATTCTTGATGATCTGGTTGAGAAAGTCTAATGTGCGTCTGCTGCAGCTAAATTTAATCTTGTGACACACTTTGATAATTGAGTGTTTTTTTTCCTTTTTCCTAAAAGGAAACGCTAGTGTTCAGTGTGCGCTGCATTCAACACAAACGTTTTATTATTATCATTTATTTATTATTGAAATTAAAGTTAATTGTTTCAGTTGTAGTTTTCTAATTTGTAAGCAGAACTTAAGCAAATTGGACTGGAGTATGAAAATAGAAGGTAATTTCCAAATTCTCCGGGTGCAGCTGACGGCAGCAGAGTGAATACGGCAACTATAAGCAATTTCAAATTATTGTATAGTATTTCAAATATTAATTGCGTTTGATACTAGCATAGATGGACAAATATCTGCCGAAGGTGTTATTAGCTACACATTTTCAACAAAGCAATAATAGAATGAACACTAAATTATTCAGCAGCTATTCAAAGCAATAATCTAAAACAATATGGAGATGAAACTTTCGTCCCTAGAAATGATTTGGCGAAGCTCTTACTAACGTTTGGGAGAGTAAGACGAATAATGGCAAATTCTAACACATCTATCTATCCAGTATACCTATATATAGATGAACATGTTGATGTTGATTCAAATTATGAATTGACTAATTTAGAATCAGATACAGATAATCGAGACTCCCTAGATATTATTTCCGGGAAGAAATAATGGGTGGTCATTTATGATGAACTGTTGTTTATAAGAAAGGAAATAAAAAAGGTAAAAAAAAATCATTTTAAATGAAATTATGAAATTAGAATTGGCCAGTCAAAAAGAATCCATTTTATTGTCAATTTGATGATGTACGAAATGAACCTATTAATTGAAGAAGACATAATTTAAGTAAATACAAAAATATTCTAATCTAAGAGTTCTGTAAATACAAAGCCTTTCAAAAAATTATTGTTCGGGAAACTCCCGAACAAAGTATTTTATTTGTATTTATTATTATATAAATTTTAACGTATTTGTTTTTGTCTGACTTTACAATTGCCCAAGATCTGGATGACATCGTCATCAAATATACTGGGTTTGTTTATCTTTTTTACTAATCTGTGTAAAAACAAGGCATTGGCTTTTTTCTTTGTTAGATTTAGTTAGATGTTAGATTGAACAAGTCACAAACCCCTCGCTCTCTTCACTTACGTTGTGTTTTGTCTATAAGTATTTATGAAGTTTTGCACCCAAACCCCCCAAAAATAGTTTGTAATAACATTAGTTTTATAATATAAAAAGTGTGTTAAAAAACGTATGTAAAATTTATCTGCATGGGTGTTAATAGTGAAAACCAATGAAAATTGAACTCAGAATAAATCCCACAGATTGTTAAATTAATACCCCCAAAGATTAATGTTATCTTTGATATTACTATGTAAAACCTGTACATGAAAATTTATAATAATAATTAATCTATTGATATTAAACCGTACAATAATTAAAAATACAGTCCATTATTATACGAATTTATGGTGGTGAAAAACGTTAAATTTTCCAATAATTATGTAACTCCGAGTGTAAATCTAACAATTGCACTAAATTCAGACATATACAGTATGTCCACGGATGCGGTTAACAAGAGGACAAATGGACCAAAACTTGAGAGATACGAAAAAAAGTTATTCTTGATAAAAATATCTGCTTGTCGAAAAAATAAGAACTACCATGAAAAAAAATATTTTTATTAAACAGGGCGTCTCAAAAAGGCATAAATATAAAATTAAACAAGAGCAAACAGTCATATTTTGGTGTCTTAGCGTAAAATGATAAATAGAAAAAATGCTCCAAATTTAATCCTCACCCTGATTCCAGAGTTACAGAAGAATATTTAGATTTATGAAAAAAAAGTGTTAAAAGTATTCTCCAAAATGCTGAGCGTAGAACAAAGAGTTTTTATAGTGCAATGCTATGGAAGTACTGCTTTTATCGCGATGTAGTAGAGGAATTCCACCGCAAATTTCCTGGCGTATACGTTTCGAAAGTTATTGTTCACAAATTGGTGAAAAAAATTGAAAGAACAGGATCAGTTTTTGATATTAAAAAAGAAAAGAAACAATATAATGAGGACGATGTCAGTGCAGTTTTGATATTGGGATCAGTAAATGAAAATCTATTGCTTTCTTTAAGAAACAGGGCTAAGAATTTAGAGGTGGTGGGAAAATCTAACATTCAAAAAGTTTTAAAAGAAAATAAAATTTTTCCTTACAAGCCTCATTTCAACCAAACTTTGGAGGCTGGGGATGAAACGAAAAGGCTAGACTTTTGTTTGTGGGTTGGAAATCAGATTTTAAACGGCAATAGAAATTTTCACAAGCTTATAATATTTTCTGATCAATCAACATTTTCAACCAACGGAACTGTAGCTTCTCAACATGTGAGATATTGGAGTAAAGAGAATCCCGAATTTAGAATTCACGCCAGACGTCAGTACTGCAAAAAAGTCAATGTGTGGTGTACTATTTCATATTACGGTATCATGGGGTCTTATTTTTTCGATGGTACTTGTAACAGAGCAAGCTATTTGCAACTATTAGATAGGTACATTCTTTTTTGACCATATGGAAGAGCTGCCCTTGGATGATCGCAACGCAATGTATTTTCAACACGATGGATGCCCTGCACATTGCGCTGGAGAGGTTAGAGAATGGCTAAACCAGAAATTCGGTGTGAGATGGATAGGAAGAAATGGGCCAATTTTATGGCCCCCAAGAAGTCCCGACCTGACATTAGCCGATTCTTTCCTTTGGGGCCGTCTAAAGCAGCTTACATATGCGCAACCAATGGATTCCAAAATTGAACTTTTAAAATTAAAAATCAGGCGAGCCGTGGAATCATTGACAATTCAAGAGATTCGAGCCAGTTTTGATGACATTAGGAAACAGTGGGAAAAGTGTGTTGAATATGGGGGAGGGGTGTTTGAACCATGAATATGAGTGCGTTATGTTTATTTCTGTCTATTAATTTTCGTTTCAGTTTTCATTTTAATTTGTTTAATTTTATGTTTACGGCTTTAATAAAAATATTTTTTTTCATAGTAGTTCTTATTTTTTCGACAAGCAATATTTTTTTGACACTGACTACTACTACAACAACAATAAGGTACCTAATGTAAAGGTAATAATTAAGTAAAAGTATTAAATAGCGGACATGTACACATGAAAAAAAAAATATTTTTTTTCATAAATTTAAATATTCTTTTGTAACTCTGGAATCAGGGTCAGGATTAAATTTGGAGCATTTTTTCTATTTATCATTTTACGCTAAGACACCAAAATATGACTATTTGCTCTTGTTTAATTTTATATTAATTCCTTTTTGAGACGCCCTGTTTAATAAAAATGATTTTTTTCATGGTGGTTCTTATTGTTTCGGCAAGCGAACATTTTTATCAAGAATAACTTTTTTTCGTATCTTTCAATTTTTGGTCCATTTGTCCTCTTGTTAACCGCATCCGTGGACATACTGTATAGTGTTTTCTAAGTGTTTTGGAAACAAAGTTTTTGGAATAATTTTTTACTTGTGTATATTTTTGATGGTTTTGGTTTTTTAGAAAAATTAAGGAAAAAAACACTAAACAAGAACACAAAATAAACTACTTGTAATAGCGATTTGTTTATTTAGAAACGAAAAGAAACTACTCCAGCGTCAAACATGATTTTTTCTACCTCCTCCAGAATAAATTAATAACAAAGAATATTGTCACAATAAATAAGTAAAGACAGAAATAAAAGACGTCTACTCCACAATATATACTTCGTATAATTGAGTTGTCCAACACCATACATGTTTCGAGATTCTATAATCTCATCACCAGTGGTAGTATTACAATTTAGAAAACTTTAAGTAATGAATACATGTTTTTAAATGAACAATAAAATTATCAAATCACACTGTAGAAAAATTATTATACAAAGAAAATTTTAAATAAGATCTTATTTCAACCACCCGCTTGGTAACGAAATAATCTATAAATAACATTCTATAAAAACCCCCTAAAATAAAACACTTAACGCATTTAATATGCGTAAAAAACGTAAAAAAAGTTCACACATAATATTATGTAAAATATTTTTTAAATTTTGTAAATTTTTTAATAAAATATTGTTTGTATTTATAAAAATCAAATATTTTTCCACAGTGTGACTTGATAATTTTATTGTTCATTTAAGAACATGTATTCATTACTTTGCAAAGTTTTCTAAATTGTAATACTACCACTGATGATGAGATTATAGAATCTCGAAACATGTATGGTGTTTGACAATTCGTGTTTGATAATTCAATTATACGAAGTATATATTGTGGAGTAGACGTTTATTTCTGTCATTTATGCTCCACGGCCGTTGAGCGGCTGCAACGAAAATATTTGTAAAGTATTTTGTAACGCATTTTGTAACATAGTAATTTGATTTAATATTCCTGTTATTATAGGTAAACATTATTTTGACTTAAATTTAAAAAAAGATCTACAATTTCAATTAAATCGGCCTCTATGAATAATTAATTTTTTTCTTTGGAACTTTCGATTTGTTCACATTTTCATTCTTTGACTAATATTCTAGGGATTGGGACTGTTGTTGACAAATATTTAGGCAAATTTGGAAAAATAGATGGGCACGCATGGGGTTTAAGTTAAGGTTTATAGGGAATTTTTGATAAAATTCCGTCCATCATGACTTGGCTTTCAGGAAAGTAACCATTTCTGTTTTAAATTATCATCTTTGGGAAATAGGAAAAGGAGTATTATTTTGCAATTTTGCACTTGTTTTAATGCGCTATGAAAATTGGATTTACATCCAGGTATACACCACGTTGAAGGCGTATTCAAATTGACTAAGAACCACCAAGAATCACAAATAAAAAAATCAGATACTTACCTAAAAATCCAGCTGAATTTATTAATAATAATAATTCTTAAATATAAATACAAACCGTCGTTCAAAAGCTACTTTATTTTATTAACAAACAGTTTATCCGGTGTTGTAACTTACAGAAAATTTAGAAGATATATTTACACATACTTATCACTACTAGTTTTATAAAAAGAACGACACGACCCAAAAATAGAATCAATTAGTATCGCTATAGAAATCCCACAATTTTAACCACTGTCAATGAGTCCAAACAAATTACTTTATTTTATTAACTAATTTTTTATTCGA
The DNA here is from genome assembly GCA_911728435.2 of Apoderus coryli. Lineage (NCBI taxonomy): Eukaryota > Metazoa > Arthropoda > Insecta > Coleoptera > Attelabidae > Apoderus > Apoderus coryli. The sequence goes on from OU452199.1 coordinate 33,499,378, forward strand.
TATTGTAACTTACACAAAATTTAAACAATAATATTTATAAACACTTATCACTACTAGTTTTATAAAAAACTGTTTTAATGAAGCTAAATGAGAACTGATTTAATTAGACCGCTGCGGGTTACAAATGTTCCAATGTAAACACACACAATCGACTTGGATTCCACGTTGCCAAATTTACTTTTTCGTGGCTTGTCTAAAGAAGGCTGTGATCACGCTCACGACAAGAGGATCTTAATGATTCTCCCTCGTAAACGGGGCTGATGGGTATTCGAACAGCGCTTCTCAGTTAATAGTTAGTTAACCAGATTTAGCAAACTAAATTAAAATAAAAAGAAAAGTCAAATGTACTTACGTAACAATCATGATCGACGACACAGCTGATCTTTTGTTAATTTCAGTTTCAAAAGTATTTAAAAATAATTAAGACTGAATACTATACACGCATTACTAAAACGTAAAGCTTAAATTCACTACGCAACTATGGAGAATCGTTTAAATAACGTTTGATTTTACCGTTGAATATATATACATAAATACGTTCAATACACGTTTTTATATAGCATTTAACTAACGTTTTGTTATTAGTGTTCTGTAACGTGAAAAAGCGCGACATATAAAAGTAAAATGTACGTATTAATGTACCTTTTTTTGGAAAGGTGTTTTGTAATGATAAACGTTAAATAAACGATGTGTGTTTACTGGGTAGTTTCAACACTACTCTTTAAAAAAAACTAGAGACACCGCTGGATTCCTCTCAAAAAAGGGCCTTGCGAATGTTTTCACAGAAACAAAAAATAATCATAAATATATAAGTTACAGAGGTAGGTTAGAAATGCACAAAAGTCAAGACCACGCTGTATCATTTAAACGGTTCAAGATATCGAGATGCGGTTTTCGGCATTTCATTTCGTTTGAAAATCGAGCTGCATTTGTCGTTTTTTAAAAGCTAAGAATTAACGTTTGTGTAATCGTATTAATTACGCATTTTAGAAACGTTTAAATAATGTTTGATTTCACCGTTGAATATATATACATAAATACGTTCAATACACGTTTTTATATAGCATTTAACTAACGTTTTGTTATTAGTGTTCTGTAACGTGAAAAACCGCGACATATAAAAGTAAAATGTACGTATTAATGTACCTGTTTTTGGAAAGGTGTTTTGTAATGATAAACGTTAAATAAACGTATGTGTGTTTACTGGGTAGTTTCAACATTACTCTTTAAAAAAAAACTAGAGACACCGCTGGATTCCTCTCAAAAAAGGGCCTTGCGAATGTTTTCACAGAAACAAAAAATAATCATAAATATATAATTTACAGGGGTAGGTTAGAAATGCACAAAAGTCAAGACCACGCTGTATCATTTAAACGGTTCAAGATATCGAGATGCGGTTTTTGGCATTTCATTCCACGTTGCCAAATTTACTTTTTCGTGGCTTGTCTAAAGAAGGCTGTGATCACGCGAAGAGGATCTTAATGATTCTCCCTCGTAAACGGGGCTGATGGGTATTCGAACAGCGCTTCTCAGTTAATAGTTAGTTAACCAGATTTAGCAAACTAAATTAAAATAAAAAGAAAAGTCAAATGTACTTACGTAACAATCATGATCGACGACACAGCTGATCTTTTGTTTATTTCAGTTTCAAAAGTATTTAAAAATAATTAAGACTGAATACTATCCACGCATTACTAAAACGTAAAGCTTAAATTCACTACACAACTATGGAGAATCGTGCTTTTTGTCACTTCTAAAACCCGAAGTCTACATCGCCGAAGTTGGAGAGAACCACCCCGTTTTTTGCTGTTGCGTAAAGATTTATAACTTTTGCTTTTTTCCACCCTTTCGAATATCAACCAATTAATTGTCTCATTCTTAACAGAACCATTTATGGCGTCATATCGTTTTTGTGAAAAATGTCAATCATCAAGTTTTGTATATTTAGTACAATACCGACGTTGGAGTGTTGAACTTTTATAAATTATAAATCAGCGGAAATACTTAAGTTGACTGGATGGAATAGTTTTGTTAAAAAATACCGGGTGTGACACTAAGTCAAGTTTTGAAACACCTAATAAAAAGGATATGTACAGGGTGGATTTCTAGAGGAATTAAAAGAAAACTAACCTACATGTCACGAGCTCGATTTTCAAACGAAATCAAATGCCGAAAACCGCATCTTGAACCGTTTAAAAGATACAGGGTGGTTTTGACTTTTGTGCATTTCTAACCTACCACTCCCAACTAACAATTTAACTTTTTTAATTGCTGTAAGAACGTTTATAAAATATATTTTATAAAACACCCATTGTTTTATAAACATTTTCACAACGTTCTTACGCGCCTTATAAACACGAAAAAGGCGCAGATTTATAAAACAAATCGACTCGTTAACGGTTCTATAAATGTTGCTTGTTGCTATTATACAATAGTTTTTAGAACGTTTATAAATATCTAATAAAAATCAAATAAAACTGTTATAAAACAGTTTTATTATAGCTCTATTACTAGAACAAAACAAAATATTTGTAGAACTACTATAAAACTGTTAAAGGATATAAACGTTTTTTTAAAATACCTTTTTACACAAAATTATTTTATAATTATTATGCATTGTTGTTGGTACACATTAATAAAATCTGAACAATCATGGAGGTAAAAATAATATAAAACGCTATAATACCTACCCAATAATGAATAATAAAATTAGTCAGATAAAATTCATCCATGAGCAGATTTGGCTGCGAAACAAAATTTACTGTTAAATATATTGTATATTATTACTAAAATTTTAATGCGCCTCGCGAATTATGTAAATTAATGAATTTAGATTTTATAAATTATATAAAATTTTTTTATTATTGTCACTTATTGTTGAAAATAATCTTTTGGGAGATCCTTCATTATGTAATGACTGATTCTGTATACCTTATTAGCTAAGATAATTTTACAAATTATAAAAAATATTAATTTTAAAAGTTTGGTCAACATGGCTAACAATTTAAAGAAACCAAAAATGGCTTCTTCCTTATACGATGCTTATAAAACAAAATTATCTCAACCCAGACGAGTATGCTCTTTAGATAGCTATTACAAAATATCTGCAGAATTGTTTTATACAGGGGCGTATTCGTTAAAAAAACATAAATCTCATAATATTTTAAGTGCAAATAAAATGTAATATAAAATTAATATTACCTGAAACCCCTTTGATAGCATAAGAATGATATGATTCTTTTATATCTATCAAAATATGGATACTAGCCAAAATATAAGTTGGTATAGTACGACACAGTTAAGAATGATACACTTTTATATGGATAGCCCATTTAAAAGCGTATATTAACTGTGTCGTACTATAGGTACCTATGTTTTATGTAAACGTGAAGAATTTTTTATAAACCAGTTATGGAGTAAAAAAAATATATTTCACTAAGCTTGATAATGAATAATGAAGCTAATTACAAGTATTTTTCTTGAAGTTTTATGTATTTAGTAATCGTTTGCCGTTAATTTAAAATAAATTAATAGTAAAACAAACTAAAACAAGCTGGAGATAAATGCTCTAAAAAATCAAAATTTAATTAAAAGGTGCTGCAAAAAATATATAAGATAAAATGTATAGAAATTAATCAAGTCTAGTCCTGTCTACTTGAAGTATTCGTGCTTGATACTTTGATGCTTGTGTGAGTCGCCGCCGTGTGTCGCATCGTCTCAATATTGGAATAATAATAAAATAGTAAACAGAGTTTTACAAAACAAACTTTAACATATGTTTTATAAAAGCTTTTAATGGGTTCTTATAAAACAAAATGCTTTTATAGTTACTCTCTTATTAGCTTTTACGGGAGTAATTTAAACATAACCTAAATTGAGCCCTTTGTTTATGTTATGTATGTTATAACTTATAACTGCCGTTATTAAAACGGTTTGTTGAGTGTCTTTAAGAGAGTTCGAGGATCTTTAGGTAGAAAATTTGGCATGTGTTTATTGAGTATAGCAAAAAGCTTCTTTTGGGAAAAATGCGGAACATTATTTGATACTGCCCATGTTCGCATGTTTTCTCTTAGTTTTGTTATAGTCACTAATGTTTTCCCTTTGATAATTTATAATATTGTAATTAATTTTCTATTAAATGCACAACTGCTTTTCGTTTGGACATTTTAAACCTGTGTATGATATAACAATAAATATCAGTTGAAAATAAATAAGACTATGTTATATATTAGTTCTGGGTAATGTTTATGACAGCATTTTAATTTTATAAAATATGCATTGGCAACATATTTATTTTTTTATTGTTTTTAATAAAATAACTAAAAAACAATTTTGTAATTATTAATTTGCGCACAAATTTGCTGCAGCAAACAAATCGCTCTTAATAACGACAATAAAAAAACAATTTTATTATTACGAAACGTACTTTAACAGCATAATTTTATAATTGTTTTTAAAGGAACAAGTTAATCCAGACTAGTACTTTTACAAAATGCTTTTAAAACCAATTATCATTCGGAACAAATTCGTCCTATAAAAAATATTTTATAAACGTTTATAAAACTGTTACGATATCATATTTTATAACTATTTTATTATTTTGCTGTAAAAACGTTCTTAAAACAGTTTTTCTCACAGAAAAGTTTAACACAGCAGTTTTATCACCAAACGAACATTTAAAAAACAAAAAAGTTTTTACTAAGCGGCAATAAAATAATTATAAAATATATTAGTTCTATAAGAATGTCGAATTGCTAGTTGGGCTGTAACTTATTTATTTATGAGTATTTTTTGTGTCTGTGAAAACATTCGCAAGGCAGTTTTTTGAGAGGAATCCAGTGGTGTCTCTAGTTTTTTTTAAAGTGGTGTTGAAACTATGACATAAACTTGTAATTTTTCTTATGGACTACCATGTATATTTTTGCATATTCATTTTAGTAATTAAATTACCTTTCCAAATATAGAATTCGTGCCACTTATCTTTTGAAACTTTTGTTTTATTAATGTTTTCAAATATGTTAGATACGTCTTTGAAAATTTATATTGGAAAAAAAACAATATCATAATAAATTAATTTAATAAAATTAATAAAAACTAACAAGAACAAAGAGTATATCGGAAATCGGTGTTTCCTATCAAAAGTGTCCAATTTGGACCACCCACATTAGCCAACTGTCAACAAAATTATATTGCAAATCAAATTATGACCATTTTTTTAAGTCCAGTAGCCATTAACCTATGTACGTGGAACGTTCAAGGAATGTTTCAACCAGGAAAACTAGAGAACACAATCCAAGAAATGGACAGATTAAAGGTGAACATCTTGGGAGTTTCGGAAGCCAGATGGTCGGGCTCAGGCAAACACACAATCAATAAAAAGACAATGTATTTCTCTGGAAACCAAGATGGCAAGCACAAGTATGGTGTTGCCATCATATTAGACCAGGAATCTGGTTGTGCTGTTGAGACGTTTTTACCGATCTCTGATAGGGTAATGACGCTAACACTCAAAACCTCACACTCAATACTAAACTTGATCCAAGTGTATGCGCCAACCACCAAAGGAACAGATGATGAAGTAGAGACATTCTATGAAGACATTAGTAGAGCATTGGGCGCCACGAAGTCCAGGGACATCACCATAATAATGGGCGACTTTAATGCAAAGGTTGGGAGCGGGACGGTACAAAACCGGGTAGGTAGATTTGGACTGGGAGATCGTAATGAGCGAGGTGATCGCCTTGTACAATTTTGTCAAGAAAATAACTTTGTTGTGACAAATACCTTTTTTAAACTACCCAAGAGAAGACTATACACTTGGAAATCCCCAGCAGATGGACACAATGGGGCGATAGTCCGAAATCAAATAGATTATATTCTCATTAAAGAAAGGTATAGAAATGTGGTCAAATCGGTTAAAGCATATCCCGGTGCGGATATTGGGTCAGACCATAATCCGCTAATTTCCTGCGTCCAAGTAAATCTTAAACGAACTAGAAAGCCACGTGGCACTGCAAGGTTAGACACGAAGAAACTTAAAGAGGAGACCATTAATGAAGATGTCCAACAAGCAATACATTTCAACCTTGCGAAAGTTAGCCTTGACTCCGAAGATATTGACAATCAATGGGAATCCCTCAAAACTTGCATTCTTTCCCCCTGCCAAGAGTTACTAGCACCTTCTAAAAAGATAAATAAAGAATGCATTACTCAGGAAATTTTATTTCTGATGGACCAACGAAGGAAATACAAGAACAACGAAACAAAATATAGGGAAACCCAGACAAAGATAAGAACAAAAATAAGGGTAGCAAAAGAACATTTCTATGAAGAAAAATGCAAGGAAATAGAAGAGCTACAACGCAGATTTGACTTTTATAACCTACATAAGAAGATAATAGAATTGGCAGGTCTCAGAAAAGGAAAGATTACTACAATCCTCTTAGATAAAAATGGGAAAACACTATCAAACACAGAAGACAAACTGAAGAGATGGCAGGAATATATAAAAGACCTTTTCGACGATGTGAGAAATATCACATCCGTAGCTAGGGTAGGACTGGAAGACACAGGTCCCGAAATCACGAAAGACGAAGTCACCCACACACTAAACAACATGAGCAACGGTAAATCTCCTGGCCCCGATGGAATTCCTATCGACATTCTTAAGATCATAAGTGATCAAGATTTGGATGTCGTGGTGAGACTCTTGAACAGCGTCTATGAGTCTGGAAAACTACCAAAGGAATAGCTCTCATCAGTCTTCATATGTTTACCGAAAAAATCGGGTGCAAAAGAGTGCAGTGACCACCGTACCATAAGCCTCATGTCACACACTTTGAAACTACTGTTAAAAATTATACTCAACAGCACCCACCAGAAACTCGATCTGGATATAAGTGACAGTCAGTTTGGCTTTCGCAAAGGATTAGGTACAAGAGAAGCACTATTCGCATTCAACGTAATAGTGCAGCGATGCCTAGATGTTAATCAGGACGTATATGCCTGCTTCATCGACTATAATAAGGCGTTTGACAGGGTCCGCCACGACCAGTTGATGGAAATATTACAATGTAAAAACCTAGACCACCAAGACCTGCAAGACCTGCAAATCATCTCAAATCTCTATTACAACCAAAATGCCATCGTCAAAGTAGATCAACAAAATTCTGGCACCATCTCAATAAAGAGAGGTGTACGTCAAGGTTGTGTTCTGTCACCTATTTTGTTTAATGCCTACTCTGAAGAGATTCTAAAAAGGGCAATGGAAAATGACAGTGCAGGTATAAGAGTAAATGGAGTGCCTATACTTGTTCTAAGATACGCTGATGATACTGTAATTTTAACGGAAAACCTGGAAGATCTACAAAGAATCATGGACAAACTTGTTCGATATAGCGAAGAATACGGTCTTACACCCAACGTACACAAAACAAAGTTCATGAAAATAACAAATAAGGCCCAGACTAACAACGAACAGATAATCGTCAAAGGTGAACCCATCGAACAGGTAGAGAAGTATACTTATCTTGGAACAACAGTTACTTGTAATAACGACTACACGAAAGAAATAAAAGCACGCATAGAAATAGCAAGGTCCAATTTCAATAGCATGAAAAGAGTTTTGTGCAATAGAGGTCTAAGCCTAAAACTGAGACTGAGACTAGTTAGATGTTATGTTTTTGCCACTCTGCTTTAGGCGTCGAGGCATGGACTTTGAACGCAGAAATAGCCAAAAGACTAGAAGCTTTTGAAATGTGGGTGTACAGAAGAGTACTGAAGGTGTCATGGGTCGATCGGATAACTAACTTAGAAATACTTGAACGACTAAACATAGAAAGAGAGTTATTAATAACAATTAAAAGCAGAAAACTTCAGTATCTCGGCCATGTGACTCGTGGACCAAGATACGCCTTACTTCAATTGATAATGCAGGGAAGGATCCAAGGTACAAGAAGCGTGGGTAGAAGAAGGATATCCTGGTTGAGAAACTTGAGAGAGTGGTTTGGATGTTCCTCGATAGAGCTTTTTAGAGCAGCTGCATCCAAAATAAGAATTGCCATGATGATCGCCAATCTTCGTCGCGGAGATGGCACCTAGAGAGAGAGAGAGAGTACGAATAACACACCCACCAAATTCTCGTCTCCAATTTACAAATTTTTGGTATGTACTAAAACTAAAATATAATGAAAATACGAGAAACTAAAGAAAATCTTGTGAAACTTTATTTAATTTGAAGGGAGAAAAATTGCCACAACCTTAAATGATGGAGTAACAGTCAATTTTTAGGGAGCTTTTAGAAAACATGATTTAGTGTCTGATATACCTAAACAGTCAATATTACTTAAGAAAAGATTTTAATGTCGTGGTGTTCAAGTTTAACTGGCCCAAAATGGGTAAAATTAATATTATTCGTATGACAAAATTTTCTCTAAACCGACTCATTCATTCGTCTCAATCTACCCACCAATATGTTTTGTTTTAAAGAAGTATACCATATTTACGTGGAGTAGAATGATATATAATTTGAAATGATATTTTTTTTTTGTTTTTCTTGAACCTTTTATTATGTTAATTTATCATATCATTAGCATAACTTTATATACACAATGAAGAATAGCTTTTTGTAACCTTACCAATCACTGAAGATGTAGACTGGTGCTCCGAAACATGTATGGTTGAGGAAAAGTATATAGAGAGATCCATTAGATTCGTTTTGTGGAGATTAACTTTTATTTAGAATTATATTAATATGTTTTGTATTAAAGAAATCATCGGTATATCTCAAATCACTGTTTAAGTAAAAAAAATTATTGAATTAGTCTGATTGTAAATTGCAATTTCAGTCAATAATGTTATATCTCATACAGAAATCGAAAAAGCACAGTAAAACAAAATAATATACTTAAATTTCTTAATAATATCCTCTAGTTCTAGTAACACAAAGTCGCGATTTATAAGTGATGAGGTAAGCTTTGTCATTTATAATTCGTTAGTTAATTAGCATGAAAAACTTTGAAATTCTTCAGTTAACATTAATATTAATCGTAAAATCAACAGCGCTTTTACAATTTTATCCAATTAAAATGATACCGTTCCTATTTAATCTTACTTCGATACTTTCTTGTTTAGTTTAACGACTAAATTTGAAGTCTTAATTTTCCTTACAGCATTTTCCGCAGTTTATCCTAAAGAATAATAAAGCGATAATTTTGGGTTAGGCATCGTGGAAATTAAATGCTATCAAACACTGTGAGGAGGGGTAATCAATATTTATAGCCGCAGTGGTGTAGCGCAAAATCCGAGGTGTTTTCTCATATTAGATACTAAATTGACATGGTATGGGATAATTTGGGAAACACTGATAATACGTAAGTTATCTACAGATACATCAGAGATTAAAACAGGCTTGTCTATCCGTATCAGGTTTGGCTCCTTCTACATTACGTATTGTTATAAATACTGGGAAAATCGAAACGATAAACTAAACTAAGAAATCCATAGGTAAATTGTTAGTCCTATATTTGTAATTATTTTAGTATTGTAAGTGAAATGGTGCGTGATTATTCGCTATGAAATCAAATTTGTCCAAGGTTGTCATCCAGAGTATAACCGCTATGTATTATCGGATACATATACTATCTAATTTTGCAAATGATACGTTCTAATTGACGCACTATAACACGAATAAGATAATAAACTATAGCATTTTAGAAAGTAAACGTACAAGATTGAAACGTTTTCATTTTTATATCGCATAAGAACGTAAACGTCTTTTTTATAAAGAAATTTTATACTAAAGCTTCCTTGGTGTTTACCAAACAGTTTGATGCATACCTACTTTATTGCCTAAAGTTATCATTGATATGGTTCCCTGATAGTCATATTTCTGGGTTTCATTGGATCGACAATTTCTGGCAAAACACAGTCCATATAAAATGAAAAAAGAAAAAGTTCCATGTTATTTTTCCAAAAATCGTCGTCTCTAAAAATTGTTTCTGTTTTCAAAACCATGTTTCGTCCAGACCGCAAGACCACAATACGATTTTTTTGTTATATGTAACTGGTCCTGTATTTGGTAATACCACTGATGTTTTTTATTTATTTCACCTTTATTCCAAAATGATAGTTGTTTTTGGTTTATTCCATGTTGTGGTGTTATGTCTTTGGCAGAGTATAATAATTTAATTTCAACAATACCCTGATCACCAATTAATCCATCAGGTGTAGCAGCAAGATAAGGAAAGTCTTCATCTATAAAGAGACCACATCGTCTAGCTTCTTGAAGAATTATTTTTTCTAACTGCATTTTAGCCTCTGCTTCATACCTATTACCGTATTCACAGGCAGCAGAATTAAAAGATTTGTTATAAATAATTTTCTCAACTAGAGATTTACAGCTTCTTCTTCTTGAGAAATGAAATGCTGTGATTCGTTTCCGTCTTTCCAAGAACCACAAATCGCTTGTATTTTGGTCTCTTGTTAAGAATTCCAACTTATTGATTTCTACTTTAGTTTTTTTAATTTCTTTTAGAAAATCTTCTTTTGCAAATTGAAATTCAATTTCTGGCATATCAGGTTTTTCACAGTTGTCGCCATAGCTATGATGACCATCACGCTTAAATTCTTTCAGTTTTCGTTTCATTGCCTTTCTGATTTTCTTTTTTTTAATGATTTTCTATTCATAGTTTTGGCAAATATTACTCATATCATATCTTCAGAAATCCGTTTTTTTATAATAGTTATCAGATTTCTGGTATTATAACTGACCACAGCAGCAGCACATCGTCCAACGTAAGACATTTAAAGAAAGTGAGCAAATACAATTTTCATACCGCACAGGTGATATGCTGCTAATAATTTTGTAATCGCCTTATTAACAAATCAATACGTTTAATTTGACTTCAATTTAAAAATTATTTTTATACTAGGTATACTTTATCTATCAAATAAATACTTATTATGTTACCTCAGACTCTTCAAGATTATTTTTATTATCAGCATAATTAACCAAATTAATATCTTCATCATATTGTTTTTCGTCCTTACTTTCAAATGTATTGTCAACAATAGCGTCTGATTTCTATCGAAAGAATTTCATTGAACTTACTATCAAAACTGTTATGAATACAAATTTTAAGATAGGAGACTTGAAATTAATTAAGAATACTTACTTTTTGAGGAAACGTTGTACGTTTGTACCTACTGGTACTTATTCTTAATCTACGTTTAGCACCTCTGCGCTGAACAGGGTCACTGTTTTTCTTTAAGTCCATTTTACCAACCAAAAACCAATAAAAAGCAAATACACAGAATAAAAATACACCTTCTAAATGAAACTACGTTAATTATTACACAGTGTAACCATCGAGTATTAACTATAGACAAGAAGGTTCACTTGACGCTGAAAACGGAATCGTCTCGTCGCATTCCCAGCCACATATCTATATATCCCATAAGATACTATACTATAACTATAAGCAAATTAAAATTACGATTTTACGAAGACCGTTTGTTGTCATAACAAACAAAAAAACAATAAAATTGTTACCAAAAACCTTCACGTACGGCTTTTATGGCTAGTAAAATTTCGAAATGAACAACGTATACAGCCGCATGTGAAGGGATTTTTAGGGTTACGCCCAAATTTCACACGATTTTACAATATGTAGGTAATCACTAATTATTTCTAAACATTTTGGTAAAAAAGTCAAGAGCAGCCTACATTGAATATCAACCAAAATAAGTTCAAATGTAAATCTGCAAATCTTTAAACGTCATTTTTTCAAAGTTATCCGAAGTGCACATGCGGCCTTCTTCCTTAGCAGGGCAGCATTGTGAACTGTAATATTATTATTTATACTTTTATTTTTATTTATTTTATTTAAAAAACAAAATTGTATTCTTATAATTACTTAAAAGAAATTGGTACATATCTGAGTTTGAATTGGCACAAATTTCACACATAACTTCAACATGTTGTAAACAAAGATAACACTTACAAGTGGCAGCAGAATATTTCGTTTTAACATTATTTCTGTGTAGGACACGCTGAACGTCTTCCTATACATGTTTAGATCGTTTAGATGCTGATCCTGCCTCACTCTCGCCAATTGTTCGGCGCAGGTCTTCCGTGATCCTTGGATTCACTCTACGCCATTTTATGTGTTCATTTATCAATTATAAACCTACCATTTTGCTAAATTTACGGCTAACCGTTTTAAAATCTTGGTTATTTTCTCTAAACTGTAGCATTAATAGCCCCTGTATTGAGCAAAAAAAACCAAACTGTAAGACGCCATCTTCTGGAATTTCTAGAGACATTATAATTCGATGTCTACACCAACTTATAATTTCTGATGAGTTTTTCTCCTGAATCGTCAACAATATTAGCGTCGTGATGTAGAGTCGATAGCATAAGAACGTTTTTGTTTCATTTGGGAACGTAAGACCAAATTCTAATATCTTTTTGAAAACCAAATATTGTGGAATTTAATTATCTGTTACTTACAAACAAAAAAATTGATGGAATACATTTTTTGTTTTTTCGAACAGTGCCTTCAGATGTTAATGTATGTTTTTCGAGTAGATTCGTCATGAGCTTACAAAACACGTGCGCTAGTGCGTTTAGGCACGTATAATAAGCCACAGCGATATTCTACTACTAAAATTTGGCTAACAACTGTTTTATATTAAAATATTGGGAAGCTACAAGAAGGCACATACACGTGACTTATTGTATTCCAATGTTACCAAACCATTAAAATTTGATTGAAAAAGTGAATAAAATCATGAAACATTGCGAACTTTTAATTGAAAGTTGCAACTAATTCGCCCTATATCCCACTATTTCTTCATAAAGCATAATTTATAAACATCATGTTGCTATCCCACTTTATTACATCTGATTTATAAATAAATGTCGACTCACCCTCCCATTTAAACGATATCATGAAATGCGAAAGGGTATATCACTAGACTCAGAACAAGGAAAATCGTCACAATCACCCTCCTCCCATTTATAAAGCGCGCCAGACGTAAACGCAACTTCCCGTTTTTAACCAGATTCTTATAGCACATCAAGAAAAAAGGTTGAAATATTCTCCTTCCGTACCCTTTATCGGAAATAAGTTCTGGGATGTATATGGGTCGTGAAATATTATAAAAATCTATATATTTAGTTTATTTTGAAAAAGTATTGAGTTTAATAGATAATATTATTTAGAATTACAGGGTGAAATTAAGGTATGCCTCTACAAAATAAATATAATATATATATATCCTACTCATCCATGTATCAGAACTCTGCTGGTTGGTTATATCATTAGTTGTTTTTATAGGATATGTATGGGAAACGAAGAGGGGCGGCTAGTCCTATGAGGCAAGTGAGGAAGTGCCTCACTAACTTTTTAACCAATTAAGATTTTTTGTTGTTAAAAAATGGAACACAGATTGATAGATTGTATACCTATTATCCCTACGCACATGATGATTTGTTTTAAAGCATGAAAATAACTGTCATGTAAATCGTGCATCCATTTAATGCTCGCTATCCAAGAGTAGGCCAACGTCCATAAAAACATCCATACTGGCCGTATTTACATCATTTTAAGCGCGAGGCACTGCCTCTAGTCCCTATGCACGGCGGGTTGCCACTTTTAATTATTGTTATCTACTACCACATTGATTAATATTCCGGTTTTTTATGAAACAGAAAAATGCCACTGGGGACCTTATCGATTCTGTGTATGCAAAACTATAGGTACTTTTTGAAATTTTGGCAAATTTAAATTTCAAAATCGGTTATTCTTAGGTACATAGAACACCAAATCTAATGATATAATATTGTATAGAATCCAAAATTGTAATAGTATATATATTTAGGGTCTTATTCCAAATAAGAATTTTGACTCATACTTCCGGTGTAACGGATAGTTATAGTAACTTATATTTATAGTAATCGATGTATCCCGGTTGATCTAGGTATACCTACCAGAAAATTTTAAAAATTCTTCTTCGTATGGTTCTCCTGATACAGGTCGATGCGGTTCCTGCTGGGACACCGTGTATAGATAGATACAAATATAATTGTAATAAAATAAATTGAGAGTTTGAATTAATTTAGAATTCCGGTTATAGCGGAACTGGATATCTACTTTCCTATTTCAAATGTAACACCCTATATATAATTATATTTTTGGATTCCTTATCTGTTTCGTAGTATACGGAGTGTTTTCTCTTAACACTTCCCTATATTTATCTTCAACTGTTTTAGAATAAGTAATTGATTTTGAGTTTTCCACTTCATTTACAAAAAATCTCCATAAGAATTGTGATGTGTTCAGCAAATTGATACGTGAAAAAAAAACAAAAGCAAATTAACTGATAAAAAGAGATTCCAAAACAACTTCCTACGGTGTTTGTCCTCTCCTATGAATGTTGAAGGGGACGAGAGTGTGCTACTACTGTGTTACCATTATTTTCAAAAAAGAAATCAGGAAGAAAGAACATAGAGGATTAAGTGCAATCCTATCTTGTCAAAGAAAACTCAAGGTGGAGGAAAGCATTGTGCTCCATCAATATGGCTCGGAGTTACTCGAACAAATCGTTCCATTTGCCCTATAGGAAAATGCAATATGCTTTTATTCAAACGTACACCACGTAGCACTAATAATCGTTGGCAAATGAGGCATTGGTTTAAAATTATGTCCGTTGGTAGTAATGAATTACATAAATAAAAATCACCATCCACTGCCCTGGAACTGCAGTTGTTTCCAAATTCTCCAAAAGTGGCGTTTCTGAATAGGATTTAATAAAAATAACAGGCCATGCCAAACGGATGCAGATTATCCCGAATATACTAGGACAAAAATGAGGAGCAGTAGTCGTACACAAATCGAAGCAAAAAAGGAAGTTTCTTCTTAAGACCGGAATACAACCAACATAAATATTAACCAGAAAACATGCATAAATCTGCATTACTAATAATTATTTAAATTGTAGGCCTTACAACAAAACTGAAGCTTTACTATTTAGGGATAGGAACATGTCATATCATTTGAAAGGGAATTTGATTAGCTTTCAGAATATTCGATAATATAGAGGTTCTTCCATTTGGTAAAAATTACTTATACCTATTCTTACTATCACACTACAATAGTTCGCGACCACTCTATAATTTTATAGATCAATCCACAGCCTTCTTTAGACAAGCCATGGTTAAGTAAATTTGACAAAGTCGAATACCAGTCAACTGTTTGTGTTTACATTGGAACATTTGTAACACGCGGTCCAATTAAATTAGTGCATATTGAACTTAATTAAAACAGGTTTTTATAAAGCCAGTAGTGATGAGTGTGTATAAATATACCATCTAAATTTTGTGTAAGTTAACAACACCGGATAAACTGTTTATTAGTAAACTAAATTGCTTTGTTTATTACTCTTGTACCGGCACGGCATAGTGTTTGTCATATAACTAAGCGGTCTTTTGTACGAGGGTTTGTATGCATACTTAATAATTATTATTAATAAATTCTGCTGGATTTATAGGTAAGTACCTGGTATCATACCTGTTGATGTGTTTGATTTCTAATTATTGGTTTTTAGTCGGTTTTATACCTGGTAAATCCAATTATAATAGCGCATTAAAACAAGTGCAAAACGACAAACTAACACTCCTTTTTCTATTTCACAAAGATGATAATTTAAAATAGAAATGGTTTGCAGGCTATTTCTGGATCTAATTTTAATCTGTCGAAGCCGCGGTAGTTTGTTGTCATCACTTTCCTGAAAGCGAAAAATACGGGAGGGTAATTATTACCTTGAACCGGATGGAACATTATCAAAAATTCGCTATATACCCATATACCCATGCGTGCACATCTATTTTTTCAAATTTTCCTACATATTTGTTAAAAACTAGATTGGTTTACTAACCATATTGTGGTGTTGCCATTTTCTGTCAATATAACTGAATTCCTGAGGAGAGATTTAAAAATAATTTAACTTACAACACTACATGCCAAAAATCACCCTGTATATTAAAACAAAATTTACGTACGATTAGGGAGAGGCAAAGATGAACAATAACTATTTCTGTATCAATAGTGACACATTCATTAGAATAACTTTGTTTCAAAACATTCAAACTATTAAAGTTAATTCATTCTATGTAGAAATAAATTCCTAAATAAATAATACTGTGGAAATATCCTGGAAACCAAAGTGCCTTGACAAAATAATTAGTAAGTTTTCTCATTAATAGGAACTAAAACACAGCTGTATGTTTGAAGAGGTTTGCCGAAGGTAATGAAACCGCTTCTTTAAGAGCTCTCCACAATTTAGCGGCGTTCGATGTGACCCATAATAACTCATTTCTGTGCCTGAACTTTATTCCAGCTAATAAATAAAGGCCGGGTAGAAAATTATCAACAAAAAGTCGAACGACATGAATGTGGTAATTACTATTGATATGGTTTTGTCATGTTTCGTTTAATGAAAGGATCGTGTCCAATAAATAATTTAAATTATCGCTCAGGATAATTCACTATAGGACGGTAGCCGCTAACTGCCCATTTAGATATTTAGTTATTTATAGATAGGTAATAGCATTTAATTTAAAGGCTAAATTATAGCAATATAATCATTGTATTTATTGAGCTTGCCTAAAAGCTCTGTTTTATTTAGTTTAGTCTTAATCTACCTACACTATCACTTTTTTGCTAGTACGATAATTATTAGAAATATTAGTAATTAATTTATTAGTAATATTGTAATAACTAAAAAGTTTAATACCTTTTAACCCTTTGACGCCGGAGTTTTTTTAAACGTTTTTAAGCAATTTTTGTTAAACAAAATGTATAAACAAGATGAAAATATTGTACAGTAAAGTAACTAAAAAAAATTTCAGTTTTCGAAAATAGATATTAGAAGGGGGTTTTACAGTGAAACCAGTAGTCACAACCAGTGAAACCAGTCATTGCACAAAATATTACAAAACACAAAATAAAATATATTAAAGAAAGCTTATACTAAGATTTGCAGGTTTCCTGCTTGAATTTCTAAACTGCGCGTCCGGATATAGCTTTTGTGATATTCCAACAAACAGTTTTTCTTTTCATTTAGACATAAACCAAAAAATGTCTCTCGGGGGTTCCAAAGATTCATCAATATTTGGTCGGGTATCTTCGTTGAATGTTTTTAAATTTTTTATACTATATTCAGAGGATTTTGTCCAAATAGTATTTAGAGACATTTCCCTCTCTTTGATAGCTGAAAGTGGAATATCATCCTCACTCTCCCATCCATCGTTTTCCTCGAACATTTCGACATCATCTTCAACATCAATAGGTAAGTTCATAATATCAAATAAATTATTTTATGAGCGTTATCTGGTGTTTCAACTTGCTCATCTTCCTCGTTTTCACTAAGGTCGCTTATATCGGATGGTATATCATCAATAAGCCTGAAAAGTTCATCAGATTCCAGTCTCTTCAGCATGTCAAAAGAATTTTGCATATTTTACTTTTCTGAAAAAAATATTGCGTTATCTGCCTACTGGTTTCCAGATGAAACCAGCTACATTTTTTAACAAAATACCACGTGAAATGCTAATAAATATTTGTAATGAGCCTCACAAAACCTTCAACTGACCATTTACGAAATAATTAGACATTATCCGGACCTGCCATTATGCAAGAACATCCAAAAGAACAATAAATAGTTGCACACAACAGCACGCGGTGTACACCACCTGTGAATCGTGAGCAAAGTGACGAATATCCTATATTAACACGCGTCAAATGCTCAGCACCAATAGGATCGACTCCCTAGAGCACGAGATTAACGGTGGTATCCAAAGACCTTAATAACACAGGAGACCACATTGTTTACGTTTTCAGGGTTAGCAAACATCGTCCCTTCGTCTATTTATCCTAATACAAGCATTGCCAGACTTACAAATGTATTTGGAATATCTTTAAATTTTTGTCACAACAAATAAAAAATGAGCGATGTAAATAATTATTTGTAACTAGGTTGTTAATAAAAAATTTTATTACTATACTTAGGTTATAAATTAGTTCGTTTTAAGATTAAATTGTTCAAAACGGGATAATTATTTTCTTTTAGGAATTATTCTCATAGTAGAATAAAAGCGTACTACGGCAACATCGTTTACAACTTTACGCTTCTTGTACGACAGAACACGGCGTTATGAATGAAATTATAATTTGCGACGTTGACGTTGAGAAACACTCATGTCATTAGCGATTTTCATCGTTTTTTGAAGTATTTTCTTGTTTTGCGATATTCTTGTGTGTGTTTTTTTATACTTTAAATATTTATTGAATAACTATGGTTCGTGGTTGTGTAGTTTGTGGAAAAGTGGATAGTTTATTTCCAGATTTAACTTTTCACAGGTAAGTGTGGTTATGTTTGGAAATTTGTTTGTGTTTGTTGTTAGTTTACACAGTGGCGGGGTTTGTTTGATATTATAAATTTGTTACATTTTGAATTTTTATTTCTATTAAATTATTAGTAACAAAAGCAAACAGATACTTTCTGAAAATAATGATTCATTTACGCCCAACAATGTAACCGCTTAGTAATTCAAAGCAGCATTAAAGAAGTAAGTGGTAAATCTACGTAGGATATAACCTCCCTAGCTCTGGAGTATAAGGCTGATTATAGCCTTTTTACATTAGGTAGGTACTTATATTGTATTTTTTAAATTAGGTTTCCTCAGGAACCGGAAAAACGAAAACTCTGGTTTTCTTTAGTTGGCATTGCTAAAGGACCACTTTTGCCAAAAAATCCATGGTTATAATCGGATCATTTTTTCCCAGAGGATCTGGCAACGAAATCTAAGGGAGCAAGATTCGTTAGAAAGGGTGCAAATCCTCGACGGTGTGAAGGTGTTTTATTTTTGAATGATGCATCCACTAGGTAAAAAATATTTATAATTATATTTATTATATAATAATAATAATTTATATTCTTCTAGCTCTGACTCAACCACAGATGTTAGGTCTGTGGACTCATCTGTTTTTGGAACACCTCCAATACCGAAAGAATATCCTAAGTAAGTTCTGTTATTATTATTTTTTGGATGAAATTAAACTAGCTAAGTAGGTATGTGCATTAACCGCATTTATATCCATTTTTAGGATTGCTCAGCTATTCTTAGAAAACACTATTATGGAGTCCACTGTTTCAACCGCTAATATGGGGTCCCTAATCAAAAGGTATCCTTTATCCTTTAGAAAGGCTTTTTAATATTTTGATATATTGAATTAATACATATTTTAGGTCTGAAAGTATAATTGTTAAATCTATTCCTGGCACCTCCAGAGCCAGTTTCATTAGAAGCCAACAAGGGTTCAACCAGTTCTGTGACAGAAACTGCATCAGAAGCAGGAGAATCCCATTCTGATATAATTGAAGCCCCTGTAGCTAGTGCAAAAATTGGAAGTAAAAGAGGTAGGTATTACACCAACATGTTTCAGAAGTGGGTGATATAAAGGGGCTGAAGCTAAATGTTGGTATATTTGGTACATTATTCAAATTTACATTTTACCGTTATGAAATTTTGATATTTGTTCATAAAAAGCTCTTTTTTTAGTATAATTTACCAGGGGCTTGATATTTTTTAGGAAAATGCGTTATCCTGGTGATATGGATAGTAGTGACTTTTCAACCCCTACTAAGAGAAGAAAAAATATAGGAATTTTAAAAAATAAAATAACGTGCCAAAGGAAAAGAATACACACCTTACAAAATTAAGTTAGACGACTTAAAATCCGCGTAAAATCATTAAAAGATCTATTGATAGTTTTAAGGAACAAAGCACAGATACCGTGAAGCTGGCGAAAAAATCAGAGGTGACTTTTATCATGGGCGATTTTAATGCCAAAGTAGGAAGTACACCACGAGAGGATATTACCGGTATATACGGATTAGGTACAGCAAACGATAGAGGAGACCGGCTAGTTCTGCCAGGAACATGATTTCATTGTCTCAAACACCTTTTTTAAACTTCCAAATAAAAGGCTCAATACGTGGACCTCTAGCGCCCATACCCCTGAAAGAATTATTCGCAATCAAATAGACTTCATACTTATTAAAAAGCGATACAGAAACTGCATAAAGTCTGCAAGAACATAATTAATTTGTATGTTCATAGTAGATAATTATTATTTATTATCATTGTGTTTAATTTAATATATATAGCTAAAAATAAACTATTGAGAATAATGTGCCTTTTTTTATTTCCTGACTTCCTATTTGTAATGCATAAAATGATTTTAAAATTAGATTATCTTCAAATTATACATAAATATATTAATTTAAGTATCGTTTTTTCGGTATACGAAATGAAGATTTTTCAGCTATATCAAGAAATACCTACTACAAAGAAAGATTAACAGAATTTCTTAGCGAATACCTTATACATATTAATATATTTAAATTATTTTACTGAAAAACTCATTCCAATTAAATATCGACTAAATTTCAGTTTCAAAATAAGTTGAAGAGCGGTTAAATTCTCGGCACGTTGGCTTTTTAATGTATGCTATTAATTATATATTATGTATTGTATACATAGTTGAAAAGCAGTCAGCGATCAGTACGCCACTGGCTGCAGAACGCATACCGGAGATTACAACGTTGCCAATGAGCAACTTGAAGGCGACAAGGATAAGTCTTTCTCTCTCTTACACATTACTTGTTTACAAGTAATGTTGGCTCGTGTTTGAAAGCACGTTATCAATGAAGTATTTTGTCTCCTGTGTTATTAAGGTCTTTGGTGGTATCACTCTGAAACCGTCAGCGCTTTAAATAAAAATTCGTATTTTAGTGGTTTCGCAGTGAAACCAGTAGGCGTCAAAGGGTTAAAGGTTGGAAATTTTCTGGCACATTTTTATTTAGTATTTCTTACTCTCAATAATATTCTATTTATTTAAATAAACAAAATTATTTTCCTCTTCAGATAAATGATTCAAACAATAAGTAGTTCATAATCCTAATAAACATGGCAGGTGATGTTCGCCTTGTTAATATGGATGTTTAATTTAATAAACTTCTTAAATTGTATCAAATATTGATGAATTTGCCATACAAGTTCTGAAAATATTCATCAAATGATATGCCATTTATGGATTTCATTTTTTTTTTCAGCCATATGTCTCGCCACAAACTCGGGCGATGCTTATATTAGGATAGCCAAAAATCCAATACCAGAGTCAGACTAGTTTTTTTTTATATACAGAGTGTCCCAGAATATGTGGGTAATCTCTTGGATTGGGGTAGGTTGTGAATAAAGAAGGGTATCAGTTCATACAAAGTTTTGTCGCATCGGCCTTCGCTGCAGAGCTATGAGCCCTAAAGTTATTTAAGCATAACTTTTCAACCACCTCGTATAAATTAATGCAATTTTAGTATAATTTATGTTACATAGGGACTCGTCGAGTAACCCTATTTAAAACAATGGCATTTCATTAAGTTCGCAGTGGCATACTGACGTAGGGATTGTTAACCCCCTTTTTTTTTTTTTAATGCGTCTTGCTACTGAGATTTTGAAACAGTTTTTAAATAGGTTAAACATTTTGGTATGAAAATTATTGTACTCTTGTTCAATATCGATAAAATAATAAACCGCTTTCGAGGAAAAGTCCTTTTTTATATCAAATGTATGAAGTGGGGTATTTTATAAATTAATTTTGTATATTGTTCAAACCTGAATCAGTACTTCATTTTCTATTAGGTAATTTTTATACATGTTAAACAAATTATATATATGTATAAATCAAACGGCGTCTGCTCCACAAAATAAATATATTTATATTATTATAGGTCAAGGCACATTGCCTATGTCAGTCAGACATGTTTCGAGAAATCAAATATTCTCATCATCAGTGACTTTCAGTACAAGATTAACAAATATTAGTGTTATCAATATAACATATTCACCCTGTGAACAAATTTTTGTGAATATTTTATCAAAATCAAAACATTGTTTTATATAAAAATTTTAAAATGAAATAAAAAATACATTCAAAATCAAAATTATTTTATGGCATCACGCCTATTTTATTATTATTATTATATACTGTCCATGTTACAACGTAAAAGCTTTTAAAGAATTTTCTTAAAATTTAAAACATCTGTAATGATAAATAAAAAGAAAACATAAAAATAGGCGTAATGCCATAAAATAATTTAGATTTTGAATGTATTTTTTATTTCATTTTAAAATTTTTATATAAAACAATGTTTTGATTTTGATAAAATATTCACAAAAATTTTTTCACAGGGTGAATATGTTATATTGATAACACTAATATTTGTTAATCTTGTACTGAAAGTCACTGATGATGAGAATATTTGATTTCTCGAAACATGTCTGACTGACATAGGCAATGTGCCTTGACCTATAATAATATAAATATATTTATTTTGTGGAGCAGACGCCGTTTGATTTATACATTAATCATCGCTCCTCTTTGAATGGATTACTTCATAAAATAAAAAATTATATATATAATTTTAATATATATCAAAAAATCCATTACCTATTTCTAATTAACCACCATGATAAAATTTCCGCATTAATTTCCTTTTAATTTCGTTTTTGTTTAATAACTATTGGTTTATTTATAAATATAACATTGTATGGTTAGATAATATTTGCTTAAATTTTGTTTTTACCTGTATTCGGTTACATTTAAATAAATATTATTCATATTGCTAATTATGTGTAATAAAATATATCTATCTATATTATATTCGTTTTAAAAAATCTATTGCTATAAATTAAAGTAATTAAACGTATTTTAATTTGGGTTAATTGATTTATTTATTCGAAAATATATATTTTATTAGAATTTAATAATTTCCATTTCAAAAAGTATGGAATTTTATTTTTTAAACCCATAATATTGTCTATGCATTAGACAGATGATCCCTCTTTGTTTAAGTCTTGCTCAACCATAGTTATTCAATTTTAAATTTGATTATATACTGACGGTCCTAGCAAAGGTTAGTTTTCTGAAAATTTCACTTTCATTGCTCTGTCTCGAAGTATTAGTGTTAAGCTAAATGAACTTCTTTACATTCAATATTAATCAACGTGTCAGGCAGATCCAATTTAACATTCCACCGCTCGCATGGGTATTTAAATGTCCCAATTTCTCAATACCCGGGCTAATATTCTTTTATGTGAGCTTCAATACGCCACTGCTGCTTTATGGTCTTCTTTGGATAGAGGTGTTTACAATCTGGCATGACATATTTTCCAATTTTCTTCACCTCATTCCTTCTCATAATTTAGAGGACTGAGATATCTAGACCAGTGGTTGATCTGGTCTGCAAAAGCAATATTCCAGAACAGCATAAGTATGCCATATTTTGTGTTTACGTTAGAGAAGTATTTGGTGTTAATATAGCTGATAAGAAACTGTCTCTTTTATGGGCCCTTGAATACGGTTGCTATTTAGTTAATAAAACTGATATTACTTCTTTCTCAAAATGACTTTGTAATTCAAGCAACAATAAATAAATAAAACGTTTATAAACTAACAGTTTTTCATTTAAAGGACAATATGCAAACTGAAAGATTGAATGCCTAAATAAAGTTATGAATACACTTAGACTAAATCCTATTTAATTACACACACCTAAACAACAAAAAATGTCTCTGCAGCTACCATTTTTCATTGATTCATTGTATTTGTGAAAATGTCACACCTAAAAGAAATGCTACTCAAATTATGACACATGACATGAACAGGCAATCTTAACAGTACATTGGTTCTAGCTCCGTATAAGTAAAATGTAACATTGGATCTGGTAGGGACTAGGAAATTTAAGCAAGATCGCAGAAAAGGGCAGTCGATTTTTAATCTAAGCAATTTATATAAAAAAGTTAATGAGCTCTGAATTCTTCGATACTCCAGGCTCTGAACGTCGGAACGTAATAGCAACAATTCATGATCGAAACCTCTTACTGGATAAGCACCTATCGGTTCTAAAAACTAATTAGTTCAAAAATCTACGTTGAATTTGTTCGACTTCCAGTTTAAGAATATTCTACTGAGGATACCATATCCATAACAGCAAATAAGAAGTTAAACCTTTCTAACCTGAAAAGACCACAAAATCATAGCAGGATAATAAAAAAAATAAGAAGCCATAACCTTACTTTAAAACAGGACAAATGGCAATGTACAAGGAAATATGTGATTACCTGCGTAGTATAATCTCGTCTGACATTTTAGAAGACTTCAAAAGCAATACTCAACTATTTCTTCTGAATTATATGCTTTCAAATTGAGAAAAATAGCAATGTAACACTGATGAAGCAATCCGCGGTACAGTCCACTATTCTTTTTGCAATAACATGGACATGTTTAACTTCAATGAGGTGGCGCCAAAGGTCTTATAAAAATACGTCAAGTATCCTGGCATTTTCTTACAAAATTACTTAAATATCTTTGTGGGTTAAAATGATTTAAAATTACGAATTTATCCCAGCAAAAATAAACTAAATCACTTAAATTTCTATTACAAAACGAAGAAAACGGTTCAAGCGATGACCTGGCATACATAACTCGATTTTTCAATTTTTGTGGGTTGACACAGTGTTACATAACAGTGTCAAGTGTAACTTTTGTAGTGTCTAAAATATCTTAGTAAATCCACAATAAAATAAATTTCTACCTATATCACTTTAAATGTTTCCTCTGCATCGGGATAGCTAGCGTGTAACTACTAAACTCCATGTACTTTCTTTTTTACGGTGTACCTACATTAATATACGTTTTAAAAACCTTGGCAGTTATTTGAATTTTAATTAAAGGAATACTCGTTCATTTAATGTGCACAGGAATTTAATACTAAAAAAAGAGATCTAAACTCTAAAACGAGAGCAATTCTTGTTACCGTTGACCTAGTAAGAAAATCGATATCTAGCTAAATGTCTCGCATGGGTTGACGTTAGGGTTTGTTCGCCGGTTTCACCGTTTACATTTTGTACATAACATGAAACCTAACTGATGGTTGAATTCTCAAGTTTATATATATTTTACGCAAACAGGTGGGTATTTGATTCATAACCTCACATTTATTACCTAATAGATATTTAGGAACAACTTTTGTAACTAAGTGTTAATTTCCTTCATCATGATATAGTGCTAAACCTAAAGTATAGCATAGTTTACAGGGACCGCGTTCACTAGACTGCGACGGTTGATGGAAACTGTACTCATTTTGAACATACAAGAATAAGGATATCTTTTGGGGAGGGCATCATAGACATATGCCTATGGATGGAAAGGATGGATTGTCACATATAACTGGTGTGCTAATGCCAAGAAAAACTGAAATCCTTGCCGGACCATGATAAGGTGTGTCTCAAAATCAACGCAAGATTTGAATTAAATAGTTTTTAGTCGCCGTCTTCTAGGAAAGCTTGTAGATATTTTCTCTGCCCATTTACGTAAAACCAAAATCATGACAACTAAAAATACTAAACTAGATACTTTTACTATTTTTACATCTCATTCTTGCTTTATGGAATAATATTTTTATAGTAAGCCTCTAATGGAATAAAAATGTTAGATTTTTTGGTGCCAACATTTTGTGAACTTCTTTCCCTGAAGTGTGAGAGGTATTCAAGTTACCTAACGTAATAAAAGCCATATGCGAATAAATGAATGCTTTTGATATGGCTCTTGTATTCTGTGACACGTTCCACGTGCACATATAAATGAAAATTTCTTGTCGCGTTTAGGGAACGGCAGTAATATTTAGGGGTTTTCCGTTTTCGGTTGTATTATCAGGACATTTTCCTTAAGGTGTATTTTTTGTATGATATACCTATATTTCACACAAAAGAAAAAAACTCGGAATCCACATTTTATAATATTCATTTTTTTTTACATTTATTGCATATTAGAATTTATTATGACAATTCTATTGCAAGATGTATGTCTTTTAAATATTAGTCTTACAATAATTATTATATAACAGGAATAATTGTCAACGAAAACAAAATATTATGATATACCGAAACAAAATCAAAACAAAATGTCACTAATTTAGAACAAATGACCGAAGCTTCAGAACTCCTACTAAATGATCCGTAATGGAATCTGCCAAAGAGATATTATCTATAATAGCTATGAACTGAACAATGTTTACTATGTTGCAGAACAAATTGGGCAAATGAGAATATAGTGGGCACTCAATAAGAAGATGAAAAATTGTTTCAGGCAATTGTAAATTGCAAATAGTACATGTTATCTCAGGATCTATTGTATACAAATGTCCTTTATATGTAAAGTATATGTAATGCTTCCCAGATAGACGTATTGGACACAAAAGGCGCGTAACACCAATGTCGACATTTCCACGAGAACGTTCCATGCAGCCTTTGCAATCCTTGTTTTGTCGTCGATGATGAGAATCTTGTTTATTAATTTGATGTGCCGTATTTATTAAAATCTTTTCACAAATTTATCTCAACAGTCTTCAAAAAATGAAGGTTCAATATGCTTCTTAAGTATAAATAGTCACAGCACCTCAGTATAGCATTCAATTGGTTCGTAGAATTATTACACCTAATGCAAGGTTCAGTGCAATTTTTATTAACAAAGTTAATAGACTTTTCGATATTTTAAATTCAAAGATATCAAAAACAAATATACAGGGTGTCTCAAAAAACATTCCCCACCCTTTGGGGGTGGAATCTACGACCAAAAACAAGACGAAAATCACATAATTTCGAAAAATGTCTCCTTATGAACTTATGACAATTTTGAATATTAATGAAGTAATTTTGGAAAATCAAATCAAATGTTCACATTCAAACTATTTATTAACTAAACACATAATAAAACAAAAACATTTCAATTTACAAAGACAAGTGTTCGAAATCCTCAGCATTTTGTTCAATGCGGCGAATAAAATGGTTTTCTACACGGCCTATTGCTTCGTTTCTAATTTGTGCTAAAGCTCCATAATTGCGAACAATAACATCATTTTCACTGTTGGGTAGGACATGGTAAACCATATTTTCCAGATAACCCCAAAGCCAAAAGGGTTGACATCGAGGAACTAGGAGGCCAAAAAATAGGTCCTTCACTATCGATCCATTGGTTGGGAAAACGGCGAATTAATATCTATAAAACATTTCGAGAATAACGGGCAGGTGCACCATCATGTTGAAACACAATATTTGGCCGCTGTACTAAAGGAGCTTCTTCCAGAAGAGTTGGTACTCTGTTATCGCAAAAATTGGCATAGTCTTCAGCGTTTAGTATCCTAGGTAGAAACTGTGGTTCTATTATCATATTCCCCAACAGACAAATCCACACATTTAAGCTCCAGCGTGCTTGCTTATGTGATTCTCTAATTTGGTGCTGCTTTTCGTAATCGTAATTCCAACAATGCAAGTTGTGCTGATTGAACACTCCTTGCTGGTTAAAATGGGCTTCATCACTCCACAGTACTTGTTTAAAAATGTCTTCATTTGCGTCCAGGCAATTTAAAAAAATATACAAAATCGTAAGCGCAACTCGCTATCCCCAGGATGCAATTCTTGAATGCAGATTTTCTCTTTCCATAAATCTGTTTTTATCAAGGATGACTAGATTTAAATTATTAATTCCAAGTGAAAGATTTGTCTAATTTCAATATTCGAAATGGTCATAATTTTATAAGGAGACATTTTTCGAAATTTTGACATAAGTGATTTCCGTCTTATTTTGGGTCGTAGATTCTACCTCCAAAGGGTGGGGAATTTTTTTTTGGGACACCCTGTATATTTTTACAGGAGATCATAATATTCAACAATTTAAAAGTCATTCGCGAGAAAGGTAACGACGTTATAAAGAGTATTAAAATTATGGGAAATGCTTAAAGACAATGAATATTCATTTTTTTAAACCAGACTCTGAAATCAAGACTGTTTAGAAATTTTGTTTGGGCAAATTCGAAACTGTTCTGGAAATGCCAGGAATCCAACAGCCATTCCAACTCTGTAGAGTATTTACAAAAATGTTTTCATTATCATCATGTTATCATCTTAATAAATACAAATCCCTAATGTGTTATGTAATTGTTATACAGGGTTAGCTATCATTCAGTACAAACATTTTAACTAAGTGCTTAGGGAAGCATGAGCAACTATAAAAAAATTGTTTCGGAATATTTATTCGATGTTTAAAAAATAAGGTTTTTCCTCGGTAAAGCCGCGCCTGTGACAACCACTTTTCAATATGGCTTCCCAACACAGGAACACTTGTAGGAATGATTGTCAACGGCGTTGCCAATTGTAGAGAGGACGAAAATACATTTGTGTTAATAATAATAAAATACTTTATAAATAAGTCCTTCGCTAGATTTCTGCAGAATTGTACATTACCTCTTCATTTTGGCAAATTCCTCAAACGATATTTTCGCATATTGAATACACTAACACTTTTAACAAAAGAGTTCCGAAAGCGCACTAAAATGCCCGTTTATTTTCTTAAATCGAAATTTAAAGAAATATTAAACTATGATCTTCCGCCCCGTAGAATGTTCACGTCTGATCGTCTATAGGCAGCAGTGACTTTGTCTTGAGTCTTATAATACCTGATCAACAGTCGATCTGGATCACTGCAGCATTGTCGGTATATTAATTTTTTCTCCTACACCGATATTTTCGCATATTGAACACACTAACACTAATAATAAAAGATTTTCGCAAGCATAGTAAAATACCCTATTATTTTACTTAAATCGGTAGTTTTTCCAAGCAGGAACTTCTCGCGTAACGAAACAACAAAAATAGTAAAACACTAATCACAACGCCAGTAGGTAATAATGTGTGCCTACACCGTAAAATGTTGTGCAAACCACAATAAATGCTTCAAAATAATTCTTAATGTTACACTACTACGTCTACTTTCATCATACAAAACGTAAACAGAAACAAATAAAAAAAATACGGTTAATAACCTTACGGTAAAAACCTGGATTATAATAATTGTACAACACATTTTAGGCTAAAGGATTGTTTCCACAAGAGTCCAAAACAGTCAGGATTCTGCGCACATCAATGTTGAGCATAGTCACCTACCGCTCACCTCACTTGAAATTTTTTATAAAAGCAACGTGAAACTTTCAAATTTATTATCAATGTTAAAAAATACGAATGTTTTGACGCCCATATCGCCCACTATCGTTGGCAAAGCCCAGAGATGTATCGAATAAAATATATCGATATATCTGCTAAATTACATATCGGTAATAATATATCGATATATCGTTATATCGAAGCGTGACTACCGATATTCTTTATTCCGATATATCAATATTTTGACATCGAATTAGTATAATACTTCATTGGTTTTTGAATATTGAATTGAAAATGTCGTTTACAAATCGAGGGTGCAGCTGATCAAATCCTGGACTTTTTGCACCTATCCGAAGTTTAGTGATTAAGCGCTTACATACATAAGTGTAGTGAAGTTAACAGTTATTATTGTTATGGTGCATTTGTGTGTTTTTTTACTCTCTGTGTTTTTCCTTTTAATGATGGAGAGTTTCCACTTTGTCGTGGTCGTCGGTCTGATTATAAGAAGAGTGAACAAGGGAATCCAACAGTCCCCAGGAAGTTCAAAAATCTTTATATGTTATGTTTTAAAGAAAACAGACAATAGTGCAACACTCAGTGCTAGATATAATATAACTGCTAACCAGTGACGGCTTGTGGCAGTTTAATGTGGTGAAGCGTGCTTCTTATCGTGTTTGGGCAAGAGTCTTTTGGTAGGTGCTACGGTCTTAGTGCAATTAAACGCTGGCAACTATGTTTACATGAAGGGCGATAGCCGGCCGTCAGATGGTTGTATCTCGTTGTATATTGGGTATATGCCATAGTGTTGCTGAATTATAGATGGAAACGCTTGGAAACACGCTTCATCTGCATAAGAACACGTATGATAAATGATAAAATTGGTGTAACAGAGGATACAAGCACTGGCAAGGGTGCACATCAAAATAAATAATTACAAGTATTAAAAGGGGGAAATATATGTACATTATGGATGATAGTTAAATATAAATATATACCATAAAGCCTGCTTTAGATAAATCTATAGATTTATGGTAAAGCTGGGTTTACCTCAGGCTGAAAATTGTATACATTTATTTAAGGTTTCAACTTTGTATGGAGAAAAATAATTACACAATAAAATAAAATTAAATACATAAATATTGCTTCAAATGACAAGCCGCCACTGCTGCTAACATAATATTTGGCATGATTGTAATCACAATAATCATCTACATTTTTTAAACAAAATCTTTACTTTAAATGCGTGGTAAATCCATACATGTGGCAACATGGCGGTGTATCATAACATTTAACCTAATGCGTAATTTATTCTTCCTTTGGGCAGGCAGTCATAGGCGTCGTAGAAAGGGGGTTTAGTATGATTTACAAAAAACAATATTTCCAGCTTTAAAAAAATGTTGGAAATGTATTAAAAGGTGATTCTGTTACATCTTATGTTTCTTTACATCCAGTTAAAAAATTTCTTAGTTAACCCTGTATACTACGCAATAGTTTATGTACATTAATCTTTCGTTTGGTGATTTATTATGTAACACGGATGTAAAGTATTATAATAAACGTCTAATCATAACAGGAGTAGAAAAACAATTTTCTATGCTCGAGCCTATTGTTTCAGTCGCCGCTTTGCGGCTCGTAAGCAAACTAGTTGCTTTAGGGTAAAATATTATTTACAGCACATGTACTGTAATATAATGTTGACCCCTCCATTCATAATAAAATAATAAGTCAAGATTTGGATATGCATAATGGGTTTGGAGTTATGCAATATGCGCTACTAATCATGTTATTGCACGCGGCACTAAGTATAGTAGTGTACCATATAAAGCCCCATATTATTTCAACGCTCATTACAAAGATAAAATCAAAGTACGACTATTCCCTAATTAAACCATACACCATGGAAATCATCATGATTTTTCTGTGAATTTAGAATTAAATATCTTTAAAAACATTCCTTATAAAAATATATATAATAAGTAATTTTTATCATAATAGGAAACGCAGTATTACATTTTTAGCAGCGGTACAGCGAAAGAGGATAGCTGACAGCTGCAATCACTATGCAGTAGCGCTATTTCACATGCAGACCTTGTATTCAGGTAACACATAGTTTGGCGTTTAACGTAAAATTGCACTTATTCCGATCAATTTATGGTTCATTCTATAATAGCTGAAGTTCCCTACGCTTTTTTTTATCAACCTCTCTATAAATTACTCCACGTATCACGCCCTGTTCGTACATGCGGTTTAACGCAGTAATTACTCTTGCACTTCAGACGTAAACTGGAAAAGGTGAAGATTAAAATGGTTTGTACAAATAAATATGTGTGAACATTGTGTCGCATTTAACTTGGAATTATTATTTCGGTTGATAATTATAATTAATAACGTTGTATTATACGAGGTATAATAATAAAAAAAACGTTCCGACAATTTCTAGGATAACATCAAAAAAGTAAGCTGAAATTGCATTGGTCCTGTGATATCAAATTGCAGTAGGGGTCAAGTGATACATCATTTGAAAGCATAGAATCGCCGTATTGGATATTTGTAACTTCAATGCAATTTGCTCTTATTGCTTTTACCGTTGACCGTAGCTCAGTGGTAATCGGCGTGGCTTTGGGTGCAGATGGTCCTGGATTCAATTCTTACTCTTGCCATTTTTTTTATTTCTAATTTTTGACCAATGTAGTTAAGTTAATTTAGCATATATATTATGTATATGGATTGGATTAACTAATTACTACCTGTTTAGGGCTTTACCGTTTGTCAATTTTCGCGATTTCGCCCGCTTTTTGGTAGCATCTACTGGTTTCGGTTTCTTGGTCAATTTATAAGTTACATGGAATGGTATTCTGTCTGTTCGTTCTTGTGATGTATCTTGACACTATTGTTTTCCGAATTGTTACGTTTTATTAATAATAAATAATGAAAATAGTAAATTAGCTTAATCCAAAACAAATTTTTCGATATATATGTCACTTGTCATACTTAGTTGTCATATGTAACTTCCTCTTTATTGGATTTTTGCATCGTTGTCAGATTTAGTTTAATATCGTATAAAATATGAAATATATTTAACTGCAATATCTTTGTAAAAATAAAATGAAAATGAAGCTTGGCTAATTTAAGTTTGTGGTTAATTACGCATTAGCACTTGTGTTGGGTGTGTAAATAGATTTCGGATGGATCGATTGATTTCGGTGTTACGCAAATAATAACTACGTGACTGATGTTAGTGAAAATTTTCATATAACGTGTGGCATCCGCGGATTTATCATCTTATCTTGATTGTTGTTTTTGAATGAATTGAATTGAATGAAATATAAATAATATGCAATTTGTTCAACAACCAAATTATTTTAGCAAAAACAAAAAAAAATAAACTGTTGCCCCCAAGGCACGAATAGCTCTTCATATTTAAGTGTAAAAGTAATAATTTTATGACCTTTTTGTCATTTATCTAAAATTTATAAATATTTTTTTTTTGTTTTAGACATTAGCTATTTTTTTTAAGTTTCGGGTTTTGTTCCTTTTTCTTCTCTTTGGAGGCACTATTTATACGGAGATATTTTATATTTCAGATCATCTAGGACAAGTTCTTGTACGCAAAATAATAGATTTTTTTAGTTTTATTATAAAATTTGTTTTGTCCTCTTTTCTACTATGTACGAACCCCTATGTAAACAAAATTGTTATGCTGCATGTTGTAGGTTATCTTATATCAAAGCTATATATAATTAGCCAATTTTTCTGTTATATTTGGGAAAACTTTTTTTTTTTTCGTTTTTGACATTTTGTACACTATTTTCGCACGCCTGTGTGAACTAGTTCATTTATGTAACATTTTTTAGGTTATATTCTATCACAACTATGAAGAATTATTCCGTATTCCGAATAAGTTTAGAAAGTATATATATTTTTATTTTGACCCCTTTTACACTATTTATGAACGCCTATGAAAACAAGTAATTTATAACACATTTTTTAGGTTATATTCTATCAAAGCTATAAATAACTAGTCAATATTTCTGCTATGTTTAAGAAATACGTTTTTTCTAAGCTTTTTACCCCATTTTACACTTTTTTCGAATGTCAGTGTGGTCTAATTATTTAGGTGAAATATTTTAGGTTATGTTTAATTAAAAGCACAAAAAAATATTCAATATTTCAGATAAGTTTAAGAACAATGATTTCTTTAAATTTTGAACCCTCTTTTAAACCCCTTGCCTACGCTCAATGTTAATCACCACCTATAAATATCCTGTCGTATTTTCGTACCAAATTTGGTTAAAATCTGTTAAGTGGTTTTTGAGTAATCACAGATACAACATTTTTCTGACCCTTTCATAGAATTTTCACCGACACCTATTGTACAGTAATTTTTGTCGTGTATTGTTAACACCAATTCAACTAGTTAAATATAAACATTTTCACATTTTAAATATTTTTTTTTATTTTACCCCCTTTTCTAATATTTACGAACGCCTATGTAAAAAAAATTATGCTGCATTTTGTAGGTTATCTTATATCAAAGCTATATATAATTAGCCAATTTTATAAAACTCAGCCAGAAGATATTGCTGACCTAAAAACTAGAATAACTCCAGTAGGCAGATATCTCAGGAAACAACGAAACGTGCGGAGAAAATTTGAAAATCCTATTGTTTAGAAAATAATCCCAACCCAACAGTATTTTAACTTCCCCCTCAAAATTAAGTAAAAATAATTATTGTACCGTAATACAAATATTTTGCATTTACTTTATATTACCTTATTTGGTTAATTCATTAAATAATGACTCAACATAAACCTTGTATATAAACCCAGCCACTGGTTCTCGTAAACTTACCGTTATTACACTTAACATGGCCCATTTTGCACAATGAAGTTTTGTAATGAAGCTGCCTGCTTATGAATAACATTATTTTTACGTACATGAACATGAGTTTCCAGTTGTATGGAGAAAATGTACATAGCATGCCTGCAGCGTTGGAGAAAATACAGAACGCGTCAATGTAAATATGAGGCAAAATATACTTGTCGGAATACCGTTGCGGCATAGAGTATGAGAAATTTTAAACTTGACTTTATCATAACTTAAAATATAATGTGGGTTTGAAAAAACTAATTCTTGAAAATCACATGTAAGAAGAAGAATCTAATTGGGAATTTCGTATCCAGCACCTTTTCAGTGAGTTAAAAGTCCATTACATCGTTTATTCCGAGGTTTTTTCTCATGAATGTTACGCTCCAAATCAATCCAGCTCAATTGTGAATGGTTTTCGAAGACCGCGATAAGCCTTCTACAATAGGAACATCTAATTTGCTTGGTTGACAGGCTTCTATAGTCGCTATCCTAGAAGATGAAAATTTGCCGTTAAATTTCATATCATCCCTAAAAAGACTATTTCCAGTACTACTACATTAAGTAGCTGTCTTGCCTGATGTTCGTTTGTGTTATTCGCGGAACACCAGCGGAAAAGTCTTCTTCGGTCTAAGTTATCTCTAATTTCAAGGAATTTTTCCTGCTCTCGCAAAATTTCAAAAACAGAACTCTTCGACGTTGTTTCTTCTTTCTATCAATAGAAAAATAACTTCTAGTGTCATATTATTTCTGTTAGTATTCTAATGAGTTCTCTTTCTCAAAAATAGTAACGTAAAACTGTGTTTCTGTGAAAAAATAGTTTAATACCAGGTATTTTATCAATTATTGTGAAGAATGGTGTTTATTTTGGACCAGCTTTCCCATCCAGTCAAATATCTTAAAAGCAACTGAACTAGAAATGTAACTGCACTATTTGTCTTAGCCCTCACTTTCTCATCAAACTATACATTTGTTCTTGGAATTACAACTTTTGTGTCAATAACTGAGCTGACCCACTTTGTCTTTTCTTAACTTAGTTACAAGTTCTGTATGTGCTACCGTTCTCAAAGGATATGATGGAGAGTGTGAAATGCTCATTTTAAGATTTCCCATTTTCGTGTTTCTTTGATTAAGGCTGCCTTTAATTTGGTTCGTTTTGTAGAACGGTATATAATGTAGAAACAAGAATTTATAGTAATTGGAATATACTTTTCTCGGTTTCTTGTTATAAAAGATCTAAAACTACAGCAATATAACAAGTGTAAGTGGTAAAACGGTTCAGCGTTTGCTTTAGTTTGTAAGTAGTACCACATCGGCAATAATATTTCTAACTTTGGATAAATTGTGTGAATGAAAGTCATAAAAGCTTCTAATTCTGCACGAACTCGCTCAATCATTTTGCAATAACCTAAATAGGTGGGTTCATGATTAAAAATTCGAAATGCGTTACAGATAGTAAACACTTTTGGTGAACTTTTTCAAAACCGGGCTCTAATGTAGCGATACAATTATTATTACAGTGCAATTCGGCAAGCTCCTTAAAATGCATCCTTACAGCATGGATCACTTAATCAATGTCTTCAGATGTTGGACCTCCAACCTATTTTTTATATTAGGAGACAAATAATAGTCGCTGGTGGTTAGATCTGGTGAGTATGATAAGGAGAGAAACGGTCGAACGGGTGGGTATAATGTCATTCTCTCACGATTACTGAAAAACTACTCAACTCATAATTTTGTCCGCCTAAATCAGGCATTTACCCCTATGTGCGGCGTTTAGCCAAATTGGGTACAAGAATACTAAGGGACATGGTGAGGAACTGGTTAGATTTTGGGACTCATAGGGCGTAGGTGAAGGGTATTAAAAGGGGATCAAAACTTAAAAAATCATGCCACACTAAATGGCAAGAACAAGTCTCCATACTGAAATTTCTTGTATCAAGTGTACTGTATGCATAATATAAATTAAAAAATGAGTATAGAGCGCCGGTAATTTGTCTCAAAGGGCTCATTATAATTGGCGTACGGAGAAATTAGAGATTCAAAATTACTTTCACCGAAACGAGATGTTAATTAGTATTTTACCGAAATGCTTACCACAATTTCTCCTCAAATTTTCATTTTTCATATTTATAAATAAGTTTTTCGACGACTGTTTTAGAATATAGATATTCTGATGTCAATAACTATTACAGAATATTGAATATTCCGTAATAGTGTTACAGAATGACGTATTAAGGGTTGCCTATAACTTTAGCGGAATTTATAGTTACACAACGGTGTTTTAGCGTAATTAATAAATGTTCGTATCTCTAGAAATGGGTCAGATATATTTAAATTCTATATAACAACTGTTTCACTTTTCAATATAATATCTTATTGAAATTTTTTTAAGTGTTTACATTTAAGTTTTGACTGAAGGACAAATTGTAGAATATGTTTGACATATATGTCATTATTTGAAAGTCTCTTATGTGTAATTCTTTAATTATATTATTTATCAGATATCTACTTAATTATACACATTGAAGTAAGTTATTAATTATATTATCTTGGTTTTGAAGTTTCAAAAGTACCTACCTATATAAATTGTTATAGAACTTTTTCAATATAATATCTAACGAAGAAGAGCTAGAATTTGTACCCCTCCTGAGATTAGGGAATTAAGTTGCAGTCGTAGAAAAAGTATAGTCTGTAACACGTGAGAAATCAGCTATTCTGAACTCGTGGACCGCCACGACAAATTTCAACTCGTTCAGAATATGCCCCATTCCTCACTTGTTACACAATATACTATTATTTGCAGTTCAACATAACATAGAGTACAAATTCTACTTGTATACATTTATAATGCATAAGTACAAAAGAACTCGAAACTGGGTTAGATGGCAGTTAAAAACTGATATGGAAATCTAACCCTAAAAATGAATTACAAAATATCGTCAGTAATATCCAATTGCGCAGCTATAGCCTTCCGAAATTCAGATTGTTTGAAAGGCATTATTTCGTATTGACTTAAATAGGACTTAATTTGTACACATACATTTTTTTCATAGAGGACAAAAAGGATATAGGCCGCAAATAATTAAACTCATTGATTTGAGACTTCTTGGGAATAGGAAGTACGTTTGAAGTTTTCCACGATGTCGAATAATATGCAATTGTATATTCTCACAAATAAGATGAATCCAATACCACTATTAATTATTTTCGATTCTTTTGAGTGGCTTCCGATGTGGAATTTCAGAACTCTATATCAATAAATGTGTTATTATTTAGGTATATTATACTATA
Organism: Apoderus coryli; assembly: GCA_911728435.2. Lineage (NCBI taxonomy): Eukaryota > Metazoa > Arthropoda > Insecta > Coleoptera > Attelabidae > Apoderus > Apoderus coryli. The sequence continues at coordinate 33,536,661 of OU452199.1, forward strand.
CTTACTAATTTGACAAAGAGTAACGGGTTGGTTTATCCCTTTTATTATTTACTTTCTTGCTCTAACCCTAATGATCAATTATAATAGGTAAGTAGGCACTTATATTTGTTGGATTATCACGAATTGTTAAATATTGAGTTTATTTTGGAAGGCATAATATATCAATTGAGACCAAATTCAATTAAACAATAGTAGGTAGGTAGGTTCAAAAAGAGTGGGTCTACACGAGATCCTCCACTGCGACCACCGAGAGTCTATTATGGCTCATACCTATTTATATTTCAGCCAGCAGCTCAATCTTCTTCATGAGCTTTCTTTTGGACTCGCTGGTGAAAGTAACTCTTTCACACTACCGGAGGTCAAGAACATTGTACATGCTTCGCCATCTTCTCATGCTCCAGAAACAATCGACACTGGGAACCCTCCAAGAGACCCAACCTTGTGAGATGATGATTCAATCGACAATGACCATTGTATAAATAGACAGCACAGCAACTCCTTGGCCCTTGATTTCGATGGGTTAATGAACTTCTTCGAAAGTACTAAACCTGGATAATTTTGCCAAAAGTTCTGAACTTTTGTCGTCATCCAGATATTAAGTATGTATTCATCACTGCTAAACGATATGAGTCAGCCATTTCAGTCCCCTCTAGACCAGGATGGCCAAAGATCCAGACCAGAGTCAGATTATTGTTTCTCGCGATATTAGAGAGTCTGTTTTAAATATTCCACACTTTTCTTAATGTTCACACACACAGTGCTCCTCCTCGAGCTCCCAGAACATCTGCCAGGAATACAGTAGTGTGGGAATCGAAACATTATGCAATTATTGTCTTGGGTCTGCTTCCATAAACTGCGGCACCTGTACCTGAATTTGGCTTTGTGCCATCAGTAAAGCAGCAATAGGCCGCGCTTTGCAACTTTCCCCCATGCAGGATCCATTGCTCTCCGGGAAACAGATTTTTATAAGGCACATCATAGTTTATTGCTGAAGGCCATACATCAGAGTTCATTCCCAAAATGCTGTGCATCGGCCTGGACGGAATTAATTTGTTTAAGAAAAAAATTAAAGACTTCCCTATTAGACAATAACTAATAAGGCTAGCACAGTTTAATGGTACAATTTTAAAGGGTTTTGAGGTTGACTGAGCGGGTGTGTTGGGAGTCTCGTTTCAGTTGTTACTGGAATTTTGTTAATTTTAATTATTTCAATTGTTCTTATATACTGGTATATATTTGCTCTTTTCAGAAATGTGGTAATTTAAGGATAGTGCTATAAGGGTTAAGTAAAAAATAGCCTCATAGCTAAACTTCGCCTTTCGGGTTGAGGACAAGTTCATTGTGATATTAAATTTTACATCTCAATTTAGAAGATCTATCCTTTTTTTAGTTTGTATGTATCATCTAAAGTTTGTACACAATGCTCAATCAATTACTATTAATAGCCAAACAAGCTGGTCTCTGCAAAGCAGATAATCGCGCTTGGGTCGTTCAATGTAAAGCTTTCGTCCACCAAGCAACAGCTTCATACGTTATTATTGGTCTAATGACCCTAACATATAGCCAGTAAATTTGCTTGGGTTTCATTACCCAGGACTTACCACAGTTTCGTCGACATGCCCATAAGGAACGTGTTCCTTTTTGTAGAGCCCTTTCCAGATAAGCGTTTTGTCTGGTACTAACCATAGATATTTCACCTCTGTCTCATACAACAATACAAACAATAGTAGCAAATGTCACTAGTATTCAAAATCTTATTTAAAATCGGGATGTCGACATTTTAATTTATAATATCAACTTTGTAACAATGAAAACACGCTGAAAACAAACTAAAATCACGTGAGGTGAAACAAAAGCGGTTCATGATATAATGTTTTGTAAAAGTAATATACACGAGGTTCAATATCATTACATTTAATAAAGTTCTGCAACATTATAATAATTAGTATAAATGCTTTTATAACAAATGATAACAAGTAAGAAATTATAGAACTATTTTACTTCAATCTAATATTGCTAGCATGTTTTGTACGTAACAATTTAATTTAATTTTAAAGATCTAAGTAGTCTATTATTTAAGTGAAGTATTATTGCGAAAAAAGAATAGTTTTACTCCGCAATCATAACCTCTTTCAAATTACTTTAGATTAAATTAATCACATAAAACCATACATCTTTCGACCCTACACAACATAAAGTCATCTTGCTTATATAGGTGATTCTAATAGATGTTACTAATGAAATTAGTAGGTAAATATACATATTGTGACAAATATTTAAATGTCCCTACGCTTAGAGATAAATAAATATATGCGGCGACACCGCGTTAGCTATACAATAGTAATTAGGTGATATGTTCTGGAAAGCTCGCGACTCAATCTAACGGGAGGCGACTCTGTACAGATTTAGTATGCTGTACCTCGTCCGGGGCAGCGCTGTGTTAATTTGGTAGAATGTGCCTCGCTCACCGTACAAATATGGAATAGACGTACGCGCGCCAGAATGTTGTAGAACAAACTAGTATTTACGAGAAAGAAACAAATCATCTATAAAGCCAGCGTGAGAGGGACAGACAGTCAGTAATGAAGTGAATAGTCCATAGTTCAGAACAGTGTTGTGAAATATAAATAGTGGAAATTAATATAGTGAAAATAAATATAGTTCTTTTAAGTTATTAGTTTATTTAAGTGTTTAGTGTTTAAGTGTAAATAAACTAGTTTAAATTCAAATCTCGTTATTATTTCACACATCGAGCCGAGAAATACGTTATAATATAGTATCTTGAATTATATTGTTAAAGTCACTTTTATGTGAAAATTATTATTATACATGAGATTAATTCAATCTGTTAGAGTTTACGGATTACTTATCTCGGGCTTTGGAGCTCGGTTAACAGGTTGATACAATACAGGTTTCTCTAAGGTAGTCAATCACGATAACCCCCGGGTTCTCATATGTTAGCTTGAGATTGCTGGAGTGAATATACCTGTGCTGCGTTGGTTGGAGAGTTATTTGACTTGTAGGAGTCAGGTTGTTAGAGGGAACGAGTTTCATTCTAGGCCTGTAATGGATTCTCCTGAGGTTCCACAGGGAGAACATTTGGGTCCATTGCTGTTTATCTTATTTATTAACGACATAAAGGATTATTTCATGAACAGTGAATTCAAGCTTGACCTGAAGTGTTATAGGAAGATTGGATGTTCTACTGATTTCTACCTTTTACAAAAAAACGTCATTCGTTTGGTACATTGGTGTGAAGTGAATGGCATGGAATTAAACGTTGCCAAGTTGTGTTAATATCAACTTATCTAGTGATGCGTTTCTTCTTTACTATTTCATAGGTCATTCGGTTCTGGAGATTAGAACTTAGCCTGAGGATTTGGGAGTTTATCTTGATGCTTATCTGTCGTATACAGCGCACATAGAGCGTTCCAGCTCGTGGACATTGTCAAGCGCTGATCTGTGGATTTTAGTAATATATCGACACAAACATTGTCATGTGCGACACTCGTGAGACCTCACCTTGAGTATACCTCGGCAGTATGGACTCCGGCATATGCAGTATTGAGAGAATGCAGCACCGGTTTCTCAGATTTGTACATGGCAGGCTCGGCCGGGGTCCACGAGTATTGCCATGAGGTGCAGCTTAGTGAGCTTCGGTTGACCAACTTGAGCGGACGCAGGTTTTTCAGACACCACACCCTATTTTACAAGATTCTGAATAATATTATGCCATCATCTTACCTGCTCTCGGAAGTGGGGTTCCGTGATTCTATTAGGCTCATCTATTTCATGAGGCTTTCCACCGTACCATTTATGCTCGTTGTTCAACCTTTTAGATAATATCCTTTTTCAATGCCCTCATGGCTCACGTTAAAATCTAAACATGACAGTATTAAAGCACTTAAAATATATCATAATAATTACGTGTATCTTAATAAAAATACTAGTAAGTACTAAACAATCTTAAAAATCATAATAACTCCATTGTTTTAATAGGCGGTATTTATAAAAACAAAGTTTCTCCTTTAAAGGTAAACATGAAAGGTATAGCTCACACGAAATAATGTGTAACAAAAAGGGTTTTCTTTATTTTATATAATAAACTTTCTGTTAGGCACGCGTTGAAGCTATATTCATAAAAACGTCATTTTTATCACATAATTTACATAATTTTTCCGGTTTACTTATTCATCCACAAACAGAGGCGGTTTCTTCAATTTTAGCCTGCAGTCGATAGCTTCTGTTACAGTCGAGAATTCTGTTTTCTGTTTATTTAAATTTCGCTTCCATAACTTCATTCTCGTTCGATGGAAACTTGATCCACACATCCGCGTTGGTCACAATAAGAATGAGAGCAGTACAGGCGCGACAATTTTGCTGACTATAGGGTTAGTTTCCTTATGTGTCATCATCCGGCACTTATGATGAAATTTTCAGAAATTCTAATAAAGCCCATATAATATCAAGAAAGCGCATTACCCAAGGTCATATAACGCACTTCTCTTGTAGGATTGGTCTGAGGTCGGCAATGGTGACGATGACAGTAACGTTGTAGTAGACAAAATGTATCAAATTATCTATAATATCATTGATCGGCATGTTCCTCGAGTTCAAAATTTTAAGCGCAAGTTCCCGGTCTGGTTTAAATTCACAATAATTAAAAATATAGAGGAAAAAGAACAGCAGTTAAGGAAATACAGAAGAACTGGTGATCCGAACTTTTTGGGAAATTTTCAAAGACTTCGAAGAGCTGTGAATATTGAATTTCATGTTGCCTATTCAGAGTATCTGGAACGCGTGCAAGGTGGCTTCATGAGGGATCCTGCTTGTTTCTAGTCATTTTTTCATGCAAAAAATAATACAAGAATACCTAGCGTCAAGGCATTTAACGATGAGCGATACAGCGAGCTACAGGCTATAGTACAGTGCTTTGCTGAGTATTTTAATAGCGTATTTCAGAAGCCCAGTGAATCTGATGTCAGTTTTATGAATAATTTCTCTTATTCCACAATTTTAGTATCGAATATTACTGAAACTGAAATAATTGATTCTTGTAAAAAATTGAAAAACAAGTTTACGGCCGAGCCTGATGGGTTACCATCGTTTTTAATAAAGGATTGCGTGGGAATCTTGGCGTGTCCTCTAGCAACAATCTTTAATAGGGCTCTCAACGAAAGCAAATTTCCAGATCGAAGGGGAAAGAGTTGTGAATATGTCATTCCGTGCATGGGCAAGTTTCCCTGAATCAGCTTGGGTTTTTCACCGAGAGGTCCACTGCCACTAACCTTGCATCTATAAATAAACTCAACAAGTGAACGAGGTTGTTGATGGTGGTATTCGGCTTCCTCAGGCGTTCCAATTTGGATCCACTACTTTTTTCTATTTTTATAAACGATCTAAATGATTGTCTGTGTGTAAAGCGGCATTTTTTGCCGACGATCTTAAATTGTTCGCCCCTCTTACTTCTCATGTAGACTGTCTTCGGTTGCAGGACGATCTGAAGGATGTGGAACATTGGTGTAACGTAAATAAACTATCGCTTAACGAGAATAAATGCAAATGTATGACATTCACTAGAAGGAAGAATGTTATAAATTTTCGCTACAGGGTTGGTGGGACCGCACTGGCTACGTGTCTGCTGACCTGGGCTTGCTTTTCGAATCTAGTCTATCATTTGTGCTTCATGTGGCTGCTAGGACTGGTGAAGCTATGAAATCCTACGGTTTTATCGTGAGAAGCTGTAGAAGTTTTTATAGTATTGATGCGTTTAAAGTTTTGTATAACTCTTTTGTGCGTTCAAAGCTCTGATAGTGCTCCTTGATTTCGTATCAGATCTATCACATTCATGTGCGGAATGTTGCGAGTGTCCAAAGAAACTTTTTGAAATACCTTTCATTTAAGGCAGACGGTATTTATCCTGACAGAGGGATTGAATATTCGTTGGTGCTGAACAGGTTCGAATTCAAGAGTTTGGAGTATAGAAGAATATTTTTTTCTCTAAAATTTTTATATGATCTTCTACATAATAGAATCGAGTGTTCTGAACTCCTGGCTCAAATAAGTTTAAACATGTCAAGACTGGGTGCTCGCAATCCTTTAACGTTCTACTCTCAGCTTCTTATTTTTTTGTGAAATTACCTATTGCACGATAATTTTGCTCTGTTAAGGGAGAAATCTGTTAGCAAAAAAAGCTATTATTATGCCTGGGCTATGTAGTGATCTCCGATATAACTACAGTCTAGGTTGTGCACCTCACGGTTAATTCATGGTTAATTCCTCAAACCAAAAAAAGAGTGCGAAAGTGGCAGTCTCGAGAAATACGTCTCTTTGTACACTTTTCGACCGCGTACATGCCTAAATTCACCATACGAAATGTAAAATAACTGAAGTAAATAATACTTTTGAGATAAACTTCTCTGGATAAATACATATTTTCCCAAATCCGTCTTTCAGTTTTGAAACAAATGCTACAGCTTAGTAACGCCAGGAAAATGAAATATTTTCCTTTAAAGAAGCAGAAAAATGGATTTTATTTCAAACATCTTTTCATGAATACCAGTGCTTAATAAGCAGTAAGTAAGCTTACAAATATAATAAATTTGAACCATCACTAGATCAGACATTACATAGGCAAGTTATATCATTAACATAATACTAACAAAATACCTAGAAGAACACAATTAGGTTAAACAAATCAAGAATATCAATTGTGTTAGTTTTTTGAGAAGATATTGATTGAAACTGGTTTAGTGTTATTCTATTTGCATAATAATAACATTTGATCAATAATTGATCTTCCACAATTAGTTTGATTTGGCCGATGCCTGATCTGCGATAGCCGTTCAATCTTTAATGTGGGTTTTCCACAACCTGTCAAAATCCTACTGATAACCTTTTAAGCGCCGTCCACAGAATAGTACCGGGTGTTCGGAAATGATTGTGCCACAAATATACCATTTATTCACCGCGGGAAATAAAGGAACGCGTATTCTTTCATCTAATTTTCCGGAAACTTAGAACCTCACAAAATTAGCCCAAAAGTAACTTTTATTTTACGAACCACTGTTCCGATTGCGCACTCAAATTTGGATACGTATTTCAAACCAAGCAGTTATATTAACTTAACGACATCAGCTAGATGGCGTCACCCATATGCCACTAGACTTTGCGACTACTCTAGAATTCTAGAAATATAGTTAAGGGTAGAAAACTTCAAACTATTTTGGCCCTTGGAATACACTTAAAAAATCATTATGCCCCTAAGGCTTCAACGTTTGTAGATCCGTGGCATAGAGTTATAGTTGTTATAGTCCTTAGCAATCTGAATAAAAACATAAACAGTTAGGATAAACACTGAATAGTTAGGTAGGGATATAACATGTCAATATCACAAAAGTATAATTTAAAAATAAACAAAAGCACAAAGTGAATTGAAATAAAAACTAAAACATACAACCAAAAAACAAATACATATAGCCACCTACAGCGAGCGTAGCATTTATAAACTCTTGCACTGAATAATATGCAGATGTTGTACGATATCTTTTAAGGACAGTTTTAAACTTCACAAGTGATGTTTCAGCTTTTATACTACCTGAAAAAATGTTGAAAAAATGCATACCCGAGTAACGTGGAGAGTTTTTAAAATATTCATAGTTTGGCCTAGGTTGGTTTAGTCGATTTCTCCCTCCGGTCTCGTATTGGTGAAATGCTCCGTTGTTTTGATATTTTGAAGAATTTTTAAAAATGTATATACAAAGGTGTAGAGAAATATACAAGAGGTACCTAGTTAGAATTTTCTTGTTTTTAAAAATATGACGACGAGCCATTGTATGGTAGGTCAAAGATGTTTCCCAAAATTCGTTTTTGCAGACCAAATACACGTTTGATGGCTGATGATCTACCGAAAACCGATATGTTGTAAGATATAACGGAGTAAACCAATGCATAATAAATGAATGAAATGAACTAATGAGGTGGTGTCCATTAATTTCTTTAGATTGAAAATTATATACATATGATGGGCTCAATTTTTTGCACACAGCATAAACCTGACTTATCGAATAAACCTGACTTATCGAATCCAACCTAGAGTCTATTATCACTGGAAGACTGGTGGAAGCACTAAGTTATTAATAAATATTAAATTCCAGCTGAGGTCTGTGAATGGTGGTGGCCTTGTCATGATTTATAATTCTTTTTATCACACAAGTTTCAAATCCACCCAGCACCACATTATCTTAGTGTAGAGATCTTTCGGGTTTTTATCAAAGATCACGATTGTATTATCATCATTATGTATAATCACTATTATGTAGCTAATATTTATCAACTGGAAACAGGAGTATCAGGTGTTCGGTCTGTGATTAATTAATAAGTAACTCTTTTCTCGTTATTGACTCAATATTTCGACGTTTATTTCCGTCATCATCAGGAGTAAACTACTAAAATCACAAATTAGCCTTAATAAAATTACACAAATATAATGATGATGGAACTGCAGAAACACATAAGAAATAAAATAAACGCTTACAGATTAGAGTATTTAAAAACGTAAAACAATCCAAACACATTAACAATTTCAGTCAGTCAAGTTCTAAAATATTTATAGTTAAAATATAAAATGAATAGTTTTGGGTATCGACTAGAATATACATTTTTTTTTTATTATTTTACTTTAACACTAGTAGGTATATGCAGAAAATTACAAAAAGGGGCATTATCAAAAGGTTTAAAGATACAGGATGTATCAACAAAATAATTAAATTAAATGGACTTTAAAATGTTACAATATATGTTGCTCAACTGACTATCAGATTTGTAATTAAGGCTATTAGTTTCTCTATAACTATGACACATTACGAGAAACAGTCTATTTTTATAGTTCGAGTTAACGGAGACAGACTTCAGAACATCGAGAGTTTCTCTTACCTCGGCAGCATTCTCGCGGCAAACGCAAATATCGATGATACAATTCAGCATCGTATATGATGAGCAAACGCATGTTTTGGCCATCTGAGGACGAGAGTCTGCGATAATCATAACATCGAAGTTCGAACAAAGTTGCGAGTGTATAATGCTCTAGTGGTTCCTACCCTTACGTATAGCTGTGAGTTTTGGACCACTTATCGGAGGCATTTCTTCCATCAACGATTGAAATTGAATGGCAGGTCCGACAAATAAACATCAGCATTCTGGAGGAAGTGAATCAACTAGCATTGACGCGATGATTGTCAGGCACCAGCTGCGATAGAGTGACCAAGTAATCTGCATGTCAATGGAACGCCTTCCAAAGATAATCCTTTATTCACAGTTTAACCCTTTAACGGCGAAATTTATTTTTTTTAATTTTGCGAAAAAAGTGTTTATTTAGGTAACCAATAACAAGAATTTAATAGAAATAAAACGAAATTTTCCCGAAAAAGTACTTTTATTGCAAAAAAATCACTGTTACCATATGGTAACGCTAGCTGAATAAGTGATACAAAAATTATTATTTGGTATGAAATATTTCATTACAATCTATACATAAACCTACATCACATTTACGACATTTAGTTCTTATACTGGATGAACAGCCCTCACCAACGCATCTTCTCCTATTCTTGTTTTCATTTGGCACAAGTAAATGGTTATTGCCATCATATCGTAAATCATCAGAGATACTATTACACTCGAACGTGATGTTGCGGGCTTTCCTGATCCCTTATGGGGAACTCCATATTTAGTAAGGTATGATTGCACAATTTGTCTTCTAAAGTCCAATTGAGAAATAGCTTCATGCTTCCTATAGATATTCCAAGCATTTACTACTGAAACGTCCAACATCCAAGTAAAAATTGCCCACCACCATTTCTTGCGCCTAATACTAATTCTATATCTGGCAACATTTTCATCTAACAAGTCAGTACCCCCCATGAAGCGATTGTACTCTGTTGTTGAAGTGATGGACGGCCGACATATATGATCTTCTTTTCTGCTCGAGAAAATCGTTTTACCTTGGTGATTGGATTTATACCAAAACAAGTAGAAGCGGCAGTGACGACGTTGTTATCAACCCACTTGACAACAATAATACCATCATCTTTATTCAGACTTGAAGTGTATTCTCCCCTTTTTCTCGTTTCAGCATATCTTTTTTATTGAGCAACGGACAAGATTTGGGAAAACGATTTTCTCGAATTGTTCCTGTGCCGTCATATCCCAACTGTTTCAGATAAAATAAAACGTTGAAGCCGGTAAACAAATTGTCCAAATAAAATCTGAAAATTGGAATCTGCAGGTTCCAGGAAAATCTCTCTAACATCCAAGTCGTCCTCATAAGCCATATTTAGAGCCTCTTCGAGAGTAAAACCTCGCCTAAAAAAATATTTTGATTACGTAACCGGCTAGCGTTACCATTTGGTAACTCAAGGTAAAATACATGCGAGAGATCAAAAACATAATTTATAACATCAATTTTACTAACCAAGTGTAAAGTTTAAACATTTATTTAGCAAAAACCACTAATTGCACACGAATTATAACAAAATTAAATGATGCACGGTACTTACTCTAAGCGAAAGTCCAACGTTTTATCGGCCATTCTGTTTTCTCAAATTTAAAACAATATCACGCTAAAACTAAACGAAAAATCAATGCCGTTAATTATATGTTAGGTTGAAATACTATCTAACAAGTGAATGACATAACCTATAAACGAATTTAGTAATAGAGATGGGATATTTTGATTTATATAGAGTTGTGCGTTACTGTTACCATGCGGTAACGCTAGCCGTTTAAGGGTTAAGGTCGGCTCACGAAATCAGGGAGGGCAGCAAAAGTGGTACAAGGATATTTTTAAGACCAACATGAAGTGTGGCTTGGATGTGAAGAACAATTAGAAGCTGATCGCGAACAACCGACTGAAAGATCAAGTTTTTGAAGAGCAGCGTTGGGGACATCAGTATGCATCGAAAGGGGAGAGAACGCATCGATGGGGCAGTGCACCTACAACAGCTGGTAAATGGGTGTCAATTCTGTGGCAAAATTTGCGGCTTGAGGATCGATCTTATTTGCCATCTTAGAGTTCACAGCAGAAATCCCTGAGTTGGAGTAATTCATACTCGTTAGCGAGTGCATGGAGATGATGATGGTGACTCTTGAACAGTATCAAATCGTTATTTTCCCTTTTTCGGTACTATTTTTCTATGGAGGATAAGAGAAACTGAGGTGAAAACTAATCTATTCATTAAGTATTTCATTCTATTCGAGACTTTTTCGTATATGTGTCCTTCTTATTCCTTTATGTATAGCTCCTAAACAATATTTAGACATTTCTCCTAATGGGATGCTGAATGGTAAAATTAGAGCATATTTATGTACAAGTATCTTATGAATAGTCATAAGCATGTTATGCCACGAATACTATAGAAGATATAATTTGCTAGTTTTTTTAAGCAGATTATTAAACTCGAAATTGAACATCTGAGCTAGTACTCGGAAGACGTATTAATTTAGCCAGTACTGAAATATTTGAAGATATGAAAGCAGACTTCCGTTTACCGGCCTACGAATACCTAAACGACTAAGCTTATCAGTAACACATACTCCTAGTCACTGTGTCAAACGTCTTTGACAAATCAAACAATAATGCCAAACTACGTTGACGGCATTAAACATGCCGTACAAACTCAATCACGCAGAACGATCCTGCTTAATACAACGCTTTCAAAGACCATAGATATAGAACAGAGATCAGACGATAATTTTCAATACTATTTCGTTCACCCTTTTTATAAATGGGTACTATAATTGCTTTTTTTAATTGGTCTGGAAAACTACCACTCTCTACCGAACGATTCAATAGGTCAGCCAGAAGAGAAGATAAGACATGGAACAAGCAGTTTAATAGGGATATTATTAAAGCCAGTCGACCTTTTATTCTGCGATTTGTGAATCACATCAACAATAGCCTCTGCCACAATCAGGATAAAACAAAAGGTGATTGGGTTATTTTTACCAGTCGTGCATGCATCAAAGAGCATGGGCGGCTAGTCTGATGAGGCAAATGAGGCGTGCCTCACTAACTTTTAACCAATTAAAAATTTTTTACTGTTAAAAAATGGCACACATATTGATAGATTGTATCTACGCATATGATGATTTGTCTTAGATTATGAAAATAAAATAAATGTCACGTAAATCGTGCGGCCATTTAATGCTCGCTATCCAATGAGGCAGCAATGCCCTGCCCGCGGCTTGGCCGTCCGCGAATGCGAAACAAGAGTACGACAACGTCAATAAAACATCCATACTGGCCGTAATTAAATCATTTAAAGCGTGAGGCACTGCCTCTCGTCCCTATACACGGCGCGTTGCAACTTTTAATTATTGTTAGCTACTACTACAATGATTATCGACTTCATTAAGAAGATGAGCTGTTGGGTGAAATATGAATAGGTATGAGCCACAATAGACCCGCGGTAGTCGCAGTGGAGGGTCCGGCGCAAACCCACTCATTTTGAACCTACCTACCTACCTACCACATTGATTAATATTATAGTCTCCGATTTTTTATTAAACAGCTAACTGCACATATATTGAGTTTTACAAAGTTTTTTTTTTAATTTAAAAATTTATGTTTACTAATTTATGTGAGTTGAGTTGATTATCTATTGTATTGCTATAAATTGCATATTAATTTATCGCAGGTATGTACTCATGTACGTATTTTATTTTCTAGGTATTTATTATACGAGTACACATTCCATTTAGCTCTATCAACGTTAAACTTAAACACATTAATAACAATTGGAGTGGCAGAATTCTGTCTAGCATAGTAGGTATTACCAGCGTCCAAAGATTATACTAAACTATACTATACTATACTAAAATTCGTAGAGATCTATATTCGGTGGTATTACTGCAGCAATACATTAATGTGTGAAACAAAGATGGTAAGTCCGGCATTGCCTCTTCAAGCGTTTTTAGATGTACAGGAAATTGAGCGACAAAGACAAAATAAATGAGGGGTAATATGCCCCATCCACGTCTGTCTATAGACCCTTCATTTACTACTTTGTGTTCTCTCGTTTTGACCTATTGATCATGCATTATATTTGATCTTTGTTCAATTCACTTTACTGTTTTCTTTTGCTTTCTTATAATATGTTTTATATTATAATAATCGTAATAAGTTAAGGGACACTAGGGACAGGCAATAAATGTAATACATAAATAGGTATTTAGTAATTTTTCGTGGAGCATTTTTTTTGTGCTAGTGTAGTGATAGTGAATGGTTAATAGTAATAGTCTGGAAAATATGGATGTTCTATATCCAGGCTGTAATGCACCAGCGCCGACAGTAGTACAAGTAAACATAAATTTATAAATGCGAAATTCTGGGGAATAATCAATTATAAAATATATCGGCGGTCATTTTCAAAGCTCTCATACGACGATACACTATAGTTACTGTCGTTCAAGAATTAGCGAGGCCTATTCCAGATTTAAGTACATCTTTAATAAATATTGCCACTGCGGGAAAAAGTAACAGGGATTTGGAATGATTGGTACAAAAAGTTTGATTGCTTAGCGGGGAGCGCGTAGTTAAAAAAATATTTTGTTGGCCTTGTGTCTTGTTTTCAGTAGTTAATAATTGGTAATCAACAATTTTTTTTATAAAAATCTTTGTACTCAGGACTCACTGGCACCATTGTCAGAGAGTTCTCCACTAAAATGGAACCACAGATGCATAGGAACAAGTGGCAGTTTATGGTTTAGTTGCACTGAGCCTACAATATCAATAAAATTATTCTTTAAAAAGACCCCTAAGATATTGGCTTTATTCTATAACTTTTAAAGCACTCGAAAAATCTTCATATTTTTACTTATTCCCAAAAGATGTTTTGATATTGTTTGTGTTTCATCCAAATCAAGTGTAGGACCATATTTTACTTAAGTGATGTCTAAAGTTCACTACAGAATAATTGATACAGTAAAACATTATATATTAACTTTGTCAGTCAATTTACCAATAACAGGAACTGCATGGACTAAACAAGGGAGCAGAGAGTATAATACCGGATTTACACGTAATTCAACCACTCACAATTAAATAATCACCAGTGCTAAAACTGTCAATTAAATTCGATTTAATCTGTTCCATTACAACACAATCTTTAGCTAAAGACAAAACCTGATATTATTTATCAAGTCTAGCCTGTATCATGCTTGATAGATCTGCAACTGTACTATCCCCAAGAGTGAGTATCGTCCTCCTTGGCACAACTGTCCCTTTAACTGCAATCCTTCGCACTTCCTCCACTATGGTGTCTGTACTGCCTTTTATTCTTTGACAGCGGATATCTGATCAAAATTGGGCTTTACCAGTTCTGAAGACTGTTTTTATATTAAGGTGAGTCTGAGTTGACGTAATGCCATAATTTCTTGATGTTTGAGTTGCTTGTGTCTCAAATGGTCTTACATCAGTTTGCGAGTCTTGCATTCTAAGCTTTGCTGACGAATGTATTCCAATTCCCGCCGTCTCTATTTTGTGTCGCTTATATTTGTCAAGTTCAGACTCTAGTTTTTCCACTCTCTGTTGAACCTCTTGTCTAAATGTTTTTCAAATTTAAACTAGTTCAATCTCGAGTAGTTGAGAGTATCATTTCAGTTTTGATAGAATTCAATTTTAAAATTACGTACAGCGAAAATATTAGGATGTAAAGGACGACTGTTACGTTACGCTTCGATTTAGCAGAAGTACTAAATACAGCTCGTATAGGATGTCTCCGGATTACTTTTCTCAACCGAGTCAAATAACACAACTATATAGTGCAAGTTAGACTTATTTATTCAGAGTTTGGAGGCACCGAATAATATGAATCGCCAATATTCTTAAAGAAAAACGCTTTCTTGGTTTATAAGGTAAGATAGATCATTTGAAAAGGCAATGGTATAGCCACAGCCTTCGGTAGACGAGCCATGAACAGATAATGGCAACACTGTAATACGATTACTAAACCAGTCTACTGCGTACATACTCGAACGGTGAGCGGTCGCAACGAAAATATTTGTGAACTGTTTTGTAATCGTATTTTGCATTATAACATTCTAAATTTTAATTTGTTTGAATATTCCAATATTGAGAAAGATTATTTTTACTGAAATTTAAAAGATGATCTTCTAAAATTTCAATTAAATCGGCCTTTATTTTTAATTAAATGTTTTGTTCGATTTTTTACATTTTCGTTCTTCGACTGATTTTAAAGGGATTGGAACTGTTTTTGACAGATATTTGGACAAACTTGGAAAAATAGTTGCACACGCATATGGTTTAAGTTTAGGTTTATAGGAAATTTTTGTTAAAGCTCCATCCGGTTGAAGGTAATTATCCTACCATATAATTTGGCTCTCAGTAAAATGTTTAAAACTAACTACCGCGGTCTTGGACGGGTTAAAATTAGATCTAGGAATAGCCTGTAACCATTTCTGTTAAATTATCCGAATATACAATAAATTTAAAAAATGTTTATGATAGCTTTGGAAGTAACTAGGGTTATCGATATTTAAGTTATTAAGTATTCAGCATGCGTATGAATAAATAATATTGTAGAGTAATATAATAACTTTTATTTTGCGTGCAGTCTACGTATATGTATGTGTAGCTTTCTGGCCTATGAATATATTACTTATTTTAGACCGGACTAAATGGTTTCCAAATAGAACCCCTAATTTAACATCAAGCGTGAGTTGAATAATATGAATAAACAACCCTACCACTTCGTGCCGAAACTCCTCGTGGCGTCGTTCAGAGAAATTTTCATCAACTGTGTTGTTTACTTATACAAAACTGTTTTAGCTATACAGGGACACTCACCATCGTCTTCAGCAACCATATAATAAGTAGTTATTATGTGTATGTGGTCGCCACACATTTTCATAGAGTGGATACATATTTTTGGATTATTTCGATTCTTCTCAAAATGCAACTAATATTAATAATTGGTCATAACGGGGTAAACCAAATAATAATCTTTCGAAAAAAATAACCGCGCTGTTATTAAAACCTGTTTAAAAATGAAGATGTAATAAGAGATTAAAAAACTACACATTTTGTTTTGTTTTTGAATTACTTTTTATCTTGGGTTGTAGGAATCATGTAAGTAAAACTGTAAGTTATCAAAATGCGACGTTTCGCAAGCTATATTGCCGCTTTATCAAGCTCTATTTTAAAAGTGGTAGATAAAGCGGTAATATAGTCTGCGAAACGTCGCATTTTTGATAATTTAGAGTTTTACTTACATGAGTCCTACAACCCAAGATCAAAAATTAATTCAAATTAATAGTTAGAGAGATTTTTTTTTGTGTTTAGTTTTAGTTTAGTTAGCTTAATTCATAAAATTATTTAGCAATTTAGATGTTATTATTTGGCACTAATATTTTGTTAAGCTAAGTCCAAACTAACTAAACTAAAACTTGCAAATAAACCCTTTCAGCGGTCGGGTTTTAGTGGGCATTAGCTAGGGTCTCTTCCCTAGTGTGAGTCTCACAAAGAAAAAGTCTTACTGCAATATCAATATTAACCCTTTCAGTACAGCTGCCGTGGAGACACGGCAAAAAAAATTATCTCCCGACGGCTGGCGCGTATAGACGACATCAACTGAAAATATTATTTAAGCAAATGTCGTTCATACCAGACGTATTTTAAAACTCAATTTGATATTCAGGCCGGTGTTGCAATCCTGTGCTGTGCTTGCCGTATAGGCTGATGCCGTCATAGGGCTGCAGTGTCCGAAATAGCCGACAACCATCCGCGAGGCAAGCCGATAACTTTAGATATCCATCAAAACTTCGTACGATCTTGGAAATACAGTGGAGGCAGTCATTTTCCCGAAGAGGTGCCTCGAAAAGAAAACAGCAAATTTTCTGTTAGAAGATGTTGGGTTCGTTACCACACTATACTACTACTAAGGGTCAAAGAAGAAGAAAGGAAACGCGGGTTCTGTGCATTTAGTGTAATGTTGGACTGTGCATTTTTCCATGCCTCAAAGCATACCACGAGCAAGCTGAGTTTTAAATTTAGAGTTTTGTTATTTTTTTTTGTACATTATTGTACTTGACATTTTGTGCTATATTTTACTTGACACATATTATGCTTTAGCTTAAGAATAAATCATTAGTTTCTTAATTAAATTTGTCACTTTTTTTTAAATTAGGAAAATAATAATAAATCATAAAATAAACTTTATGGCAATACAATAACCGCTTATGTCATGACGTCTAGACACGACACCCGGTCACAAGGCACTGCAAAAACTCCGTCCGTAAATTCAGCCGAAAAGGCTCCGTCCTGAAAGGTTTAACAATATATTTGATTCCCTGTATTTTAATTTAATGACTGATAATTATTTCATTGCCAACATTACATACTGCAAATATAATATACCTATTATTCAAATTGACCACCGCGCTCCCCGGATCTGAACCCTGTTGATTTTTTCTTTGGGGCTACATAAAAGAGCGAGAATATAATAATAATCAAGAATTGCGGGAACGAATTCAAGATGTGGTGCAAGAAATATGAATTAATCTGGCAGCATTGAGAAATTTCCAAGTTCGATGCTCCAGGCCATGTATTAGAGCTGGAGGGAGACATTAATATTAAAAAATATTTATTGGTATTAGGTATTTTTGTCCTTTAAGTTCTTCTTAAAACCATGTTATTCCCATTAAACTAACATTTGTTATGGTTATGCTGTCATTAAATATTCCAGATTAGTGATAAAAATATTATTGACTAAAATTCCAAATTGCCTTAAAAAACTGAAGTAAGAAGACGTTTGCACAAAGTATTATCTTATTTTATTTAGTAAAATATCTATCAATCACGCATTTAAGGTATTACAAATTTTTAAGGAACTGAAATTTAAAAAAGAAATTAAGCTCCTAGATTCTTTTAAACCGTGAAATTTTTTCAAACAAACTACAAATACTGCTACTTCGTTCTAAAAAAATGGTTATAATAATAATAATGCTTTATTTGCTCACTTTACAATAGTTATTGGCATCGTCATAAATTCGGTATAATAAACTTAAACAAGTAAAAATATATACACATTACAAATAATAATAATAAACACTCCCTCAAGTTTACAATATAACCAGACCACCACAACACCAAAAATAAAATACCTAGATTAAAGATCGATTTAAAAACCGTAGTTGAGATAGTCAGCATAGGCAATATAAGGGATACTTATATATACTGTGGCCACAGTATATTTACGATGCTGTGGCATAGGTGTACCGTATCATTCCAATCAGCAGCTTTTGTATCGCAGATTTATATTTTTATTGTTTAAAATTTCTTTCACATGTCGAGGGAGGCGATTATTAAAAACTTGCTTGGGTAATTTGACAAAAATCAATTTTTTTTTCATAAAAATCACAAATAAAAAAAAAAAGCCGGTGTAGAATCGCAACCTATGTTTTATGAAGTTTTTTTTTATCACAAATTACCTTCTCTATTACCTCCGTTAATTTGGAAAAATACTTATGGGACACGCAATGCAAATTCGGAATTATAACGTTTTAAATAATAACAAACTAACGAATTGCAAAAGTAGTTTTCTGCCGCCTCTGTATATCAAAAACTTTTCATTGCGTTTAGCGAACTCACCCAACATTAGAATTTGTAGTGGACAGTGTCTATGTAGAGGTTAAAATATAAAATTTTAGCAATTGAAAACTGAAAGGCACGTTTTACCACTTCATCCAAACACTGTCTTAAATCGCGTATTTGATGTTTCATTGTTTTGGTAATCAGAAATATTGTTATTTCGCAAAAAAGCAAAATACATGTTCATATTTTTTTTAGAAATTGAGTTGGAAATTTGTTTCTTATATTTTCACAGTCTCACGCGTAAAAACTTTAGATTTCTTTGCTTGATAACCTACTGCCTTTCTTTTCAGAAACAGTAGTAATTTTGAAAACTTTTTAACGTCGATCCCCTCTCGGATGTTCAACATGCACTTCAACATAGAATAAATGCTCCATAAAGTTGGACTTTTTACAACTTTTGATTTCTAGATTAGATACGCTAATGCAATGATTTCAGAGAATGTCATCATATTCTGTTGCTCACACCAACCTTTAAACTCACTGTAGCATTTTTCATACTGCCGTTTAGATTTTTTAGGCTATTTAAATCAGAAAGCGCCGAATTGTGATTACTTTCAGTTCTGCAAGAGTGCAGCATACGCAAATATCAGTACAAGACATTAATGTTGTGTTTTGACCAGAAGTGTCACAATATTTTGCATGTCATTTCCATAAAAAAAAATCGGTATGCAAAAACGATATTTCGCAGTCTAGATAAACAAATCACTAGTTTTTCACTCCGGGCTATAAAACAATATAAATGCCAAATATTCAAACATTATACAGGTAAAGTTAGATAAGCGAGTAAACCTAGTTTTACCCAGGTAAACCGCGAAATACCCAAGACTCTTGGGTAAAGTCCAAAATATATTTGGAATTGTACACGTTTCGGGCTTAACCGGGTAAACCGCGTTCTACCCGTTTTCCCTTGGCTAAAGTTGGGCGTAGGGCTTTATTATTGCGTCATCTTTTACCACCGCCGCGAGCTGTTTGAAAATGGCAACCGAAGAGAGTGGACGCGCTTGTTTAAAACAGTGTTTTCGATGAGTTGGTGTTTTCTAAAAGTGGAAACAGTTTTTATTTTAATAATGAACAATACCAAGAAATGTTGGAATCAGTTCAGTTAGCAAAAAATGCTAAAACCAAGTCCACTCTCAATATCGACGTTTGAAGAGGTTCAACATATTATGTTCTGTTCGAGGCATCGAAAAGCTTATTGCTCGGGTATCATCAGGTGACTCCAGCATAAAATATTACGTAACAACCGACGAAATGTTTGATATTTTGCATGATGCACATTTCGCCATTGGAAATGGTGGGGGAGTTCGCGAACCGTGTCATTGAAGTGCTATGTTCCATGTGGATTGGCCTTAAAATAGTACATGGCAAAGCACGTCATAGTCAGAAGGCAGCGTAGAAAGAGCAAATCAAGATATACAAAATATGCTCATGACGTGGATGGACGATGAAAACTACTGTAGGCGATGGTCACAAGGTCTGCGATTTGTCCAATTAATGAAAAACAGGGCATACCACGATGGAATAAAACGAGCTCCTTACGCCGCCATGTTTGGGCATGATATTAAAGTTGGCCTATCCACATCAGCTTTTCCAAAAGAAACTATTTAGAATCTACGAACCGAAGAAGAGCTTGAGAAAGTCGTCAGGGAATTTGGTGTAGAAGAACAGCGTCAACAAGAACAATACGAAGACCAGTCTATGTATAGTGGCCCACAAATAGACAATCCGCCAGAAGATATTACTGAAGGTGACAATATGGAAGACGTCGACAATAATTATAAAGAAAACGCCAATAATATAGAAACTTCAGAAAGTCATACCAAATGTGCAGAATGTGATGAGCCAAGTACAGAAGGTAATATAAGGTGTGAACTTTGCTTGTGCCAAACAAATATTCAGACAAACAGAAGAGACGCAAAATAAATTTAGAAAATCAAACAAAGACGATGAAAGCTTTATCTAAATCGAAGTTCCCTCCATGCTCTATTGGAGATACAGTGAGAGTGAAAATTCCAAACGTTGATCGAGGGAGAGGCGATTTTAGAAACATTCTCATGACGGTTATCAAGAAAACCGATGACGATTTTTATAAGCTAGCAAACGAGAAAGGAACAATAGAGGAAATGTTTTTCAGTAACCAATTTTCTGTGTACAATGAGAAACTTGTAGATCTGGAAAGGGTATCACCAGAAAAGAAGAGCTTATTTCAGCTTGCAAAGGAACAAACACTTTTAGGAGGTCAAGGTTATAAACGATATAACTGTAAAACTAAATGCATGACCAATAAATGTAAATGTAAAGCTATTGGAAATCTTTGCAACTCGAAATGTCACAGCAGCTTGCTGTCTTGTTTGAACAAATAAGAACCCGTGAGTAGATTACCTTTAAGAGAATACAGTTTTAGAATTCTAATTTTTATTTGTAAAACGTGTTTTTTGAATTAAATATGTTTTTCAAACATTAATGGCCTTGTCATTTATGGTACATCCAACTTTAACCAAGCGAAAGCGGATAAAACGCGGTTTACCCGGGTAAAGCCCGAAACGTGGACAATTCCAAATATATTTTGGACTTTACCCAAGACTCTTGGGTATTACGCAGTTTACCCAGGTAAACCTAGGTTTACTCGCTTATCTAACTTTACCCGTAACATATATACAAAATAGGTAATAAGCTATAATATGTGAAAAAAGATGTCAAAGATATGGTCCTTTTTAATGGATGGCGGTACACTCTCCACTGTTAAGATGTGTCGGATTCTTTATGAAACGCCCTGTATAAAACACACGGAAATTCGTAAGGGTGACGCCATAGTATTCTCATAACGAGAACGAGACTACATCACAATTTAATTAAGTCTGATTCAAACAAAGTTTTATTTTTAGGAAAAAATATATATTTTTTAGTTTATGCTTCAAGATGTTTATTTTTAGACAAGAAAACACCTACACATTTGGCCAAACGACAATTTCCTAATCATAGTATAATGACTCAGGAAATATTTAATGAAACTCAAAGTAACGACCACAAATTATGAAAATCACTATTATCAAAATGAAAACTACGAAAATTAGTATCTTCAATATAAAGAAGATTATAACGTAGACAACTATTTAAATAATGAATACTACAGACAGAATACTACAACAAAACGAATGAAACATAATTTATTTAAATAACAAGTGGTCAATAGACGCAGTTGCAGTCCACGAGACAATAGTGCAACTTTAAGAATAAAATTTGATCAAATCGAATATATCGATACATTCTTGGATCTCTATTAACCTTCAACATCCGCGTCAAATTAAATGTAGCCGTCAAATACTAATATTTTATCATTTTTTTGTACATTTCGCACAATTGTTTAGCAATTTGAGAAAAACAAAACGTGTCAAATTGTCCACGCTATATCATATCCCTAAATTCATATCATGACAGTGTATAATTAAGGACATATCTGCTAAAAAGAATTTAGTAAACATGCCAGGTAACAATATCTGCAGCCAGCTACAATTTCAATAATAATAAAAAAACGTTCCATGGCACAGTTTTGAACTCACAACCTTACGATTACGAAGAGTAAACGTTAAACACAAAGGCCAACATGTATGCCATGCATTAAATACAGACGCCCAGAACCTAAATGTTGACGACCGTAAAATAGACATATTCGAATGCCAAATGTGTCAACTTGTGGCATGTAGATATTAAGTAAAGTGAATTGCATATTTATTTGGAGATCAATAAAAGAGAGATATCTTTTTATAATTATTTATTATATTAATAAATACATTTATGAAAATTGAACATCGTGGAGTGGTAATTTTCTAATTAATTTGAAGTATCTGCAACGTAAAATATTAAATATAATTACTGATTAACATACCAGTTGAATGCTTCTGTTAATTTTTCGCATTTTCTCTACGATAAATTCTTGGGTGTCTAAATTTTCTTCATGTTTTTTCGAAGATTTTTGAGAATTTTGCACTGTCTTAAAGTTGTAAATATTTAACTAGTGGAAACAAGGTATTTTGTTATTTTCTTCCGGGTCCTTTCTTAGCATCTTTTACACTATATGGATTAAATTTCTTATTGTTGTTCTAGGTACGATCTACTGTAGTCTAAAACAAACAATTTTAGGTATTGATTGACCGTATTTTTGATGAATCCGTGAGCATACTAATTTAACTTTTGAGGCTGTGATGACAATTTACGATACTTACTTATTTCAATATAATTTATAGCTTCTACCACAGAATAAGGAAGCTACTCGTATTATTCTCTGCTTCTACTATGGTAGTTTTTGTTTATCTATGTAGAATGTATAGCATATACATCAAATCGGATTTTGGCTAGAAATAATTAATTTTAATAGAATATAGATAACGGAAAATCACCAATCTTACTTTTGTGTAAAATGATTTTCGGTATGTGTTTTTTCCATTTTTATACAAATTTTTATAATTAAAATTTATTTACAAAATGACATTTGTCATAGTTGTCATGTTTAATAATTTTCCTTGATTGTTGCATCGTTGTCAGATTTAGTTTAAGCTAGTATAAAATATGAAATATATTTAACTGCTATAATAATTTTTTAAAAGTAAAATGAAAATAAAGCTTAGGTAATATAAGTTTGTGGTTAATTAGGCATTTGCACTTGTGTTGAGTGTGTAAATAGATTTCGGATTGATCGATTGATTCTGGTATTACATGAATAATGAGTAGGTGAAATTTTCAAATTAAAGGGTGACATCCGCGATTCTCTAATAATCCTTGATTGTTACCAGATTTTAAATGAATTGAATGAAATATAAATAACAAGGACCAAAATATTTTAACAAAAATTAATATTTAACTGTATATAAAAACACATGGAATATTTTACACTTATTTGGTTTGTGGAGATCTACATGGTCAGGAAGTCCTTTTGGTTGAACATCAGAGTGAATAAGAGCTATCATCACGTTTTATTATATAGTTAAAAATTACGATGTTTCATAAAAAGATTCATAACTCTTCGTTTTTCCCTCGAAACATATTATTTGCTGTGAGCATTTTATAAACTTTTTACTTTGAAACGACCTTAATTATTTCCAACACCCACCCCAAAAATTAAACATACTAACTTAGTCATAAACCTCAAATTTAAAAACTACACACATAAAACCATCGTCAGAAGAAGAATGATAATAATAACTCGACCCACCACCCATATACTCATCTCTTTCTCACACAGGTAATGAACCTCCAACGTATCTGTTTTGCATGGATGTCGAGTGTCGGGACGCAGCGGACGGCTCGACGCCGACGCTATTCGCACCATATACATAATGCATGAAGCGATCCAGTCGACGGAGCGTGTACGACCAACGTGCATATGGCGTTCTCTCTGTGAAAATCCACTAGAAAATGCATCTCGTTCGACAAAAAATCAACCGCTACTGTGGAAAACCCGGCGAAGAGTGTGATTTTCCCAGATATCGCAACTGAAAAGTTTCAATCTTCTTGGCACATATAAACATAGTATCAAGGACTGAGTTATAGGTAAAACCCTTACTGCGTCGGAGAGATTTATTCGGTGATTATTTGAAAGTTTGCAAAAGAAATTCAAGAAGAGCAAAAGTATTGTGTAAAAAGTTTCGTTCGCAAATTGGGATGTTCTGTGTAGTGCTGGTGCTTGTAATTTTGTTGAATGTGAATGTTTTTTATTTGCAAAACAACTTTGTGCCGTTGAGGATTTATGACTTGTGCGTTGTGAATTTGGAAAGTTAACGTTACAGTGCATAGTGTTTTGTGACGTTCTCTGAAGTGGGTGGAGCGAAACTATTTATATAGTAGCTGCTGGTGTATGACAGGTAAGATAAAGTTCATAATTTATGAATTGCTGCAATTTTTTTGTTAACGGGTCGAAATTGGATTTTAGGTGAATTAACTTGATAAAATAGTTATTGAAAATATAAAAGTATGAGGTTTTTACATAACGAAGTACCTAATTAATTATATACTTGATATTCCACTAATTAATCATACCCTATAGAAGACTGAAATAAATTATCTATTACTCACTTAACATTGAGTGCTATGAGAGCTGTATCAAAACTCTATGTATTTCGAAGAATTTCTCACGGAGTTTAATGTAGTTTTGCAGTCAAAATTGTGTTCTTGATTTTGGGAAAAATATAGAAGTCCTTTAGTACAGAGCTGGGTCAAACATTTTGATACTTTAAATGTAAGTATATACAGACAATCTTTGCGACCATTTTTTAAAGAAACTTTGAAAACAGATGACATTCATCAGCTTTTCTCCCCGTTCAAACGGTCGACTGGCGACGGATTCATAAGTAAAAAATCACGATTCGCCAATGACAATGGTTTTGATACCAATTGATTCTAGTTGATTTCTTTTCTTCGGTCAAGATATTCGGTATCTCAAATGAGTTAGTGATTGAGTTAGTTGACCTCGATGATGCCCTAATCTCGCCGTTTATTACATGTTCATCCTTCTTGCTGTGCTTGATTAGCAGCACCTCCATTTTCTTGGGTGACTTTAAGCTTTGGTGCATCCTTGAGTCGTCGTTAAGACTCACTCGTCCACGTTTGAACTCTCCGTACTAACAAAAAATTATGTGTGCTTGATTGCCGGAAACACAAAGTTGTATGTCTCAGAGTGCGAATTTAAAATTATTTCTACCCTTGAAGTTAATATGTTTGCAGAAGACAATGTAACTTTATGGCTTTTGAATCGGAACTTTGTTTCATCAAATCATCAAAGAACAAACAATAAAGAATTTGATCGTTGGTCAGTCTGGGCATAAAATTTCCACAAGAACTATAGAACATTTATATTGTGTTAATCGAGACTTATACTCGCACATTTATAATACGCCCTCCTTTGCTACCACCTTTTGACTACTGGCCATAATTTTGATATGGAAGTTAACTCCAGAATTTTACATAAATGCAATAAAGGTTTGCGTCTTGATTTATTGGAGGTTTTGGAGATTCTTAGACTGAAAGATAACCCACGTTTTACCTCATTACATGACCAAACTAATTTTGCGACATATACTATAATTAACTCATATTTTAGTTCATGAATTTCTTCTACCTTCGCATTAAGTTCTTAATTATCCTGAATATCCTCCCATTTGGTCATTATTATTACTGCCCTGTTTCACATGGACTGAGTAGGCACCTCTGTGTTTATTTCCTATGTATTTATTATTTTTAGCTCTTCATATCATATATGTATATATGGAGACTATTAGTTTCATGAATTTTTTTTTTATTTCACCGGAAATACTTGTTTTTGGTCATTTTATACATAAATAAGTAGTTTTAAAAAAATGTCTGTGTCTGTCTGTCTGTCTGTATGTACTAAAACGCAAAAACCACTTAACAGATTTTAACCAAATTTGATACAAAAATACTATAGGACATGGCAAGGAGCTGATTAGATTTTGGGAAACATTCAGCGTAAGCAAGGGGTTTAAAAGAGGGTTCAAAAATTAAAAAAAATCATAGGTCTTAAACTTATCCAAAACACTGCATAATTTTTTACGCATTTAATTGAGTATAACCTAAAATATTAAACATAAAATATTAGACCTCATTGGCGTTCGAAAATAGTGTAAAATGGGGCAAAAAATATTTAAAAAAAACGTACTTCTTAAACATAGCAGAAATATTAACTAATTATTTATAGCTTTAATAGAATATAACCTATAAAATGTGTCATAAATAACTTACTTTCATAGGCGTTCATGAATAGTGGATTCAGGGGGTCAAAACATAAAAATTATATATTTCCTAAACTTATTCGAAATATGGAATAATTTTTCATAGTTGTGATAGAATATAACCTAAAAAATGGTACATAAAAGAACTGGTTCACGCAGGCGTTCGAAAATAGTCTAAAAAAAGGATCAAAAATGAAAAAAAAAATGTTTCCCAAATATACCAGAAAAATTGGCTAATTATATATAGCTTTAATATAAGATAACCTAAAAAATGCAGCATAAAATTTTTATTTACATAGGCGTTCGTAAATAGTAGAAAAAAATAAATAAAATGTAAAATTTTTTATAATTAACTAGTTGAATTGGTATTAAAAATACACGACAAAAATTAATGTACCATAGGCGTCCGTGCAAATTCTATAAAAGGGTCCGAAAAAATTTGTATCCGTGATAACTCAAAAACCACTTAACGGAATTTAACCACCATTGGTGCGAAAATACTACAGGATATTTATAGGTGGTCATTAACATTGTGCGTAGGTAAGGGGTTTAAAAGAGGGTTCAAAAATTTTTAAAAATCATAGTTCTTAAACTTATCCGAAATATTGAATTATTTTTCATATTTGTGATAAAATATAACCTAAAAAATGTTACATAAAAGAACTGGTTCACACAGACGTTCAAAAATTGTCTGAAAAAGGGTCAAAAACGAAAAAAAAAAATGTTTCCCAAATATACCAGAAAAATTGGCTAATTATATATAGCTTTGATAGAAGATAACCTAAAAAATGCAGAATAAAATTTTTATTTACATAGGCGTTTGTAAATGGTAGAAAAAGGAGTAAAATAAAAAAAAAATTAAATGTAAATGTAAATGTAAAAATGTTTATATTTAACTAGTTGAATTGGTGTTAAAAATACATGACAAAAATTAATGTACCATAGGCATCCGTGAAAATTCTATAAAAGGGTCAGAAAAAATTTGTATCCGTGATAATTCAAAAAGCACTTAACGGATTTTAACCACATTTGGTACGAAAATACTACAGGATAATTATAGGTGGTGATTAACATTGAGGGTAGGCAAGGGGTTTAAAAGAGGGTTCAAAAATTTAAAAAATCATAGCTCTAAAACTTATCCAAAATATTGAATAATTTTTTGTGCGTTTATTTAAACATAACCTAAAATATTTAACCTAAACAATTAGACCACATTCATATTCGAAAAAAGTATAAAATGGGGTAAAAAGGTTAGAAAAAACGAATTTCTTAAACATAGCAGAAATATTGACTAGTTATTTATAGCTTTGATACAATATAACCTAAAAAATGTGTTATAAAGAACTTGTTTTCATAAGCGTTCATAAATAGTGTAAACGGGATCAAACTATAACCATATATACTTCTTAAACTTATTCGGAATACGGAATAATTGTTCGTAGTTGTGATAGAATATAACCTAAAAAATGTTACATAAGTGAGTTGGTGCACACAGGCATTAACCTACCGTTTTTGATGATAGATGTGTTTGTTTTTGGCTTTTTCAACTTCCTCCTTCTGTCTGACAATTTTAAAAAAAAAGATATTAGAACACATAATTTTTTTTATTTCATTATAGTCGTACCTCTTCGTATATAAAAGAGTTTAACTTTTAAGTGTTTTCGTGATACTGTCAGTGGCATTTTGTAATTTTATTTATTTAAGAAATTTGCAAATTTTTATGTTTGTGATGGTGAGTTTTCCTTTTGTTTTAGTTTTAAGTTTCTCATTGAAAACGTAATGTTCATTTTTACAAGATGTAGATAATTGTTTCGGTTTTAATTAATTTTATTCAATTTTCAAAAATACAGTTTTCATGTTGAAATATACAGGAAAATAAAAAAGTATATTTTTTCTCTTAGGTTTGTAACACTTTGTAGAGTAATTTTGCAACATAAACTACACTGTACCACTGTACCACCACTGTACCACTTCGCTGTATCGTTATCGGTTTAAGAGTTATGAATGTTTGAAAGAAAAAGAAAAGTTTTTAAAGTTAATACCTCGTGTTACGGCCTCTACCTCTTATAACAGCTAATAAACGTCGAGTAATTCCTCTAATTAGGTTTTGGATATCCTCTTATTGAATAGTGAATAAGTAACTGTCCTCGGCGTTTTCTGATTCGTCTACCTAACATGCCCCATACATGTTCTATTGGATTAAGTTCACGAGTACGAGCGGGCCAGCGCATATCGTTGATTCCAACCTCTTCTAAATATTGGGCCACTATTCTGGCAGTATGTGGACGGGCATTGTTATGAATTCGTTACCGACAAATTGTGTAAACAACAACATGTTCTTCCAAAATTTCTTCAATGTACCTTTGGGCAGTCAAAGTTCCTCTGTCAACAAAAACAAGTTCTGTTCGAGCGTCAAATGAAATACCGCCCCGCACCATAATGGATCCACCACCAAAGGTAACCCTTTCGCTAAAATTACATTGGGCCAATCTCTCCCCTTGTCGTCTCCATACTCTTCCTCGTCCGTCAGGAAACCTCAGGCAAAATCTGGACTCGTCTGAAAAGAGAACTTGCCTCCACTCTTGAAGGTTCCAGTTAATGTGTTCTTGTGAAAATAGAAGTCTATTAACTCGAGACTGAGGAGCTGCCGGTCTTCTGGCTCGTAAATTGACTTCATGAAGTCTTCTTCTTACTGTAATTTCATTGACAGCAACTTGACGAACTCTTTGGAGTTCATTTCTTATCACTACTGCACTGGTATGCCGTTCTCTCAAAACTGACACTCTTCTAAAGCGGTCATCAAGGGCGAAAGTAGCACGATTTCTTCCAGATCCAGGTCGTCTACCGTAACTTCCAGTCGCACGAGACCTTGCAGCGGCTCTTTTCACGCTAGATTTTGTGAAACCTAGCATATTCGCCACTTCTATACAGGAATAAACCACATCTAGTTGAATCTTCAGATGACAAAGGCATCGTAAAATAAAAAATTAATTTGGAATTCACTCACGAAATGCTCTAAATGTCTGCTAAAACTGATTGACAAATGCAGAATACGTTTCCAAGGAAACCTAAACATTCCAAAAAAAAAAAAATACAGAGTGTTTTCAATAATTGTTGTAAAAAGTTTAATGTTTCTTTCAAAAATTAAACCGATAACGATACAGAGAAGAATAAAACAGCAAAATGTTAAAAATGAATGAAACTGTGGAGAAAAGCATATCCAGTGTAGTTTATGTTGCAAAATTACTCTACAGAGTTTTTCTTATTTATTATTCTTGAACCTTGATCTTCAATTTCTTTTATTTTTTTTTTATTGGGATGAGGTTCACAATTATACACAAAAAAAATTTTTTTTGGAACTATTTCTTTAATGGTTTCATGTCATCTTTTTTTTTTTTCAACGTTTCGATTAGACTCAGCTTGTCATTTTCAAGAAATTCTGAAATTATTAAGTTTACAGTCAGTAACATAAAACACTTAAAAATACAACAATAAATGTAATTACATACATACTAATGTATAAACCATTACGTTAACACAATCAAATACAAAAATTCATTACCTTTTTTTTCCAATTCACAAACATTGTTTTTCCTTTTCTTTTTTTATTATTACATTTTCGTTTCAAACAAGTACGTATAAACGACCTTGTTCTACAATCTGACTAGAAATTTTTGGTAGGATATGAAACAAAATTTAAAACGGCAAAACTACTGTGTGCTAAAATGATAAAAAGTTTTTTGTTGATACATAGACAACGAGGGGTGTTCAGCAATTTTGGTTATTTTTTTTATTGTGAAAATAGTTTTATATGATGTTATTATAGATCTGACTTAGGAATTGAATGTCTGTTCTGTCATTGATACTATGTTCATTCTTTTTGTTATTCGCTTCCTTTTCTAAAATTGAAGTAGCCTCAAAATCAAATTCATGGTTATAAGACTCAATGTGTTTTTTAAGAGCCGTTTTACCGGTGTTGGGATTCCTATTATTTGCAAGACGATTCTCGAGATATTGTTTTGTTTGGCCAATATATACTCCTTCGCAACCCTTACAAGGTATTTCATACACAACATGGGTATTCTTCATTTTTGGAGTTTTAGATTTTAGTTTAGTGTATATTTTTGATTTTAGAGTATTATTATTTTTGTGGCAGACAGTGATATTATGTTTTTTTAATTGATTTTTTAAACTTTCTGATAATCCTTTAACATAAGGGAGCGACACATAATTATTATTATTGTTTGCAATTAGATTGCTATTGGGACTTTCGTTGTAGAATTTGTGAATTCTTTTTTTGAACATTTTTTGTATTAAATTCTGTGGATAAGAATTTTTTATAAGTGCATACTAATGGCCTCTTCTCGATATTCGGGATCTGTTAACTTGATAGCTCTGTCAGCAAGTCCAATAATTACACTTTTTTATGGCTAAAAGAATGGCAAGAGTTATAGTTTACATATCTTTCACACCAAGTCGGTTGGGTGTACCACATCGTTATTATTTGTTCTAATAAGAGTGGTATCGAGAAAATTTATTTGGGTGTTTGTTTTCAACTTCTATTGTGAATTGCAATTTTGGATGATAGGAATTGAATTCTCTACAGTGTTAGTAACATAAGAGAAAAAATAGGCTTTTTTATTTTCCTGTATATTTCAACAGGTAAACTGTATTTTTGAAAGTTGAATAAAATTAATTAAAACCGAAACAATTATCTACATTTTGTAAAAAAAAAAGGTTGAAATCGGACTATGGAAGAAAAAGTTATAATACATTAAATTTGATCTAAATTTTGGTTGTCCCGAATTTAATGTCGGTGAGTGTAATTTACATGTTGTGTATTTTGAAACATTAGTTTCAACATATTTATGCCTACTGTCGCCCTTGTGGTTTCGTGAAAGGCAAAAGTGAATTCTAATCTAATGGTACAGAATGTGCGACTTGTCAACTGTGCTCAAGTATAACATTACCAACTTTATGATACACAGGATAATGGAGTAACACCCCTTTCAATTCGCCAGTTAAGTATATACAATTACATCTTAGGTCTCCTTACTTGTTTATGTTCCTCAGTTAGGTGAAGTAGTCTCGTATAATTCAGATGATAACGTCTGAATTAGTTTAGCCTTTCTCTGTGTGTAACAAAGGGTGTTACTTTTCACTGCATAAATTTTTCAAAATTGAGTTTGGTATGCCCCAGCTTTATTTTTACTAGATTTTCCAATGCTTTGCTTATAAATATAGATTTATTATCATTTCAAAAATCAATTCTTTCCTGAATTCGTTGAATACTTTGATGTGTAAATCTTATTTTTTAAATAGCACCAAATGAAAAGGTCTACTGACATTAAATCTGAATGGTTTCGTTTTTACCAATTCACACGTTATAATTTTGAAGACGGTGAGCTGGGGCTCCATCTTGTTGCCAAATTAAATTTTACACAATATTTAATAATCAATTAAATTACTCTTCCATTTTCTAGGAGTGCTAAGCACCGTTCACTAGTGAATGACCTATTACAAAATATGCCACCACATACCAATAAAATTTCGCCCTGAAAGTGTATCAGACGCCCCTAATTTTTATGTTAATCCAACAATGCCCAGTGACAATGCCTACAAACAGCCGTTGGTGGTGCGATTCAAAAGTTTAACAACCATTTTCAAGGAGTGCCACATCACTGCCTATAATATACTCACTGATTTCATCCCATATTTTTTTTTAAAGCTGCGCTACGTTAACTGACGGTATGGTCATATGGTCAGCCACTTCGCATCTGGAGACTCAGGAAAGTCCCGGACCTCGTTTAGTCGATCACTGTTTTTTGTTTAGTTGTTTCTTCGTCCAGACAGCAGTGAATACAAACTATCAGAGCATATGTTACGTATGCTGCTGCTCTCTTACTTACTCTCGACAGAAGATGTGATCTGTCAGTATAGCAAACGAGGGATTCTCTGGGGAAAAATGTAGCCTTGATGCCATTCCTCAGGTTTGCAAAACGAATTCAACAGTTTTACAATTTTTACTTTTCCCGACGTTGAAATTCTAACGTGGCCAGAATCCCTCATCTTTAGTTGACTAACGAAAGCAATCCGTCTGATGCAGACCATAACTTGTAGCAAATCCAAATGCTGACCTTCTCTGAATTTTAGCCAACCCGTATTAGACTGCTGGTCTCAGAAGCAAAGTGTATGTACCTAAATCGAAGTTAAAACATTTAGTCAGAGTCCCCATTTTGCCGTATCATTTATCTGATAGTTGAAGGCCGTCTACAAACATTCATCCCGATATTCCCCAGGGCAATAGCAAATAATACAAGAAACTAATTTACCATAAGAGAAAGAATGGCATATAGTTGCCTTCAACGATATTTCATTTTGTTTACATTATAATACAGTCGATAAAAACTCGTCAAAGGCGTCACGAGCGTGGAATACGATTAGCAGTCAGGGCCGGACTGGTTTTGTATTCAAGTTTTCAAGAGTTATTCTATATATGCATATTTCCAACAAATAAATCATATTTAAAAATTTACATTGGTACCTCTTAATAATGGTAATAAAGGTGAAACTAAGTTTGTGTTTAATTAAGCATCTGCAAATGTGTTAGGTGTAAATATATTTTTAATTAATTACGCTATAGCGCGAATAATGAGTACGTGGTGGATGATGGCGATAATTACTGACATTAGGTAAAATAAATATTATTTTAAGAAGAAAACATAAGAATTAGCGCCTCTCTGGATTATGTAGAATTTTTGCATCCCTAATTAAGCGCCACCACTCAAGAATAGAATATTTGTTTAAACTTTGTACATCATCCCATACCTATACGATTGCCAAATAATTTTAAAAGTTGTTATTGTATGACACTTCTGAATGAAAAAATTTCTCATCCAAAATAAAACACGCCTTGATACACTCACCTTCGACATCATTAGAATGTATTTTGTGACGTTTTACTTTTGTATCTAAATTTTGTTTTGATAACTAAATTTTATATTTTCAGTTTCCCTTATTAACGTCAAAAAACTTACATTTGAATTGCAATCCACAACGTAATAATGGTGTAGTATATATATATATCTGACCTTTGTCGTCATAGTTCAGTGCTATCCGAATACTTATTATAACTATTAGATTGAATTATTATTTTGTCGCCTTTGAGCACGAAGCTTCAACTATTAATATGGCCATTTTCTCAGAAAAATTAAAAACTATCGGGCAATAGTGCTTGCATGCATATTTTTCTAAAAAATATCAAAACACCCCATTATGGTAATCAAGAAAATTACAGTTTCTAAACAAAATATTAAATGTAGAATACAATTTGAATTGAAAACGGTTTAGTTAAATATTGAAATTTAACTATGGTAGAAATTATAATGCAACAAAATTCCGTGGCAAAGGGCGTAGAACCATGAGAAATAAATTTGTTATTGTAAAAGCATGAAATATATTATATGAAACTATTATTAAATCTTCCTTGTGACTGAAAATAATTATTACTTTCAAGTAGTAAATTAGAAATATACATCTAGATACTAGTGATGTGTGATGTTAACCTTAAATCGTTCTAAAAACCCCCACCACATAATCCAAAAATATTGGTTTAAAACTAGGTAAATCGAAAACGATATTACCACTTTGGCAACCCTGTACCTCTGATATTATCAACTTTTGAGTTAAGGTAAGTTTGGCCAAATCTCAATGTTTTCACCCAAGGAACCTGCAGTTTTGATGTGTACCATTGATTATGGGTATGTCTACAAACAAATTGACTT
Organism: Apoderus coryli; assembly: GCA_911728435.2. Lineage (NCBI taxonomy): Eukaryota > Metazoa > Arthropoda > Insecta > Coleoptera > Attelabidae > Apoderus > Apoderus coryli. Next base: position 33,570,857 of record OU452199.1, read on the forward strand.
TTTTAGGAATATGATATATCTTTACATTACATTTTTGTATATCCATATCTATTGAACTTTATAGTTTACAACAATTTATTAAAAATGGTACCACGCCATTATTACTTATGGAATAGTTATTCCGTGAAATAACTAAAAATCAAAGAAAAAAAACACCATCACCAAACTTTGCTAAAAAACTCTAAAAGGGTATGCATTTTAATATTCGTATAAAGCCGATTTCCTGATGCATCACAAAATGTTTGCCAAACTTTGCGCCTCATTGAAAACACTAAAAATATTTAATGGCTGTAAAGTTGCTGTAACTATTTTGTTGGCCATATTTCCAAATGCCACGTGTTATAGTACAAGGTTGTAAATATATTATTATAGTGTTGGAAACTGTTAGATTTTTAACTGAAATACCCAGTTTCTACTTTAGAGCTTATATTTTGCAGGCGCTTGCCAATTTATCTAGCTTCAAATAATAAATGTAGTTGCAGAGAAGTCTGGCATAAAGTGTAAGTACAATATTATTTCGAAGATACCTATCCCATTTATAATTTAAGCGAACTTCCAAGGAACTTTCTTGAAAAACAAAGAAATATTGTAGGTATCATTTTTTTTTCGTTTTATTTCTCTTTGCTTATTTCATGACATAATATCGTTGTAGCATACACACTGGCTTTTGTTTGTTTTGATTGCTAGTAATTTGCAGTATATCAACCTTTTCACGAATCCATTGTTTCAAATGGTTTTTACCTGAGAAGGGCAAAATCTGCGTTGCGTTTTAGGTGCCCGTATTTAGAGGGTATGATAACAAATGAAAGATTTGGGTGCAGGTCAAACACAAGATAATACCACAGCATAAATCTTTATGCTGTGATAATACTGTTATCCTAAAGGTTCTTTTTTTTATTTATATTTTATGTTAATTTATTTTTTCCCAATTAAAATTTAAAATAAAATGGTATATGTTAAAGTGTTATTTGTTATGTTATCACTGATACATTTAAAGAGCGGTACTTGATTAGAATAAAGATTGCAAAGTTTTTACATTTTCTACGCTGCTATAGATATGGGAAAGAATTCGATCAGCGGCTAATATCGATCATCTTAAAATTAGGCAACCCTATACAACACTACAACTATGATAGAACCTGTGCTGGCATCTCTTAAGGTAGATGCAAATTATCAACAGCAACAACGAGCAGTTTCATTGTAATGTTAGTCTAGTTAGCTATGTCAGTTTTTGGGTAGTTTCTTACTTTCCTATTCTACCACGATAGCACCCAAACGCTTTAACCAATTCAGCTACATTTTGGCACATGCGTTTGGGCCGGTCCGAGGATGAACCCATTAATTTTTGGTTGAAATCGCTTTAGCCCTGTGATAAGGCTGGACACAACCATTAAATTTCCAAATCGATAGGGGTCGAGTGATACATCATTTTTAAAGCATTTTTTATCTGCTTTACAGAGATAGGTCACTTTTGATATTTGCCCCTATAATTCTCGAGAAAATTTCACTAGTTAGGTAGTTGGAACTTTTGATCTTATAAGAATATATAATTTGGTAATTGAGTAGTGATAGAGCGTTCGCTTCGAAGGTTATGAGTTGGAATCCCAGCTCTGGCAATATTTTGGTTTTTAAATAAAATAGTTAGTTTTTTCCGTTAGTTTATTGGAAATACTGAAAATAGCACAATTATAATAATAATAAATATTAAAATTCGGTTTCGTTTCGCAAGTCACATATTTTTGATTATATTATATTATTTCGGGAAAGTTTTGGGGCGACACAACGGATTTTTCACTATTTTTTCCGCTCACCAAATACTTTATGTACTTGTCAAGGTGTTTATGAAAATATTAATTTTTTCTGGTTAGGAGTTGTTTATTTATGTCAAAAATCGGCCACTGGAAGCCTCTAACAATGATCCACGAACTCAGTTGAAGAGAAAAAAGCGTCAACGAAGAACATATTCCAATGATAGTTAGACATCCGCAATTACAGAATTATTAAAAGATAACGCAGCCGATGATAAAGACAATACCGTTCAATTAAAGTAAATCTTGTTTGAAACGAAAATGTAAAAAAATATTTGTGAATTACAAAAGAATTTCTTGAAAAAGACAAGCTAAATCTTGTCGAAACGTTGAAAAAAAAAAGACGACATGAGACTATTAAAGAAATATAAAAGAAATTTGAAGACTAAGATTCAAGAATAATAAATAAGAAAAAATAATAAAAACTGTGAGGGACTTTCTGGATTCACTATTTGCAGTGGTCTGTTATTATTGAAATGATTCTGCCAATTAACCGTCAAAATGAGTAAAAACAAACATCGGACACCGTACGTGTGTTCAAAAAACCCCCTGATGTAACTGTAATTAATTAAATTAAATTATACAAAACATTTTAATGAGATATTTTATACTGCAGTTATGTACAGCATAATAGTAACAAAATAAATTACATATCCTGTTGGTTATTTTATATTTTGAGCAACCCCATAATATGCTACAAATTTCATTTAGAGAAAATTGTTTGGTGTCATCAATTATTTACTCACTACAGCTCTATAATTAGAATTCAATGAATTTAGTGTGAGTAGTAATTACAATAAAATAATGTTACTTTGTAGGTACCGAGATATTAATGTAAAGGTCGACATAGTTAACAGCTTTTGCAAAAGGAATGCGGACAAAAAATTATAAGGTTTTTGCGATGCTGTCAGCTACACATTTTTGGACTTATTTTTATTGCAATCATCTCACAAAAATACTGGTAATTTATAAAAGTGGTAATAAAGTGTTTAAAAAGAAACTTTGATAGGCTGACGCGTGTCACATGCCGACGGAAGCCATCTTTATGCACAAAAGTAATACCAGAGAATAAATAAACAGAGAGCATGTGAGCTTGCTGGTGGGGGAAGAGACTGCGCATATTATTGCTCCCTCAAAATCGCCATGTTTTCTTATTAACTCATTGTCGTCGGGATATTTTATTAGTGCTTTGGCATTTCAAGTGATTTGTTTTCCAGTGCCGTAGTATTCTGTGTGTTATATAGTTATATTGTGTTTATTTGTTTTATAAACCTTTGAGAGTGATATTGTTTATTTTGAAATACAAAAAAGCAAAGGCGAAATGGTTTGTGCTGCAAAGAATTGCAGGAATAAATCTTATAACTGCAACTTATCGTTCTTTAGTTTCCCGGTAGATATTAAAAGGTAAGATATTTATGGAGTATTTGAATTAGATGCATATAAAATTAGAATAAAATAATACCACAGTTACATTAAATCAAATTACAAATTGTTATTCTGAAAAACAAATAATTCTAAACAAACTGTTCTAAAAATGTTACCAAATTATATTTTAGGTTAAGGTTATTTTATACATTGAAATTAATCAATAGGAATTTTAAAAATATAAATATAAATAAAATGGAAACATGAATAAAAGCAAAAAAGTATTTATTTGTTTTTATAATTAATAATGACGTAATTCTATTAATCCCCTGTTCTTTACCTATCCTGTAATTTCAATGTGGTTAATATTTAAAAATGGCTGCCACCTGCCTCGCGCAGGACAATAGAAAGTGGAGGAAGTAAATATTCTCTGTTTACCTATTCTCTGGTAATACAGTGATAGACGTATCGTTCATTAGATAATAGCGTGTCTTGATTTATTTAGTATATTTAATTAATGAATTGTGCGTTAATGGCAATAGAGATGGAACGGAGAATAAACAGATACAATACGCCAATGGCTTACGCGATTTTACTTTCCCTGGCCGATACGTCGCGTCGGTAGACATATTAGACATATACTCGTGTGCAGGACTTTACTAAATATTGGAAAAGTAAATGAGGGCACCAATACCTCAGAATGAAAGCATTGGATGTCCAAAAATAATGGTAATGTTAAGGGTTATATAAGGTGTTATATGATAAAGAATTTATTATTCTCATGGCATATATCGCATTTCCGTTGCAAAACTAAATAGTAATCAAATTATTGCGAGACAAAATGGGTGGATTTTGAAATCAAACCTCTAATGTATCAAAAAGGAAGTGTACTTGAGTCCCAAGCGAACTAATAAATTAATATAAAAAGTTGAAATATGAAGTATATAATAAATAATAATAATATAGTATATTGTGCAACGAACATGAAATGACATAATTCCTACGAGTATGATCGTTTGCAGCGTGAGCCGCAGGCGAGTGCTGCAAATCTTACGAGTAGGAAATGGTCATTTCATGTGAGTTTCACACTATACTTTTGCTACGACTGTTTTAATGCTTTTCAATAAATTAAACATAATTTTTAGGAAAATATTTTTTTTTCGAAACTTACCCCTCCTGGCTTAAGCCTAAATACGATAAGTTAGAAGTATTTATTTATTTATTATTTATTTGCAATGGTGATTTTTCACGGCCGACGCTACTTTTATCATTACCAGCAAATTTACCCGTGCGTAATAAATATTTCCCACTAGTTGCCTAGCAACGGGTAAATGAAAAAGAGCATTACAATGAACTACATTTTCAAATCATGATTGAGTATATAATAAAGGCATTTAAAGACAGCCGTAGAAAATAGTATATTGTGCAACGAACATGAAATGACATACATTTCCTACGAGTATGATCGTTTGCATCATGAGCCGCAGGCGAGTGCTGCAAATCATACGAGTAGGAAATGGTCATTTCATGTAAGTTTCACACTATACTTTTTCTACGACTGTTTTAATGCTTTTGAATAAATTCAACATAATTTTTAGCAAAATATTTGTTTTTCGAAACTTACCCCTGTTAACGTATAAGCCTAAATACGATAAATTAGAAGTATTAAATTGAGTAGGCGGTGTTAAAATATATTCACTATCACTGTTTATGTGTTTTGAAATTAGCGAAATACTTTATTATAATTATTATTAATTATAAATACGAAAACTGTCATAGCGTTGCTATGGTAATTTTTCATGCCCGCCGCTACTTTTGTCATTGCCAGGAAATTTTATCCGTGCGTAATAATATTTCCCACTAGTTGCCTAGCAACTATAAAATGTTGCCTAGCAACTAGTGGGAAATATTATTTCGCACGGGTAAATGAAAAACAGCATTACAATGTACTACATTATCAAATCATGGTTGAACATATAATGAAGGCATTTAAAGACAGTCGTAGAAAAAATCAGTTTATTTACAGTTCTATAAAACAAAAACAAAAAAAAGATTATACAACTTATAACTTACGAACTAAAGAATGTAGAACTACAAAAAGGGTTAAAATATATATATATATATATATATATATATATATATATACTGTTATAAATCTTAACCCTGTAAAAAACAAAAACCACAAAAGACGCTTATCATTGAAATAAACCGAATCAGAAAAAGCCCTAGCAGTATTTTGCTGATCAACCCAAGATATACAGTTATCTATTTAATAATATATACCTATATATGATAATTAGAAAAAAAAAGATTAGTAGATGAGATGAGAAGAAGATGAGATTAGAACATGAGATAAGGATCAAAAACCATTCTTAATATTCCGAATCAACCAAATAGTAAGCGATGTCTAAGTTTGCATTTAAATGAAAGCATAGGTAAGTCCTTTAATTCACCTGGGACTTGATTGTAAATTAAATAAACATTGTAAGTGTATGACCTCTTAAAAAATTCTGTCCTGTGCAGCGGAGCAGAAAGTAAGCTCCTGTGTCTAAGATTTAAATTATGCATATCGGATCTAAATGTAATTTTATCATGTAGGTAAGGTGGATGCTTATGTATCATTATCGAGTGAACATTTTAAAATTGAAAACAATATTTCATAACTAATCCTATCAAAAGCTTTGGAGAAATCTATTAGCACCAATGCAGCATTCTTTTTGTTATCCAAATCATGGAATATTTCATCCGTAACATCCAGGAGGGACGTGGTACAACTATAGCCTTTCCTAAATCCAGACTGTCAAATCGGCAATATAACATGTTATTATTAAATGGTTTGGTTTGGGTTGGTATTGTTTCGTTTGCTCATTCAACATTCAGCTTCTTATTTCCCATATATATGCGATGTACCTATACAATAATTTAATAAAAATTCGCGTGGCGTTCAGGCAAAACAGACTATACCTACTAAGTTCGGTCTGATAAAAAAGGTGGAGAAAGGGTAAACAAGCATCACCCGATCCCGAATTGAAGCCAGCGTTGTGTAAGGTAAATACCTACATTCTTAACGGCTAATACTATTTTACCTACTTAGCATTTCCCATTTAATTTCCCCAAATGTTACCTGTAAGAAAAATTGCACAAAACTACATTTTCACAATTCAAGGGAAGATGACATTTCATCTAATAAATCGAAGTATGAAATTGTTATGTAATATAAGAAAATGAACAGAATCCTTCGGCAAATTGTTTCTGTTATCCGGTCTGAGAAAATTTCGACCATCATCATTACTAGATTTTGAATTATCCCCTGGGTTAAGTAACATATCTGTATGGAACGTTACCAAGAAACAACATATCTGCAAAAAACATAGCCACTAATCTCTCAATATATGTTAACGCTGTGATGGTCACAAAATAGTTTCTCTCTAGCAGCTTCTGATGTTTTAGACAAGACACAAATCTATTTAAGCATTAATCTGCTCTGCTCCAAGCCACAACCTGAAGCTGCTTTTGTATGTAAAAACAAGAAAACTGTAAAACGCATGGTTAATGATGACTTGCATGGGGATCGTAGGAACTGAGATCTAGTACTTCTGTGTCTGAATTATTATTATTGAGCACTATTTAGTGGATAGAAATAAACCAATTTCCAAGTGGTGAAAAATAAGTAATCGAGGAATATTAGCAAATATCTATGTTTGTGATGTCAAGTATGCCTAAGTATTTATTTTATATAAAAAGTAGGAGATATCTCTTCTTTATCGTTGCTGTCAAGGCTCCAGTTTCTCTGAATTGGACCACTAGACGCTTTCAGACCCATAACCTTCCAGATCAGCCATTACAACAAAGATAGTTTTGCTTAAAATAACTATATAGGAACCCTGTAAGCTGTTTTTAAGCCGAACGACGTATAATCTTCAACATTTTATTATTTGAATAGTTTTCCATATAATATTTTCTCTTGTTTACATTTCATCTTTGTTTGTGTGCTGCAATATGCTATTTCATTGGTAGTAGGATTAAAATAATAAATATATAAAGTTTATTTGTATCTAAAAGATGCAAAAACACAAGCGTTTTATAGTCCGGATAAAATTTATTCATGCATACGAGTATGCGAACAACAAACTGGTATGCACCTACAAATTATTTCACACGACTAAAAATTTCGAGAGAAAAAATCCTGAGCATGAATAACTATGTGCAGTACTTTTCAGAAAATATGAAAGCAAATAAATTATTAAGGTTTGCAAATTTTCTCAGGAAACGGGGAAATATCCATATTACTTAATCAAACGAATAATCAGTCATTTTTGTCAATTATTTTTCATTTTTATGTTCATCAAAATTTTTTTTATACCTCGACAAACTACCGTTATAAGGGAGTGGCAAATTATAGAAAAACAAAAAACTCCCGAACTAAATTAGAGTTAACGGAAATTCTACATTTAACAGGATGTGTTTGGCGCCATCTAGCTTACGTTGGTAATATGCCGAGTGAACAACAATTCAATCCTATATCGACTGCACGAGGGGCCACATACCTCATCATGCACGTACGTCTTATGTGGTTATCTAGCACTTTTTCCAAATCTTTTAACACAAAGATTTCGGGTGAGGGTCTGTACGGCTCCTTTTGTTTGGTTGTTTGTTTTCCAGGTGGCATGGTCATTGTTACATGCCAGACTGGTACTTCCAGTAAAGTGGTTTTCTATTAAAAAAAATAAACGTTACTTTCATATAGATTTCGTAAAAGTTTCGTCAAGTCGACCCAATTTCGCTATTCGACTCTCTAGAGAGAATCTTGGGAACTATAGAACTGTGGAGTGGATAATTTAGACCCTCACAGAACTTCCTCCAAAAAGCTCGTTTATACCTTCTAATCTCGTTGTTTTAATTCATTAGAGCATTTCAATCATCTTCCCAGTCGCACGTTTGAACAAGCGTCGTTATATTTCTGATTTCCATCTAACTGGACGTAAGTCTGTTCGAATAAAGAGTTTTATTTTTATTATTATTAGAACCCTATTAGGTAAAATAAACTTGAACGTATATATAAAGTCCTTTAGATGTCATCACCAATTTATGTTACTGTGTTACCATAAGGGGTGCTCTTTAGAACTCGTTTACACGATATCTAAATCAGCCTACATGGAAGTTTTGCATAAAGTTCTTGTTTATATGTTAGGGGTGTTTACGATATACCAATAAACAAGTTTCGGTTTTGTTAGATACGACTGATATAACGTCAATTTGTATAAAGTCAATTACCAACTTACTAGGTTATTAATAATTACTTGCATTTGTGCAGGGCTTAATAAGTTCAAATTCATAGCTTTTCAATGTTTTAGTGATATTTTTGATGGTTTTATTTAAAGGTACCTATTGCTAATATTATTTTTCATGCTACCAAAAACGTGTAATTAAAATATTCTTGAAATAGATAGATTCTACCTATCTGTTCTGGTATTTAAAAGTCTAGTTAGTAGATCTTACCTTAATGAATAATTATTTTTTTTCTTTGGAACGTTCTATTCTATTCTATTCTAAAGGCATCCCATCCCACCATTTTGACCGCCCGTCAGAGTCCAAACAAACAATTTATTTTATTAACTAACATTTTATCCGGTATTGTAACGCATACAAAATTTAGACGATATAGTTGTACACTATAGTTTGTTAAAAACCTATTAAGCTCGATAAGCACTGATTTAATTAGACCGAGTGTTACAAATATTCCAATTCAAACACAATCAATAGACTTGTATACCATGTTGCCAAATTTACTTGTTCCAAATTCTAAATTTTTGATAAGAAACACCTATTTCTAGAGGAGCTAGAGAAAAATGAACCTACATGCTTCGAGCTCGAATTTGTGAAATACTGAATGCCCCAAACTGCACATCGAAATTTTCAACTGCTGAAAAGAGACAGGGTCGTTTTGTCCCACTCCTGTGGGTTTTTAAGAGAAATCCAACATTTGATTTCATAAACTGTTTGTTATGTACCACTCTGTATATTTATACATATTCTTTCTCGAAATAATATTCTCTAACCAAATATATATACGCTCTCCCGTTTTTCTCAATTCCTGGAGTGCCACGGATCCATATTAGGTTAACCCTATATGTCCCGCCAGACCCCTAGGTTCTCTTTGGCATTCTCATACCAGTTTAGTCGAACTTGGGATTGTTCAGAGCCCTTACGGCCGCCTGGTTGTCTATACATTGATTCGCTGCAAAATTACAAACACTTCTGCTTGCCCTCAGACTTTTCATAACTGAATCAGATTTTGTGATATTATTTGAGTACAAAATGATTATCTAACAAAACCTTTTGTCGCTTCTGGAAAATGTTGAATATTTGATTCTATATTAACAATTGCTAGTTCTAAACCTTTTAATATTAATCACTACAAACATTTTCCACTTAAACTTAACCAATTTATAATACTCACTGTTACTTAATGGCTACATTAAGCGCGGACGTCTAAACGAGATATGAGACCACTGGAACATTGATAATGTTAAAACATAATTTTGTGGCGTTTGTGTTTACTCTATTTTCATTTCATTTCTATTTTTACGGCTGGTTTTACCTATACATAGGATTTGATCGGCCTATTTATGGTGGGATATGCATGTGTATTATGTAGATGGTACTAGTTTACATATATCTACTGTTGTATATCTCATTGTGATTAAATGCAGGCCGATATTGTAGATGGGCAACGACTGTGGTACTTTGACGAGCTCACAGTAAGAATGAAACGAATTCGTCAGTATCTGTCAACCCATGCCATGTCTGGTTCAACTGAATTAGACTGAGGCCCTGCTGAATTAAACAAAATCCCCTGTGTTGGTAAAATAAGTCATTTTGTCGGCTACGCCACAAAATTATTTTTCATTTATATTTCCGGACACAAATTCATTGTATAATTGATAATCTTGTCAGACAATGTCTGGTCGAACTAAATTTCCACGTTATTTTTATTTATATATCTGCTATTTTTTTAACTAAAGTTTGGTGTGTGTGATTTTATGACAATCGAAATGTAGTCTGCAATATATCCTGTGCTACAAAATTCGGGACCTCTTCCAGCTGTATTTCTGGTGGCTAGTATCAATAAAGATTGTTACTACCTAACTGCGCCGTTTATGTATGGGGTGTATTCTTTGAATTTACCTCACTTCCGGCGCTTCCGCTAACAGTGACATTGATCGGAAAAACCTTTTTCATTCATCCCTTTTACCGGATTACGTATCCCATACTGTCTGCATTCTAAAAATAGATTTAAATTTCAATATATACCACTTGAGATATATGTTTAAAAAATTTCCGGCTTAGGGTGTGTAGTTTAAGCAGCAAATAGCGCTTTGTGCCAATACCTTCCTAACCAGCTTTAGTAAATTCTAAATTATGTAGATCCTGGGAAACATAGTTCATACCTACAAGATATTTCAGCAAAAAAGGATGGATTCCAAAAACAACTTCGGTAATATTATCTAGACGAACATCTGTTTGATTTATAGTGTGTTACCTATGTGAGTTTATAAAAGTTTCTGTATCTTTTTGTATTATCTTTTTCAAATGTTTACAATGGCATTGTTTTTCTTGAGAAAAAGGCATTCCTGCTTGGGTAGCCAGAAGTTCAAAAAATTTATTACATCTGCGGTTTATGAAGAAAGTTTTGTCATATATAAGCCACCTCGAAAATGTAAGACATTTAGATACAGCGTGCCGACCAGAATAGTATTTGTGTTCATGGACTGTACTTGTACTGAAGATAATAAAAAATTGGTTATGTCATCCCAAAACTTTCCCGGCACGATATAATATATTCTAAAATATATGACCTGCGTAACGAAACAGAATTTGCAAATGTCGTTTTAGGAGACTTCAACATGGTTCTATCCGTCTTCATCGCAATTTTTTTAGCTCGTTCACAATACTTTCTTGGGAAAGTAAAAATAAAAATGTACTATGACTGCGCACGGTTCCAACATGTTAACACATCTGGAACGGCAACGAAGCGACAAAATTGTGTAACCTTTTTTGTTTTAAGTACAACTTACAAGAGTTTAGGTATGATGTTTTTATATCGCATAGTCAATAGTCAGTCCATACATAACAATTATTATTATTATTATACAGAAATCACACCCAGAGCACAGTTTATATACAGCTACTTCGTGTCGGCTCCTTTGTTACCTCTGTCTTAAAAGAAATTCGTCGAATTCGCCGCCGCTTATAGTTATAGTATAGTATCTTATAGTATATATAGATATAGTATATATAGTAGCGGGCCAGAAATGTGACTGGGATTGCGACGAGTCGATGCCGTTTTTAGCGTCTACTGACCCTTCTTATCTATAGTTATTATTCTATGCCCAGAGTCTGGTCCACAAAATATTTTATATAAATGTTCTAACTTAGAACATAGTAGAAAGTGACAATTAGCTAGACATGTTTCGGAACATCAATATTCCATCATCACAAATAATCTTTCATAGTAATAGTGAATTCACTCATACACTCTAAACAGGTAGTTTATCAGATCGTAGTGTAACTTTAATATAATTTTAACTTTCAATTATTTAAACTTTTTCAAAAAGTGTGTATGTACATATTATGTTTAAATTCACTAATATTTTGTGGATAAATTCCGCTCTTCTTCGTCATTGACTACTTCAAAAAAATATATTATTATTGTTTTTATTATTTCCAATAACCTAACAAAATAATATACCCATTCTAGTAACAAAAACACTGTTACCTATTCGTATATTGTTATGCAAATTGTGTTGACGGGCTCAACAATTTAGCATTGTTAAGCTAACCATATTGTACTGTCATGTTATCCATTTTATCCAGAAAGTTCCAGAACATGTGTCAATCTCCTGGATGTGAATAGAATACTCCAGAACATCATTAGCTCTAGATACAACGCTCTGTCAGATGTACATCCCTCAAGGTATGTGGGCTGAACTTCTTCAATTTTTTTCTCTAATTGACGGAATTTTATAGAAATTCGTAAAGAAACTCAACTTTTCTCATACTCTATTAGTTTTTGAGGAAGGTTATTAGAAAAACTAATTCACATTTTCCTACAAATATATTTTGAAATATAAAACGAAATATTTTATTGTGGAAAAATAAATGTCATATCATATTTTTCTATAACAGCTGTCCATGGTTTAATACAATATTGCAAACCATTGGATCAAATCTTCTTGTTCTAGATGCTCCGTTTCGGATACTAGAAAAGACATACAACGATGATGATATTGTTACGAGATGAACTAAATACCATGATTGCAGGAGGTGTTCAACGTAACCCTCAACTGCACAAAATGTGGTTAGTAAATTGCACCGCACACCATCCACTGTATATTAACGAAAACAAACTATTTCCGCAACCTGGCTACAGGCTGCTTTGATTGATTCACGAATCTTGTAAAATGCGATCTAGCTATATTAGAAACCCAAACAAATCAACTGGATATACATTATGGTCATAAGACCAATAAGAACATATGGAGCAGCTGCTTGGTGGACGAAAGCCTTACAGCGAACGACCCAAGCAAACCTATCTGCTTTGCAGAGACGAGCTTGCATTATCCACCACACCGTCAGCAGCTATGGAGGTACTCCTGGATTTAACTTCTCTCCATATATTTCTGCAGAAGGAGGCCAGGTGGACTACATACAGATTATATCATACCACATATTTATGGTAGAGGCACATATGGATGACAACAGACTGCTGGCCGGCATTTAAAGTCACAGCATTTTGGAAAGGAACTCCGATGTAATGCCTCCAACAATAAACTATGACCTGATCTGCCTTATAAAACTCTGTTCCCCAGTAGATATCAATGGGTCCTGCATGGGGGGGAGTTGCAAAGTGCGGACTATTGCTGGTTTACTGATGGCTCAAAGCCGGAGTCTACGGAAGCAGAGCCAAGACAAAAATTTCTCAATATCTGGGTTCTCACGCTACTGTATTCCAGGCAGAAGTTTTGGCCATTGATCTGTGTGCTCAGGAGCTCGAGCAGGAGCACTGTGCGCGAAAGTCAATAAAAATTTTCTCTGATAGCCAAGCGGCTATAAAGGCGCTAAGCTCATCAAGATCCACATCAAGCGTGGAATTGTCAAAACAGACTCTCTAATATCGGGAGAAATAATAACCTGACTCTGGTCTGGATATATGGCCATTCTGGTTTCAGGGCGAATGAAATCGCCGAGTCTCTGGCAAGAGAAGAGGCTGAAGGAGAATTTATCGGACCAGAACCCGCAACTGGCATAGCGTTTAGCACTGCCAAATACATACTTAATACCCGGATGATGACAAAAGTTTAGAACTTTTGGCAAAATCATCCACTTTTGGTACACTCGAACAAGTTCATTGACCCATCGAAATCAAGGGCCAGGGAGTTGTTGGATATGAGTAGATCTCATCTACGCTGCCTGGTTGGACTATATACTGGTCACTGTCGTTTAAATCATCATCTCTCGAGGTTGGGTATCTTGGAAAACACCGAGTGCCGATTGTGTCTGGAGGATGATGAAACGGTGGAACATGTACTGTGTTCTTGCCCAGCTGTAGCTAGAACCAGATTCGCAGTATTTGGTGAAGGAACCCTTCTACCAGCAATTCTAAAAGAAAGCTCACCCAGAAAAATAATCGACCTCATTAAGAAGATTGAGCTGCTGGATGAAATATGAATAGGTATGAGCAGTGGAGGGTCCGGCGCAGACCCACTAATTTTAAACCTACCGACCTACCCTACCTACCCGCACAATATTCATATAGTTTAAGCTTTCGGCGCAAAAATTTATTTGTTGTGAGAATCACTAGAAATTATGCTTATTATTAACTATATAAATGATAATATTATTCTAATTCGGATAGTTTTTGACGCTAATGCGTATTTCTAGTAAGGATAACAATAAATTACGAACTATGTACATAATGTTTTCATAACGATTGGTCCTATTTTTTTAACTAGGGCCTCATCAAGAAAACTGCAGGTAGGCGCCAGACACCCCAGGAACGGGCCTGACCTTACTATTCATAAGACAGCCAATCCAGGAGCGACTGGTACATAAGAGCTGCAATTAAATTAAAATTCTGTTTAGAGATACATATCTATACAGTATTGGTGCATGAACAGAGTTATATCGATTTAGAACGCAGATGTTTTCAACTATAGCATATAATATACACAGAAAAAAAAAACTTGGTTTATCCAAATAAAAAATATTATTTAGAGGTGAATTTGCTAACTATTCTCAAAAATCGTTTTATGAAACCCAAAACTAAATTAGTTCTAATAGGAACATATACCTACCTACCTACCTATAAATTTTATTTATCTGCTTTAGTATATTAATGGACCTAGGTATGTGCATTATAATATTTAAGTATAAATAAGATTTTAACAACTAAGTAAGTACATAGCTAAAATAGGCACTGATTTAATTAAATCTGTGTAATAGTTATTTTACCTAATACTTCTCATTTACAAAATTTCTATCCTCCAAAATACCTATCGAATTATTTTATCTGGTAGAGATGGGAACCTATGTTGTCTACATAAGTCGTCATTCTATTCCAGCCAACGGTTATTCCCCGTTCTACCTAATGTGTTTGTCCCCGCTGCTAGTCCACGTACCTAAAACCCTTTGTAGAAGCAGGTGCCGACAATAACATCTTCTATGTGTACCACGTTGTACCTAGCGCGTCTCACTTGGTGTAGAGGGAGGGGGTTTCATTTTGGTATCTTGGCGTCGCTCTAACTAGGATCTAGTTATTTGGTGTTCTAATCTGAAGATATTTTAATTTAATATATTAAATTTTGATTTATTGATAGTAAGTGTATACCTAGATATTGATATCCCAATTTAAGTGGTGAGGACGGACTATACAGATACAGTAACAGATATTAACCAATGTGCATCCAACATAATTAAGTGTAGTGATTAGTTTGGCGTGTTGAGTTTTGTTAAATATATATTATTAATATCTATGGAGGAAACAAAAGAAATATTAATTAGCTGGAATCTGGGGGAGCTCGTTGATACTTTTATCGGTAAGTAAATTATAATAATTATTATTTAATTATTTATTTTTATAATTTTACGACCAATGCAAACAATCTTATTTCATTGCAATATCAGATATAATCTTTGGCAATAGATACCTATCTAGATACGTATTATTTAGTAGGTACTTAATCCTAATTTAAAATACTTTTTCTAATTTAATCAATCTTAATATGGTATTCCTCCATTTACAGCAACTAAACAATAGTTTAGATGGGTTCACGATAATATATTTAATTTGCCAGGGACGGATTAATTTTTAGCAAATTAATGCAGTTTTTCAAAAGAAGTTACATAAATATTTTAGCTAGGTATGACTTTTTTCTTTCTTTTGTAAAGGTAGGTATGTATTGATTTGTTTACCATTTTACCAATGTCTGTGAATTAGGAGTTGTGGATTGGAATTGTCTTATCATTCCTCGTACGTACCGGTAGAATCTGTTATTTTACTTAGTTTCCTCATAAGGAATCTAAAGTTTCTTTGATAATTTTTTTTTGTTTCAGCGTCATTGTTTTTCGGAAAAACTCGATTTTTTTTTAAATAGCCAATACTTACATTTTAGGTTTATTTGTCCCCAAATTAGATAACTACCTAGTACCTAGTTAGTAGATCTTGAAATGTATAATATTTATAGTAGAAAATGAATTAGGTATAAACTATATTTTACAAGGCCGTATTTTTTTAAGAAAATGCAATTTTTTGCGATTTTAGTGTTTATTGATTTCTGACATTATTTTTACTGATATAAAAAACTTAAAAGCTCTCATTGTTACTTTTTTATGAAAATAATATAGCGTTTACAAATTTTCATTACGACGTTTCGTTTTTGAAAAACCATCAACTTCGATTTTTTAAATACGGCCCTCGATTTTTTATTGTTAAATTTAAAGCAATTTTCAAAACAGAAATAGATGTAACGGAATGGTTTCAACAAGTTTTCAGTATTTTTAGCTGTTATTTAAACTTCAAGAAAAACCGCCATAGTTTGGCACTTATTTTGCGTAAAAGAAAGAAAGGCGTTTCTTTAATAATTTCAAAAAGCACAAAAATTTTAACTAAATTTAAAAAACTGCGTACAGAATAAAATGTGCTGACAGAAATAAATTGGCAAATAATAATAAATAATTTTGATTAACGTCGAAAGAATTTTATTGCCAAAATTACTAATTAGGTATATACTCTGCATTCAGTCAGTTAAGTCCCAAACTATGGCGATTTTTCTTGAATAAGTTTAAATAACAACTAAAAATACTGAAAAGTTGTTTAAACCACCTATTTTTGAATTGAAAATGGCTTTAAATTTAACAATAGAAAATCAAGGGCCGTATTTAAAAAATCGAAGTTGATGGTTTTTCGAAAACGAAACGTCGAGTCTCCTCAAAAAGCAACAATGAGAAAGTGCTTTTCATTTTTTTTATATATCTGTAAAAATAATGTCTGAAATCAATAAAAACTAATATCGCAAAAAATTGATTTTTAAGAAATTCTCGAAAACTGCTAAATTTACTTTACTTTTGAAAACACCATTTAAAAGGTGTTTAAATTGTACAACTTTTCTCTAAGTTAACCGACATTGTCACTCCGACCGTTTCCAAGATCAACCAACCCTAGTTGTTTATGTGCTGAGCAATATTCCCAGGAATTCCGGCAAAGGATTCAGCCGCATTATACCTACCCACTTTAACATGTGTTGATTGAAGTTTGACTATATATGCCTAGCTTATATTACTTATACCTAATACAAGATTTTCAGTTGGCTTAAGTTTATTTTAAAAAAATAAATAAATAAGATTCGCACTAAAAACCTGATGGTGGTTCAGATAAAAAAACGTAAGCACCACAGGGACCCCCAAATCTTGTCTACTCCTTCTAGAAAAAATTACTAGAAGAGAGACAAACACTATTTGTCATTTAAATAAAAATATATTGTATGTTAGCAAAGTTTATTAGTTATTTTAGTAATGTAGAAAAATTTACTGGATAGACATTAAACGAGTATCATCACTAAAATAACTAGTAAACTTTGCTAGCATACAATATACTTTTATTTAAATGACAAATAGTGTTTGTCTCTCCCAGACAAGGAGCATATGTAAACTATTCAAGAATATTATCTAAATGACATAATGTCTATCCAGTAAATTTTTCTACATTACTAAAATTACTAATAAACTTTGCTGGGATACAATATATTTTTATTTAAATGACAAAAAGTGTTTGTCTCTTTTAGACAAGAAGCATATGTAAACTATTCAAGAATATTATCTAAATGACATAATGTCTATCCAGTAAATTTTTCTAGAAGGGGTAGACAAGGTTTTGGCTGTCCCTGTGGTGCTTACGTTTTTTATCTATCTGAACCAAGGTTTTTTTTTCTGTGTAATTTAGTTCTCGAGGCATCACTTTTCAGAGCTTAATTTTCGCGAAAACAGTGGAAGATTATGTCAGGTATTTATCTGGTACTGTACTGACAACCGCAACCCTGCAAATCAACCCCTGCAATCGAATCGAAAATACCTAATAATTGCTTGCTTTGATGATGATGTTAAAGTAAGCATATATAGCATTTTCCTTTTACAGTTTAAATTGAAGTCTGGAAGTACCACTTTTAACTGCTTCATCACATAGCAACAATATACCTTTACCTACATAATAACAACGTATAAGTTTACAATAGATATTGCCTCATCATTTGCTATATATAGCTCTCAAATAAACTTTCGGGTAAGTAGCGAGTTCATTGTTAGGTTGAGAGCTGTTGTCTAGAATACAGCTCACTGTAGGTAGATGCACTACTTTTTCCTGTACGTTATTTGCGTTGCATTCAGATGCGCCTAACTTTAAGCTTTTCGTATAATAATATTTTGCCTTCAAAAGTTTTCCTACATTTTGCGGTTAAGTTATTTCTTTAGAATTTCTAAAGAATATCATTTATAGTAAATAAGATGGTGTAAATTTAAACAAGGGATAAAAAGTAATCGTTTTGAGTTTTCAATTCATAAAAGATCTTCAAATGACAAAAAAACCTTTATGTGCCATTTTATCATCAAAATACGATTTTGGGAGGTACAGGTCTAACTTTTTGACCAAATAAAATTTCAAAAGTTCTTCATGTTTTTCTTCAGAAGACTAATTTAAATTTTTTATGATTCAAACTACATAACGTTCTTCCAAACTTTAAAATGCTTCTCAGTCTGCATTTTTACATTTAAATAAATATAAAAAACGGAATATTGTTCATCTGTCTATCAGGTCAAATTCACTCAGAAAGGTTTTTAGATCAAAACTTAGAATTCATTACAAAATCGATGGGTTAAGATGCTGGGTGTTTTCTTAAGGTATAGTAATGTATAAGGAGGATGGTCATTACCCTGCAAGGGTTTTTTTTTTAATATAACTCAAATTGCTTCATGTTTGCTCAAAATACGTTTTGGAATTAATCAGACTTGAATTTTTGATACTACTTCAATAACCTAGCAGGCTCACATCAAAAATGTTTGTCAGATGATGTTAATTATTTTACTTTTGACTTAGTATTCTTGGGGATGAGGCTCCACCATTTAAACCATATTATATTTATTTAAAATTATTGTTTATTTCAAGTAGTTTTTATTATTATTATATTCTCTTCGATGGACTTAGCTACCTTCTTCAGGAACTAAAAACATGATTTTGGTTTCGATATCAACACAAGACATTTAAAATTAAAAATTATCTTTCAGTATTTTTGATTTTAAATGCATTGTGTTGTCATCAAAACCAAAATCATGTTTTAGTTATTGAAGAAGAGCTAAGTCTATTGAAACGTTGAAAAGATGATAATAATAAAGCTAAAAAAAAGAAATAATAAAAATATATTTATCGTCTAAAAGGTTGAGTCTCATCCAAAAGAAAACAAAGTCAAAACTAGTAAAAAAGAAAGTTCAAGAAAAAAAAATATTTTAATAAATAAAACACAATTAAATTCAGATTGAACAAAATACAATAAGTGGCTGAAAGAATTGAAAATGAACCAAAGCGAAAAGATAGTCATTTGGTGTATACTAGAAACTGACAATAATTTCAGAATTATTTAATAGTTAATTTGAGTAGTTATTCATTATTTGATATTGACAGTAGCATACTTTGAGTTTGACTGAGCCTGCTATGCAAGAATGAAGCAATTTGAAAACTGACAACCCTTAACAAAATTCACGCAGAATTAAAAACTGCAATTTGTGAAAATAAAATTTGAAAAAATCCCATTACCCTCATTTAAATTACAATAAATTCTCTATTGCGAAGAGGAGTAGACGTTGTTTGATTTACATATGCAATACATTTTGATTACTAATTGGGAACACACTGTAAAATATTATAAAAAAAATGGGTTGCATCAGTAAGTTAATATAAAAGCTAGTTATCACTAGCTTAATCGGTTTTTCTGCAAACTAACTTATCAGGGAAATATTACTTAATTAATTATTTATATATTTATTAATTATTATGAATATGAATCACTCCTACTAATGCAAATTGTATCGATTAAATACATCATTTTTTCTGAATGATACTATCCTAAAAGAATTTATTTCCCTTTATCCTAGTTTTGAGAATCAGTTATTTCAGATATCGAATGGCAAATGTGTCACATATTCTTCATATAACATCACATTCTACATGCCATACCCAATGCATAAATACAGCATCACTAACAACTAAATTTTAATATATAAGCTAATAAGCTCTAGGGGTAGGTAAAGAACTTTATTTCGCATCATTATTATAAACTATAACCCTTCTCTCTTAAATACCCCACAAATTTCCATGTTGTTGCTTATATACATATTTTATTATTGTTGCAACTTAAACTCAATTCGTACTTATCAATTTCATTTGTAATCAATTTAAATCAATCCAAGATTTTAATGATAAATGTAACTTTCTAAACTATTTCTAAAATGAAAACAAAATTAAAGTGTTACACTTTTGTCAGCCAGGCGAATATCAGGGACTTGTCTCTGATGTGCCGAACACCCCCGGGATGGAATGGTCCTGGACCAAAATATGCTATTTTCCTTCACTACCATTCAGTGTCACAACGGTTGCGCTAGCAGCAAAAATATCGATCCTAAAACTATTTTGTTGAGAGAAAATAATTAACATTCTGGTTTGGAAAGCATATATGACGCTTTTGAGCGATAGAGCTATTATAAGAGTATGTCGCGAAATAATGCCTGATTTTTATTAGTGGTATAAAGATTGCCACTAACTTTCCAACACTAACTGAACAGATTCTGTCGCATATAACGCAGGTTGATAGTCGCGTAAGTTAACAAATAGTTCTAAAATTTGATAGAACTTCTTACCATTAAAAACTAGCAGGTATAGATCATTTTTCAAAAAGATTTAAGATGTAATTGATAATAATTTAGCCAATTTAATTAGATCACCGGTTTAGCGCGGCTAAATTCTATCAGGAGCATCTAGAAGAAGCTCTTGAAATGCGTGAAAATATATTTTTCTGAAACAATACCCCCAATCATAAGCTATTTTTCCGTAACGATCAGTTTACATTTTTAAATAAAAAAAAAATAAATATATATAAATCCAATGCCTATGCCTATTCAAATTAAACAGGCTCGAAATAAACTAGGTTTAAAACATGCTTTAAACAATTTTTTTTAATCAAAACAAACCTGGCGACTCCCTTCGTCATTTTTTTTTTGCAAATACTCGTATCATATCTAAAACTTAACATATTACAGAAATATACTATATAATATACTAACCCGAAATGATTTTCCAGATTTGAAATGAACTAGCATAACATATGACGTTATAAACATTTACAACATTTTCTTTTTTCGGTCAAATGAATCCACGTAAGCTTTCTTTTAAAGAATCAATGTATTGCCACTGAAGGTGGGATCCTAGCATCCCGAAACATGTATGGTAATGTAATTCTATATCATATGGAAATATTTTGTGGATCCGGCGTATTTTATTCTATTAAACAAGCCGTCAATAGACTAAGTTGCAATGTTGAGTGCCATTATATCTGTAATAATATTCAAAACTTAACGTTTTAAAGTATCAGAAAACCTATCGACAGATTTATTACGTGGCACCTCTCTACTGAGACATTAATTTCACATATTTTTATTCGCATGATGGTAACATTGACATTGATGCTTGTTATCCTTCAACGTGAAAGCATTTTTATTAGTTGACAGCTAAGTGAAAAGTTACGGAGCAACTGAGCGACAGTTGACCGTATCACATCAGTTCAACTGAACAAATAAGTGAGGCTAAGCTGTGCTAATTTATCTCTATCTCTCAATTGTTCTACTCCTTGGTTATCAAGAATAGCCATCCGGCTGATGTAGTCTGCTGCAGCTGCTAACTTTTTCAGCATTATCCTTCCTCGTAACATAAAATCTGCCACTTTCATACACATTCATTTTCCTTTTAAAAATTATAGACACAGTGAACTGAGAAATTAACTCACAATGCTTTATAGCAAATGATAATTTTGGCTGTTAGTGCTTTATAGAAAATGCGAGTGAGGTTAGCGGTAGGTAATCATGTCACATGATCTGAGCTTCCGGACGGATAACGCCTAATGTGTAACCAATTTATCTTATTAATATTGAAACCATAATAACAGAAATGTTCCTATAGAAGGTTAATGACCCAAATGTGAAATTTTTTATCTAAATAAAAAGTGATTTTAAGTTTTAAAATAAAAAATGTAGGCCATATAAAGTAAAGTGAATTGGATATTTATTTACAGGACAATACAATAGTAGAGTAAGTTGAATATTTATTTGGAGGTCAACAAAATAGAGATATTTATACAAATGCTATGATTTGTTGTAGTTAGTTTTATTTCTAGATGTAGATGATGTTTATTGTCTTTGAAAACTAAACGTCGGTGAAGTGGTAGTTTTCTAATTAATTTGTAGTACCTATCTGCAATGTAAAATATAAAATTCTTCGGTATGCAATTAAGCCTTTGTAAATTTTCTTCATGATTAAATACATATTATTATTAACAAAAATCCACCTTGTATTTTTTTTGAAGACATATTTTGATAAGGCAAAGTTTTAAATGATTTGAGTAGTGGAAAGAAGGTAATTAGTTACTTCCTTTCGGGTCCTTTCTGAGCATCTTTTACACTACCTATATGGATTCAATTTCTTATTGTTGTAGTTACAATCTACCGTAGTCTAAAACAAATAAATTAGTAAGTATAGATTGGTAGTATTTTGGATGAATATATTATACGTGAGCATACCACGATTCTTATTTCAATAAATTTATTGCTTCTTCTACAGAATAAGGAAGCTATTATCATATGCTTCTACTATGGTAGTTTTTGTTTATCTATGTAGGATGTATAACCTATTGTGACAGAATCGTTTTCATGGATTAATTAATTCATACAAAACTGCAATCAATTTATTTACATTAGTTATACAAGAATAACAAAATACCTCAATATAATATCTTACCTGCCCCTAAGCTTTCTATAGTTCAAATTAATAATAATTATTACTAGAGAAATTTGCCAATAGTGGACAGTGTGCATGGACTAAACAATACAACAAATTATATTCAATCGTTATAATAGAAATGTAGGTAGATAAAATATTTAATTAAAAAATATCTTTCTCATTTAACACTCTTTGAGCCATCTGTTGAATATTTATAAAAATATAGTATTTTAGTATTATAGAAAATCAACAATTTATTTCGGGGTATTTAAATAAAGCGCAGGACAGGAGTAGGATCTCAAGTGTATCTGTTACACTATACATCATATCGGATTTGGCTAGAAATAATTAATATTAAGTATTTATAGAATATAGTTACCGTACAATTACCAATCTGCCTTTTGTGTAGGATGATTTTAAGTACGTTTTTTCCTTTTTTACACACATTTTTATAATTTAGCAAAAATTTATTTACTTAATATCACTTATCATAGTTGTCATATTTAATAATTTTCCATGCTGCGATAATATTTTCGTAAAAATAAAATGAAAATAAAACTTGCACTATTTAAACGTGTAGTTAATTAGGCATTTGCACTTGTGTGGGGTGTGTAAATACCGAAATCTATTTACACACCCAACACAAGATCAATTGATTTCGGTGTAACTCGAATAATGAGCACGTGGTGGGTGATGATGATAATTTCAAAAAAAGTCTGGCCGGAGTCATTGTAAGTATGTTATTTAGAGTAGTTTTCCATAAGAAGCACACACAACTTTTTTTTTCTAATGTCATTATTTTCGTGTAAAAATTGACCATTTGGGAACTATTTCAAAATGTTTCCCTACAAAGGAGCCTCACGAAAAGTAACTCACGATATTTTACAATTGTTTGGCTTGATTGGTTAAGGATTAGAGTGAAAAAGGGCTATCCCGTTTTATTATAGTTGAAAATAAAATTTAAAAAATATAGATAATTTTATAAATCACTTAAGTGTGAAAGTTATCTACACAGAAAAAAATCTTACTGTAATATCAATATTAGCGATATGTTTGATTGCCTCTATTTTGGTTTAATGACAGTAATACTTAATTCATTAGATTTCAATTCGGCCAACATTAAATATATACTTAATCCGACATTCCAGATATTATTGAAATTCAATTTCATATATGTTATGCACAAAACAGATATATTTTTTCTTTCAATGATTACAGTAATAATTGGCAACTAATATTGCAATTGTATTATTTCAAATATTGTTATATTACGATAAGCAAGAAAAAGCATTGGAAGAATATTATTTCTCTACTCGGATTATTAGATCTATATCATTGAATTAACAAAATCAAATTTTACTCGCTATCATATTCTATTATTTAAATAAACTAAATAATATTAAGCCAATACTTCTTATTGTTGGGACAACCTTAACTTATTATTGGGCCGGGCTAAATTCATCGATATATCGAAACACAAAACGTCGAGTATCCAACATTTTGCACTCATGCATGTATCGAATTTAAGTATATAAATTAAATAAAAACTGGATTTTCGTACTACCTACCCCACTTCGTAAATATTAGTTTTTGACTTAAAAAAAAAATGCTTTCATACGCCGATATCATAATAAAACGAATTCAAAACATTGATATAAAAACGTAGATTTCGGGCTGATGTATCGGGAAATTTTGGAACTCCCTGGTCACTAGCAAAACTTAAAACCATAGGTTATGTTACATTTATATATTTATTCTATTTGTGTGCCGGTAGCGCGTGTCTATATAGTTAAGTTCTATAATCTGCAATATATATTATGGAAGACTTCTTAAACGCCTCAGACAAACTAATTCCAATATTCTCCGGTAAGTTTTAAGTATATCTAATCATAAGTTTTTTACTATAAATTATTTTGTGTAAGCTTTTCGAACCATACTATTAAAGATCGGTCTAGCCAACAAATGATTTAAGAGGTACCTATAATGCATAATAAAAACGTTTTAACAAAACTATTCAGGGTGTTCCATTCAAAAGTTATGAATATTAAGCTTTTTATTTAACATTAACCAGTATAGCATGGCAGCATGGAATACATTTTTGCAACCTCAGATAACCTCAAAATTCAAAATATCCTGTTTTAACACGATGTAGGTATACAGTATACAAAGTACCGAGTGGGAGTGGGACACTATGAAGATATGGTAAAAAAGCACAAATACGATATTTGGTTTAATATTTTGTTAGTCGTACATGTTCAATGTTCATGTATTAGAATGACATACATCTTTTAATGTATTGTTTATTTTTTGTACTGTGATTATAGAGTAATATTTTTTTTATTACAATACATTGTATTATAGAATTAATAAAACTGTTTTTGAATAAAAACTTTCTTTTATTTCATACAATTAGTTAACGTGATAGTTTTATTAAATTAAGTAATTAATTTCTCTCCAGGATTATATATAAAATTGATTTAAAATGACAAAACAGTTATTTCAATACCAAAATATATTCTGTCTATAATTTCTGTATTCCCCTTAAAAAGTAATAAATGTTCTATCAACGATAGTGACACTTAGTCCAATCAATACTCTTTATTTAACTTCAATATATTCTTATAATTGAGGCATTTGATTGGAAGTCAATTAATTCTTATACTTAAAGCAATAAAGTCATATATTTCGCAATTAATCATATAAGTATAATTGAAAGAAATGTAGCTTTGATTGTGGAATACGGAATATATGCTATCATTGATTGAATGTGCATATGGTTCATGATATGATAGATTTTTCTCTGTGTAGTAATTCGTCCTGGTGAATATTAGGTTACCTCTCGAGATGTGTGGACTGTATACTCTTCACTCGCCATTAAACACGTTATATTTTTCTATTCAAGCATCTTACCATTGCATACAAATTATTATTTATTATTCTGTG
The DNA here is from genome assembly GCA_911728435.2 of Apoderus coryli. Classification (NCBI taxonomy): domain Eukaryota; kingdom Metazoa; phylum Arthropoda; class Insecta; order Coleoptera; family Attelabidae; genus Apoderus; species Apoderus coryli. Next base: position 33,596,564 of record OU452199.1, read on the forward strand.
TCGTAAAGTCTTTAACGCCGTTTAAGTAAAACCATTTAATTTTCATTTTTGCTGTATGAATTATTGCTGAAATGTATTTTAGTTTAGGTTTGTTTAGCAAATCTCTATATTGGTATTGCAAATGAGCTAATACGATTATTATTTGGTTGGAAATTACGTGTAATGCTCACTATAAATCCCATCAAATGCATGAAATTATTTGCGTTCAATAATTAAAAACTCATTTAACTTTTTGATTATAAATGTTATAACCAACGTATACGTAAAACATACCTGTGTTAAATATTTTCTGCATAATTATTATGTTTAATGTTCATAATATATAATTTGACAGTAATTTTATGTACAAATCTCAGGCAGGGTTTATTTAATTGACCGGTGAGAACGATGTTAAACTTAAATTGATTTTTTTTTTGTTTTTAAAGTTGTAATGCAATTGTATTGGATGTAGTATGACAAAAATTATAGCTCCAGATGCTTTCTGAGTGATTCTAACCACTATAAAAATTAAAAAAAACTCGTATTAAACCATTTTACCACAATATGCATCCATGGATTCACTAAAACTGACAACCAAAAACGTTTAAATTTTGAGTCAATACACCTCATATGTATATGGCACCCTAGTTTCATTTCTTATAGGAACTTTCTTTTAGTCATTATTGTGAAAACAAAGATCTAAAACACATTTGTAATTAAATTGTTGTAAAAGGAATGTAATTCTAATCTAGGTTGTGCTGCTTTTAATTATTATGCTTGGCATTAACTAACTCCATTAAAAGCTCTAGGTTCATTTTATGTATCAGAATAAAAAGCATTTTTGTTTTAATAGCAGCAGCAAACAAAACTTGACCTATTAAAAAAAAAGTCTCCATATATTTATTGACAACAGAAATATACAAGTTATAGCAAATGCGATTGTAGGTAGATATTATGCATTTGAATGTGTTTGAAAAACAGACAATAAAATAAAAGTTCCGCATTAAAAAGGAATTTTTATATTTCCGCAAAGCATGCACCGTTAAACGTAAAGTATATATTTTATTGGTGCGGTTTTACTATTGGTAGTTTTTACTAGCACGACTTTGGTTGTTGTGTTTTTATGAAGCCCAAGTGGCATTAAATAAATTACTCTAACAATTTCCGGATCAGCTGGTGCAATTCGCCGTAAATTGAAACTGAAAAAAAAAATCAAATTGACTATGCAAATTCTACCAAAAGGATGTTTCGAATGTGTAGTACATTTTGCATTGGTTATACAAATGTTACAATGTATTGGGTACGCTATATACAATAAAAATGTTTTTGTTTAAATTATGACCTTCTTTTAAGAGTCCCAATATAAAAATCCTTTTAGTCGATTGGAATAATACTACGTCTACTCCACAAATGAACGATTTATATTTGTCAACTACAATACGCTACCATACATGTTTCGAGAAACTGTGTTCTCATCATCAGTGGCACGACATTGCTATAGAGTTATAGTTACATTTACCAAATCATATCAAATATAGATTCATCCGCTGAAACAGAAAAAAATATTTTTATAACATACACATAAATGTAACTGTAACTCTATATGAATGTCGTGTCACTGATGATGAGAACAGTTTCTCGAAACATGTATTGTATTGTAGTTGACAAATATAAAGCGTTCATTTGTGGAGTAGACGGAATATTAGTTCAATTGAATAATGATAATAACTCGTCGCAATAATATTGATTTCTTTAAAAATATAAAATCCTTTTAATACACACCCGATTCCTAATCCTAATAAAAAGATAAACACATTATGTTGCAACAAAATACAACAACACACGCCACTGGTAGGTTTCGTAATCATATTACGTATGGTAGATTTATATTTATTCTTCTTAATAGCTTTGGATAGCTAAAATGTGTGTGTTCTATGTACCTAATTTTTCTGAGAAATATTATATGTTTGTTATTTCATCGATTGTAAACCTTACGTCTTTTAGGTAAAAAAGGACATTTTTCGATTGAAGCAATAAAGTGTCCCAAAATTCATGTTTATTTATGGGTTTTGGAAATATAAATAAAGATAATTTAGATTTGTCACATAAATTTGGCGCAGTCGGTAGGATTACTGCTTCACTGCTACTCTGTTGTTATGAATAACAATAACGATCTTCTTTGAGTAAAACGGCATTGTAGGTAAAGTTTGCTTCTATACGTACCGCAATGATACACTGAAAATAAAACAAAACAATATCAGTAAAAACATAACGATACATACAAATCTTACCAATTCTCTTAATTAATACGCGCCATGCGATAACTGCTCCTGGCTACTGTTGTTGTCACTTCGTCCCATACGTCGGGTGTAACGCTCGTAAACGTACGTTGTTTCTTACAGCCGCGTGCCCTTGTCCACGTCATCATCCAGAGTCGTCTTCATCCGTCTTTTGCTTCTCTGACTGCTCCTACTGGATCGCTACGTCGATATCGCTTGCTGTTCTTTGTGTTATGGCGTTTGTTAATCGTTACTTCGCTTGATCATGCTAAAATACTTAACTAGAACTTAAACTCAAACCAAAATTAGCATAAGGGTATGGGAAAGTAGGATTAAGGTTGTTATCAATGTATCAAGCACGTCGCCTATAAAAATATAAATATACAGGCTTACTTTTCTCACTTATAATAATAGGCGTTATTATTTGTAGATATTGTTTTGTTTCACAGTTTTAAGCTCGTTATTTATTGTTTCATACCGAGTTTCGAACTCGCTTTCCTCACTTGAATAGCATATACATAAATCTCACAAGAATGAATATTAAAGCATCGTCTCCGAAAGTTATATTTAAAAACTTCTTAATTAAGATTTCCTATTCGCGACGTTTTTTCATTCCAGCAACGTTCACTTACCTTGGTTGGAAATGTTCGTCACTCTATGATATAAAGAAACAAATATCATTCGAAAAAATATTATGTTTTTACGTATTTTCTTTATTTTAAATTATACAGTCTAAACAGAGCAAAGAGTTGACCTGATTCTGTAAAAAAAAAGTTACCATACCTTAATTATGTAAACTATTCTTTCAAGTAATTAATTTAAGGTGTATTAATTTATGGAAAAGCAAACCAAAATTCGTTGCACAAAATGTTGAAGCAAAATTTTCAAGAACTGAAAGTTACGGACTATCCGCTCCGACTGAATTTGCAAATAAAATGCTTCAACGCTTCTCAACGTTTCAAAACATTACGTTTAGAGGCGAAGCAAACTTAAACTTAGATGGGCACGTACACAAACAGAACTGCCGCTACTGGACCAACTAAAATCCAAGAGAGAAACATGAAAGACCACTACATAGTCCGGATTATTGAAGGCCGGCGAGGGTAAGCACTTACGGTAAACAGTCAACGGTATTGCCATATGTTACGGAACTTTTTGGTTCCCCAACTGCAGGAGTTTGACAGTTTGAATGTGGAAACATGGTTTCACCAAGAACCAATCGCTTGCGGTTCTCAATCAAGTTATTCCAGAAAAAATGATCTCTCGTCAAAGGCACCATCCACTGGCCTCGATCTTACACCCCTTGATTATTTCTTATAGGGATACCTTCAACAGAAAGCTTATACAAATACGAACTCTACTAGAATTGAAGCACAACATCCACACCGAAGGGGCCGTCATTGTAGCGGCTAATTTCCGTTTTCGGTTAGAAGAGTGCCAGCAGCCCAATTTTTTTATTGTATTTATAAATACCCGCCACCCTTTCTGGACACCTTGTATTGATACCTCGTCATGTTATGGTGTAAACTCTTTCACATAATGATATTACCAGCATAATTGTAGTGCGGAACGAATACTTGACCGATCAGTACTTATGTACTCGAATTTCGCAAGTAAAAACTAGCTGTAAAACTTTAACCGTTCATGTTTCTAAAACTTTGGTTAAATTACACATTCGGATACTTCTAATGTAACACGCTTATACATTTATTGTTAAGGGCTCACAAAAATTTTAGATATTTTGTCGAGATAAAGAATGAACGAGCCCATTAGAAGAGAAAATGTGCTAGAAATTCCGTTTGTAAATGCGGTGCAATTTGTGCTGATTGTTAAAGGCATTTTGAGAAGTAAAACACGTGTGCCATATCCTTATACCTGGTAACGATTGCAATTGCATTTTATATCAGGCACTGGGAATTCAAGTACCAAAATTTACGATGGAGAAGCGCAGATAGTGAATTACAATTGTTTAACGGAAAAATAGAAAATGAGTTTATTTTAAAAAAATATTTTTATTATGCTATCGTGGCTGATAAACTAGAATTTGTTCAACTTCAAACTCATTATCAAAATGATGCGCATTCGGTTTTGAGCGATAGAGATAGTTTAAATAAGGCACTAAAAATAATGAACTTACCATTTACAAATGGTATAAGTGTTTTAAAATTATATGGATGCTGAACGACAAAAGGATACCTATTTCATTAGGGACCTATTTACATTTGTTTGACTATTAAGCAATTTGTTAAAATTTTTGTGTTTATTTATTTCTAGTGATTCAAGAAAATCCAGTTTGTTATTTATGTTCTCTTTATGCAAGGATTTTAAACTTTTTATTGAATACGTGGTTGAATTCTATGAGATGGCTTGCATAATTTGAATTGTGTTATTTCTTAATAAAACTGTAGTTATGTCGATTTACGCTTTTAGAAAAGTTTCTTCCTATTTGCCCTATCTAAATCTGATCACAATCACCCACAGTTGATATACTCCGGATTTTTCTTTCTCGTCGGTTTCTGTTTTCTAATTTTTAATGAACTTTCCTAATGTATTATTTGTTTTAAATGATGTTTTATATCATTTTTACCTACTTAAGAGTTCTCAAACATATTTGCATTTACCTCCTGAGTATTTAATTATCCTGTATTTGTGAACAGTTTAGTTTTAGTTTGTTTAATGGAATATTAACTAATCTGTGGATCATGCTGTGGAATGCTGCTAATTTATGTTGAATTGGGTATTTTTTTCTATGTGTTGGCTTATGAAAAATTGTAAAGGGTTTTGTTAGAGTTAAATCTATAATACTCGTATATTATATATATTTGAATTTTATGTTGATGAGGATATTAATAAATTCAAAAAACTGAGCGAGTCCTCTTTCAGTTCCTACAAAACAGGCTATTATATCGTCTCCATATATCTACCAGTATACCTTCGGTATTGTTGTAAATGTTGTGGTTGAATTCGAAATAGTTTTGGTTGAGGCAAGTTTCTAGAGCTATTTTGTTGAACTATAAAATTTGTATTGTTAGAATTTAACAAATTTTATGTGAAGGGTATAATTTCGTTTATAGGTACACTTAGAAAAAGGTTGCTGACGTCAAATCGTATTGGTTTTGCATTATTTGGTAATAATGCGGTATTTTATAGCTTCTATGTGATAATTCGAGTGAGTTTTTTGTATTATATTTGGTGATGAATTCATTTTATCTGAAATTATTTTTAGGAGTTCTTTTTATCTGAAATGATTTTTATAAGTTCTTTCGAACGTTTAAAAGAAAAGGAAGTATAGAACGAGATAACCGATCTTATAGAACAACCTTCTTTGTGAGGCTTAAATATTGAGAATAATTTAGGAGTTTGTGGTTTCATGATATTTAATCTTTTTGAATCACAATCATTATAAGGAAGTTTCCTACAACATAAATACAAAAGAAAACTACATAAATTGCTAGATAATAAAAATATATTAAATATGGCGAAATAATTATTTGATTATCTTGAAAAATGACCAAGTTATTTACATTTTACTGTAACACAATAAAAATTAAAAACACGCGCGTACCATTCGTTCTATGACGTCACAAGTCTCCTCGCCCACAGCTCAGCGTATAGTGTAGTAAGAGATATGCATAAATATTACTAGAGCCAAAGATTGTAATACTAATAATAAAAATAATAAATAATTTGTTAAAATACGGTACTATTAGTATTATATAATAGCTATCTATAGACGAATAGAAGTATTAAGGACGTATAATAATTTTGACGATGGAGACGATTTTTGCGGGGTCAGTCCGGTAGCTTACCAAAGGTTGACATGGCCATGGATTTAAATTTTTCGACCGAAAATCAATTATATACCACTGCAGAGGTGTCAAATATTTCACGTATTATTAAATACCTCACCTAAATAATAAAATATTATTGCAGTTTGAGAAATAAAACTGCACAATATAAGTTTAGTATTTCTGAATTCTAACCAAACATGTTTCGAAAACTATCGAAAAAACAAATAATATTGGTTTTTATACTGCCCTGTTAATTCAAATGGCCGTAACTACAATTTTCCTTGAAATAGAGATATGACCAGTACACAGGGCAACAATGAATTCTTTATCCATATCTTTAACTTTGATGGCCGTATCTTCTATAAAATCCAAGATATATCTCGCTTAGAAATATAGGCGTAAGTGATTTTTCTCGATTTTTATTAAATCGAGAAGCAGCAACTACAAATGTTACTGATAAAAGGCGTAACTGCAGATGCGGCTTTTCCACCTAACATTTCGTTTTAGGCTGCTTGCAGTTACTGCCGCTTTAAAATATTCTAACCTATAATTTTTGTTTACATATTTAAATTCCAACGAAACTATTATTAATTGTGATCTGTTGAGAACTCTTTGCAAATGTGAAACAAACTCATTTGAAAAATGGTAAGTATAAATTTATTACGTATTTATTTGGGTATGTTTGGTAGGTAATGACTTAAACGTTCATAAAAAGATGCATACACGTACTAAACGGAGAAACACTATTTGCACTGTCATGCAACTAAAAACTTTCATGACCAAAAATATAATTCACTTATCTAGTCCAAGTCTCTGAAAAAGGAATTTATTTTTTTAATTAGACCATTTTTTTTTTAGAAAAAATCTTGTGGTTTGCTAGACTCTATCTCAATGGAATGGTGGAAGTTAAGTTCACCAGAGGTGTGAAGACGTTATCCTATAAAACTAGTTTTGATGGCCCAGTTAATGTTATTAATTTTTTAAAAGCTAATTGTCATAAGATTAGCATAAAAAAAACTGATATTAAAAGTGAACCACGCGGGATAACAGCTGAGAGAAAAGAAACAATAATCCAAAAACTTGGTCCCATAATTCCAGAGAATCGACTGAAATTCTGGGAAAGTATTTCAGTTAATAATAATCAAGAATCAATTGATGACAATTAATTGTAATAACTGTACGACACTCCCAACATTAATTTAGGCTACATAGGTTTTCTCATGTTGTTACTTACTAGACAAATTATAATTTTTTAAGTTGTGGAGTTCCATTTGTTTTTTTTTTTTTTGTTCAAATATATTACATCAATCATATTTTAGTTTTATTTATAAATCTGCATAAATATGTTTATTTTGTTAAACAGGTTATCAAAATATAAATTAGTATATTGTGCAACGAACATGAAATGACATATATTTCCTACGAGTATGATCATTTGCAGCACTCGCCTGCGGCTCATGACGCAAATCATACGAGTAGGAAATGGTCATTTCATGTGAGTTTCACACTATACTTTTTCTACGACTGTTTTAAGGCTTTTGAATAAATTTAACATTATTTTTAGGAAAATATTTGTTTTTCGAAACTTACCCTAGCGTATAAGCCTAAATACTATAAATTAGAAGTATTAAATTGACTAGGTGGTGTTAAACTAGATTCACTATCACTGTTTATGTGTTTTGAAATTAGCGAAATACTTAATTATAATTATTATTAATTATAAATACCAAAACTGTCAATTTGGTGTTTGTATTTTCGGCGTTGCTATGGTGATTTTTCATGCCCGCCGCTACTTTTGTCATTACCAGGAAATATTATTAATTGCGTAATAATATTTCCCACTAGTTACCTAGCAACTAGTGGGAAATATTATTACGCACGGGTAAATGATAAATGTCATTACAATGTACTACATTTTCAAATCATGATTGAACATATAATAAAGGCATTTAAAGACAGTCGTAGAAAAAAATATATTCCATTAAGTCATGTAGTTACGTCTCTTTGAATATAGAAGTCGCATAAACAATGTTAAATGAAAAAGGCGTATCTGTCAAAAGTATGATTATTTCTACTTTGTGTTGTATTATAATTTGTAATAAAAAAACAAGTACCATTTTAATAGCACTCATTAAAAAAATGCATCAAATTTTTCGAAAACCAGGACGGTCTACAAAAAAACAGAAAAATCGATTTTTCTCACGTTCAAGTATTAAAAAGATACGGCCATTTGAATTAACAGGGCAGTATAAGTTAGGCTGGAAGTTCTATTTTTTCATAATGATCTGCGCGAGGAAGCTTTGCAAAAGCAGACCGTTGTTACTTTTCTTCTTTTGTACTTTGACAAAGGTATGAGGTAAAACATGTTTTTATGGAACAGTCTAACTCGATATCTTTTCAGTATCCTTCTCGACCTGAAACAAATATTAAAAATTAATATTATCAACGTCGGCGTCTTTAATGTTAGGTAAACCTCAAGAAGTAATTTTTTTCTAATTTTTCCTATACTACATGAGAGTCACCCTACAACGTACTGCAGTTTTTGTCCGCCATTAAAGACACACCCTGTATATTTTATAGTTTACTACAAATTTATGGCTATTTTAAAGCCTGCTACTCATTTATTTATAAATTACTAGCAACTAGAAATGCTGACTGAATATACTTTTTATTTACCTACCTAATATTTTTTTTTTGTATACTTTATTGAAAATTAAAAACAACCAAAATAGATACTATTCCAGCGTTTCTAGCACAGTTAGATTAACATAGTACAATATCATAAATCTAAATACTTACATCGAAATGATCTTCGCAAGAATAACGAACCGATTTTTCCGACAAATGCACTCTTTTGATTACTTTGCATCACTTACCCCTTGTTTTTATCTTATGATACCCCAAAAAATGTTTATTGGGTGTAGTGAAAGTTCAGTTAGTACATTTAGGCACAACACAATATTTATAATGCACTTTTTTATTATTTTATGTAGTTTCCATGATGATATAAGACACTCAGTAATCCACAGTACTAATTTATAGGAACACGTCGGCGTGCGCTGCGCTGACGTCATCGCGTTGTCGGCTGGCCACACGCCGGAGAATTTGAAATTGGGAATGAAAAAAATCATAACGTAGGCATTTATGAAGATAATTTAAAAAATCTTTCACTAGGCTTTATTCCATGCTTAGTTTTATTTAATAAAAATAAAACTAAAAAAATGGAAACTTCATTATAGTTCTTTATCATAATATGTTGACAACATGCACATAAGGATAATTTTGTATATTTCTAAACTACAAAGTTTAGCAATATACAAACTTACCCTTATTTGCATTACTAAATAGCATCTTGTAAAATTTGATGGTTTCCTTGTAAAAAATTCAATATTTGACAACCTTTTATCTAGGAATCTAATGAAGTGGATATTTTTCAACAACATATTGAACCCAAAAAATTTAACAATAAAGTATAGAAAAAAAAAAGATAATTATTTTTATTATAGATACATAATAAATATTTAATGTTCGCAGAACAAAACTTCCATTTGATGCAAAAACCTTGTAAACTGTATATATTTTGATTATAATATATTAAATATAATATGAAATCAAAGTATGCCAATGCACTAAGTCTTTGCCTGTACTAAATGTTAAAATCAGGGACTGAACTGCTAATACACAACAACAAAATGAGTCAAATACACTCTACGTACAATAATGTCGAATAAATTAGAGGGTAGCAGGGTATAGCATTGCCGATGTTGGTACACCTCTGTAATAATACAGACTAATTAACACCAGACCACAAACTTGTTAAATGTTTACTAAATGAGGAACAGCTTTGATTGCTTTCGATTTCGTAGTGTAGACGTATCTCACATAAAGGTCGTCGTGTAATCAGCCTCTGTCAGTATATATTGCATAATTTGATTCGAAGTGATGGCAGGTATAATTTAAGACGTTGTTATGGAAACTATATTTTGGTCTATCGTGTATTTCCATTAAAACCACCTAGAACCCTAGTCGTTTGTTCATCAGACATTTATTAATTTGTTACGTGAACATGAGCGTAGCTCCTACAAAGCCTCTATTATTATTACATTATAATGTGACGTAAATTCGACTACGTACGTCCTAGCATTTTTAAAAAGCTGGGTACGACAACCATTTTTAGTAGTGAATTAAAGACCATTTGCTTGTTAACTACTATAAAACGCTAGCTTATTCACTCTAATCTTCAACCAAAACGAGTTAAAGTTCGTGCAGAGCAATTGTAAAATATGTCATGTGTTTTTACTTACAGTTAAATATTCAGGTTATGCGGTAGGTTATTTCTGGTGAGGCTTCTTTGAAGGGAAACATTCAATTCAATTCATTCAAAATCTGGCAACAATCAAGAAAAGATGAGAAATTCGGTGATGCCACACTTTATTTGAAAATTTTCACCATAAACATATTCCAGCACGTTTTCCTCAATCCACAAATTACACAATAGATTTACACATGGAACACTATTAGATACTTGATTTCCCAACAAATTTAATTTACTCAACTCTCAAAATAACAAATATTAAAACATTATTTTATCTAAAAAAACTCCTATTTTATACTTATTTGTATTTTACTACTATTCAGATGAACTAAATCTGACAGAATTATTTTTAAATGACACAAGTTGACACATATTCACACATTTGGCATTCGAATATTGATTTTTTACCGTCCTCACCAGACGGGCTACCATTTAATAATAATAAAAAAAGTTCAATGAACTGGGTCATAGAGATGCAAGAAATGTATCGATATATTCTATTCGATCTCAATTTCTTTTCAAGGTTGAAATATTGTCTCGAGGATTGCAACTAAGTCTATTGGCCGCTTGTAACTTAATAATTCTCTAGTGTAGCTATGTTGCATTGTATCAATCATAATAATGGCTTAACCGTTAAGGAATGTTTTTTGGTAAACATCTGCTATCACATACTTGGGTTTGAATTTCTAGGACAGTCAGTTTAAAAAGTTCTACCGCCATTAGTATTATGTAAGCAGATCAAAATTACCTAGATTTGAGAGAAAATTCTAGATATCTGCGATATCTCCTTAAAGAATAACAATAAGGTACCACTATTCTCATATCCAAGACAATGTCCATAATGGGAGAATCACAAATTTGAGGTTATAATTATTTTATATTGAATAACCAAAATGTTAATCGGCTTAATAACCCGGCTTCATTTTGAAGTGCTTTTTATAGAAGTTACAGAACGTTATAGAGTAGTTTTTAGAAATATATCTAATATCAATCCATGGTACAAAAAAAAACGTATTCCAAAATAAATTTTCTCTAAATGTGTAGTCAAAAGCTATGTACCTCATTCATTTTGGTTCAATGGTTTTTATTTTCAAGAAAAAGTCGGTAGTATACAGAGTGGATGTTAATATCTACCTTTTCTTATCAAATATATAATTGCTCTAACGTTTTCATAGTGCAAACGATAGATACATAGATTATTTATTGACGTCAATTATTATTAGACTAAAAACAAATGCAAACATACACGTAAATGAAGACTAACAAAACGATAGAAGCAAACATTCATAATAATTCACATTAATAGCATTGGCGATGGTAGTAGAACCAATACAATGGAGGAGATTTCGAAAAGGTGTTTCACTGTTGATGGTACCTACCTTATAGACGTTTTGCAAAAACTAAGCATACGGTTGCTTTGAAAATTTAAGAATATAATATATATTTGTTGTACTGGAACTTAATACCAACTTTTTTATTTCAAATAGAACATCCTCTTAATTATATTTTTGAAATCCTTATCTGCTTTGGATTATTATTTTGTCTTAACACTTTGTTATACGTCTTCAACGGTTTTTGAATCAATAAGTTATTTTCAACTTTTGATTTGGACCCAAACACATATCAGGAAAACAATTGTTTATTTTTAATGGATAATGTGACCAAATTTTAGAAAAAAAACATCAGAAAAGTAGCGGCGGGTAAGCGTTCTGTCAGGCAGCGTTTATCCCTTAAACTAGGGAGCTGCTACTCTGACCCCAAATGAATCCTGGGTAAGCTGGATACTTGGGACATTGGGCAATGGTCGCAGTACCCTAGAAGAGAAGGGCAGTTGTCTTCGGGTGTATGTCTGTCTCGAGTCTGAGGAGTAGGGGAGGAGTTACCCGTTGCTAGTCGTTTGACTTGTCGGTACGGATCGCCCTGTGTTATTTTTCGAGACTTAGTGATACACTGTCTCTCCCCATCTGTCAAATGATGCCGGGCAGTCTTAAAGATGTCGGACCACGGCAATGTGACACTAGTATTCGATTGATTAGCCCAAAGCAGCTGATTAATCCGAGACGATGTCATGCGCAGTGTAACCAGCGGGACATGTAGCTGAGCAGTTCCTTGAGGTGTCGGAGACGTGGTGATTGAGGTTACTAGTATCGGAAATTAGTTTCACGTGGGCCGGTGCCATAACAGGGGGCATATACTCTCTACATTCACTAAATATCGCTTTTTCCTTTCAGTTTTCACCCTAAATTATTATGTATTCTTGTAAACTTCCTTATTTACCTATACCTGCAGCCAATGAATGGCAAGTTTCAAAACTAAAGGCTTGCAATGGTCCGTACTTATCACCCCAGCCAACACTCTGATTACGCTATGTTGAAGTAGAAAAACCCCCCTAGAAGGATTTATCATTTGAAAATCAAAAGTTATTGTCGGAATTGACTCGTAGCACAATTTTGCTTCAAGGAAATTAACAAGTTACTCTGCCATATTCCTTGTGTCATCCGGTATATGGACACATAGTTTAGTTTTTTTCTACATGACCGAATAGAATTTACTGGAATTTCATCATACAGGCATATAAATTACCTAATGTAGGTACTAAATTTAATTAAATATGCAGGTCAAAAATTGAATATTTGCAAAATATTCTCTTTAATTTATCAATACTAGTATAAGCACACCTATCACAAAAAGTCAATTATATAATTTAATTAAACAATGGAACAAACAGTTTTAAAGAAAAAAACGTAATTTTGATATAATTGTTATAGTATTGTAAATTATCGAAACGTAATGCAGTTATTGAAAATATTTAAATAAAACGTCAGTAATATAACATTTGCCAAAATTATGTATCTCTGGTCATTTCTATTTTATCATATTATTATATTATTTGTAATTTCAATATATTATGATTATATTCATACAATGTGCCGTTATATAAATTCATTATTATTAATAACCGATAAATAATTGTATTTTGTTATAATGCATCGCGTCGAACGAAATATTTCAAAGCTATAAATATACTAAAATACTTTTTGAAATTTAAATAATGCACAGTTTATTATTACAGAACCATTCTGCGATGCGGTCACATAAATTTCAGTTTACAATAATTACTGATGTTATGCAAGTATCATTTATCACGTTTCTGAGGGTTTGTGGGATCGTTATTTAAGGCCTAGAACATGTATATAGTATATGTACGGGCATTTAATATCGGCCACCCTATTTAAATTTAAATTTGCCGCAGATAGGTGATTTAGGTGTTTTGATACATAATGCGAAAAGCTCGACCACCGTTGAAAGGTTGTTGAGCATGTCGTTGTTATGCTTGCATGAGATTGTGGGTTTTTGTTTAAATAACACTCCGAATTAGAGCTTTTACTCATTGTTTATTCATCCGTTGTGATATGTTTATTATCCTTATTGCATACTTTCGTTAAATTCACAGGAATCGGCCAAGCGACGACAAATCCATAACGCCACTTTGTAATTGAATTAAAAATCAATGTAATTAGGGTCGATTCCGGTTACAACGAAAAATTTGAACACGCTTTATCAAGATCGGATACATTTATAGTATGCTCGTTCAAGACGTTATAACGAAAAAGTATTATTCATTAGAAATAAAGTTATAAAGTTGTACATATTTATTTAACGTTGACTATTTATATTGCCAAGTTGTGGCAATTTCGCTTTTTGATAATGTAAAAGTCTAATAGGAGAATATTCAATTTAAGGGTTTGAGCAAAATCTTGACGATAATCTACTGTTAACTATTCCTAGAATTCCATTTGAGATTGTCCAGGGGAGTGGCTTACGGGATGGCCGCTAGCTACAGTGAAGACGGACGAGGTTAAAAGATGAAAAAGAGCGCCACGTGATTTTATTTTATATCTCGGGCCACAACTATTATTCACTGGTACGAAAACACGAAACCATCACAGTGAAATACTCACTCTCCAACACCACCGGAATAGTTATTCAAATCGACAGTTATGTCAAGCCTGCCAGTGAAACACGTTAAATCATCTATATCAATTTAATCATATAAACCTGTTCATTACATAGATTTTAACTGTATCATAAGAATAATCAAAGAAAATATTGATAATAGAAATATTATATACAAATTTTAATATTTGAAAACCGTTAAGTTCAATATCGAAATTTCAAGATGTCTACTCTATAAAATTCATTAAATTTGATCAATGTTCGCTAGTAAACTCCTTATATAATTAGGAACAAATATATAACCCGAAAGATTGCGATAAAATAACAAGCCGCATTCGAATGGAGGAGCATCGCGACGCATTAAATAATACAACTAAGCAACGGACGCCCCTGCCTCAAATTACCGAACGTGTACACGCGGAGCTCACAACAGAGACTCAAGTTACAACGCGCCGTGCTAAATATACAAAATATATCGAATATATTGTGAGGGATACATAGTAGGCACACGGGTGCCGTCCCAAAAATTCACATAAATAATTCGAAAAACTAAATGGATAAAACTGTTTTCCAAATTAAGAATATTTAAGAAAATGATCATAAGTATTAGAATTGGCTGAAGGCCACTGTCTGGTACAGTATAAAATTAACAAATGTAATACCTATAACATGGTCTTAATATTCATCATCATCATCATCACTCAGCTATAGTAGTCCACTGCTGAACATAAGCCTCTCGTTTATTTTGCCACTCTTCTCTATCTTGAGCCATTTGTATCCAATTACCACAGATTCTTTTGATGTCATCGGTCCATCGTGTGGGGGGGCGCCCTCTACTACGATAAGCTTCGTGCCTCGGGCGCCACTCCAATAGTTTTTTAGACCATCTTCCGTCAGTTCTTCTAGCTACGTGGCCGGCCCAGTTCCACTTTAAAGTTGTTATTTTTTCGATTACATCTATAACACCTGTTCTTTGGCGAATGATCTCGTTTGGTATTCGGTCTCTGAGGGAAATACCCAGAATAGCCCTCTCCATCGCCCGTTGGGTGACACGCAGTTTCTTTGCTGACTTTTTTGTAAGCGTCAATGTTTCGGCTACGTATGTCATCACTGGCAATACGCACTGATTGTATACTTTTCGTTTTAGACTGATGGGAATATCCGACTTGAAAACATACTTTAATCTTCCAAAAGATGTCCACCCCAAGCCTACTCTCCGGAGAAGTTCGCACGTCTGGTTGTCCCGTCCTATTCGGATCTCATGACCCAAATATTTGTAGGCGGTGACCTGTTCAATAGATTTGCTTCCAACAGTTATGTTTTCACTGGGGACTAGGTTTGTCATGACTTGCGTCTTTGCCCTGGAAGCATTGTATAATTTTTCCAACATCATGGACGCTTGATCTATACGGTCGGTGATAAGGACGATATCGTCTGCAAATCTTAAGTTATTTAATCTTTCACCGTCTATATTTAGGCCCATTTCCCCCCATTCGATTTTCTTACAGGCATATTCGAGCAGTGTGGTGAACAGCTTTGGAGAGAGGGTATCTCCTTGACGTACACCTTGTTCTATTCGGAATGTTCTTGTGTTTTTATGTAATCTTACACACGCCGTTGCTTTCTCATATATACCCTTAATCAGTGCAATGTACCTGTAATCAATTCTGCAGTCTGTTAATGATTTGAGCATATGTTGTTGGCTGATTGAGTCAAAAGCTTTTTCATAGTCTACGAAAACAAGGATGAGAGGTTTATTATATTCTGTTGATTTTTCTATAAGGGTCTTGATTGTATGTAAATGGTCATTTGTACCGTACCCTGCTCGAAATCCTGCCTGTTCTTTCGGCTGGTAAAAATCTAATTTTGGAGTTAGGCGTTTAGCAATGATCTTCATAAATAGTTTATACAAGTGAGATAGGAGACTAATGGGTCTGTAATTTGCTAGATTACCATTGTTCCCCTTCTTGTGCATTATTACTATAGTGGCGTTGTTCCACTTTGAAGGTGTCACTCCTTGATGTAGACATTCATTAAAAAATTTACATAGGGCTTTAATAACTATGTGTCCACCTTCCTTTACTGCCTCTATAACAATTTCGTCTTCTCCTGGTGACTTATTATTCTTCATCTCAGACACCGCCTTTCTTACTTCACAGTAGGTTATGTCTGGTACATCTTCAGAGCCCTCGTTCAGTATTCTTGGGATAGGTACCTCTTCTTCATCTGGTTTTCTATAAAGTTCTTCATAGAAGTCTTCGACAATTTTTACAATTTCATCCTTGTTGGTAGTCACTTGCCCTGCCTTATTTTCTAGTTTGCAGATGTTGTGTTTTCCCACTTTTAAATTTCTACGTAAAACTTTAAGACTCTTGTTGTTTTCAATCACTGTATTTATTTTCTCTGTATTAAATTTTCTGGTATCTTTTCTTATAGCCTTTGATATTTCTTTATTTAGTTGTCTTAGTTCCTCGTTGTTTGTGGTGTATTTGTTCTTTAGTTCTCTTCTTTTCGTTAGTAGCTGTTTTGTGCCTCTAGACAGTTTTTCTTCTTTTTCTCTTCTCTTTGGTTCATATCTTTTACGTGTCTCTTGCAATGCTGTACATATTTTTTCATTTAAGTTCTCAACGTCGGTTCCCAGATTTTCAATACCGTCTAAGTCATTTTTTAGAGCCTCTCTGTATTCATCGGAGTTATCTATGGGATTCCAGCCTAGGTTTTGTACTTTCGATAACAGCTTAGATCTTTCTCTATTTTTTTTTTTTTTTATTTTAATATTACTAAGCATTAAAAAGAAATATGGCTGAAGGCCATTAATCAAAAATTACATAGTCACTTACAAGTCCTTGGTAATATATTACAATTATCACACGATAATGATCCTTTAAGAAAGGCTACTGTTGTCCCAAACCCTTGGTAGGTGTCCGTGAACAAACGTTTAAACTTGTTCCAAGCGGGCGTGGTCGGACAAACTTAACCTCAAATAGGTCACGCCCCATACAGGCTAATATATACAGAAACCCAGCAAACAAGTTACTGGAAATAACTCTGCTGGTCCAGGAGTTCAATCAATAAATATCAACCCCTTTCCTACATTTATTTTTCCTTTAAATTGATATTCTCATACTTATATTAATTGTGACATGGTAGAGGTTATCTCCCTATATTTGTATTTCTTTTTGTGACAATATTCGTAAATACAATCTGCTTCATTGGCGATTTTTTTTATATAATTTTGAAAAATATCTATCACAATGTACTCGTATTATTTTAGATGAAATCCTAATTTGTGGAGGTAATATAAATGTGAATGCTTTTGGTACCGGCAATAATGACAGCTTCTCAGTTCATCATTATTTTACATGTGAGGTTCTACAGCGAAAGCTCCTACTTCTTAATCATGCATGTAAAATAAACCGGCGCTATTCAACTGGGAAAAATGGCATTGAATTTTATTCTTGACGTTATTGTAATAACATTTCTATTGAAGAGCATGATCACACATAAGGGCAAATTGTAAATATCGCTAGTATTAAAAATACTCAGCTTCATTTGGAACATGCGCTTTAAACATTTATTTCAGGTTTGTCAAAATAGCTATACTGTGCTGTAAAATTTGATTTAACCAATAAAATATAAAATAATAGGAAAATAAAAGCACAGAAATTTGGTACACTTTAATACTTTATTTAATGTAATCTTGCATTAAAACCCTGTTGAACAGGTATATTCTTATTTACAAATTCTATACAAAATTAAATCAATATACAAGAGCTTGGACTGGGCTTTCTTGGACCTTTGTGATTTCTAAACAGCAGTATATCAATTCCTTAAAACCTCAAATGTGGCTTATGCTGCAAAATATGCCTGAAAAAAACAAAACAAAAACATAAATAATGTACGTAATAGTTATTTGTTTTACTAGGCAGAAAAGTAGCAGATTTAATGCCGCGGCTGGTGTTTTATAGACGAGGCGTAGCCGAGGCTAGAAAAGCAGCCAAGGCAGGTTTTTCGAATGACTTTCCATTTTTCACAAAAAAAAGTCAAATGGTTTTATATAAATTCTAAAAAAAAACAAAATGATCGTATGTACCTATTTGTATAAAACCCAGTATAAACTGTAATTGTTATTATATATAGATAATGCGACAGTTAAATTTAATAAAAATGGGAACGGAGAAAGTTCCACATTTAAGGATTGTTCCAATTTCACAGTAAATATTTATAATAAGTAGCCAATTTTAAATATTTGTAATAGTTTTTACAATTTAATAAAACAACTATAGGAAACAACCCAGTATAAATTTACTCTAATAATTAAAATTGTAAGAATTGCTTGTTACATAAAGCAACAAGACTTTAAGTTATGTTGGAAATTTGTTCCACACTACCATGCTTTCACCAGACGGCCGTTTCGTCGATCCACGACTCATCAGTGGTGATCGGCAGGCAGTGTGACCCAAATTTCCAACATTTACAAAGAGCTTATACTAGCAGGAGAATTGATTGAGAGAGAGATGTTTTTGGCGACATCTAGCGTGAATAGGCAATATGCCGGGTGAAACACAGTTCACAAACGATGGCCGGACAAGAACTAGCAACTCCATTATATCCTATTGCCAACACTAGATGCGCCCGAATCCCCTAGCAGGGAGGCTTTATTTGAGAATTGCTTGTTACATAATGCAACAAGACTTTAAGTTATGTTGGAAATTTGTTTGTTGCTTTATGTAATACGCAATTCTCACCCGGCATATTGCCTGTTCATGACAGATGTCGCCAAAAACATCTCTCTCTCAATTAAAATTGTGTTTTGATTTACATTATTACCGGTATGTTGCATACCAGCAAGAAATACGCCCGCATACGCGGGCGGTAAAACTCTGTTTAAGTGCAGGCAGGCGAAAAAAATACTTTTACTCCCGACGGCAGCACATGTACAACTTTTGTGCCAATCAATTGCCAGTATAAGTCCACTTTTAATGACGTTCGAAAAAAAAATAAATTTCAAGATAAATACCTGTCAAGTTTCTCCCAAAACTGCATAAGTGCAGCTTTATCCAGATGGCGCTTAGTTCGGGACAACTGAATAACTGTCACTGCCCAATTTTCCACATTCGGATCAATTTTCATTTCATCATATTTCAAATGGAAGGCTGCGATTTTGTCGAATACCTCTACAGGCGTTTTCCAAGGATAACCTTTAAATTGCCAAGCTGGACCCATTACAAACACTGCTACAACTCTGGAACAAACACAAACATTTATCACAGTTGTTTGAATAAAGACTACGGATCGAATCCTGTTGATGAATCTAACATAATATTATATCAATTGATAAATAACATATTTCTAACCTGTCCCAATCGGCCGGAGAAAGCTTTAACGGATTATCAATGACACGATATGGAACTGTTTGACCTCCTTTCACTCGCTGTATCAAAACTTCATTGTCACGTTTACCTCCCATTGCCTTCTTTTGTTCTTGAGTGACGAATTTCAGATCTTGTAGTATGTCCTTTACATTGTACATTGACAATAACGAGTAAGTTCCTGCTGGTATAATTATAATAGGTGTCCGGGAGACACGTTTTTGAGGCATATCCGGTTGGGGTCGTGCCTGACTTACAGGTGACGGCTGTTGAGGTTGCGGCCTGGGCTTTGGCTGACCTTCAGTGACAGACTTCAATGTCATACCGTGATAGGTACCCATAGTATCGATTTTGAAACCTGAAAATACGTTGTTAGTTATAAAAAGCAGACGTATGAGAAACCAGTGTTATACCTTCAGTTTCGGCCTTTTCTCTATTGAACCTTTCTTGATCGTATCTGTTATAGACCGAACGCTGAGCAGCAGGCCGTAGAGGAGTCTGCCTAGGTGTAACCAGCGGTTGAGCTGGTTTAGGTCTCGAGCTACCTTCCTCTCTAGCTTTGATACTGTTTAACATGGATAGAATATTTTTGGCGAAAATTTTCTCACTTGACTGCAAGATAGTCGTCCTACAAAGTATTTTAATTCATTAGGTATTATTTTGAAAACAATTGTTATAATATGACTTACCTCGTACGCCACTGTCGTTCTCTGCTAATTATATCGTTTGTAATGTCTACATCAAGGTCTAAGATTGCCCTAATGTCGTATTCCTGACCAATATCGTCGTTACCTGCAATTAATCAAAAACGGTTAACGATCATATCTTTATGTCGATATCTTAATCTGTATTTTACCTTTGATTGTCGTTCTTTTTTTAACTAAACGTTTCGCTTTAATAGCCGCAATCTTCACAACTGACATAGCCTCACTAAGCGCCTTGATATTATCGACTGTAACGGAAGCTTCTTTAGGGGCATCAAGACGTGCAGCGAGTTTTTCTCGAACCTATTTACAAAAAATTTAAATAACATTGATGATAAGATGATAAATTCTCCTCTACTACCTTTTGGATGTGTGTATCTTCAAATCTCGGCTTCTTAGCAATACTTTCAGGTTCATCATAATCAGCCGATCTTTTAACTTGCGTTGGTATCTCAAATGGGGCGCTTTTATCGATTGCTGGACAACTTGCAGTCTCGCCATTTAGATATGCTAGTAAGTCTTTACGGTCAGGCCGACGTACTACTGGTATATTTTCTGCGGCTGCTTGACGTACATAGACAGGATGAGTTAGAGACACGTTTTTTAAAATAAATAACAGACACTCGAGTGTGTAGTATTCTTTGGCATCACCGTCTTTACCATAACTAAAATACAGATATTATTAATTATTATAGATACAAAGTTGATAGTATAAATTGAATTTCATAAATAAATAAATTTCATAAATAATGAATTACAGGTAAAACACCTCTACAAAAAATATTTGATATTAAAATAAATAAAAATACATTAACAGAATTAATGAGCAAAACAGATAAACCTAAATATATCACTTTTGGAATAACACAAAGAATAAATTGATTTACTTACCCATATATAGGATAGTTCGTCTTAACATTTCTAGGCCAAGAAAACTCCCCAAATATGATTTGAGCATCTCGTTCAATGATTTGCTTTTTGTTGACGTTATATTGTCTAAGTAAACTCAATGGATTCGCCATGGTTTATTATTGAATGTTTTTATTAAAGATATTAGAAATTGCTACCAGAAGTTTGCTACTAAATTAACGTGATAGGTAATAGAAACCGACACAACTAACGTTTTTCGTATGATTCGTATGTTATATACAGAATTAGGTACAAAACTTGACACATGACTTAAGTCATATGTCAAAACTTGACATATGACTTGAGTCAAATGTCAAGTGTTGACATATGACTTGAGTCAAATGTCAAGTGTTGACAAACAGGTTTACCAACACCACAAATATTGGTTCTGTTGCTTATTACGCAAATTAACTACTTCCCACATCTACCTAAATTTGTCTTTCGAGTTTAGAAGACTGTAACAATATCTTAACATGTTAAACAGGCTGTAGGGCTTCGTTAAATAAGGATGCCGAACATAATTTTAAAATAAGACTATTTATTAATACATAACTAAAAATTATTAAAATTAACATATTAAGATAACCACACAAGAAAACAACATGGACTTCATCTGTCATTTCAAATTTCTGACATATCTCCTTCAATGTTAACGTCAACTGTCTGGTCAGCACTGGGATCGTAGACACACTACACAAAAGGAGAGACTAAAATGTCTATCACATAAAGTAACATAAGACATAAAATATTTATCAGAAGTGACGTAAATCGCATAATTACATATGTTCATAATCATAATATTCATAATCTTAACATCAAAGTTTCTTAAACACTTAACATAACACATAAAAAATAATACTTAAAAATACATTAACGAAAGCATCTAAATAATAATAACAACGTAACAAAAATACTATTGGCACACTAAATCACATTTATCAGATACATAATATGGTTTCATTTGATCGGGGCCTACCACAGTATTAAAAGGATTCTGAGAATTTTCGAAACCTTCGATATCAGTATTTTTAATTTTTTTATTACATACAAAGTTAAAGCTTACATTAAATTAAACATTTAATATAAAAACCAATTTTTTGAACAATAAAGACGCTTATTATTATTATTTAGCGATGGAAAATAAAACATACATTAAAAAAATCGGTTGTGTCGCCCCAAAACTTTCCTGACAAGTTATAATATAATAAAAAAATGTATGGCCTGTGTGACGAAACAGAATTTTAATAATAATCATTATTTTAATTGTATTATTTTGCTTTCTGTATTATTGGAATCTTGTCATGAGAGACATTCAACCAGCGTAAGTATGGACCTATACAGATTAGCGTACAAATTTATTCATATTTGAATTTGAATTTGCTGTACCTAAATGGGTTCCACTGTTGCAAACGCTTGTTATTATTATTAATTGAACGTCATTACACGTCAAGAAACAGTAAAGTAACCACTTATTTTCAATCGTATGCGTAGTTTATTCAAAACGTCTAAGGTACCATCAACCGTAATACACCCTGTATACCATACTAACGTTGTACAATCCAGAGTAGAAAATGATAGTGTTTATGCAAATTGTACTTGTGCTGTTTTCAGCAATAAAAATAACAAAACTTTGCGTAATAGCGTCCAAAACAAAGTTACTTATAGGGACTAATTATTATTAGATATTCAATGATAATTGCGGATACTCTATTTTATAGTATAGCAACTACTCGTGTGAATTTATAAACGTTACAAAGATGATTACGGCTTTTAATATAAACTGACAGATTGTAATTATTTTTAATTGTTGACATTATAAAGAGCATTATTTAATATACCTACCACATGAAAATGCCTTATCTACTCATGAATTAAACTACATTCAGTTGTGCAGATAAATTACAAATAGCTATTTCTAATTACGTAAGTATATTCTGCATCCTTAAAGCAAAGATTAACGTACATTAATTTTTGCTTAAACATTGAATACTAATATATTATTTCATTTATTTAATGCAAAAGAGAGATGTAAATGATATACACATGCAGAAAAAGGAAATATTTTGTTGTTGTTTTATCTCTCTCTCATGGTAAAATGGTTTGAAATATCCTACTACTAATAAATTTTAGCTACCGAATTTCATTATACACTTTTGAGCGAAAGTCCAAGATTTTATGTCATGTAATGGGTTGCGAAGAAACGCTCAGTTATTGACGCCTAGCACCCCCTTTTAACCAATAGCCCTTCAAAGTTTTAATAAGTACTTTTTTATTCTTAAACGATCTATTCATTCATAATAAAGTATATGGTTGGCATATGGGCTCCAAACGCCTTCCTGTGATGATGTCATGAATCAGTCTCATGTCCTTTTGTATCAGTGTTGTTGAATAACTGCGTTCTGGTATAGTACCTACACTGTAAACGTATAGTAAACCTAAATCTTTACTTTTTTATTGCTAAACATAGGACAAATACAATTCGCCACTTTGTAATTGAATTAAAAATCAATGTAATTAGGGTTGGGTCCGGTTATAACGAAAAGTGTGTTCACACTTTATCAATAATTAATAACGTTTTTTTTTCTTAGTATTATTGTGTGTTGAATATTGTATTTTATATTGTTTATATTTTATCCTTGTATTTTATATTTTTAATTTTGCTTACTTATATTTTTTTAATATCGTTGTATCTTTTTCCTATTAATGGGTTTCTGACCTGTTGGAAATAAAGGTTATTATTTTTATTAAGATCGGATATAGCTATAGTTTGCTCGTTCAAGACGTTATAGCGAACAAATATTATTCATTAGAAATAAAGCTATAACTTTGTATATATTTATTTAACGTTGGTTATTTATGCTGTCAAGTCAACATCAGTTTTGAAATTTATTGAGTATGTCAAAGGTTTATTTCTACAAAATAATTTTTGATAGCAACACTTAAATTTTTGAAACAAGAATACTATAAAATATAAGGAGATTACAGCAGAAAACTTTTGCTTTGACGGCAATTAGAGTACCGAAAATACTTTGTTAAATTAAATTTACGTTTTTTTTTTCAAAATAGTACCTAATCGTAGCTAGGCGTAATATTATCACCTTGCATCATTTTGATTTTGCTTGCTTTCATAAAATCTGCAAAAATATCACTATCCAACTGTAGATACTGGAGGGTACATAATAAAAAACTAACATTTCCTCTTTGTGTTTATTTGCTTTTAGTATTCATTATACAAGATTTAAAACTTTTTAAATATTGTTGCAAAATTCCTCAGTTCTTCGTGCAATCACTTTCTAATATACATGGACCATCGATGTATGCTCTAATATAATCGGTTTTACAAAAGCAACCTTCAACTGGATCAACTATGCATTTAAATTTAATATCGCACGTATTTTGACATGCTGGTCCTTCAGGATTGTAAACCTCATTCTCACCACATATCGTTTCTACAAAAATAATAATAATTCTCAAAAATTAACTTATAGTGTTTCATGGAAAGTCAGACAGAGTTATTTATTCAAATTCGTCCAATATAATGTACATGTCCTCATAAAAAGTAGTCACCCATCCACCTGTTTGGGAAATATTTGTTAAAAAATCCGAGCACGTGTAAACCAAAATGGGGTGGAGCTCCGTCCTGTTGGAAGAATGTACTTGGATAATTTGGACCTATAAAATTAGGCACTATTTGAGTTTCGAACAGCTCTAGTTGAAAGATTGTTTCAGAAATTATTCTTAATGAGGAACAAAATTTTCAAAAATTCCCACTCTCTTCATTTATTTTTTTGATCGTGGCCTATCTCTCAAATATCCTGCATCTTCGAAATGTCGGATAGTTTCCAGAACAATGGCCTTTGAAAACAGATTTCTGTTTGGCAATGCGTGATTAAATACATTTTTAACCTCTTCGTAAGATCTCACCCTATCGCCGTATGCTCTCATCATAAGAATTGTAATTCATTCAGTTTTCCGATATACAAATGACAGCGTTTTTATTCTACATGAAACAACAATCAAAAATGAACTGATGTTTTATCTTTTAATAAATTAAACACAATTTGTGAGAATTTTCGAAACAAGACGTTATTATCTAAATCAAAGACGTCTGCTCCACAAACCAGACATGTTTCGGAATACAATTTATACCATCGTCAGTGGCATTTTATACAAATCTTTCAGGTTACATCAATTTAAACATCTACATAATTATACATTTTATGGAAAAAAATTTGGGAAATTAATTAACAGATAGAAAATAAATTAAAATTAACATAGTACGTCATAACACGTTCTTCTGCCACATGCGCATTTTTTCTTATTTATCATCATCAGCTATTTAAATAGAAATTGTTAAATTTTCTTTTAAGAATCGCAACCTAATTTTGCTATGTGAATTTAAATTTTTTATCTATCTGTCAATTCATTTTCCAAAAATGTTTCCATAAAATGTATATTTATGTAGATGTTTAAATTGCTGTAATGATGTAACATGAAAGATTCGTATAAAATGCCACTGATGATGGAACAATTTGTATTCTGAAACATGTCTGGCTAATGAACATCATCTGTAAGAAGTTATATAAATATATATTTGAATTTTGTGGAGAAGACGTCTTCGATTTAGATATAAATCCCGCTCCTCTTTGAAAATGGATTACTTCAAACAAGATTATGTTATTTCTGAAACTACCTAAATTTCTAAAATTCATAATTATAGTAAACGGAACATATAATCTATAAATAAATAAAATAAACAGGGTGTTACATTTAAAAATGGTTCTATTTCCAGACAATCAAATCAAATAAACTTACCTGAAGAACCATAAGATATCAGGTTAATGACGAAAATAAAATACAATGCTGCCTTCATTTTTATAAATTTGCATACATAAACACAACCTGCTAACCAATTATTTTTTTTTTCATTTATATGTGCTTTATAGCCATTTTTTTAAATCAAATGTTTTATTTTCTTATCTAATCTTTTAAAACAATGCTAATGAGTATGAATAGTGAGGTGTATTTTTTTATTATATACCTACAAAGTTAAAGTTTAATTAATGTAAAAATTTAATATGAAAACCAATTTAGCGGTGAAAAATAAAACATACAAAAAAATAGGTTGTGTCGCCCCAAAACTTTCCCGACAATCTATAATACAACAAATAAACTGTTGCCTTCGAGGCACGAATAGCTCTCCATAGTTAAGTGTAAAACTAATAATTTTATGACTTTCTGTCATTTATCTAAAATTTATATATATTTTTTTTGTTTTAGACATCAGCTATTTTTTTTTCTATCGGGTTT
Source organism: Apoderus coryli (assembly GCA_911728435.2). NCBI lineage: Eukaryota > Metazoa > Arthropoda > Insecta > Coleoptera > Attelabidae > Apoderus > Apoderus coryli. Next base: position 33,623,180 of record OU452199.1, read on the forward strand.
TGTTCCTTTTTCTTCTCTTTGGAGGCACTATTTATACGTACATATTTTATATTTCAGATCTTCTACGCCAAGTTCTTGTACGCAAAAAATTGATTTTTTTTTATTATAAAATTTATTTTGCCTCCTTTTCTACTATTTACGAACAAAATTGTTATGCTGCATGTTTTAGGTTATCTTATATCAAAGCTATATAGGTATAATTACCCAATTTTTCCGTTATATTTGGAATTTTTGTTTTCGTTTTTGATCCTTTTTTACACTATTTTCGAACGCCTGTGTGAACCAGTTCATTTATGTAACATTTTTTAGGTTATGTTCTATTACAACTATGAAAAATCATTCCGTATTTCGAATAAGCTTAGGAAGTATATATTTTTTTATTCTGACCCCTTTTACACTATTTACGAACGCCTATGAAAACAAGTTATTTATAACACATTTTATAGGTTATATTCTATCAAAGATATAAGTAGCTAGTCAATATTTCTGCTATTTTTAAGAAGTACGTTTTTTCTAACTTTTTACCCCATTTTACACTTTATTTGTATGTCAATGTGGTCTAATTGTTTAGGTTAAATATTTTAGGTTATACTTAATTAAACTCACAAAAAATTAATCAACATTTCAGATAAGTTTAAGAACTATGATTTTTTTAATTTTTAAACCCTCTTTTAACCCCTTGCCTACGCTCAATGTTAATTCCACCTATAAATATCCTGTAGTATTTTCGTACCAAATATGGTTAAAATCCGTTAAGTTGTTTTTGAGTTATCACGGATACACATTTTTTCTTGCCATTCAATAGAATTTTCACGGACGCCTATGGAACATTAATTTTTGTCGTGTATTTTTAACACCAATTCAACTAGTTAAATATAAAAAATTTTTACATTTTAAATATTTTTTTTATTTTACCCCCGTTTCTACTATTTACGAACGCCTATGTAAATAAAAATTTTATGCTGCATTTTGTAGGTTATCTTATATCAAAGCTATATATAATTTGCCAATTTTTCTGGTATATTTGGGAAACGTTTTTTTTTTTCGTTTTTGACCCTTTTTTTAGAGTATTTTTGAACGCCTGTGTGAACCAATTTTTTTATGGAATATTTTTTAGCTTAGATTGTATCACAACTATGAAAAATTATTCCATATTTCGAATAAGTTTAGGAAATATATATTTTTATGTTTTGACCCCTGTTCCACTATTTACGAATGCCTATGAAAGTAAGTTATTTATGACACATTTTATAGGTTATATTCTATCAAAACTATAAATAACTAGTTAATATTTCGGCTATGTTTAAGAAATACGTTTTTTTTTAAATACTTTTTACCCCATTTTACACTATTTTCGAACGCCAATGTGGTCTAATATTTTATGTTAAATATTTTAGGTTATATTCAATTAGATGCGTAAAAAATTATGCAGTATTTCGGATAAGTTTAAGAACTATGAATTGTTTTAATTTTTAAACCATCTTTTAAACCCCTTGCCTACGCTCAATGTTTCCCAAAATCTACTCAGCTCCTTGCCATGTCCAATAGTTTTTTTGTACCAAATTTTTTGCGTTTTCGTGATACAGACAGACATTTATTTATTATTCATTTAACTACTTATTTATGTATAAAATTAACAAGCATGTTCAAAACCCCTGTATACCACATTTTATCCATTTCTTGCGTCTCTGGCTAAAGATATTCAAAAAACTAAAAAAATTAAAATTCAACAACCCGTAACTTTTAACCGAAGGCCTTGCGGACCCTTGTTCATGGGAACTTTTAATCTTATTTTACTGGCCTCTATTGTGTGGCACTATGCAATGTACTTTTTTCTATGTCACCCTGTATATTACATATATGATATGGAGAGCTATTAATGTATGACCTGCGTAACGAAACAGAATTTTAATAATAATTATTATTATAATTGTATTAATTCTTCATCATTTCCAATAAACTTTTTTTTTGCTTTCTTGTTTTATTGGAATCTTGTCATGATAGACATTCAACCAGCGCAGCGCAGAGTAAGTATAGACCTACAGATAAGCTTAAAAATTTATTCATATTTGAATTTCCTGTACCTAAATGGGTTCCACTGTTGCAATCGCTCATTATTATTATTAATAATGAAACGTCATTACACGTCAAGAAACAGTAAGGTAACCACTTATTTTCAATCGTATGCGTAGTTTATTCAAAACTTCTAAGGTACCGTCAACCGTAATACACAATAAAATATCAAAACTTTGCTCTACGTACACGTAAAAGCGTCCAAAACAATACTCATAAGGACTAATTATTATTCAATAATAATTGTGGACACTCTATTTTATATTATAGCAACTATTCGTCTGAATTTACAAACGTTACAAAGGTGATTATGGCTTTGAATATAAAAGTTATACTGACTAATTTTGGTTATTTTTAATTGTTGACATTATGAAGAGCATTATTTATTCTGCCACAGGAAAATGCTATATCTACTGATGAATTAAACTACAGACAGTCAGTTGTGCAAATAAATTACAAATAGATATTTCTAATTAGGTAAGTATATTCTGCATGCTTAAACTTATTAAATTCGGGACAACCGTCGCAGCCTTCTTGAATACTAATATATTATTTATTGAAGTAATCCATTGCAGAAAGGAGCGGTAATTATTATTGGAAATGAAACAAAGTCTGCACCACAAAACACCATATATATACCCGTTGAAACAGAACGAATCATATCAGAGATGTTTCGGGACCTATAGTCCCATCATCAGTGAATTAAAAATACAAAATCTTCCCTTATAAATTTAGACAAGAGTTCAAACGCTTATACATATCTAAAGACAGATTTAACAATAATTAGATCACTAGATTGAATCAAACATGTGAGGTATCTTACCATTTTGTGAAAAAGTTTTTATATAAATTTAAGAAAAAATTATTAAATGTTCATTACATATTACAATTAAAGATAATTATCAGTAGCACTCTAGCAAGAGTTAAAGACATTTTCTTGATAAATATCATATTAATTTTTAAATTCTCCGAAAAGGAATTAAATTTTAATTTTACAATCTGTGTCAGAAATCTGGAGAATTTGGAGACAAGAGGTTAAACCTTTGACTAGATTAGTCAAAGGGTTAAACAGTTATATTAAAATTTGAGGTTAGAATTTTATATGAACGTAGATAAATAATATATAGTCAAAGCTAGATCGGATAAAACATGTATAAAATTCAACTGATATGATAAAATCAAATGGGACACACTATGATACAAGATAATGGATAAATTGAAGCATATTCGTTAGTGGAAGATTATTTAATCCTAAATTTGCCGCATTTTTTAGAGTGCTTTTGAGTTGCTATTGTCGCCCCAAGTACAATGATGTGCCACAGTGGGGGTAACATAAGAAATTTTTTGAGAAAATTGAGATTTTTGCCTCCTTATACACTTTTGGATGTGTCGCTTTGTGATTAATGAAACAACGAAAATATCTAATTAATTTTGTTAATGGGAGGACTATCTAGAGAAGTTGCTCAAAGTGGGCACCGTTAACCGTTCGGCAATTTTGATGCTAACCTTTTCACAAACGGGCGTTGCAGGTTTTTTATGATCTCTGGAGTGATTTGCATATCGCTGTGAATGCAGTGCCTTAATTCATTTAAATGATGTGGCCTATTCAGGTAAACACGGTTTTTGAAATGTCCCGATAGAAAAAACTCTAAGGGGTTCGAAGCGGGCGATCTCGCTATGTGGGCTGAACCATAACAAGGTATAGTCCGATTCAAGGTTGAATAGGCCAGACGCGCATTTGTTTAGTACAATAACAGCAGTAACGTAGGTCAAAATACTAAAATTGACTTCGTTAGGAAAACTGGCAATATTTCAAAAATTTATATCTCTATCTATATATATCTCAAAAATTACCCGCCACATGTGGCACATTATTGTACGACAGCAGCAACTCAAAAGTGCCCTAAAAAATAGGGGTTGCAATTTGAAACAAACATAACATAGATGGTGCTAAAGTACCCTTTCGAAAATAATCGTCCGTTCCGTTACTTTACAGACACAATATATTTCTTTCTCAAGTCGTCTTAATTTTGTAATGTTTTGCTGTATTCATGGCTGAATCGTAAGTGAGCTTAAAATAACTTTCAAAATGTGTACAGAGCTTTCGTGAGTTTTTTAGAAAGGATCATTTTTAACAAGACCAAACGAGAAGTTAATTTTTTGTATGGAGGGCCTCAGTTGAATGACGATGAGTTGTACATAAAATTTTAATTCATTATACAGCTTGCAGATAACAAAGACCTCTGCATTTTGAAGATAATCCACAAAACCATTGAAATACATAAAGCATATAGTTTGTCTTACATAATATTTATATCCAATACATAATGAACGCTTAAAAAGGATTCATTAGTGTATTTTTCAATACCCTAGGGATATGAAAGCAGCCTAATTATTATGACTTTTCCATTTTTTTTGGTAATATGTTCGTAATTATCAATGTTATGCAAAAGACAAATAACGAGTAGGAAAATCGGTCTCCAAATTTGCTCCAATGGCTCAGCGTATATATGAATTTTAGTTTCCCTTTATGGTGCGAATAAGCTCTACTTGGATGTTGTTTAGTCAAGTGTCCAGCATTAGATTTCGTTTTTATAAAAAGGAAACTTATAAATAATATTACTTGGTACTTCGATGGGTGTTCTAGGTTGTGTTTCTTTCGAAAAATGTTTTCCGATAGCGTTTTCATTTTTAAAAGCTATGTGGAGCCATTGTTAATTTCTTGCAGTGAAAATGTAATTATTTTTTGTAGTCAATTTAAAATAGCAGCAGTTATAGCGATTAATGCATGTCAAAATACTAAAATTGACTTTAGACTCATGTAGCACATCATTGTACTCAGGATGATAACAGCAATTTGAAACAAACATAACTGAGATGGTGACATCGCCATGCGACAGATGGCGTTAAACACAAATTAAAACTTTCTCGCGTTTTCTTTTAAAAATGAACAATTTTGAAAATAATCGCCCCTTCCCATACTTTACGTCGGACATCCTGTATAATTTTCAATAAACCAAGCCCATTTTAAAATGCATGGGTTTCCTGCACCTATTTAAAAATGAGAACAAGGTAGATTTTTCCCTGAAAGCTTAGTCAAATTTTTCTCTTAAAGATTTTGTTTAAACAGGAAACAAATTTAAACTTTAATCACTAGTATTCAAAACATACTTAAAACTTTAGCTATAAAACTGCATTTTTATTAAATACCCATAACAGTTTCACAAAACTTTAACATCCACTAGGTAGAATTGTTTGGTAAACTTCAGTTTCAGATATACGTTAGAACTGCAAGTTCTAATAGAAAAACCAGTGAATGCTACATTAAAATTCTATATTTCACTAAAGTTTACGAAATTTATTTAAATTAGTTTTTCAACGTTTACATCCATAACAAAATTTATTGTATTTTTCAGGTCGCCAATATGGCAACTGACCGAAGATGGCGGATTGTTCTTATACTATGGATAGCTCCACTGACTTTTTCATCTTTCTTAGGAATCGGTAAGTGAAGTAATGTATAATATAGAATGTTTTACTTATACGATGTATACGAGTATATTAAATAATTCAATATTATGCTTTTGGTCGTTCTAAAATAATGGAATTATTTCTTGGACACGAAACGCTTGCCTACTCACCTGGCCAAACTCACAAGGATAAGGCATTCCAAATTGCAGACAGCTTGGTAAACATCCCTTAACCTTTACCCCCTCCCCCTAATAAAGAAGGTCAGCTCACTATACATTTAGTTGGGAGATTCCCAGAGGATCATAGACGACACGAACCGGATACCAACATAACAAGGCTGAACATTAAAACAATTTTCGAAGCAAGAAGCCCCAGGATCCCCTAGTTTTATAAGCCCACCAAACTCCCTCACCTCAGTCACACACAAACATTGATAATATGTGTTATAAATTTAAGAATATATGGAATATTATAGGTATTATCAATAAAATTATAGTTTTTCTTCGATACAATCGGTAGTTATTTCAAGTTAGAGCTTAGTAATTTTAATTAAAAGATTTACTGAAGTTCAAATGTCTGTGTTAGTCAAATGAGCTCTTGTGAGAGCGACAGATAATTATAATAGGAATAATTTTAATAAGCATGGAGTAGAATGATGCCAGTTCTCTCTCGTTTCTATTAACCATTTTAACTACTATAAATATTAACGAAAGAAACAAAAAAAAAATACTTGCAATCATTGCAATGAATTTTGAAAAAACGGAAACAAATAATACCATTGCTTTTAATTTATGTACCAAATAACTTACGGCATGTTCAGAGATTTCATCTGCATTGTTCAAATATTCAACCAATTAATATCACCAGTATTCCAACTGGAAAACCCTAGGTTACATCTACAGGGTAAATCGCCACTAACAGGTTATTATAGGAAATCTACTTCGATATTTTAATTTTTTCAACTGTGGCTACATTATGAAAATAGGACCTATTATTTCTTAAAAATGTAGTGCTACATTGCTAACAGATGACCAATTTGTTAGCCTCCGCGTTCTCCAGACAATTGGTTTTTATTTCAGGGGGTCTTTGAAGAACAAAGTGCGTATAACAATCGTTACAATAATGTGAAAGATCGTCAGATAGCGATAACGAATATCATATGTATTGCCGATGGATGTTTTAGAGGCTACATGAAAAGGTTTTAAGTGAGCTCAAAAATGAATTGAACAAGAAGGAGATATATTGGAACATTTAATAGGCTAGTTAAAATATGTGGTGAGTTAGAAAAAATTAGTAACAAGGTAATCTCTGCGGAAACTAGTAGTTAATAATAGTTATTAACCTTTTCAAAGTCGGAATTTGTCGCATTGGCGGAACTTGTAAAAAAATGCCAGCCATATGACTCTTTTCGAATTTATTAATAATTTCATAAAGTATGCATTATATCAGAAAACCTCAGAGACCTTTTTCATGGAGAAATAAAAATTACCTATATAACAACTCAAAAAGCAACTCAAGACATTGGCCAGAAACCAAAAAAGTTATTGAATTCTATTTGATTTGGCAATGTGAGATTTTTTAAATTTTGGATAATATCTGCAATTTATTTATTTATTTGTGTGTACAGAATAAAATACTACATTAAATGGAAGAATGTAATAAATACAGCTTACACCGTAGCACTGACCACATTTTACAGAGTACTTTAGTCCAATTTATCTGCGAGAACAAGTTTTCGAGCAATTGCTTTCTTTACTGGGTGAGCTTTCTTTTAGACTTACTGGTAGAAAGGTTACTTCACCAAATATTGCGAATCTGGTTCTAGCTACAGCTGGTCAAGAACACACACAGTACATGTTCCATCGTCTTATCATCCTCCAGGCACAATGGGCACTCGAAGTTTTCCAAGAGACCCAACCTCGAGAGATGATGATTCAAACGACAGTGACCAGTACCAGGCAGAGCAGATGAGATCTACTCATATCCAACAAATCCCTGGCCCTTGATTTCGATGGGTTAATGAACTCCTTCGAATGTACCGAACCTGGATGATTTTGCCAAAAGTTCTGAACTTTTGTCGTCATCCAGGCATTAAGTATGTATTTGGCAGTGCTAAACGCTATGCCAGTTGCGGGTTCTGGTCCGATGCATTCTCCTTCAGAACCTTCTCTTGTAAGGGAGTCACACTGACATTTATATAACTAAACTAAGGTACCTTAAGCCACTGATGATGGACATATGATCCGAAACATGTCTCACTGATATTAGTAGATTTCAACATATACAGAGCGTCTCGAAATTAACTTAAAATAATTTAAGGGACATTTTACAAGCGAAAATAAGATTTTTTTTCTCATATCGAAAAATACTTCGTTTTTCAGATAAGTACAAGGTGTTATTATTTGTAAATTCCTGACGATGGATTTTTGTAATATTTCCGAAACGCGTCACTATATCAAAATGAAATTTGGTACACTTACGTATCTTTGTAGGATTATTAAAAAATATGAATCCCATGGTCAGAACACATTTTGTCCAAACTTTTTCTTTTGCGCTTTTTTACTTTTTCTAAAAAGACTAAAACATTTGAGGCTTTTGTACGTAAAAAATTTTCACTTTTTTCATAACGCTAGAGCAGTGGCGACGCGTGACTTTTTCTAAAGTGTTACCAAAACGACATAACCAAGAATTTTCACTATTTAATTATTTAAAATATACAAGGAGAAGGACTTTTCAAGTAGTTGATCGATTACACAGCGGCCCTCATCCATGTTTATTTATTTAATTGCATGCACACTGTATCCCACAGCGTATTTTGTGTAAGGACTAACGAGTAACCAAAACAAAAAATGGTAACAAGCGTACATAATATCGCGACGACCACGCTCTAGAATGTAGAAATGAAGTACGCGACCAGACATACCATTACGCGTATCCATAAACGAAATTGGTAACATTTAACATTCAATCTAGTCTATCTAAGCGAGGCAGATTTATCGTGTTATATGAACACAGTCTCGCGAGAGGGTGTTAGTTATTTACGTATTTCGTTTATTATAAATATCTTATCTACGAAATGCATAACCCAGACAGTATAGATCGAATTATTTTCGTGGATTTGGTTAATTTCATTGATTAATTACTGATTTATTAGTACATATTGCTGTTGGTAAAAAAATAAATTAAATTATATTACAGTTAGTAGTCATAAAATATTTATATTCAATATTTTTAACTGTTACCAATGGTAACAGTGGTTACATAGACGCTTCGCCACTGCGCTAGAAGAAGCCGTTTTCAAGATAAATGACTTTGAAAATGTCTATGCACGTCTCCAATATTATTATACGGCTACGACAATACAAGAAACAAGGTGGAAATGAAAGAAACGTAAGTGTGCCAAATGTCATTTTGATATAGTGACGCATTTCGGAAATATTATTAAAAACCCATCGTCAGGAATTTACAAAAAACACCCTTGTATCTGAAAAACGAAGCATTTTCGATATATGTGAATATGAAAAAAAAATCTTATTTTCGCTTGTAGAATGTCCCCTTAAATTATTTTAAGTTAATTTCGGTACACCCTGTATATAGAAATAATTTTTTTTTTTGAGTAAACGTGTTGTATTCAAATAACAAAACACTTGTAGTTTAAGTAATTTTCCCTACAAACAAAGTTACTGACGATTGAATCAATTAGGTTACGTTATTGGACTATAAACAATTCCAATATTTGGTATAGTCCTTTTGTATTCAAATTATTATTTTAAAGCTTATATCTTTCTCTACATTATTGCAAGATTAATAATAATTATCCTGGTCTACTATATTCGTCAACTACAAAAATAAATTCATTTCTAATAAGTTTTAATTGTTGAATGAATTTAACGTTGTTTTCTGTCAAAACTCTGTACTAAATTTAATTATAAACTAAAAATAATTACACTTTTTAATTTGTTTAATTAACTTCTCTCCAATATGATTCAGCTGTATGTAAATTTTTAAATTACTTCGTCTGGCTTTCTGTGTTTATTTTAAACCCATTTCGTTATGAATCTTGGGTTACAGCAATCAAACTTTCTGATAAAAAAATTATAACGTTATAATCGAACTGAGTTTTATTCCATATTAAACTCAACGTCAGCAAAGGATTTATTGGTTTTTAGTTTTGTTTGCTGACTATATTTGCAGATTAAAAGCAAACAGCGAATGGGGTCAATATAATATGTTACTATGTTGATTATGAAACTGTAAAAAATACATTTAATATGTAAAATGATATTGCTTTATTGTTTGGAAAGAAATTGTTCAAATATACAAAAGTTCATTAAATATTTATTTAACTAATAAAGTAAAGTATTTCATTTATTATTGCTTGGCAAACGAATCTGTGACAACGAAAAGAATGCTGACAAAAAAATCCTATATTGCCAAATTTAACTACAAGAAATCACTAGTTCTAGAAAAGAAGTCGTATTAATTTGAAAATTGATTTTTTACAATTACAAATAATAATAATGAAAAAAGCTCAGCATTTTTAAGTGGTTGTTTGATTTATTTTTATTTAATAACTAAAATTTTTATCACAGAATATTAAAATAGGGAAAAGAAATTACGATATTCTGTAAAATCGGCAATACCACGCGAAATAGGTGGTTAGACGCCGCCTGAATGATCCTAATTGGTGCGTAGACCCTCGCACGTTTTGTCGCCAAGCGGGTGTTCAAGTCGCAATTGGTGGAAACTGAGTTCTTCCCCGCAATTTTTGCCACCCCTCGTAGTAATATTAAATCAGCCAGTGGCAGAATGGTGTTATTATTTATACTTTTGTTGTCGTGTATGAGTTGCAATATTATCAAATATTATATCAAATTATTATTGTATATTTAGTGCTCTGTTACTGTAGTGTTTTAGGTTCATAACAATTTTTCTTTGCTCTTGTAGAAATATAAGCTTACACATTGCTTGTTGTTTATTAAGGCATCAAAACTGGAAATTTTTATTGAATCTACTTAGAATTTTGGTATTTTAAAGATTAACAACATAATCGTGACAGAAGTTAACACTATACCAAAATTACAGAGTGTTCAATACCGCTCACGATTTTTGATATTTCTAAAACTAAAACTATTAAGTGTCGTATATCATTTAAAAGGAACAAAAATATGCAATTTTATTGGCTAAAGAAATCAGGGATTTAAAAAACATCTCTTAGAACGGCTCCGTATATGTGCGAGTTAAACCCAATAGAGTTAACTTACGCAAAACTTAAAATAAATATATAAGAACCCGCATACCACCCGAAATTTCAACCTAACTATATTAAAAGAAGTTCTTAATATCCAGTAATGATTGGAATAGTTTTTCCCGACATGTTAAGGAGTTGGAAGAAGAATTTTGGAGGAAATTGAGCACATTATAATAACTTTAGGACAAGATGACGACAGCGAGACTGATGATAATGCTCAAGTTGAGGAAATCTGACATATATTTAATCGAAATATGTAAAACATTTAATTATAGTTTCTAAACGTGACTTAAAGCAACAAAAAGATCCAAGATATTTTAATTATTTTCGATAAGTGTTAAGTTGTTATAGATTTTTTTGTTTAAATCAACGTTTTGGTATGCAAACTTTAATACATATTTAAATTAAAATAAATAATTAATTAAATAAATAAAATACTTCTTGGGTGTTATAGCTTAATATCAGTAGGTGCTTTTACCAAACACATGAAGAACTTTTCATTAATTTTAATTTGTTGGGGCCTTGGTTTGGTATAGGACGCTATCATACAGGACCTAATCAAGACCTAAGAAACTATCCTTAGTGACCGTTCCGAAGAATGTCCTTTGGCATGCAAATAGCCCCTCATAATATAATTGTCCTGCGTAAATTTCACGACCCCATTATTAGGAAAACAGATTTCAAGTTTTTGGGGCCTTGCCTTGGTTTGGTATAGGACGCTATCATACAGGACCTAATCAAGACCTAAATCCTCCGCATTTCGTTTGGCATGTAGATAGATATGTTGGGAGCTACGTACCAGAAATCTCTTCGCGAGCTACCAGAGTTCTCTTCAGGAGCTACCAGGGGCTCGCGATCGACGGGTTGGCAACCACTGCGTTAAACAATAATAAGCATCCTATCCCAACGTGGTCATTTTATAAAATAGTAATAAATAGTTTTTTTCTAAAATCGAAATCGAATCTGAAATTGCCAATTAAATGTAAGCCGCTAGATTTAAAACTCCATGTAACTTGGATTTCAGATTATCTGACAATATTTTTAACTGGTAAATTATTGTATGTTTACACTGTTTTTAGTTCTACGGATCACAATATAGTAACATATTTAACATAAATCGCATCGTAAATTAATAAGAAACGCCATTGGGCCAAATGCTTTGTTAGTGGGCATAGGGTTATAGATTTTAAAGATATCCTTTTTAAAGTTAAATAAAATCATTTAAAAATTTTTTCTTACTTTTCAGACTATTGATTAGTAAACCACGTTACTATTCGACGCATTTAAAAAGCATTCATTAATAAAAGCTATAAGTCAATGAAAGTTTCATTTTCATTCGAAAATTCCCGACAAAAAAACTAATGAATTTTTTGCAAATTTTTCCGAACTTATAGTCCTTATTAACTTCTCTGTTGAGAAGTAAATTGTTTTAAAATTTTCTTTTAGATCCATTCTACATTAAATTTTAGCTTAACTTTTTATCAAATTAATGAAGAATGGATATGATTACTGTGGAGGGTCATAAATTTAAATTTTCTTGTTAAAATTAATTGTTTTAATGAAATTTAAAGTGAAACTGTCGATTGTTCTTCAATTTCAGTTTATATGACATAATAACCAGCCAGCTTAAATTACAAAAGTTTGGTCGAGTAGGTTAGGATAGTAATTTCACTTACACCTAACACGGTTAATTATAATTTGTTATAAAAGCAACACTTCTTCTTTATATAACATTTTTGAATTATTCATAAAACTAAACTTTGAAGAAGACATAATAAAATAGTTCTAGCGGCAATATCGAACTTACTTTGCTGTATCGAGATCGAGAAACGACACACATTATGCTGCAAACAACTGTTCTTAATTGGGTGCCATAAGATCTCAAAAGTAAGATTAAATTTAAATACTTCGGTCGTCTTTTGAATGAATGGTTGTTGTATAGCGCGAGTGTAATTTTGTAATTTACCTTTTTTAATTTTTGTAAATTTATCAATATATTATATTAGGTAATTATTGTATTATTCACGAGTGATGTTTGGAGATTTGTATTTATTTTGATATGGTTATGCAGGGTGTCTTCGTCTGATGGCTGCTGATATATACCTTTTAGTACGTAGAACTTTAATCATTATTATATATAGTTTGTCGTAAGGTTGTTTGTTTGTAAGAATTGTAATAAAGTTTATTATTATGTTTCCAAGCTTCTTTCTTTTCAATTCTTATTCAATCCATTTATTTACTAAAGGGTTTTCCTATAACAGGTGTTATTTTGAATAGCCCGCTATTTCGGTATATGTCACTTTTGGAGCTGTCATTTTTTGACATTTGACAAGTAGAAACTAGGCCATTAATAAAAATGGAACGATACACGCTTCAACAACGCATTGAAATTATTAAAATTTACTATAAAAATGGTGGAAATTTGGCAGAGACGGTTCGTAAAACTCGTACATTTTTGGGTATCCGTGAAGCACCTTGTCGGACCGCAATACAGAAATTGGTGGAAAAATTCGAGCTGTTGGGACAAGTTTGTGATATGAAGATTAAAACCCGTGCACGTCGCTCAAGAACAGCCGAGAATATTGCTGCTGTAACCGAAAGTGTTGAAGAAAATCCAGGTTTTTTTATGGCCGGAATTGGATGGTATTGATCAGGACAACGTTTAGTTTCAACGAGACGGCGCTACGTGCCACACAAGCAATACAACCATTGATCACTTACGGGAAAAGTTTCCGGACCGTGTTATCTCTCGAAGAGGTGATCGCAATTGGCCACCGAGATCTTGCGATTTAACACCTTGCGACTTCTTCCTTTGTGGCCACGTGAAAGAGAAGGTCCACGCCAACAGCCCAGCGTCGATTTAAGACCTCAAAGATGGAATTCGCGAGGCTATCGAGGACATAGGGCAGCGACTTTGGGATTTGGTTATGGAAAATTTGGGATATGGTCCTGAAGGCGTCGTCGTGGTGGTCATTTGGCTGATGTTATTTTCCATTATTAACGGCATACCTTCCTCTTTATAATGAAATAAACATCCGATCATTGATCTCAAAAAATGGCATTTTCCTTAGAATATAAAAATAACACCTCTTATTGGAAATTCCTTTACTTTATAGTTTAATTGTATAAACAGGGTGTTTCAAAAAGACGCGGCAATATTTAAAAGGGTGATTTCTTAGATCATTTTATGAAAAAGTTCCCAGAAACAAATGTCCGGAAATGCATTGTTTTCAAGATACAAGGTGTTAAAGCTTGAGAAATCGCGCCCTTAAATATTGCTGCGGCTTTTTGAAACGCCCTGTATATACAGGGTGCCGTAAAGTATCGCAATGCGCGAATATTTTCAAAATGGTATGGATGTTTATCCAAAAAACTGATAGTTTTCAAAATATTGGCAATTTTACATTTTTCTATTACAATAGTGATATGAATTTGAAATTTAATTGATTTTAGTTGGCCATGATGGCTTTAGATAGCAAATAAATATAATACTTGCCAAAAATATTCAACAATTATGACAAATTGTAGACATTAATTAGTAGTAATAATCATGGCGGGCGTATAAATTATACTAACGCATATTATCTAAATTTGTTTTTTATTTATAGATAATGGGACAGAGTGATGTCACAAACGTGTGATACATTTGCTGCCAGGTACCCAGAAAAACACAGGCCATCACCGAAAGTTGTTAGTACTAATAATAGATAATTTCAAAAATTTCGGGTCCATAAAGAAAAAAATAAAACGAAGACCTATTTGTCACGATGAAGCTGTAGAAATAGCTATACTGGGGTACTTCAGGGCATATCCTACGACATCTCTGAGCCAGACTCCACTGCAAATTTTTCTAAAAGCGATCGATTATTATATCAGGGGGACGATCAAAAATCAAGTGTACAGCAGGCATTTGACCACTAAAGAGGTCTGTATGCAAAGAGTTTTGAGATGTGAAAAGTGTTTAGAAGTTCAAGGTCAAAATTATGAACATTTGTTAAAGTAATTTTTTTTATGAGTTGACCTTAAATAAGTTTGTCAAACACGTTCACGTTATTAGTAAATCAAATTCTTCACAGACTCGAAACTTGCGAAATTATGTATTATTAGTTTACCAACTTTTGGTGATGGTTTATGTGTTTCTGGGTATTTGGTAGCAAATGTTATCACACGTTATTATTATCACTCTGTCGCATTATACATAAATAATAAACAAATTTAGATAGTATTCGTTAGTATAATTTACACGCCGCCATGACTATTACTATTAATTAACATCTACAATTTGTCATAATTGTTGATTATTTTTGTCAAGTGTCATATTTATGTGCTATCTAAAGCCATCATGGCCAACTAACATCAATTAAATTTCAAATTCATATCACTATTGTAATAGAAAAATGTAAAATTGCCAATACTTTGAAAACTATCAGTTTTTGGAATAGACATCCTTTCATAAACTTGCCCTTATTTTTGATGTAAAAAAATAAAAAATATACAAAATGCTATTTAAAAATTTTGACACTTTTTTCAATTTGATTTTTTACCCTTTTTTTCAAATACCCTGTATTAATATTTACTAAAAAAATATACGTAGACGTCTAAAGTAGGTCTATATCTCCTAGGATATTCTAACAAATTATATTATTAAAGCTTCCATATAATAAAAAATTGTTATTATTCTTTATTCTGAAAACGTCATTTTTGACATAAAATTTCAAATATTTCGAAAACGGCTGGCGATAGGTACAACATAGTATGCATGAAATATGTTTAAAATTACAGGGAGAATCCTAAAAAAATATTATTTATATAGGGTCGTATTTGAAATAAGGAAGTTGACACCAATTTCCGGTATAACCGGAAGTGATAGATTGTTGACAACATTTTAGCCGAATTGGTCCCGTCGACCTAAGTACCACACCAGATTTTCAGATTGTTCTACTGTGTAGTTTCTCCATAATCGATCGAATCCCTTGCCGGTGGGACACCCGGTACATTCCTTGAATCGATCGCTCAATTCGTAAGTTTTTTGCAGGATGTATTATCCGCATTAAACTTAAGTTTCGGTCTATGGAACACTTTGAATAGAAAAGTTTAATTATCAGAATGCGGATTTCATAGCTCAATGCATTAAGAATGAATACCCTAGAGCACGAGCATTGGGTCATGTTGAATCGAAACATACTGGATCATACCCAAATTATCACTCTAAATTTTATAAAAGAAACTGGCTATTTAGCAAATGAAAATTACTGATATTTGGAATTTAAGGGAAGAACCATCCAAGTCCTCTGGACAATGTGCCATACGCAGGATATCCATTAGGGGTGGGTTGGGTTGGGTTGGCTTAATCAACAGTTTGGATAGAAAGGTATCTTATATGGATTACATAGCTCAATTCGTTAAGATTTATATTTAGTAAGTAGTTTCAATATCAAATAATTAACGGTGAGAAAAATTAAAAAAACAAGAATATTGTCCTTATAAATTAAAATTAATTCATGTGCTAATGAAGATGATGCAGATCGTCGAATTGAGTTTGGCGAAATTTTAACGAATAGAGCAAATAATAGTCCATATTTCTCACTGTCTAAGTTTCTCCTTAGTGCTGTATTTTATTGGCTACTAAATTTTTTTCAAAATCATGTGTATAAAAAATAATGCAATATAAATGTAAAATAACCTTTTTGGGTAAGCAAAATTTCAAATGAAAACTATTAAAAAGTTCATTTTTACCAAACTTACTCGAAGCTCTATTAAATGTCGCATTCAAATACTCGTTCATTTGCATTTTGCATCTCCGTAATTGAAATACACATTTATTGCTACTTTTCAAGCGTATCTCTATATTAAAAGATAAAAATTTTATAATTCCTATGTATAGTTATACAGGTAGGCTACTTTACATATTAGCAATTTAAAATTAAAAATATAGGCATGTACGAATATAGTATAGCTATGGAAAGTGGGAATCATGATGTGATACTAAAGGTTGACGGTCGAAAATTTAATTAAAACCAAAATTGATCTCACTCTGTATGCGAAAATTTCAGTGATGAGCTCTTTTGTAGGCACGTATTTAGCGAATACGTGGTCCAATTTGAATATTTTTATGTATGCAACACCTCTGGGATATTGTATGTGCTCTCCCAGCTACGCTCAAATGATAAAGTGGTCACTATTTTGTAATTCTATTCTATAGAGATTTGTTAGAGAATTTTTATGCGTCGCGTGGGTTTTTATGGAATATAGACTATTTCAATGCTTCAAGCAATATGTGCATGGAAATAAATTGGAGAACAGATATTTCTATAAATTTAGAATTATGGCAAGCAACCGTAACGTAGTCAAATACCGCACTACTGAATTCATCCTCCTCAAAAGCAGAGTTTTTTGGCTCTTTTCTTCAGGACCAATGGTCCGTTTTAACTGCTCTTAACGCATCTACCATATGGCGTCATTCCAAGCATGCATGTTGTCAGGATTTAAGAAAATAATTCTTAAGGTATTTTCACCGAAATTCCGCAAAAATATGAAGAATTAATTCGTATCTTAAAAAAAGTGGTTTTGATATAAGGTTATTTAAATAATGAATAAAAGTCCAATCGGCACGAAATATGAGAAGCTAATATTGAGAAGAAAATATGTTAAACTTCTACTTCGCAACTTTGCAACTGCAAAAATCAACAGTTTATCCCTGGATACATCAGAGTCTTTCCTAGAAACAACTAAACCTCAGCTAAAACAAGCAAATATTACATGGTTAAGAGAAGAAATCATTTTAATGCCTTTAATTATTTATTCAATGTTCGAATCTATAATTACTCCCTAATATTAACCGCACCCAATGAGGCTAGTGAAGGATCTTATATTGTGAAATATTGATAAATAGATTCTTGATGTTTTTTGAGTTGGTACAAACCAGCGATCCCAACCTGCGCTTATGCTTTTTCAGCTCCAAACGATACAGAAACAAGTGAAACTCAAGAAAAAATCAAAATCATCAATACCAAGAATGATATAAATATTACAAGCTATTATGGTACACGTCTGTAGAAGCCTTGTCTACCACATTTGGCAAGCGTAGCAAAAGTGTAATCGGAATGTTTTTGTTGTTTGGAGCATTTCTAACCAAAATAAATGCACCTGTTTTACTATAGCATACAACTAATTGGGAACAGGTAATATTTTAACTAATCAACCACTATTATGACATCTCTACCCAGCTAGCAAGGCACGTGTTGTTGACGTGAAATATACGTCTCTAATTACGTCAAAATGACCAACATTTCGACGTAATATCAACGTAATAATGACGACAATATGTCACAGCTAATTGACGTCGAATAAGGACGTAACAACACGTCGAGTGATAACGTCAAAAATACGTCAATATGCGTCCAATGTAATTGGTGGAAATAATAACCTTGTCTTGATTCTTTTTCAGAACTAGTTCTGAAACCGCTAAGCAATGTGATTGGTTTTATAATAGTCTTCCCAAAACTAATATAAACCAATTAAATTGCAAGAAACAGGTTTAACTTCAACTAATTCTTAAAAGAATAAGAAAATATCACACCAAAATATGCCGTACAATACTTGTAGTAACATAATCACATCTTTATAAAAGAACTAAATACTAAAACAATAAAAATAAATACCATATACTAAGACTGGACAGTAAATATCTATTAAAATGTTCTTGTTGTTTATAGGGCGGCCACCATGTTTCGTTTTTTCTCGGAGTCAACAACTTTTTGTGTAGGCAATTGAATGCCTAGGAAGGCCAAAAATATTCTTATTGTGTCAAGAAATGAGATTATGTAATTTGAAATTAATGAATATATCATATTACTAAACATAATAATTCGCATACTACTGTTAACTACTTTTTATAATTTTTAAATCGATTAAAACACGTCAAAATGACGTCATTGCATAGACCGATTTTTGACTAGTGCATGTCACCAATGTTGGACGTTATTATGACGTGTCATGATGTCGAATTTATGACATGCGGCGAATATCATCACGTATTGACGTCGTTTCGACGTGTTTTCACGTCAACTTGCTAGCTGGGTATAGTAGCCTATTTGACTGTATCAGTGTCAGGCCTGCCTGACGTTGGCAATCAGAATGGCTAGCTGATCCCTGTCTTCAGTCACTCTAAACAATTGTTCGACGCTATGTACGCCTGTCAATTCCCGGATGTTCTTTAACCAGGAGATTTGTATTCTTCCTACGCCCCTGCGGCCTTTTATTTTGCCCTTATATCATGATAAGCCGGTAACATTTCCCTCTGAGAACATGGCCGAAGTATGCCAGTTTTCGGCATTTAACTGTTGTTAAAACTTCACGAACTGTATTTGCCCTGGCTAAGATTGCTTCGGTTTTTTGCAAAGCCATACCCATGGTATTCTTAGCATTCGTATATGTAACCACATTTCAAATGCCTCTAGACGGTTGATTGTGGCAGCTATCAGTGTCCAGACTTCAGCTTTAGATTCAGGCTGTCATTACAAAACAGTGATCTTATCTTTTGGAACGTTGTACGGGCCGTTTCAATCCTGCATCTAATTTCCTTATCCGGGTCGAGTTGCTGGTTGATGTAGCATCCGAGGTATTTAAAATTGGATACTCTTTGAATGTTATGTCCATTTATCTGTAGTGACGTGTTGAGGTATGGCTGACGCCTAAAGACCATAAACTTTGTCTTAGCAACATTTATATTCAATTTCTTGTCCCACTGCACTAACCCAATTCAGCTCGCCGTTGATTTTGACCCCGAATTATTTTTCATATAAAGCCTCTTTAAAGACTTTGTCAGAATATAGGTTGAACAACAGTGGAGATAGGACACATCCTTGTCGAACGCCTCGTTGGATTTGACGTTCATCTGTAAATCTTCTATTGACTCGAACGTTATACATCTTTTCCATCAACACCAGTGTCTCTCAATATATTTATAAGCTCTGCGTGTTGAACTATGTCTAAGGCTTTTTCATGATCAATAAAATACACGAAAACATCCTTACGTTTGTCTCGACACTTTGGGAGAAGCACATTCAGAACCAACATTGCTTCTCTGGTACCAAACGCATTTCTAGCGTGTATAATGTTAAGAAACACCTTTAGTGTGTGGCTCATCAGGCTTATTAGTCTGTGATCGTTGCACCTCCTGAGTTCTTGTTTTGTTGGGAATTGTTATAAATACAGATTTCAGCCATGCTTCTGGTATTTCTCCTGATATTCTCTTGATATCAATGTTCTTCTCGTTGATAATTTGACGGAGTTCTACTGGGATGTCATCAGGTCCCGTTGTTTCTTTTGTTTTTGCAGATTTTATTTTAAATAGGACTTCAGATTTTAAGACTTGAGGTCCTTCGTTGTCATCTATAACAGTAATCGTGGTCGGTCTATTGTCTTTGAATAGATCTACTATGTATTGGCTCCATGCATTAAGAACTTCTTCCTCGTCTATAATGGTTTTGCCTGCGTTATCCACTAAGATACTAGAGGAGCTTTTGTTAACTACCTCTCTGACCTTTTTGTACATGTTAAAAGTATCACGTCTTCTCTCCATTTCCTTGCATCTATCCGTCATTCACTTTTCTTTGACATTCCTGATTTTATTCTTTATTTCCTTTTGTTTGTTTTTATATTCCTCTGTGTTGTTTTTGCATTTTCGTCTTTGGTTTGGTGTTGATTGCTGTGTTCTTTTCTATTATTTTAATGATGTATTCTCGAAATATTTTCCACGTTTCGTTTACCGTATTGCTATTTCTTACCGTCATTGTGTCGAGGCTGTCGTTCAGTTCCTTTTCCAGTTTATGGTGTAGTGGTGTCCACATCGTTTATGGCAAACTTTAGTTTTTTGATGTTTTGGTTTATTTTTTCAAGGTTAATTTTTATGTTGGCGATTAGTGGGTTATGGTTCGATCCTATGTCTGCACCCGGATATGTGATGACCCTTGTGACACAGTTCCTAAACATATTGGCTACCAGATTTTTAAAACGAATAAAAATGTGTTTTCTAAACGTCTATTCTGAAATTAAATTTTATATTTTCCCTAACGCTATTTGTTTTTACCCCCTGTTTGCTGTGAGTTTCACTACAATAATGCCTAACTAAATTATTCTCTATTCATACCATTACATAATTTTCATTAAAGTGCATAGAAGCAATTTGTAACCACTCCAAAGTAATAATAATTATTATTTTCTCTTAGAAAGAAGACGCCATTAAAATTCCGCTGGATATAATTTATCGGATGTAATAAAAATAATTATTGGGCTTGATTTAATGCGGCGTCTTTAAAACAAGGCGGCAGACTAAATCGCGGTGCTTTTAAAAATGGGAGCTTTTAAAAAGCAAATAGAAAAGTTTCCTTTAGATAGAAAGTATAATAGGTTTCCATGATTTCATCTGCATTGGATGTTGGAAGATAGTGGGTACGAATGTTCATTCACCAACTTGTTTTTGCGTGGGAAAGGGTAAATGGATAAAAGTTTCTATAATAATATAATAGATAACGATATACAGGGTGGTCCAGTTTCGAAACCGGAAACTGTAAAGGCAGATAGGGAACCACAACATAACATCAGTTTGTATTATAAACTATTTTCTAAAAATGCTTCAAATTTACTAATATTTTTAAAACTACTTTAGATATTTAAATACACTTTGGCTCGTTTGAATAGATAATTTAGATACATCTTTTTACGCAAAAATTATTATTTTACTGGGGACAGTGGAATCTTCTTTTTTTTTTGTATTAGAAAGACAGCATTTGAAAATAGTAATAAATTTGGAATTTTTTATAAAAATTATAACATTATAAATTGAACTCGCAACCTTACGATTACGAAGACTTAACGTTAACACATAGACCACCATATATTCTGTGATTTTTTTATTAAATTGTCGTTAAATGCAGACGCCCAGGCATATTCGAATGCCAAATGTGTCATTTAAAAACAATTCTGCAAGATTTAGTTCAAGTGAATGGTAATAAAATAATAAAAATAAATAAGTAGTAGCATTTCTAAGAACATCTATCCAGGGCCGTAGCTAGAACGGAATTTGAGGTCGGGCATCAGAAATTTGAAGTAGGGCGTACATTTTTCGCAATCCCACCGGGTCGCCGATTTTTAGGTGACAAAAAAGTAAAGAAATAATTACAAGGAAAATAAAATTTTATTTTATTTTGCTAGGTAGGTATTCCCAAATAACAAACATAAAAACTAAAACATTGTATGAAAATAAAAAAAGACATGTTTTAAAATGCGAAATTAATCATTCAGGGCATGAGGACCAACACAATACACATTACGCATACGATAAAACAAACAATATCAAAATAAGTCATACAATGTCAAATGCTACAGGTACACCTTTAAGTTAAAGGATAATAATACGTCCATATCCATTCCACAAAAAGACCGAACTAAACAACAATGGGTGCGTAATCGTTTCATGATCACCGCGTGGTCATCTATTGGCTAAAATTTAACTGCAATCGACTGGCGGAATTCGTTAATATTGGCGAATCGGTACAGACAAATTATGAATATTTAAAGTATTTTGACTTTAGGAAAATCGCTACATACCTATAGTAGGTTTGTTTTTTTTTATCGGATTAATAATTGTGACATACGTTTTTAAGGTCGGGCATTGTCCCCAAATGACCCCCTCTTACTACGGCCTTGCATCTCTCCATCTAAGCAGCTGAGTTTCAGTAGAAAGAGCTGATTTTAAACTTCTTGCGGGTAATTGACACATTTTAATCCTTAAGTTATATTTATATGAAACTAAAACTTCGCAAGAAATCCAAGCATCCATTCTCCAACTATATTATTTTCCACCATAGTGGCTGGGATAGACGGATACAAATAGTTACCAAACCCCTTACAACGACGTATTCTAGAAACAGGAATATAATTGTTTTATATTGTACACGACATTTTGACTCGCTAAATGAAATCATATATAATAAGTTTACCAGCATGACTGACTTCCTCCAATATTTTCAAAATAAATTGGTAAAAAGAACAAATTGCATATCTAGGTCAGACATGATTTAAAATAATTTGAAATCTCGATGTTTCCAACATAAATTTATTTTTCTCATACATTCTTGCAACGAGCTTCTGCAATATATTTTAGAGGACACTGCATCCTCATTTTTTGAACAGAATCATAAATAATATACCTACTTTATTTCAGCTTTCATTACAAGGTGACATTTTATTACTATAACAGGACCCTAGAGTTATATCGATGCTCAGTGTCACAGAGAAAGTACGCAACATATGGGAAATTTTTTTCTTCATGCCATTTAATTAAAATTTTCATTATGTTATATGTTTTTGCTTTAAAAACGATATCAAAGGAGCACTAACGTGACTATCCTGACTTGCCAAATTGACATTTAAGCTGTAAATCGTTAAAGCATCGAAAAATATATAAGAAAAAAGTTATTTGTATTTTGATTTTTTATCCATATACGTTTGTTTATTATTAGGTGGTTATAGAAATATTTTGGGGTCGGTTAAACGTTTGTGACACATTAGGGTTAAAAAATTTAGAGCAGTGAATTTTAATTATAGGAATTTTCAGCTGTCTGTTACAATTTTTATTTTTTGTTCTATTTTTTTTAAAAGACAGGTATTCGGATCTTTCAAAATTTACTAAAATTGTTTCGTTAATATAAAATAATTTTTCTCCAAATGTTGATTTTAGAAATAAAAATCAAATCTTTAACATAAATCCGGTTGACAAAAAATTGCAATAATTTTTAGAATTACCCGCATTTTATACCCGGTTCCCCATAATAGACTACCCATTTTATATTATTAATAAATTCCCTACGAGATAACTAAATGGGTTGTTCTCTGTGGGATTATCTTCTGTAGTCTTTGGGATTTAAGTAAATTATTAATCAAGTAGGCGCCTGTCACAAATAAATTTTAAATTAATAATTTCGTGGAACGTCATTTTTCTACGAGAAGTTTGTTAGTTTTCATCAATAATTATTTAATATTTCCCTATTTCCCATCCATCTGACTTAGGTTACTGAAAAATATATGATCACATCCATCCATCTGACGGCTCTCATGACACTGCCACTTTAGGTTATTATCACTTTTTCAGTTATTACTTCAAATACACAATGACAACCTCTAAATTGACTACAACTATATGGAATAACCATTTTCTAACACTACAATATACAACATGTTGATAGAAATTGATCTTAAACATAAAAATACTGCCGAAAACTCTTAGGCTATTAATGCAAACAAAGAAAATAATAATAAACTATTTGACACAAGCAATTTGTCTGTTATTAGAAAAAACATCTTACCAAAACCAAATTTAGGAAAAAATACTACCAAATTATGACAAACCAACGAACCATAATAGAGAGATATGCTAGTCCTAAAAAACGTTAACGTTAATTTAACACCAACTATTTTCAAATAGAGAGATATGGTAGTTCTAAAAAATAACGTCACCTATGATGATAATCATATTATAGGCAGCCATTTTTAGGCTAGCAGATTTAAAATACCTATCTAATATATTTATAGTAGGTATTTAGTATAAAATTTTATAAGGTTATTGAAGTTGACAAGTGGATTTATTATTTAAATTAAGTATTTATCAGATTATAACAACATTAATTAATAAGCAGCATGTACAGGATGCAAAAAAAAAAACATTAATTAGCCGACATTTAACAAATTTTCCAGATTGCAATCAAATAAATTTTAAATGTTTAGAAATTTTTAGCATACACTTTAAATTTATATACGGGGTGAGTCAAAAATGTATTTGTTTATTTTTTTAAGGACAGAAAAGTAGTATTTTCAGTATTTTTTTAATTTTTTTAGATTTCAATTCAAGATTTTTTAGAGGTGAAAATTTTATAATGTTATTGAAGTTGGTAAGTGGATTTATTATTTAAATTAAGTATTTATCAGATTATAACAACAATAATTAATAAGCAGCATGTACAGGATGCAAAAAAAAATATTAATTAGCCGACATTTAACAAATTTTCCAGATTGCAATCACATAAATTTTAAATGTTAGAAATTTTGAGCATACACTTTAAATATACGTGTGAGTCAAAAATGTATTATTTGTTTACTTTTTTAAGGACAGAAAAGTAATATTTTCAGTATTTTTTTGATTTTTTTAGATTTCAAGTCAAGATTTTTTAGAGGTGAAACTATAAGCTCATAGAGGTTATATACGAGGTAACTAACTATTTATTTTCAATATTTTTAGTTTTTTAATTTTTTTTTACAACCCTCAATGACTTTTTTCATAGATAAAACTACCACAAGACGACTGGGAAATCCCGCAAGGGATTTCTTGTATATGATATAAGTTGTAACATACTCTTATCGATCAAGGAGATTATTTTGTCTCCTCTAACTAGGCTTATCAATGAAGGTATTTCGTGCAGTGTATTTCCGGAATGTCTGAAAATCTCCAGGGTAGCACCGGCCTTTAAAAAGGGTGCCATGGAGGACTTGAACAACTACAGGCCCATTTCTATCATACCAACTTGGGGTAAGATAATGGAAAAAGTGTTGTGCGCTCAATTAACGAACTACTTCGAGACAAACAATTTATTGTCAGCTTCGCAGTTTGGATTTAGATCGGGTAGGTCCACTACATACGCGATCGGACATTTTGTCCAGGATGCTTTTGAGGAGGGACAGTTTGCTGTAGGTATTTTCTGCGACCTTCGAAGGCTTTCGACTGTGTCAATCATGATATTTTGCTTGGAACACTTGCCAAGTATGGCGTACAAAATTCATCTGTTAAACTCCTGGCAAGTTATTTGGATCGACGTCAACAGCGAATATTTTGTAACAACGTTTTGTCTGATATGTCCTTGATTAAACGTGGTGTCCCACAGGGCTCTGTGTTAGGGCCTTTGCTATTTCTTATATACGTTAATGATCTTCCAGATTATGTCAGGGACACTCATTTTACACTGTTCGCGGATGACACGACGATGCTCCGAGTGTCCAGTAGCCTCGAAAGTCTTCAAAATCAGTTGCGGGAGGTGCGGTCGAGGGCTTCTGACTGGTTTGAGGCTAATAAGCTGTGTTTGAATCAAACTAAAACAGAAACAATTATATTTTCGCTTCGCGATATTCGGCACTGTGCTTGATGCGAGATTATGTTGGGATCAGCATGTTGAGAGCCTTTCCGGCAAGCTGTGTAAGATCGTCTACCTGTTGGGCAGCCTGAGGGACGACGTGTCTATTAGCGTTCTAAGAACAACATATTTTGCCTTATTTCAGAGCGCTATGTCATATGCAATTCTGAACTGAGGGCACTCTAGCCATGCCAGTAGCGTTTTTGAAATACAGAGGCGTGCAATTCGATCTATGCTTGGCCTAAATTATCGCGAGGATGTTAAGAAACATTTTAAAATGCTAAACATTCTAACCCTGACTAGTCTATACATATGGGAATCTCTGTTACACGTGAGAAGTCACATACATGAGTATGTATTTGCCAACGATGTGCATGCTCATAAAACTAGGCATCGAAATAATATCTTTGTTGATTTCACGCGTTTGTCAAGAAGCAGAAATGCCTTCAATTACTATGGCCCTGTGTTCTATAACAAAATGCCGAATCAATTAAGAACATTATCAACATCAAGTTTTTCAAACAGGGTTAAGGAGTTTCTACTGAATGAAGCCTTTTATAGTGTTCAAGAATTTTTAAACTGTACAAATATATTTTAATGTGTAATGTTTGTTCTGTATGTCACAAATATTTGTCTTTACGTTGTCTACTGTATTTATTGTATTGTAGTTTATTTACTAAGTTTATGTTTTTTCTTGTTTGTTTGACTTGTGTAAAACCATGTTGGTTTGAAAGCACCAATAAACGATTTATTTATTTGTCAAGAATATTTGGATTTACATCAATTCACAGTCTCCTAATGACCGACGAAGCAAATTTTTATTTGAACGGCATGGTCAATAAACAGAATTTTAGATACTGGTCTAAAAATCCTCGTGAAATCTTTACACAGAACCTCCATAATCCAAAAGTTGTTGTTTGGTATTATTGGTCCTTATTTTTTTGAGGATGAAAATAACCGCGCTGTAACAGTAACATCCGAGCACAACGTTAATATGCTAGAGACATTTCTCCTTCCAGAATTAAATAGACAAGGATTACTAAACAATGCCTTACCATTCCAACAAGATGGGGCAACAGCTCATACGGCCAGAAACTCAATGCTTTTAATTTACACACTCTTAACTGAAACCGAGAAAATGACTTAATAATTTACTTTTAATGTTGAAAATGTGGCTACAAAATATAAAATGTAATAACAGAGCAAAGAAATGTTGTGAAATTTAAGTTCAAACTTGGATAAAGCGTTATTGAATGACCAAGAATTTCGATATCAAAAACAGATGAAGACAATTGCGTAGTTCTTGAACCTGCAGAAACTGACAAAGAATGTATAAAATCTTAATAAGCAAGCTTAACTTGGACAAAATGGTGTAATTGAAAATGTTTGTAATAAAACTTTGAATGCCTTGAAGCCGACGCAAACTTCGTGAAACCTGTGATAACATGCGACAAATCCTAAAACTGAGAACTATATCATTCACAGATATTGCTTAACGTCATCAAGAGTTGAAAAAAATCAACGCAAATCAAGATTCGATATTTTTCTACATTCAGGAGGTCGATGAAAAAGGCTTCCGTGTATACCTATTAGTTTTATTTTTCATTATTAACACTGCAAAAGAAATAATTAAGAATACCACATGTAATTTAATTTCTGTAAAATATCTTTCATTGTAAGTCTTAAATTAAAGTTTCGAGCTTTGTTAAAGTAAATAGGTTTAAAACCCCGCCTGTGTGTCGTTCACAATTTCCCTCATCGCTGTTGCAATATGAAAAAGCGATTTTTTTCTCCGAATATAAAGTGGTTTGTTATTGTGTGTGTATGCGGTTACTTTTTTCTCTGACTTTGGGAAAGTTTCACGTGAATCGAAATGCGAATGCAAGTAGTGTTAGTTGAGGTAGATGTTGGGTATGGCTATATAATAAAAATGCAAATTGAGTCTTATAACTGTAATAGGATTTTATATTGTCGCTTAAGTTATGGCACAGGTATATACTGGTAAAAATAACAGTTCTGCCATTTGCTCTAACAAGAGTATGATGTTGTCAGGATATCAATATGAAATAGCTATTTTCAACTTCGACAAATTTTATTATAATTTGTTCAAAATTGATCGAACTCATATGTGAGCTAGTGTTATATATAATAATAAAACCAAATACAAATATTACAGTCTTTTATTTTCTTGCGACTATACATACAATAAAAACAATTGTGTAACAAGGAACACAGAGAATAAAAAACATCTGCAAAAATTATACTTACAGACAACCTCAGAAAGTTCTTCAGCTAGACAAACAATAATCACACAGATACATTAAAAACTGTTGTATAAACAAAAACAAAGTAGAAACACCTAAACGCTTATATAATGATACATATGGTCAATATCACAACTAACTTCTAAATAAATGTAAAAACCATACACATTCGATCAATCTGAATATCTTATTTTACGATAGACACAAATTCTACACAGACAAAGTGGTCACTTGGATAAAACCTAAGTAATAATATAAACATACAGGGTAGGATCGTAAACACAACCATTAGAATAGACGTCATACAAAAACTGAGAATCCGAATGAATTTTAAAGTTAGGTAAAGGTTTTTTCTGTCTTGTAGCTTTAAAAATTTCAGATCTTTCTAGATTATTAATAATACGAGTATATCTTTTCTCACAAAAATGTATAGCTTTAAAATCATCTATTGAATATACATGATCTGTCTCCAATAAATGTTTTGCCTCGCTGTTACTTTCTCTCAAGCATCTTACATGTTTTTTCCACCTTGTCTCGAACGTCCTACAGGTTCGACACACGTAATTTGCCCCACAATTACATTTCAGTTCGTAAACACCGCGTTTTTTATTGGAGGGAAAACTATCTTTATTGTTAAATAGTGTAGCTTTTAAGGTTTTGGTGTTAGAAAGTTCTAAAAACCAAGTTAATGTCATATCGTTTAAACACAAAATAACAAATATCAGCCTCAAAGTTGTTTGTACACTTTATACATGTTCTTCCTATAATTTTGCAACATTTCCCATGAATAATGGGACTAAAACCAAATTCAAGTAGGTACCTAATTCTTTTGTTCCATTTTATATTATATTTTTAACCCATTTTCATTAAGAAACGTTTTCTTAAATATTTCCTAAATGTCACAATGTTTTAATTACATTTTTCCATGACGTTTAATCACAAGTCATAGTTAAGTAATTAAAATATACCTACAAAATCTAATTTTTCAGCAAACTTGCTTTTATTTCGGAAACCTTTCCATTTAGTTATAACCTAATTTTTAATTTGTCGAAAAAATGTATTCTTAATAAAAAAAAAGTCTGTTTGTTAAAAACAATAATATTTTTCATTAGAAAATTTACATTTGTCTGAAACACTAACGCGAAAATTACAGAGGCAAAAAATACCAAAAATTAATCTTTCGTTTATAACAAATATTGGCACTCCTATAGGTTTATTCGAAAATATCCAGTTTCAACATTTAACCATTTGTCGAAATTTGTTTTATATTATTACCTAATTATATTTAGGTTTAATAACCAAGTAAACAGGACCTTATTACAGAATACAATAAAGTTATTCTAATATATACAACCTCAAACGTAAACGGTATAGAGCATAGAAAAACCGAATTAGAAGAACTTTTGCATGTAGAATTACCAAACATGCCACGTTAAATTACACCCATTGTTTCGGTAATTCTGGTAGTGCGCGCTGCAAATTTTATGGGGATTTCTCTGAAAGCCAGACGGCTAAATGTGCACTTTTAATCCGCTTAGTTGGTCCTTTTGATCGAATAATGCTCTGTGATGATGCATGGCTTGCATAAACGGTATTTGAAAAAAAAATGCATAACGTGTTTTCAAAGAGAAATGTGTTTGCTTTCGTCAACGAATTTTAAAGAAATGAATGACAAGCAAGCACATGAAATCTGTTGTTTTTGGATTATTAATCATTACGTTGAATTTTTTCTTATTCTTTTTTAACACACTACCTACTTTTATAATCACCAGAAATACTCTGAAAAAAGAAGAGTTTAACCGATCAAATATTTCAACGGTATACGACAAAGAACCCATGTACTTTTGTGGATTTATTTCTTTTGTGTTACATTTGATTTTTTAATTAAAAATGCGTATTACCAACGCAGAAGCATTTGATTTGTTAGCGGATATTTCGAGTGCCTCAAAAATACTTTGACGCTTCGCAAAAATTATAAGATTGGCAAATCGTTTACGAACGAGTGGAAGTATAAAATATTTTTTTTGATACTACCAAACATTATCTTTATACTGAACCTAATTTTATTGAAATCTATAAGAAAGTTAGATAACTTTCTACAAAACAACATTCTCCGGCTCCTCTACCATTTCGACGTTCGCAAACATTGAGGTGGGGGGAGACGCTCTAACGTGGCCAAAAGCGGGTGCAGGTACACCATATTGGTATACGATATCTATCATTTGTCGTGCTTTCAAGTTTATAGTGTTATTTACGAGTATTTTACAAGTTTATTTAAGTTTTTCGTGTTTTTTTGGACGGTTATTTGACAATATACTATAATGGTGTCCTGTGCTGTGCGTAGTTGCAGTAGTAGAAGTGAAATCGACCAGAAAATATCAGAAATAACGTTTCATAGGCATGTACTAAATATTGTAAACATTGTACATGGACGTATTTAGGGTTTTTTTAGGCGAACTTATTAAAACACATTATTATAGGAGTCTGGTAGCATTCTCTTTCTGCACTGAACAATTGATACGTGCATTGTAGTTTATTTTTTTTTACAAATTCCTTTACTTGATTTCTACTCTCAAACTCTCTACTTTTTCATCACTTTCCCCTAAATGTGTGTTAAAAACATATTCTGGTTTTTAGATTTCCTAAAGATCCTGCTCGTAGACATATCTGGACAGAATATGTGTCTCGAATTAATTGGATACCAACGAGACATGTACACAAATATAATTTATCCAGATCATGATTATCTTGCTGGACCATTTTCTGACTTTTCGAAATTCATTATTGTTTATATTGCTGGATTTGTTGTTTTTAGTTTAAAGAAGCAACTTATTTGCAGAGAATGTCGAGATGCATTAAAAAGTGTTATTCTTTTATTAAAATGAAGGCAAAAAAAGGATTTACAAATTCCTTCAAAAGATGTTTTAGACGTTTGCTTCCAATCCAAAAAGATCATAAAAAATCTTGTAGTTGCTACTACTGAAAATTTGTCCGCAGGATTCATAATAAACCTTGTTTTAAAGGAATTTGTAAATAGTAATATTTTTCCTAATTTAGTTGTGCACGGTTTTGATCAAATCAGTGTTTGATAACCATATACATTTACTGATCAAATCTATTGCGACTAAATATGTTAATACCAGGATGTATTATTTAAGTAAAAATAAAGTGGATAAGCATAGCGCAACATTTAAATAAAATTGTTTTGTTTAAGGGGTATTAATATATAATTTATAAAGTACTAACGTCTTTTATTCCTGGATTTAGGTATCAAATATCAATAATTACCTATATTTAAGTATTTTGTACACTGCATAATATTTCAAAATAAAGTATAAACCCAAGCTGCAAATTAAAAACAAAAACGTCAACAAAAATAGTTAGTCCGGCTCTGGAGAATTCGCCATATTGGTATGCGCTTACGCCCCACCCAATGCACCCGTTTCTGTACAATGTAAAATAATGCTTATAGCGTCTCCTTATATCTCAATGTTCGCAAATAAGAACATCGTAACTCGAATATTAGCAAATGAGTTAAGTTCAGTTTCTTGTATAAAAATATGTCTTCTGTCATTAAAAACCACATTTTACAAATTATTTTTGAAAAATATTAACTTTTTGGAAAAAATAATTAGTAGTATCTAATTAGAAAATAGAAATTGCGCAAATAATATCGTAACAACAGTTACAATCTCACTAAACGAGATAAAAAACAAATAATTTCATCGTATCTAAAGTTATAACAGGCTAGCATCAAATTTTAATATGTAAAAGCATCGTCTATTTACATACGATAATATGAAATGAATAAAATAGTAAACTGTTTTATCTTAAGTAGACTTACGATGTTAATAATATTCTAAGGATATGGACCATCTTTATTCGAAGTAGATATACGATGTTACTACCAACAGGGTACAATAATTTTAATTTGATTTATGTAATACCTATACTCACTATTTTACCCGTATCTTTAGATAATAGAATACTTAAGATAGTTAGGTGCAGCGTATCCTTAGATACCATCTCACCGACTTTAAGATTAGTAATTGCTGGAACATCGTATCTTGATAAAGTTAAATTAATAGAAAAACTAAACATTTATTTACGTATATATTTTTTGGAAAATATTTCTAAATCATACTCTTAGCCGCTATCAAAATTTTGTATTTTAATCTTTGAAAGTCGTGCTTTAGTTAAGACAAAACCCTTGAAACTTTAACGCCTTTTACTGTAAAACTGTTGTGAGTTACGACATTCTTATTTGCGAGCGTCGATTTATTTAAGAAGATAGGGAAAAAAAGTTTATATGAAAAAGTTTTACAATTGTACTTAGATCATCCTCATTAAGTTTAACACTTACGTAATAATATATGTATATTTTTAAGTGTTTTTTTCTTATCTGTACACCCGGTACTTATACCTACTGGTCCCGAAAATGTAAGGTTATATTATTTGTTTGCTTGAACTAACATCGATAATTTAGAAAAACGACTTTATGTACTTGGCCCAAAGGTAATAAATAAATATTTGTTATTCCGAATATTTTTTTTTTATATTAAATATATGATTGTTATATCCAAATAAATAATATTTATGATCCGATGATAGTTTGATTCCAATAAATACTTTGTTTACTATACAAATAAAAATATTTATTTGTCATTTTTTTTTCTAGATACTAATTTGCAATTATTTTTTATTCGGAATCACTTATTAACAGGAACTGTTTGGATGCATTGTTCAAAATTTAGGTACCTAGATGCCTATTCTATAGGATGAATTAATTGTAGTTATACAAAAAATCTTTGTCGCACAATATTAACTTTTATAATATTTGAATGCTACAAAATAATAGATTTCCAACTTTTGACCTAGAAACCCCTGCTTTGCTTGCAAGCAATAATTTATTCAGCCTAAATAATTTGTCAGTTTTAAAATAATGCAATTTTCTTAAACATCTAGTTCATTGGTCTAGGACTTTAAGAAATTGATTTCGCATCTAGCATAAACGCCCGTGGATGTGATTCAAACTTTTATTTGTTTGAATTAAATAAATATTTCATTGGGTTATTTTCTTGTTGCTCCCTTATACAAACGAGTAAGCAATATAAAGAAGCCATCATTGTATTAATAAAATCTCAGTTACAAGATCACTTTCACATTATTCATGTATACCTACTATGCTCATTTTATTCCGTACTCGCTTATCCACTGACTTTTCTTTCAGCAGCCTCCATGACGCCTGAAGCAAGTTTATTGGCTCCAGAATTTGCAAGGAGGGTGGCCGATGTTCGTCTAAAACAATGTCCCGTTAAACATTCAGCACTTGGCAATTTAAGGAACTGCGCTATCGGAAATGGAGAATTTTTCCAATTGTATTTAAACCGACTGCTTGGTTTATATATTTTCCTTAAAGATACTTCAGAAAAATACGCTTAGTCGAACTATGATTATGGAACAAGTTTTGCATACTTTCGATATAACTCTATATACGAGACATATTGGAATTCTCCCGTTATAGTGAACCATTATGAACCCATTCGACAGTCTTAAGGGTTTTTACGTGTGTAGAATCGAAAATGCCGCCGACTGTCAAATGCGCGGTGTGATATGTTTGCCTAATGCTAAATCGCGAAAGCAGCTGACATTCATCGTCAGATCTGTGAAGTTTACGAAGAAAACATTATGAGTGATGGAAATCGGTAAGAGCTTTTAAAGATGGCCGTACAAATGTACATGACGAAAAACCAAGTCGACCTTCACTCATTAGGAACTGCTGACTTGGTAAAAAAAATTGAGAAAAAAGAGAACAGACGATTTACGATATGTGCATTTTCTTGTGAGTTTTCTAAAGTCAAGAAGTGTGATTTATGAAATTGTGTCAAAAGTTTAAAGTATCGAAAGTTATGTGTACGCTGGGTTCCGAAGACGCTGACGGAAGTTCACAAAAACAAATGTTTAGCCAGTTCTCTCACATTCCACGGTACATCCGGGAAGGTGCAACGAGTTGTTAAGCCATATTGTCACTGGCGACGAGATTTGGGTTGCCTACGGTACGCCACAACCCAAACAACAATCCATGGAATGGCGCCATTCAACATCACCTTCAAAAGTGTAGTTTCAGCAAACAATTTCGGCCCGAAAAATCATGTGTCCGTTTTCTGGGACAGGAAAGGTGTTTTGCTTGTAGAGTTTTTGCCTCAAGGTCAAACAATAAATGCGGTATCTTATTGTGAGACGTTAGGAAATTTGGGCAGAGCAATCGAAAAGAAAAGGCGTGGCATGCTAAGCACGGGTATCGTTTTGCTTCATACAAATTTTCAGGCCTCACACAGCAAATTACACTCAAACACTGATCTGATGATTTGGCTGGGAACAAGTTCATCACCCACCATATAGCCCGGATCGTGCGCTAGTGATTTCCATTTATTATTAAATTTGAAGAACCATCTGGGAGGACAACGCCACGATGACGCGAACGCTGTCAAAACGACAGTTCTGCAATGGCCGTCCAGTCAGGCGGCAGTTTTCTGCGATAAAGGATTTCAAAAGCTGGTTGTACGGTATGACAAATGTCTCAAGGATGTTGAAATATAGTTTACCGTATAATGCATTCATATTAAAATAATTTTGGTAATAAAAGTCGACTTTGTTTTTTTTTTAATTCCAAAACAGTACTTAGTTTGAAAACCTGCCTCGTATTTCAAATTTGTGACTGTGAGTGAATCGATTTTATAACTCGTATTTTCACAACTGAAATTGAGCCTCTGTCTTTTATATACATTTTCTTTCCAGAGAAGTAATCAATATCCTCCCTGGTTTACTACTACAATTATATACAACATTCAGCAAAAAGTAAGGATTTGGCGAAGGTATAAGAAGTCCGGTTGCGAAAATGATTTAAGAGATTTTCGAGAGCTACGTCGTAGTGTTAAGGACAGTGTTAGGATTTCACTTGAAGAATATACTAGTAAAATTGAGAGGGAAATTAATGTTAATCCCAATAAATTTTGGTCATATATAAATGATTTCAAGAACAATACTAGTATTCCCAATCAAATGGTATACAAAGATGATGATTCGGATAATCCGCAACAGATTATTAACTCATTGCCAAATTTGTTGTTGTTTCCTCTCCACTTAATACAAATAATAGTACAGCCATTGAGTGTTTTTGAAGTAACGTAGACTGATGTTGTCAGAGCCCTTAGGAAAATGAAACCAAAGAGTAGCTGTGGGCCTGAGAACATTCCGGCATTTTTATTAGAAATTCTGTCTATGTCTTAGCTAAACCACTAGCGTTTTTGTTTAGTTTAAGCCTCAGCTTTTTAACTTTTCCCGAGATCAGGAAACCGTCGAGGATTTGTATTGTTTGCAAAAATGGAGATAGGTCTGATATAGAAAACTATCGTCCTATTGCCTTCATTTCAAACATTGGGAAATGTTTCGAAATAATAATTCATGAAAAACTTCTATCACATGTTGTTACACAGCAACGGAGGCAATATATTCAATTTAATGAGTTTCAGTTTCCTTTAATAGATGTCACTTATGGTGTTCCTCGGGGTTCTGTTTTGGGGCCTCTGCTGTTTAATATTTTTATTAATGATATTGTCTCCAATTTGAAAAGTGGATGCTTACTATATGCTGATGACATGAAATTCTATTTCAGTGTTACGTCGGAGCTGATTGCATTGCTTTGCAGAATGATTTGATAAGCCTAAGTGTATGGTGTAACGTTAATAATTTGCATCTTAACATTAACAAGTGTGCTATCATGTCGTTTTCCAGAAAGGCCCATCCAATGGTATTTAATTATGAACTTGATTCTGCAATATTGAAACGATGCGAAGCCTACAAAGATCTCGGAGTATGGTTTGACTCGATATCGTCCTTTACCCATCACTATGACTACATAGTTTCTAACTCCTTGAGAACCTTGGGATTCATTATACACAATTCAACATCTTTTAGAAACACGAAAACTATTTTAACCTTGTATAACTCCTTTGTAAGGAGTCGTCTGGAGTACTCGTCAACCGTGTGGAATCCGAAATATTGGACCCATGTTCAGAACATTGAAAATGTGCAAAGACGATTTTACAAATATTTGTGGTATAAGAAAAACGGAACATATCCGACAGTTCACTTTGCCCATGACGTGTTATTGCGAAGGTATAACAAAGCGTTATACCTTTCCATTCGTCGTGATTATTTTTCATTTTTGCTTTTATTCCAGTTAATTAATCACAACAACAACAATTATTTATTTATTTTATTTATTTATTTAATGTAATATTTAGGCTTAAGTAAGTAAATTTTTCATTTTATGTATATTTTGAATTATTTTTTTTTTTTTTTTGATAAATACATTCGTCAAAAGCTTGTATTATATTATGAATACTATTGTGGATTCTTTGTAATCTGTTTGTATTCCTAATGGTAAATAAATAAACTGAGTTATTTAATAGTTTGAATTTTCACGTCCCAAACTTATCAACGCGTGCACGTCATGATCTATTGTATTTATCAACTGCTCGCACTAACGTTCTAATACACTCACCCATCATGTACGTCATGTGTTCGGTTTGTTCTTCTGTGTCTGACAGCGTTGACATATTTAGCTGCACTACTGCTCAAATACGATACTATTTTTTAAGTTGTATAAATTGAAAACCATAAGTTAAATTGTACATTTGATATTTGTATATTATATTGTTCACACAATTGATTGTTTTATTCCCGCTCAGTAAGTGGAGTATTACTCTGTACAAGCATTTTAAATAAATAAATAAAAATAAAATATTATTGACAGTCATTTTCGTTAATTCTTCACGCCTACAGGTTCGCGAAATACCCATATAAAGAACAATCTAGAACAAATTCGTCATTAAATACATATGTTGCATTCTCAGCGTCTGCAATGAACTTGTTTACTTCTTCTCTAGGTAATACTCGAGATAACCAACTGATTTCTTTTTTTATATAAGAAATTAGCTGACGAAATCTTCGTATGTCTCCATTTTCCCTATTTAATGTTGTTTTTAGCATCGAACATATGGCCCAAAGTGAAGAAGCTTTTACGTTTACATACTTTTCCTCAACATATGTTGTTATATCATTTTCGCTCACTCTTTGAACTTTCCGCTTCTCACACCACTCTCTCTTGCAGTGTAGGTCTTTTCATAGTGTGCTTTGATTTTAACTAGTATTAGGATAGAAATTGCAGCTGCTTCTATAATATCTGGAATTGTACCGCTTATTTCGTCATCGCTACTCTCCATTATTCGACACATTATTTTACTTAAATGCGTTTTATTCAGAATTGAAAACCACTACAAAAACCTAATGTCAAATTTATAAAAAGAGCGTATTTATTTTATATTATATAAAGTAATGAAGTAATAAACAGTTTCTAATTAAATTTATGTGTAGATAATATTTATTTTGATCAGCAAAGGAATTCATCTTAATTCATGGCGCGGCGTTTGCAGTGAACGTCTTAAAGTTTTACTCTACATTACACCGCTTTTGTTACACTTTTCTCTTGATATTTTTGCAAACAAAATGGGGTTTTCATTTCACGCACACAAAAATAACATATAAATTCTAACACTATGGCATGAACTGAATTTTCTGCACTATTTCTCATTCTCCCTCTTTTTTGTTGTTTCTAACCAGTTTTTGCTTGTATGAGTTTCTTTTCCATCCTTTTCTAATTCTATTTAGTTTTGTTAACCATGTAACAAAAACGCAGCTGTTTTCTTTCTGTTCACCAACCGATTCTGATGCTTGATATCCGTAATATATAGTTTAAGAACTTTTTGTCGTAATTGAATAAAAATGTTGGTACAAACTAAAACTGGCAGCGAACTCATTGTGCTTTGCGCCTTGTAGTTGTACGAGGGTTGCTATGTATGTATTGAGAATTGGCACACTGAAGTTTGACGTTTTTGACAATATACGCACTGAGAACGTTTTGACGTGCGAGCAATACTTGTGTTGTTTACAGTAACTTGAAAAGTACATCTCGACCAAAAAATGGAATTAAGTTGCGAATATTTTCGAGCGTGCTTTATTATGGCTTTCGACGGGGTCTAACGCGAAAACAGTGCATCAATGAACTTAATGCAAAGTTTGGCGATGCGGCACCATCCAAGTCCACTGTACTTCGCTGGTACACTGAACTCAAACGTGATTGTGTTCCCACACATACGAAGTTAAAGATGGTCATAAAAAATCGGGCGTTGTGCCGGAAACCATCTGTGCTGTGCAAAAAATAATTGACGACCGATGCAAGTTTAAGCATTAGTATGACCAGCATAATGTATAAGATTTAGGTTTTGGCCCAACAAGATCTTGTGGTGCCGTCAGCATTCCCAACACGATATGTTGATGAATTCCAAAAGGCTCATTTTTGGGTAGACATCTTTATATAGGTTCCAAAGGTTTACAACTCAACTCCACCATTTAGAGAAAATCTTATCAAAGGCCAATACCACTTTTTAGATCTAACTCTGATTCTATATAAACCTCCCAGGCATATTATCATATAGGCCTAGAACCCCCATTCCTTGGTTGTAAAGGTCAATTAGCGTTGGTTGGTCTACAGT
Source organism: Apoderus coryli (assembly GCA_911728435.2). Lineage (NCBI taxonomy): Eukaryota > Metazoa > Arthropoda > Insecta > Coleoptera > Attelabidae > Apoderus > Apoderus coryli. The sequence goes on from OU452199.1 coordinate 33,662,037, forward strand.
TATGGCAGATTTCTCTTTTCGTTACCACTTTTTACAACTTCCTTTTGTCATGCAAATGTCTCTTTCATCAACATTAGTTGCCAATATGACCTGGCTATTGTCATGGCAACTCACAACTCTAATTTGATCAGTGGATTATGTGTAATGAACCCCTGTTGGATTTTTTAAATATTTTAGGGGAGCTTTCTCTATCTGGTCGTTTCTTATAGTGCCAATACAGTTGAAGTTTTGTCACTGTAGGGAACGTAGAAGAGGAAATGAGTTAAACAAATTCTCTATGTATACTGTCGCACCTGGTGGCAGATACCCAAAACATAGTTTTTCAACAACACTTGATCCCAAAGATTTCCATCGGTTTTATGTCCAGCGCCACAATATGGACGGAACTTTAACAAATCAGGAACCGACCTCCAGGCATCTGTCTTTTCCTCATGGTTGACTGACTAGATCAGAAGACACCTTAATATCAAAATAAAAATTCAGTAATGGCCAATGCCCTTTTGCATTTGCCAGCTTAAAATCAATATTGAGCAAAAATATCTCATATATAAGCAAATTTAGATAGTATTCGTTAGTATAATTTATACGCCCGCCATGATTATTACTACTAATTATTAATGTCTACAATTTGTCATACTTGTTGATTATTTTTGTCAAGTGACATATTTATTTGGTATCTAAAGCCATCATGGCTAACTAAAATCATTTAAATTTCAAATTCATATCACTATTGTAATAGAAAAATGTAAAATTGCCAATATTTTTGAAAACTATCAGTTTTTGGGATAGACATCCTTTCATAAACTTACCCTTATTTTTTATGCAAAAAAAATATAAAATGGAGGGTTGCCATTTTAAAAATGTTGAATTATGACACTTTTTCAATTTGATTTTTTACCCTTATATAATATTTCGAAAACGGCTGGCGATAGGTATAACATATTATGCATGAAATATGTTTAGAATTACAAAGAGAATCCAAAAAATATATAATTAACATAGGGTCGCATTTGAAATAAGGAAGTTGACACCCATTTCCGGTATAACCGGAAGTGCTAGATTCTTGAAAACATTTTAGCCGAATTGGTTCCGTCGACCTAAGTACTACACCAGATTTTCAGATTCTTCCATTGTAGTTTCTCCATAATCGATCGAATTCCTTCCCGGTGGGACACCCGGTATGTATAATAAATCTATGTGGCCATTACTGGGAGGAAAGTATTTTGAAAAGCAATCAAATATTTTTGATAAAATTAATTCGTTTGTGCGTTCTATTCTCAAGACATAAATAGCAACCCTAGTATACAGGTAGTTGCTTATTTTCTTCAACTCTCGAGTATGATCAATAGTGGCTGCATTGTAAAATATTTCCAATTATACAGGGAGCACCAAAAACATTTGACATCAAATTTGTGTTTTATTTATTAATATTTTTCAACAAAATATATATTATCATAAACTACCGTATATTATTAATGATAATATACCAGTTGTTAAGAAATTTAGGAGGCAAAGAAATGCAGGTATAGTATTTTTAAAGTTAGTTGAAATCGCAAAAAAGTGTTCTCGGTCTACAACTAGAGACAAGGGTATTCGGAACCTGAATGGACGTAAGTTTTTTTTAACCGAAATTGAATGGATTTGTGTATTAAAAATAAATGTGTTCTTCCTATAGGTTTCTATTTTCTTATTACATAAACGAAATTTAAGGCTTAAACGTCAATTGGTCTAAGTTGTTGGAAATTTAATATCGAATCGAAAAATTATTAACAGTTTTATTGACTTGTTAAATTATGAGTGTATTGTAATCATAATTATATTGAGTGGAAAAACACAAAAATAACTGCTTATATTGTGATGCAGGAGTCTTAAAATTAAAAGCAGCGGAGAGGAAAACATTGGCCACATAAATATGTATGGATAGGAAGTTAGTCATGAAAATACGTACCGATTTTAAACACTCATTTAAATAAAAATATTACATACATAATTCATCGGAACTAGAACTGGAATCACTAACTTCAGCATCGGGTTGACAATAATCGGCGCAATATTAACTGAATAACAATATACTTTTTCCTTTTATATAATGTGAACCACACAATTTTCGCACATATCATTGTCTAATTGAATTATTACGTGTATATGTCGCAAAACTGTCCCGCCTTCACGCAAGCGACAATCCTTTTTGACTCTATTATGACCATTACCATACATAAACCCACAATCCTTTAAAATTTCCCTCAATGTCACAAAGCAATTGTATAATTAAATGTTGGATAGTTTTTAAGTTTTTTTTATCATTTCTAACATTATTTTGTATATTATAACATTTGTGTACAATAGTCCTAATCAAGTCTCGATCTTTGTCATCTATTGGTTACAGTTCCTTCCTTAATAACACGATAAATGGTTGAGACAGATAATTTACTCAGCTCGCTAATTGTTTTGCAAATATTAATGTCAAACTCTTCCTCTGAACTTATAAACTGACTCGAGAAATAACACTGGATAACAATATTGGAAAATCACCCTATAAAGTCAAATTAATTCATGAACTAAACGAAGATCAATCAGATCGTCGAATTGACTTTTGCGAAATTTTAATGAATAGGGCAAATAATGAATGGTGAACAAGTGTGGTGAACAGACAAAAATATCGCTACTGCGTCCTCAGTACTTCAATGTTCTCTCTTATGCTAGCGTTTTGTTTTTGTATTATTTTTTGTTTGTACATTTACTCCTGGAATTATCTTTACATTTGAAGAGTTCTTATATTAAGAGTAAAAGGAATTCGTCAGTATCTGTCGATATATGACACAGTTTGATTGCACTGCACTATTCTGTATATCGGTGAAGCCATTAATATTGTCAGCTATGCGTTAAAATAATTGCTAGTCAAATCAATATTTACGCAAAAATTGATAAACCAAAAACAAAATATCCCTCTCTAACAGGTCTTTAAAATTCACAATCGAAATAAGGAATAAACATGAAATTTTGTATGACCAGAAGTTTTTAATTAAGATTAAATAAAATTTAGAAATAACTCATTACAGTTCAATATTAAAAAAAAAACGAAAAGTGTAATTTGCATGCAGATTTTGTTTGTATTAAAGTATTAATTCTATGAAGAAAAAAATGAAAGCAAAAGTTCTCTACTTCTATTTACAACTGAAACGTGCAAATTAATTACCTCTAGTTTGCACGGCTACCTTAAAAAATGCTGGTTTTATCCATCCCTGAAATCTACAAATTTAAAGATAATTATTATTCTTTTGAAAACTTTGTCTGAGGTTAAAAAAACATTCGAGTTTTTGTCGTAAGTCCAGGCAGCAGGATAATTACTTCCTGCCTCGGTTTCTTCCAGGCATAAAGGATTTACGCTGTAATCTTTGATCAAAGGAAAAGGCTTGGGGAAATGTCTGCATTATTTTGAAACCGATATAATCCGGAGATATTAGTCAAAGAAATGAATTTAGTTGAATTATTTTTGGGGGATATTTTTGCGGATGTATTATTTACATTAAAATGTGTAGGTATGTTCAAATGGTTTTTGTTGCCCTCAAAATAAATGATTTATGAGGAAATAGTGGGATATAGGGCGAAGCGGTCACAACATTCAATCAAAAGATCGCTACGTTTCGTGATTTTATGATAACCTTTGGAAGCTCTCTCATCATAATGCTGTATGCAAGGTGTTTCTTAAAAAGGTGGTCAAAATTTTTAAGCGAATTGAAGACGTGTAATCGTGAAAAAAACGTAAATTGTAATTTTTCGAAAAGTCATTATTTACAAAGATACAGGGTGTGAAAAATGACTGAGGACGATTTTTTTGAAATATTTTCGAAACGAGTAAAGAAGAATTAATCAAATGTACCATATTTATTCACATAGTTAAATGCCGTAAGCTGATATGAAATTGAATAAAAAAGGATGACCATAGGCGGGAAAACGGAAAGGACCCTTGCCTTAATTATAACCTAACTTTTTTTTCTTGTCAGTTTCATTCATTTTGTGTCAAAAATGTGATAAAATAAAGTTTTCTACGTAAAAAAGGCATAATTCCTTTTTCTCGAAAAACTTAAAGGTTTTCGATAAATTCGAGTTTTAGAATTTTAGGACAAAACTGGTCCTGAGTACACAGCATTAATAAAATTTTGGAAAACTTTTCGTTTACCTTACTGTATTTCAATAATTTTATAAATGCTGTTTACTAAGGCTAGTTTTGTCCTAAAATTTTCAAACTCGAATTTCTCGAAAACCTTTAAGTATTTCGAGAAAAAAGAAGTATGCCTTTTTTATGTATAAAACTTTATTTTATCACATTTTTGACACAAAATGAAACTAACCTCACAAGAAAAAAAAATTAGGATATAATTAAGACAAGGATCCCCCGCTTACCGCCTATGGTCATCCTTTTTTATTCAATTTCATGTCAGTTTACGACATTTAACTAGGTGAATAAATATGCTACATTTGATTAATTCATCTTTACTCGTTTCGAAAATATTACAAAAAAATTGTCCTCAGGCAGTCATCTTTAACACCCTGTATCTTTGTAAATAAGGACTTTTCGAAAAATTACAATTTGAGTTTTTTTCATGATTGACGTCCCCAATTCGCTCACAAATTTTGACCACCTTTTTTACAAACACCTTGCATAATAATATACTAACGGTTCGATGGCAGCATATTAAAGTAGAAAAATGGCATTTCAAATTTTTTTATTAGCTTTGCCATTTAAAAATAGCAAAATCCCTCAGTGTATGTAGATATACTAAAAATCCGTGTTTATATTTGTGTTTGACGCAACAAATATGTTATTGGTGTCTTCGTATTGCCGTCTCCAGGTTTCCAAGAACAATAAATTAGACATAAAGCTCCATAACAAGTTCGATCCACTTTTTAGATGGAAGTCAATAAAAACAATTCCCTTACGGCAGTTGTGTGTTCTTGTGAAGAACTTCTTATCTGAGTACTACTTTTATGAAACATTTCATCGACTTCACATGGAATGTTTAGAAAATTGTAATTCTTGTTGCATTGAGATTGTTGTTTATGTGTGTGTTGCAATAATAGTGTTCCTTCTTTGAACATTTTTGCATGCTTTTGAATGTTTTTCATAATATGGTACACTATCGTCATAGAATTGATTCTTGTATACCTATTTTATATATATAATTTGAAGCCAACTTCTATTATTTGTAAACGTGCTAAACATTGTTCTTTGTAGTTTTATCTTTTATGTATCTGATATTTTGTATTTTTTGTTTGTATTTATAACACTGTTTCTAAACATTGTTATGCAATATAAAATTGTCAAAAGGCTGCTGGGAAATCGGAGGTCGACCAGCCCTAGGAAAATCTCGTACTTCTCTAAATTTGTTTTCAATCTCGCTTACCGTAGATTGAGAGTTCTACGTCGATCACCACAACCTATCATAATTCATATTTCAATTCGCTGAGCTTTGCTTAAATTCTTTATCTTGTGTTACGACGTAAATTTGACCACAAAAGTAATGATTTTAGTTTGTAGAAACTTCTCTTCAGTGGTAGTTTCAGACTTCAAATAATAAATTCAGTTTGTTAATATTCAGTATAATTATTATTTACATGTGTTCTCTGTTATTCGCATTGTAAGAAATTTGGTCTCCAGTATAAGAATATAAGAATACTGAAAAGCTTTTAAGATATTTATTATCAATCACCATCACAAATTCCTTACTAGAATAAAGCCAAAATACAACCAACGAGATGCAAAGCCTTTTTAAAATTTCGATATGCCACATCTAATTCATTGTATACACGTTCAATCATATTAATATAAATATTGTATATCGGTGACCAAGTTAGTAGGTGGATTTAACGAATAGATTGTCAGAGATTGTGAGAGATACTACATTTCCGAACCGCTGGATATGTCGTGGAAGCCAAATGCCATGGCGTGCCCGAGGCCCCGATTTGAACCCCTTTGAATTTTATGTATCACTCTCAATAGTCTTTATTAGTCTTAAGACATAATATACAATCATTGTTGTACATAGATGCGTCATAAAAAATAATATTAATAAAACAATGAGTAATAAAATAACAAACAATAGTTGAGTTCCACAACATTAATACATTTCAAAAAGAACACATCATATAATACGTTAAAAATAAATAATTACAATAAAATCAAGAAATCACGAATGCACTAGAATGCGGTAATGAATTAGTTGAGGCTGTAGAAGGTGTGACTCGTTAAAAATTTCCTCAATGTTCTTTTAAAAATATTCTCCAATAGGCAACTGCGGTTTGTGAAGTGGCGATCAAACCTCGGGAACAACTTTGGCAAAGAATTCAAATTCGTTGCTAAACGATGTGATCTCTTATTTAAAATCAGGCGTCCGTTTATTAAGCAGGGAGCCAAATGCATTGCAGTTAACGGCAACGAATTGGAGCAATCATTTTTGTAAAAAAAAATACTGATATTTTTTGTATTTATGTAAAAAATTGTTAATTTATTTGTCATTATTTTGATACACTGAGACACAAAAAAGTTACACTTGTTTTTATGTTTATCAGAGTGATTCAGAGAGCGCCCTCTACAATTCACATCAAAATTATCAACAAATCCAAAAACCCCTACCACATAATCTCATGAAAAAATATTGGTTCAAAATTAGGTTATTTAGGAAAATTTAAAACGATATGTTGAAGATTTTTATCTTCTATTTCTTGGCCTTTTATTTGTCGAAAGCCTTTATACAAACCTAATCCATTAATGGCCATATTCTCCGTTATGGGCTTGAGCGGCTTGAGCTTCAACCGCAGTTGTATGCACCGTAACAAAAAGACCCAAGCTTTACTAAGCCTAAAGTACAATCTGACAACAGCGAAATATTGTGGGAATTTCGTTGGCCAGATATGAAAAAAGAAAATGTATTCACTGTTTGTTTAAGCCATAACCTAAAAAATATTCATATTTCCCCGGATTTCGTTCATGTTCGATTCAATTTTGATTTAATGTTTTCATAATAAAGAAATATATATTAAGTTAATTATGAATAGGGATAAGACTGCAAAAGTTCGAGGCCCTAAGTTTATGGTGTCTGAAAAAATGCTTTAATGCAAGTTGCAATTAAATCCGGATCAATACTCGAGGATAAAAAACAGATCGGGTATCAGCTACGCAGAAAGAATATGCGTGGAAATCAATAGAAAACGAATTCAATGCCTCGTCAACAAGCGGTGCTTTTAGAAAAGCTTCATGTTTGAAAAATGTTATGAGAATAAAAAGAAAGAGCTACGGAAGTTCTTAGCTGAAGAAAAAATGGCGACAAGACTTACAGGTGTTGGTCCTAAAAATAAATTAGAAGAGATGAAAGTGATGAAATTTTGCAGTCAGTTCTAAATAAAAAGACTCTAGTAGGGCTAACAAATCAATTTGATGATTTTGTTAGGCGAAATCTGCGGAAGAAACTTAGATCGTGCATATCTTCTATATAATTAGGCCTTACATAAATTCGTCTAGGAAAACCAAATTCTATAATATCCATCACATCAATATCGTCCTGCAACAAAGTTTTCATCTTCATTTTCCATAATTTTTAGATTCTTTGTAATTTATAAGAAACAAAAAATGTTCATTTATAAAAAGTTAGGTTAAACAGAGGCTTAAATTTGAAGCGCCCAAAAATGGGAGCTTAACATTAAGTGAAGCTTAATTAAATTATTGTTCTGGTGCATTAAAAATTTGTGATTTTAGGCCGGCTTAAGCACAAGCCTAGCTTTAGTACATACGGTGAATATGTGTATTTATTCGTTATTCTTAAGTAAGTTTTGTATAGCTTGTTCCATTTCTGGACACCTTGTAATATTATAACAATAATATTACAGGACTTCAATATTTATTTGACAGATGTATCTGATAAATAATATCCCAAACTTGAAAGCTGTCATAAACTTGACGAGTAAATTTACTGAAAATATAAACTTTTAAAAAGAAGCTTAAGCAGTGATATTAATGCCTTTAGAAAATCTAAATTTACTTTTGCGGCAACAAATTATTCGTCAAGCAAACAAAATCCAAGTAACATGCTCCATGAAATCATCAGAAGAAACCATTTACCAGGAGAAGTATCCAAATTGCGTCGAGTTTCACGATCAACCCAACGAAGTCCTAGATAATGAATCCATAGATAAATCAGGTGAAGAAATCAAAATCGAATTAATAAATATTGAAATTGAGGAATCGTTAGTGGATGAAGAACATATGGTGTTATGTGAAAGATTTCAGCTACTCCATAATGTAATAGAGCACTTATTAACAAGTATGGATTCCATCGTTTTGCAACTCAAATCCGATACGCGATTAGCTCAATCAGTTCAAAAATTAATCGATCACGATACCTGTAAAAATGAAGTTGTATCCAAATCGTTGCAAGGATTGGTACCACTACCTGACCTTAGTATACTTGATGAAGTGAAAACTAAACTTTTAACTGCTCTAAATAGTCACGAATCTCTTAGCAAGTTATTTGTTGAACGGGAAGATAAAAAAAGCAAATTTAAACTTGCGCTAAAAAACTTTAAAATAATTTTGGAAATACTCAACATTAACGACGAATCACTTAAAAAGCTTAGAAACCAATTCGATGAAGTATTGTTAGACTATCAACATTGTAGATGTTTATTGCACGAAGAGCTTCCGTTTGCTATTAGTGATAGTGAAAAAGTCCTTGGAGAATGTACGGAATTATTGGGTCACAATTATTCCACACTGGTTGAAAGGAAGATAGAAGTCAAAAATGTTTTAGAGGAATTAGCAAAACGATTCAACCAATTCGATGAATTTGCCTTAATTCGAAGTGATAACATATCTTTAAAGTGATAGAAATTAATTTTATTAATGGATATTTAATATTTTATTTAGTATTACTAGTTATTTTTCCTGGTAGATTATATTTAATTTATTAAATTTATGGTTATTGATTTTAGACTAAGTTACTAACATGACGAAAGGCTTTGTCAACCTTTTGACTTAGACATGCATTTATTAAAATATTTCGATTAGCTATGCAATAATTTACGGACCTCAACTTGGCACTATACACTATTGGCAAAATGAGGTTGCAACCCTATTTGGGGTTGAATAACTTCGTATAAATTTAACGGATTTTGATGAAATTTGGTATGCATGTAGAGTTTACCTTTTGTGTCTGGAAAAAATCTAATCTAAATGTTTTGGGCAAGCCAAATGGTAGACATTATTTTAAATCAATGACTTTAAGCTCGTTGCTGCTCGATTATGATAAGTCACCTGAAAGTATAAACGTAATATAGGTAAGAGGTCTTGAAAAACTTGACATTGCTTGATAAATATTTTTGTAAACATGGTTAAACAAGGTTCTCCTGTAGTTCATATATCCTCATGAATCATAGCTTCTAAATGTTCCCAAATCGGCTTCCACGTTAATATTGCCCACAGTATTTGATGGGAGTATTGGCGAAGATCCTCGGTGAAATTTATAGGTTATGAAATTTTGGGCATTATATCGGGTGACCCACGATAGATGGCATATTAGACAGATCATGATCTACAGTTTAAAGATATTTTTGACCATGGGGTGTTGCCACTTCTACTCCAAACCTGCTATTTCAAATAGAACGCCCGCCCTGTATATTTTTCCATTTCGAATTTCTTATGTAATTATGAACAATTTTCCTTAATACGTATATGTTACCGTTTACTGAGAATAAATTAATTTCAATAGTTTTCCTATAGATATGTATATTTTTAATTTTGCATGGAAAAAGCATATACCTATTGGTAGTAATATAGGAAGAATTAATCAAAATTATAATATTTGTCAAGTCAGAGAATTTGACAAACCATATATTTAAACAATAACATAAGAAATAAATACATTTTTAACTTAAATTAAATAACAAGATATACATAAATACTGATAAATTTTATAATAAATGTTCAAAATGATTGGACTCTCGGTACATTTGAATCCTTTTCTTAAATCCTTCAACAACGTTAACCTGGTGTAACGCTTCTAAACGCTTCGTTTATTTGCTCCTTCATCTCCTCTGTTAAAAAGTTATCGTTCTCGATAATTTTGTTCCTGCCCGTGTACAAAATTCAACACGATTTAAACACAATATTGAAAAATTCTTGATGCAGTTGCACTGTGTTTGGGTGGTATCTTTCGTTAAACTGCCTTAACAGTCTCGAAGACCGCTGCTTTTTTTGGATGATTTTGCACCGGGAACCTTTGAGCGTAAACTCGCGATGCCAGTAAAGCGTTTTTGGACCATTCTCCCAGAATAAAAATCATGTCTATTCTTTCTTCTATAGGTTCGTATATTTGATTAATTGAATTAAATCAAATGCCACAGATAAAAAACTGTTTTATGAAAAATTCCCAACTCTTAATATCAAATTAAAAAAATGTATTCTGTCTTCTCAAATTCTTGACTTGATAAATATTATAATTTTGAAAATTCTTCCTATTATTACCAATATGTGTGCCTCTTCCATGCAAAATTAAAGATATACATATCTATAGGAAAACTTTACTTTAACTTTAATTTTTGCATCATCAAATACAGGGTGGTCTACATGAAACTAAGATATTCAACTAAAAATTCGTCTAATATTATGAATATGTGCATTTTCCACGAAAACGTCAAGAGTTATCCATGGGAAAGTATTATAATATTTGACAGATAATTACCGTTTGAAATCAACAAGTTATTTAGAATTAAACTTTACGTTCATATAACTTATATTATTGGACACCCTGTATTTAGTATTGGGGTTTTTTTTATATTTGGCATAACAAGTGATGAGTGGGTATATTTATTAGCCCAGATTGGCTTAAAAACAACAAACGAATAGGTGTGAATTTTTTCATTCAAATTATGTCTATATTTTTATAAAAATTAAAGTATTTAAAAAACTATCAGGTTTAGGTGATGTGTACTTTCATGAAAGTTGGGTTTATTTTGAACGGTGAATCTAAAAATATATTCATATACAGGGCATTCTATTTAAAAAACACAACTATGGTTCATTTCTTATGTTTGGGACACCCTGTATAGATTCACAATATTTTTAAAATGTAGCCATAAATCATTTTTATCAAACCGATATATCAAAATTAATAATTCAGCCACACTATTCCGTGTCGTATGGCGTGAATAACCCTGTATATAGCTTTTCAAGTTATTTTTTATTAGCGTTTATTCATAAAATTTCTTTTATCGAAAACCGGTTTTCATATTAGTCGGCTATGGGTTTTGTAAAATAGTTTTGTGGAACTATGATTCGGTGAAGTGTCTCCCTTCCGCTAAAGACTAAAGAAAAGCTCATCCTACATGATAATCGACGCCGTTAAAAAAATTGAGTTGCTGTAAACCTGCCTAGGTTAGGTTTAGTTGCAGTTCTTCCTTGTCGAAAAATAACTTTTTTGGTGCATTCATACTTACTACTTTATTTTAATGTAAAAGACTCATATATTTTTTTAACTTGGTCACACCCTGTACTATAAATATCTTTACACATGTGATACAGCAGAACACTATTTGCAATGCTCTGAACGAAGCGCGATAGTTGTGCAAATTGAAATGCAGCTTTATCTCGTGTTTAGCTTCCAACATATTGAAATTTATTCATATTCCAATGCGGAATTGATACATGCTCTGTACACTTTCATCAACAAGACGCTTGAAATGCAACAGACCCATTCAATTCATTTCATTTCTATCAAACTCTCTGCATACAAAATGCGGGAGTAGCGTTATTAGTCTAGATAAAATTCTAGAGGCAGCAATTTCTAAAATTCCTACCAGTAAGTTAATGGCTTGCCAATTCGTTATAGACGGAACTGATTTCCCCAATTACTTGAAAGAGGTCGTCATCGTGTAATTACGAATTTATCGAAAGCGCTGGGGATACCGTATTCTCTAGCGTTTTTAATTGGCCAACAATCAATTTTGTAGTCCGGTTATGTTTCCGGAGATTTTAATAGAATTAACCCCTAATAAATTTTGGTAATAATTGGTGATTCAAGTATTCCTATTCTGAACAATATAACGATCAGCATATTGAAATTCTACAGAAAGTTTTTTGGAAAACGGTTATTGAAATATATTTATGTTCTTACTTTCTTAAACATATATAAATATACATTAATGAACAGGATTTGTTTGAATGAAGCGCCTACTGCAGGAAATTTAAAAACTTCTTTTTTTTTATTTATTCTTATTACATGCCAATACCAAAAAAGGTTTACACAATTCATATATACATACTAAACTATTACATAACAGATATAAATGTATATTATATAACTTAATCACAACAGAAAGTCACTGCTGAGGAATTCATCAATAGAGTAAAAAACACACCTACAAGAAGAAGTTCAGGATTAAGGAGGGAACAGACCTCAACCATGAAAGATTCAAACTCTGTTTGGATCTGAGTAAGAACGGGCCCCGTATCCTTACAGGAAATTGTCGCCTTAGGAAACATATGGTACGAGTTAGGCCTAGAAGAGAGCGACGAATGCAGATTCTTGATCACCTAGTAACAGAATGCGCCAACGCAAGAAACACTTAGGGCATGAAATCAAGCAAAATGGAGACGTGTTGTTCCTGAAACCAGCCAAGCTACTGGAGTTCATTAGAGCTCTAGAACTTCAGGGATAGTTGTAACTTCATTCACAGTTCAAATAAGATAGGGGGACACAATAGACCACCAGGTCGCATTTTATCAGACACCTCTAATTTTAATCTTGCCTCTACCTTCTAAAGCCATTTTATACAAAGAAATGACGGTGGTACCCACTTTTTATCATCATAATTTTACATCCACATTACTTCACTTTCGATAAATAAGAAATTTGCTGGGATTAAAATTTCCTCATTAAAAACTTACTCATTTCAATATCTGAATTACGTTTTCTAGGATCACAAAACTAGGACACCCTTGATTGTCACGTGGACAATTCTCGGATGATCCAGCGAAGCGAGAGACCAACTCTAGTTTTTATTTTACTAATAATTGAAATGAATAATATATCAAGAAAACGAAGTATTAAAATTAAAAATAGCATTAGACATACAACGAATATTCTTCCATTCTACTGTTTCACTTACAACAAATTTTTATTTGCCTCAAATAATTGGTTTTCTTTAGTAAATTCTTTTAACAAAACATGAACTCTACAGAAATTACAGCTATTAGCTAATTGGCAAAAAGACTGATGTGATGTCTAGTTTCTCTAAATGAAATGAAAGGTTAAATAGAAAATCCACTTATCTGACAAAGCAACATTGTTTACCAGAGTTTTTCTGCTAACAAAAGCTTCAGGTGCTGACTATATATGGCAGGATTACATTTTTAAAGCTTGTGTTTAGTAAGAGGTTTCTAAAAATAAATATAGCTTATTATTTTTCTTGAACCTTACTTTTCGCTTTAAACTCTTGGGTTGAGGCTCAAAAACAAATAATAGATTAAAAAATAAATAAAATAAGTTTCTTTTACAAATTAACTCTTTTTCATTCTTGGGATATAAGGTTCTATTTTAAAAGCGATTTTTTTCTTTTGAAATATTTTTTTTTCACGCCCACGTACAACGTTTTGGCTCATTAGCCTCCCTCAGGTACATCTCTTTTCTAAAATTATAACATTCAGTCGTTGATTGAAATATTTAATAAGATACGCAACGCAGGACGAGAGGGGGTCGTCGCTTGCGGGGTAATGACAATGCGCCCCGCTATGCTCGCCTTACCCCTCTCCTAGAGAAAACCTACCCGGTAACAGGCGTCATCCCATATGTTGCGGCGACTATACGAATTAATACCTTCGTCGTAGCAAAGATTAATCTACACAATAGATAGTCAGCGTATATGGGAAATAAAACAAAAATTGAAACTGTCTCGACACGAGCTACATCTATTAGAAAAACATGCAACCATGGAAATTGTAGATGGCGTTATATGTATTGTGTTCAAATAAAATAATCATATGGGCAATGTTAGACAAGGACGAGTATACTTTCCCCTACGAGGTGGGAGTTTGTTTTTATATTATAGGTATCATATAGGTACTACTGTGCAGCAGTGTTTTTTGTTTAAAATTATATGGTATACGTATACCTATCTACGCAAAGATTAATGTGTATGGACGAAAATAAAAGAAATTACTATAATAGTATAAATATACAGGGCTGGTTTATTAAATGTTTTAGACAATAATTTTAAATGACTAAAATAATATTATTTTAGTCATTTAATTTTAAATTTCGGATATAAGGATGCATCAAAAAGTTATATTTAAATTAACGAAATTTGGCGTTATAGATAGGACTTCCGGTTATTACCTGATTCAGTTTTAAGGATCAAACTCAAACAGCAGATTCAACTTGTCGGTAACATTATGAAAAAATAAATCTCAGAGGCGGGTAAATTAAAGGGTCATACAGGCGTGAAATGCTACCCTAACTTTTTTATGCACATTTTTTGCGTGTGTTTCAATTCGGAGATGTAAAATCTAACAAATTATATACGTAATAAATGTATCCTTCTGTGATATTGATAGAAAGTCATCGTTATCGCGTAATATCGATTTTAAGAAATGTTAATATTAAAAAGGCTGTGCTTTTTACAAGTTGCTGAAGTAAATAAGGTTTGAAATTTCCAGCATGACAATAATTATTTAAAAAAATTCGGTTTCGAAATGCAGGATGTAAAAAATTAGAATTTTTAATCTGTTTTTAATGAAAATTTAAATCTATTGAGAAATATGGTTCAGGGTTTTTGTGAAATGTATTTTACTCCAAAGATTCTACTCATCGATTATAACCGAATTAATTTACTCAAAAATATCTATACTAGTAAAATAACACAATTATCACAATTAGGTTCAAATTCTGCAACGCCGAATTGAAAAAAAACTTACAGTCTCCCTAATATTGGTTTTTGTGCAATGATCATAAAACTTTAAAAAACTAACGATTTATGTAGATTGTATTGTTAAGACGTTTCGTAAAAAGCTTTAAAAACCCACCAACAGGGTGTTAAAAGTATCACGACAATAACTTTTTTCATGTTTTAACAAGTACAATCGTCTGCTTCAGATTGATCCTTAAAAACTGAATAACAGTTTCTCTATATAAAAAAATAAAACTGAATACAATTACATAACACCATATTTGAAAGTAAATAAAAAAAAAACAGCATTACCTAGTTTGACAGATTTGCAAATTGCAAATCAAAGTATCTATGTATACAGGGTGTTGCATAAGTACTTGTACAAACTTTAAAGGGTGATTCTTTGACTAATTTTAAGATACAAATTTCATATGTACATGGGTCCGCTACGGCTTGGTTTTCGAGATACAGGTAGTTCAAAAAGAATATTATATTTAGGATTATATGCTTGTTCAATAGCATCGCAATTTAGTGCAATTCGGGATACAGGTGTATTGATGACACCAGAGCTGTCAAAAGAACTAATAAAAAATACGAAAAATAACAAAATACAAATATCATTCAAAAGACAACAATGCACATAATAGTCGGTACCAAGCCAAATAGGTAGTAGGTAAATATAGATTTATTTTGTTTCGGGCTTGGGCTTGGCACCGACTTATTGTAATCAAAACTACCCACCAAACGGATACATTTAATTTTACGCAGATGCTCAAAATGTTAACTTTCTTTCATTAATAGAGACCTGTGAAGTGAGCTTACCTCTTACGCCCACGTATTAAGTACTAAGTTTCAGTTATCAGTTATAATTTTTTATTTTCCAAGAAAGCGAAACGAGATATTTAAAACGGCATTGCGCCGCCCTCATGTATACCTCCGGGGGCGGCATCGAAAATCGCTACACGTCACAAACTTGTAAATGCTTAGAACTACCCCTATATCAAATTTCTATTTTCTATCTTTTTTGTTTCATACCCAAAGCCCTATTCCTTCCGAACTTATTATTTACCCGAAGAAACATTAAAAAGAAGTAAAATTTAAGTACCTAAACCGATAAAGTGGAACTTATACCTGATGAAGAGACAGACTATTATAATAGGTATACCTAATATAATATAGGTAGCACTGATAATTTTTTTATTATAGGTATTATAAGATCTACAACAATCTTGTTACATCTTTGCCACATTGTCTACGTGAAATATTTAGTCAAAAGTATGTTTCTATCTAAAAGCTTTTCATTTAACGATTGTTCGCCACTGATCATGGGACTGGTCTAGTCTTGAAACATGTATGACATGGATTAAATATTATTATATTAAATTTAATTCATAGAGATTAGGCTTTTATTTCAATACTGTACTTGTAATAAATCACCCTGTGTGTTTCTTTTACCGACGAATTGGCAACAGCACGACACACACCACATTCGCTTGTTTGTTTTTCTACCCTCCCTGCGTATCCCCTCCAGATTAATACAGAATTTCATCAATTTCTCTCTCTGACAATACAGCATTGCCGGTGCATATCTGTTGCAAATGATCTAAATAATTGTTATACGTTGCGTTTTGTTTTTGATATTAATAAACTACAAAACTGTTTCTGGCTGTGACAATACTGCTATATGCTTTACACGCTAGTCTACGCCACGTAGTGGCAGGCATACTTAGAGATGTTCTGATTTTAATGCATTGGGCTGACTATCTATTGTGTAGATTAATCTTTGGTCGTAGCATTCAACACCTATTGAAACGCCGTCGAAAAACTAGATGTTGCCGATTCAACAGTAGTGGTAGTAATAAACGGAGGTAGTTTTTAGTTTTGTTCGCTTATTCATTGTAAAAGTGTTTTAACGTAGGAGAGCATGAAATTAATCAAGTTATAAAAAAAATTGTTTAGGATAGCAAGTAAAAGAATTTTAAATACATAAAACAAATAATAAACTTATATATTTGCGTATATACAGGTTGTCCTTACAATATTATTTTTGATTTCTAAAGTTTGGTTTCTTTTTAAGTTTGCTCGTTAGCATTATCTAAGTATGTCACAGAGTAAACATAATTGTACGGCATGTTTGGAGCTAATTGATGGATCTCAATATTCAGTTAATTGTTGACTGTGGAAATGGTACCATAGGAAATGCACAAGAATTTTTTTTATATTGATTTCGACTCGCTAAGGATATACCTATTGAACCTCATGGGCGATCTGAAGAGAATAAAAAGATTTTAACCCGAACCTTAAAAAGTTGAAGGTTATATATAAATTTTTTTCTATTTTCGAAAAAACGTCTAAAATACAAGGCAAAAATGGGTTTTAATGTAATGTTAATGATACATTTCCGCAGGGAAATGTTTGTGATTCTGGTTCTTGAAGGCTACTAAAAGCCAAAAAGATAATAATTTTTTTCTATAACTAATTGTTTGACATATCTTAGTTTTCTTAATAAATGGCAAAGATCGATTTATAATTGTGTGTAACAATGTGAAAAAAAATGTATGCTATACAGGGAGTTCGTGGTTTTACCATCAGAACTTTAACAGAATGTGGAATAACTAATTTTTGGGTGGTTTACCTCTAAAAACATAGGTTGAAAAACGTATGGTTTTTGGAATATGGGACGTTATCTTAGTAACCACAAACTATCTAGTATCTATCCTCCATCTACCCAACCTGTAAACTTGATATTATGTAACTGTCCATGGACATTCATATTAAATTAAAGTTATTAATTTCCACTAATTTTATTTTTAATATATGTACATTGCACGTGTTTCGCTACACAGTAGCTTCTTCTAAAATGGTAAAAGAATATCTGACATAAGCTCATTTCTGGGTTTTTCCATATATATTTTTTATACCTTACACAATATTACTTTGTTTACCTGGAGTTTGGTTTCTATACTATTAGGTAAAAACAGGTAAGTAAAGTAATATAGTGTAAGGTATAAAAGAAATATATGGAAACCCCAGAAATGAACTCAAGTGGTAAATACCAATATAACAGTTTTTTACATTGAAATAAAATTTAAAGGTACAAGACAGGCAAACAATTTCAAAAGAGGAGAATTATTAGCTCTCCATATCATATATGTAATATATGTATATATGGAGACTATTAGTTTCATGAAAACAAATTTTTTTTTAATTTCACCGGAAATACTTGTTTTTGGTCATTTTATACATAAATAAGTAGTTTTAGTGTATATAGGTAATATCAAATATAACAACATAGCACTATAACAACAACTAACCGACCCTGAGTATAGAACAGAAACACTAAATAACGCCAAGTCCGCATTATATACTTATAAGAACAACTACCCAAAACAATTAGTACAAAAATTATTCAAAAAACGCATTCACAAATTTTACAATGACTATAACAATAACCAGAATAAAACTCACACACTCAAAAAGTATGCCTCAACCTTAGAAAAGGAAAGAGAGAGGACAAGTCCAGTCCATAACAAAACATGCACTGCACATATGCCTAAAAAATACATTAAGACCAGAAGTCACAGGTACAATAGACAATATTTATCTACAATTTAAATACCGGCCGGTCAAAAACAGGGTAGGTTATCAAATAACCTTGCCAGTCGTTGTCGGTCTATGTACCTGATAGAAAACGATTTTGAGGCAAAATAATTTTGGCGTGGTGGCAAACTTTGTTGGTGTCTATTATAAGTATTTTATGTGTTGCGAATTAAATAATAATTAAAAACTATATATCAAGTGCATTTTAAAATGGTTGGATGTTCAAGTTTCAAGTGCAACAATAGCTCTGATAGAAAATACACACTTATTTTGTGGTGTCATAACTAAATGCTTATAAAACTTACAATACAAATTATTTCTATCTGAAATTTATACAGGAAATTTAGAACATATTAGTCTATCGTATTTTATTCTTTTAGAATGTAATATGTAACATTTTCATTCATGATTTTGTAATTAAACTGGTCAGCTAGGCATAAGAATATCTAGTTCGGTGTGGTGGCGTACATTCGTTACTATTATTTTTGTGTTCTAAAATATATTCAATTATTCATTGTATTTTCGTAAGTAATTACCAATTATCTACACATATATTTTAGCATATTTCCAATGAAACTTAAAAAAAAAAATTTGGGTGGTCTTACATATGCATCTAATGACATTATAAAATATCTGAGCATTTTTTGCGTGTTAATGAACATAAATATCCAACAATTAATTTTATCGAAAAAGCAAAATAATGTTTGTTGACAAAAAATTTTTTAAAGTTCAAATAATAATCATACATATTTTCTTATAGAATTGCTGTGGTAAAATATTTAAATATTAGGAAACATTTAACAAAAACAATTTTATGTAAAAATCAATAATACTTGTAAAACGACCGGTGTTCTGGTTTTGTCTGTAAGTTATTCTGAATTTTGTATTGTTTTTTGATGTTTTTTAAACTATAATAAGGTTATTTGTATAAAACCGTATTTTCTTTCCAATGCTACCCAATAATATATAGGTAAACATGTTAATAAATTTGTTTACTAAAATAGCGAAAGCTCGGAATTTATAAATGATATTTCAACTGTATTAAAAAATACTATACAGGGTGAACTATCAATCAGTACAAAAATTTTAACTAGAGGTAGAGAAAAATAAGATTTAACAGAATCGCCTTTCAAAAAATTTCCAACATTTTTATTATATATTATTATATTTAGTTACTGCGTAGAAAGACAGACCATAATTTTGTTAAAAATTCTATTCTGAAATGATCACAAAAA
Organism: Apoderus coryli; assembly: GCA_911728435.2. Taxonomy (NCBI): domain Eukaryota; kingdom Metazoa; phylum Arthropoda; class Insecta; order Coleoptera; family Attelabidae; genus Apoderus; species Apoderus coryli. The sequence goes on from OU452199.1 coordinate 33,681,806, forward strand.
AGAAAAAAAAAAAACCAGATATAACATGTGTTAACATGATTTTATTTTAATATTAACAAAAATTTTTTCCTCAAGGTGGCTTCAACGCATTACTCTCAACCTAGTCATATGTAATATTTGCAAATACAATTTTCTCTCGAAATTTACCACTGATGATGAAGCTAGTGAGCTTCGAAACATGTTTGGATGTAACACATTGAGTGTAACGTATTAAATTGATTTTGTGGAGTCAGACTTTTATTTCCTATTACAATTTTTATTAAGGCTGAAAATAATTTTTTTGTAAATCATGTTAAACTCCCTTTTTACGACGCCTATGAACGCCTGCCCAACTGAACTTTAAATTAGACATTATCTTAAAGGTTATGATACAGCGCCATGTTGCAAAGTGTATCGATTTACCGAGCATTTAATGTAAAACATTTATTTAGAAAATGTAGATGATTATCTGACTTCAATCATGCGAAATATTACGTAAGCTCCTACCTTTCGGATAGGTCTAACATGCCATGCCATGCCGCCATGATTTTTGAACTTCCTGGGGACCGCTTGATTTACCTCGTCCACTCTTCTTGTTTAATGTCAGGTGCTCAGCCCGACGATCACAAGGTGGATCCCATCCGTTAGGAAAACCCCAAAGGGCAACAAAAAACACTCAAATGCAAATAACACTAGCACTTCAAAGCACTACAACAGCAAATGTTCAAAGAGACCACCGTTAACTTCACCACACTTGTTGATGCGCTTAACCACTGAACTACTTCTAGTGCCTGTATCTTTTGTATGTGATACGGTTGAAACCAGTTCTCCTTCAGAATCCTCCTTGTTCTGAGATATTCCCAATCTTTTTGCAATATCCGTAGTACTTATGGACGGTTCCTCCTCTATTAAATTTAGTACAGCCACTACATGTTCTAAATTATTCTGACCTCCTTGTCCACCCGTTTGAGCTTGCAATGTACCAGTATCTCACAAACGTTGTACTTACAACATTTACAAATGTGCGAGGACTAGATTAGGCATGTCTTTCCTATTCCACTGCCGCCCGATTTGCTCTTTCTTTGCATTTCCCATAGGTAGGTATAATATTATTACCATGTCTGTTAATTCCGCGTTTTTCAATAATTCAATTCAATTTTCAAACATTCACAAATCAATAAAGTAATATAATAATCCGACGTCAGAAACGCGATGACAAATGACAAAGGGAAACATCGCCATATTGATATTATCAAAATATCGATATATCGGAATAAAAAATATCCATAGTCACATCGACAATTTACGCTTCATTATAACGATATAAAATTTAGCAGATATATCAATACATTTGATTGGATATACCGCTGGGCTTTGCCAACGATAGTGCCAATGTATCGGATCAAACATCGGTATTTATTAACATTAGTGTAGTTTCTAGTTATTGTTGTATTTTTACTAAAAAAATACCATTTTATCGGTTGAAAATGTACGATATCGATTGTTCAAATTTCATAACAAACTCCATCGATAGTAACAAAATCTGCATAATAATTATTCGCGAATGCAGGCTTGCCAGATTTGGCCAAAAAAGCGATGGTCAATAGGCGCTAAATATTCTTAGTTAGCTCTTGGCTTCCAAATCTAATTCACCATGCATCACATCATTAATATTTATGTTATTTCATAATAATGATAATAATATTTCCGACAAAATTTTTGTGTAGTGTACGTAGGCAACCCGTTTTATCATATGTGTATTTTATTCTGCCTAATGTGTAAAGTATGCAATGCGCAATTTCTAACGTCTAATGTAATGGAAAAACAACCATAGTTACGTGAGAAATTAAAATCAAATTATTTCGTGTAGCTAATGATAATTTTGACAGTTTCACGCTGCTTCAAAAAAAAAAATTTCAAGTGAGTGCGAGTGGTAGGTGAGATGCCACATCAACCAATCTGATCTGAGAAATTTGTGAGGAATTTCTTGCGAACGTGGTATACACATGCAAAGCACATGCGGAGGTCAAGGTCAAGAATTAAAAGTAGCATAATATGGCTCGATACACAATACACATTGAGTTTGAATAAGTTATTTATTTACTCAAAATAAAAAGCTCAATATGTGTGTTATAAACTTGGCAACACGTTAGGCTGTTGGTTGACAGATGACGTCGAAGTTGTCTGCACTCTGCACAATAGATCGGGTGTCCCGGGCGTTTATTAACCCATTAACCGATATTTTATTATTTTTGTGTTTAAATTTTCGTCCCTATTGGAAATAAGGATTTAAATAAATTAAAATTAAACAGGCATTTTACATTTTAGTCCCAGATAAGTAAGTACTAGTTTTACTTATCTGGGGTTTAGTGTGCCTCCGGCAATGTTTAGTTGATGTTTGTGTGTTCAAAATTCAAAAATATCGTTTTAGAAGTTTGTAAAAACGAAGAAATTATCTACAATTTGGAGTATTCCAGATTGATTGTTATTGATCAAATATTATAAGACAGCGCCGCTACAATTGGCTATCATAGTTTAATATTTCGTTAAATTCAAAATAAATCGGCATCAGCGAATATTAAAAAAGTGTGCATTTAGTGTATCTACTTCTCGGAAATCTGTTGTGTTTTTAGTGTATTCAATAAGTATGCAAAAACATCGTTTTAGGAGTTTGTTGTTTGCAAAAACGAAGAAGTAGTGTACAATTCTGCAGTAATAATGATGGATTTATTTATCAGGTATTATAATAATTATTTCAAAAATGTTCATTTTCACCCCTCTACAATTGACAACGCCGCGTACTGCGGTTTGTAGGTTGGAAGACATCGTGAAAAATAATTGTCATAGACGCCGATTTTCCAGGGAAAAATGTGGAATTGCCCCATTTTGTAAACATCGAATAAAAATTCCGAAACAATTTTTTTATGGTTTTTCATGCTTTCCTGAGCATGAGGTTAAAATTTTTGTACTGAGTGATAGTTCACCCTGTAAATATGCTTAATATTAGTCATACTGCATAATATTTATTTCGGCACAAAAAAGCCACTTTAATTTTAAAATATTTTAGTTTAAGTTATGCCGTATTTGTATATAGAGTTATACGTATTTAATCCAAGTGTTTCCGATACGCCACTGGAAGCAGTTGAGTGGTGACAAAGTGCTTCACTTTTTCGTTCGTATTACGCGTCCTCTTTCTTTACTTGTCTAAGTTCACTACCGTATATGCATGGTCTATCATAAAACTTCAGCAACAGATTAAAAAAACATAACAGTCTGTCACAAAAGCAAATTAGGAATTATTATCGAGAATTGAGATATTGAGTTGAACTACGCGCTGAACTCGGTGGTACCACGTTTGAATATAACTTTATTTATTTTAATATTTTATAATTTATGATTGAATAAAAAGTATGAAAGCAACAAGGAGTTGTTGTTTTTACGCACAATTAATTTTAAACGAAATTCAAAAAATAATATTATTTGTGACTAACCCTGTATAGTAATCACAAATCTGATATTTAAAATTGTAGTTTAGACACAAGCAGAAGTTTTCATAAAGAATGACTTTTTCTTTTAAATCTACAAATAAAAAGTTTTTCCTCTTCCAAACTCTGTGGACACATTGTATGTGTTATATTATTTACCTCGGTTTAAAAACGCAGCATTGAAATACAATAGAAGGTATTGTTTTCCTCTTACTAATATCAAAATCTCACTCATCTTTGAATGGGCAAGTATAATATAATACTAGATGGTATTAAGGAAGATTTTCATGAAGAGCTTTACGCTTTCAAATACAAGCAGGCGTTCTTTTATGAAAAATAAAAATCGCATCTGGTCGCTTTTTTACAAACGAAAACCCTTATTTACCTTTAATCAAATTAATATTTGTAAAGGATTTTAGGTACAAAAATATGGTATTAATATCAATAAAGATAGTCCCACAAATCGGCTTTAAAGTATTGTTAAACAATTGGAGTACTGTTTCATGATGAAATAAAGATTTTTGACAAATATCAGTAACAGTAAGAGATTTATATACATCTTTGCTCTCTACATTTTACCGGTAAAAAGACTCAGTGTGTATCCACTTCCAGCTCTCACCCAATAGAGTAATACAAATTTCAATAATTTATTATCATGCACTAATTCGTTTTTGATTGTTTTTAAAATCTTAAAAATAATTATTACGCCTAGAAAGCATTTTCAGTTACAAATTTGCCCATTCAATTACTACTACTATACCTGATATCTGAAAGACCTGTCCCATAAGATTTGCTTTAGTATGGAGTTTTTCATTTTTATTTGCATCTCTACTAGTTTCATATAAAATTTTGTTTAAAAATGTATGCAACCCTTTTAAGTCTATAGAACGGTATGCAATTTAATTTTAAAACGCCTTTACATATATCCTAGTAGAAAATGATATAGGACATTCCTGCAGATTATACACATTTCTAGGGAACTTTGTGTGCTATATGAGTAGAATTTGATAGAATATTTGAATATTTTTTAAACCTTTATGACAGTAAATAAATAAAATTTTGGGCAATATGTAGACTTTTATTTCCATAGAAGTATCGATCTATTTACAGCACAAAAGTTTTTACCAAATAACCATTCCCGGGTTTCAATGTACCAATATTCTATAATTTTGTCTTGAAACAATAATAATTAATGTAAAAGGATGTGTTTGGCGACATCTAGTTTTCGTTGGTAGTACGCTGAGTGAACAACAGTTCCCATTTCGGCTGCGTGGGAGGTCACTGACCCCATTAAGCAACTACCAACACATACACGCGCCGATACTCCCTTAAGCGGGACCGCCTATATTTGAAATGGGCTTGTTTAACAAAACAAGACTTAAAATCCGAGAGTTTGTCTGTCAACCACTATACTTTCACCAGACGGCCGTTTCGTCGATCCACGACTCATCAGTGGTGATCGGTCAGTAGTTGACAGCCAAACTCTGGTAAATAATGTGGTATATACCCCACACGGTACAGAGATGTAAAAGGATGTGTTTGGCGACATCTAGTTTTTCGTTGGTAGTACGCCGAGTGAACAACAGTTCCTATATCGGCTGCGTGGGAGAAAAAAAAAACTAGATGTCGCCAAACACATCCTTTTACATCTCTGTACCGTGTGGGGTATATACCACATTATTTACGAGAGTTTGGCTGTCGACTACTGACCGATCACCACTGATGAGTCGTGGATCGACGAAACGGCCGTCTGGTGAAAGTATAGTGGTTGACAGACAAACTCTCGGATTTTAAGTCTTGTTTTGTTAAACAAGCCCATTTCTATAATAATCCAGTTAGTTAAATTTATGTAGGTAGGCAGGTTTATCCATTGCAACCACCCAAGGGTTTTTTGTGGCTCATACTTATTCATATTTCACCCAGATCCTCAACCTTCTTAATGAGGTCGACTATAAATCTGGGTTAGCTTTCTTGCCGGTAGAAGATCTAATTCACGGAAAGTAGTTCTATAGGGCTGGAAGATACTATATGTTCTTCCGCCGCAGTCTCCGCATTCTCAAGTCATTCGAAATTTTTCAAAAGGCCCAACCTCGAAAGATGATGATTCAAGTATATAGTCCCACCAGGCGCTCATACATAACAGCCGCCCAGCTTTGGATTTCGAATGTACCAAACCTGGATTATTTTGCCAAAAGCTCTGAACTTTTGTCGTAATGCAGATATTTAGTATGTATTTGGCAGTACTGAATGCTATGCCAATTACAAGTTCGGGTCTGATATATTCTCCTTCATATGTAAGGGGATTACACTAAATTAGGTACCAAGATAAAAATAAATAAATTTAGGTACTTACTTGATAATAATATTTTGGGTGATGCTAGCAGAAGGATAAATGGTCTCCTGCTAGCGTTTTGTGTTTACACTATTTTTAATTTCTAGTTATACGGCTGGTGTTACCTATACATTGGATTGTGTTGGCCTCTGTATGGTGGGATATGCATTACTATGTGTATGTAGATGGTATGGTTTACATATATCTGCTGTTGTATATCTCACTGTGCTTAAATGCAGACCGATATTGTAGTTGGGCAACGACTATGGTACTCTGACGAGCTCATAATAAGAGCTGAATTCGTCAGTATCTCTCGACCCATGCCTCGGTCTGGTTCTACTGAATTAGACTGAGGCCCTGCTAAATTAAACAAAATCCCTTGCGTAGGTAAAACCAGAATCATGTCCGCTATCCTACGAAATGATTTTCTTTTTATTAATAATAAGGATTGTTACATAAAGAGTCCTTGGGATCTCAAAAATATAACATTAATAATAGTAAAGTTGGCCCTTTTGTCGGGTCAGATTTTTCAGTTGGGGCTGCCGCCAACGGGAAGTGGATTTTGCAATCGGTGTGCGTAGCAAACAAATATTTGATGTGTATCAGGAATTTTTTTAAAAGTAGCAGTTTTGAATTCATTCCGCTGCATAGTTGTTGCTGGGAGACGCTGTATTAAGTTGGTACCCATATTTACAAAACATATTTGGATCCTATAGTAATTTCATTCTTATATTCCAGAAACCATTCATGAAAAAAAAGCTGTTTAGATTCCTATCAAAATATATTATTCAATTTCAGGTTTCCCCCATTTCATTTCTTTGAAAAGTTTGCGGAGGCCGATATAGCTTTCAGACTGCATTACATTTCTGAATTGAGAGTTGAGTGACTTTAAGTATAGTTGAACAACCTCTTTTGTATGTGACAAGGGTTATGAATATTAGAAAAATCCCAATATTATCATTTATCGTATAGCTTTAAATTCAACTAACTAAGCATAAAAATGTGGATAATGCACAAAAGGAATTTGTTTGTGAGAATAGAAATTTTTTTGGAAAACTGTTTTTTGCAAAAAATTTATAGAAATATTCAACACTATCAACATTATTGTTGTTGTTTTCTAACAAAAATACCAGCAATCATTTTTTATTAAAACACCATGAATGAATACGGTTAAAAAATTATCTATTCTTTTCTTTGTAAACATAACTAAGTGACCCAAATCCAAAAATATTTTAGAAGTAGGTATACAGAGTGTTTCATAATATATGCGCAGGACTTTAGGATGTGAGAGTCCGTCCAAAAATATTAAAAAAAGTTTCTATGAACTTACTCTCCAAAATGCACTATTTTCGAGAGTTGAAATTGAAAAAAAAAATGAGTTTTTTGCGAATATCTCCGGAATCGTTTATCGTACAGAAAACAGCTTTTGAAGGGGTAATGGGTGTTTTTCTCCCCAATTTCTACGCCACTAGAAAAAGCACGATTTTAAGATACAGATTTGAACCGCCAATGTTTTCTACACAAAAAAGGTACTATTGGTCATAAGCTCTAAAGTTTACCGTTTTCGACGAAAATCAACTTGTTGAAAAACACTCAATTTTTTTATAAATAAATTTAATTTTTTCTACTAATTAAACGTTAACTTCATAATTGCAAAATTAAAAAATATTAGAAAATGATAGAAAAGTTGTTTGTTCAAAATTCTCCACACCGTAAAAAAAGTAACGCATTTCGCACATTCCCGCGTTTGTGTAAAAAAATTTAATAAAAAAGGAACATTTAGTTTGTTGTTTGTTTGTTACCTGTACGGAATGGCGAGCGGTATTTCGGCAGAAGCAAGGCGGTTGTATCAAGAAAGACATCCTGAGCGCCAAGTACCGCACCATAACTTGTTTCAACGCATTCACCAACGACTATGGAAAAATGGAAGTTTTAAAAAGAATACTGCTGATAATAGGCGGCCTATGAAAGTTGCAATTCCTCTACAAGAGGCTGTCCTCAACGAAATTGAAGCTAATCCGACCATAAGTACCAAAAAAAATTGCTCACTTAAACCAACCTCACTCAACGGTTTGGAGAATTTTGAAAAGACAACAAGAGTCCTTATTGCCAAGAGATTTTCCGCTAAAATTGGTTTTTGGAGATGGATGCAAGACAAAACAGCTCAAAATCCTTAGTTTGGAGCCGAAGTTCTGTTTACCGATGAAGCATCTTTCTCGAGAGATGGCCTTTTCAATTTTCACAATAACCACATGGACGGAAGAAAATCCACAAGAAATTGCAGAAGGCCATCATCAGCAACAATTTTTCATAAATGTTTGGGCTGGCTTCGTCGGTGATCATTTGATAGGCCCACATTTTTTACCGGACAGATTAAACGGTGCAGATTATCGACAATTTCTAGAAGAAGTACTGCCGAAACTGCTGGAAGATGTACCGCTCAAGTAAGACAAAACGTGTACTTTGTGCATGATAGAGCTCCGGCCACTTTAGTTTGGTTGCTCGTCAATACTTGGGCGATGAATACCAAGACCGTTGGGTCGGTCGAGGAGGTCCACACCCTTGGCACCCGCGATCTCTCGAACTTAATTGTTCAGATTTTTTCATTTTGGGCCATCTCAAAACCCTAGTCTACGCTACACTAGTTGGAAATATTGACCAATTAAGAGAGCGCATTGTTGCATCTTGTGACATTATTCGGAACACTCCAAGAATTTTCCTGCATGCAATGCGTCGATGAATTGCTGCGTGCATTGAGGCTAACGGCGGCGGCGAGAAACATCTCTCTGTCAAAATTAAATTTATTTCAAAAAATTGACAAGTGGATTTTCCTCGAAGACGGTCAACTTTAGAGCTTATGATCAAGAGTACCTTTTCTGTGTATAAAACACTAGCGGTTCAAATGGGTATCTTAAATCAGTACACTTTTTCCAGTGGCGTAGAAATTGGGGAGAAAAATACCCACTACCCCTTCAAAATCTTCACCAATTATGAATTTAAAAAAAAAAATCATGCAAAAACCATAGCTTATTATGAAATTAGGAAATACTTAGAAAAGCTGTTTCTGTACGATAAACATTTCCAGAGATATTCGCAAAAACTATTTTTTTTTTCAAATTCAACTCTCGAAAATGGTGCATTTTAGAGAGTAAGTTAATAGAAACTGTTTTCATATTATATATTCACATCCCATATCATGCGTATACACGCTCTTCTTCCACTAGACTATCAACGAACAAATATATTTTGTAGATAAATGCTTAGAAGAAACAGAGCTGATCCAAAGTTTTTCATTCGATTTTGTGGATGCATGATCAATAACAATCATCTTTATTTCAAAATTATGTTACAACATAAAATGAAATTACGTCAATTAGGTACACCATAACCACATAAGTACGAGTACTACACTGATACAAACATTGTGTATTTTTAAATGGCGTCAAAATATTCGGACAAACTAGGTTTATGGTTCTAAATATACTAAGTACATTTTAATTTCTTTTTTAAATAATTTAATGGGTTTAATATTTTTTATTCTATTTGGTAACTTATTGTATAATTTTATACACATATAAAGTGCATTATTAGAGAAAAGATTTAAACGATGTATTGGGTATGTCACATTGTTCTTGTGTTATACTCGTGGTTCTCAGATAAATCATTAAATTTGTCCCTATTGTTAATGAAAAAAACTAAACATTCATAAATATACAACGCAGTGATAGTCATTAGGTTTTCTGAGTGAAACACCCCTCTACATGATTGTAAATAAGACATTTTTTTTAGTATTCTTATACATCGTTTTTGCACTACAAAGATACTTTGCACATTACTACCTCAAAAAATAATACCATATTTCATACGAGATTCAAAGTTTGCATGATACAAAATTTTTAATGTTTCTTTATTCAGATACTGACCTACAACTCGTAAAGCATAGCAGACAGAATTCAATTTATTTACTAATGAATTAATATATGACTTGTCCAATCTAAAAATTCATTGATGATAATTTCTAAGAATTTAGTTTGTGTTCCAAGTTCTACTCCAGTATTTAAGTCAAGTGCAACTCCTTCCGGTTTTGAAATTTGATTTTGTTTAGTTCTAAATAACATAGCATTAGTTTTTCCAGAGTTAATAATTAATTTACTTTGGGTGCACCATTGTGAAAGGTCTCGCTGCAAGTGATTTATATTTTGACCACCTATAAGAACATTAGTGTCATCAGCATAATTTACTATTGTCAGATTTTGTTCTTGTTCCAGATTATATGTCATTAAAATAACCTAGAAAAAGAATAGGGCCAAGAATGCTTCCCTGTGCAACACCAAAGTTATTCAATTTCATTTCCGAACAAGCAGTTTTTCCATCATGACTCTTATTACACACCCTGTATTTACTAACAGCATCAAACATTTTCTACTTGTAAAAATCATATGCAAAAATAAAAATGGTTGTTAACGATGGTCGATAATTGTGTATAAACAAACTGTAAAAATAGATAATAATTTCTAGTTGAATGCACATTAGGGAAAAATAATTTAAAAACATTTTATTGCAACGTTTGTTTTTTGTGACAAATTCGCCAATATTTGTTTATTGAGAAATATGAATTCAATTTCAATTTACCATTTTTACGTATGAAAATAACATACCAGGATTTTTTTTTCCAAATTTACAAAAAATATAAAATATAAATATGGTGGTTTAAGTTTCGTGGTTTTCCAAATATACTGTGCGACATTGCAATTCCAACACCAAGTAAGTGTGAATATATTATTTTAGTATATTAGGAACAATTGGAGCAAGTATGAATATGAAGTATTGTTTTTGAAAAAAGTGTTTTGAAAGAAAAATTAATAGTTTGTTGCATCGCCATCCAAAATTTTTACACTCTACTCTTTGAGATTACGAATGAGTTGTCTTGCACCTAGTATAAGATGAGGTAATCGACTCAGCCCTGTACCTATCATATCCCATACATGCTCAATAGGTACCTAACAGGTCAGATGATCTTGATAACTAGGGAAGATTTACATTAGTTTAGGTTGAGCTGGCTGGAAAATAATACCTTAAAGTTGTTGAATGTAAGGTATGGCAGCAGGTTATTAATTTAAAACTGAGCCACATGTTCCTATCATACAATACCATAAGCCCCTAGTAAACCCCTGCCTCGCACACCCGCCGGCGCCGCCCGATTTCCAATATATACAGAAAAGAAAGTTCAACCTCTCGTAAGCCTACTGTAGGGGAGACCGGGGACAATTGAACCATTTTTTACAAATAATTTTTTTTTGGCTAGAAACTGAATGGAAATGATTCTAAATTTATGTTCACGTATAGCTGGGAGTTTGATATACTTAACCTAGCAGTTAAATTATACTATTGATAAGCAGGAAAGAAATATGCAAAAGAAATAAGAGATGGTGCATGTTACAAACGACCCCGGTCAAGGGTCAATTAAAACAATGGTAATGGGGACAATATATTGTTTATTTTCATTTATTAGTCAACAAAAAATATTCAAAACTAAGTAGGAACTATAACAAAATTGCCTCATAACTTCATAACAACAACAAAAATTAACACAATATTCTCTTATGAGGTATTCTGGTGTACCAGTTTGGATTTTCTTTTTTTCTTTCCTTTTGCTCCCACCTTTCGTGGTGGATCTTTTCCAAAACACCTAACAGCTTCTGGTGAAAAAGTCTCATTTTGAGTGGTTGATTTGTCTAAAGTATTTTCGGAAATTTCAAGATTTTCTAGTCCCCGAAAAGTTGATGGAGTAGGGTTTTGAAATTCATTGGTTTCTGGACTATTGTTACGCCAGTTTCATCAACATCGCGTTGCTCTGGATAAACTGGTTGCCTGTAGTGCTCGTATTGATAAGTCACGGTGTCTTGATCTGAAACGAGAAAACCAGTCTTCTCCCGCCATACCAGTTTCAATTCACGTCTATCTTTCGCTTGTACCTCAACAAAGACACATGAGATATACGAAATTGGTCAGCAGCTAGACGTAGAGATAGCCCTTTTTGAAGCTCTACGTATGCCGATTCATATAAAGATATATCTCGACTTGATCTATCAGTTTTTAGGACTCTTTTACGGGGTATCTGAAATTAAATAAACTAAGTAATTTATTTTACAAAAAGGTGGGGTCAATTGAAGCGTTACAAACGTCCCCGTTACAACTGACCCCAAGCGACATTTTTAAATAAATGATACCATATTTACTACAAGCGAAATTAATTTGAAATACTAACCAACGTAAAATAAAGCTAACTTAATGGCCTAACTAATATAAAGTTGACAAAGAACTAAACACATACACAGACTCAATTACACATACATAAGAAATATCGTAAATACTTACTTTGGACACGTGAAAACACAAAATCTCGCACTAAGTTCATATACGGCCCGCGGAGTACTGCCGGAAGAAGCTCGCCGATATTTCTATATGTTATGAGCACAGTTTGGTTATACAATCTTTACCAGAAATAGTTTTGATCACTGTTTCAATTGACCCGTGTTACAATTGACCCCGGTCTCCCCTACCATCTCGTTCAAATTCACTGATGAATAAAAACTTTCTACATAGGCGTTCATAAATAGTAGAAAAAGGGTCAATAAAATTAGACTCTAAAATTGATATATTTAGCCTTTCAAGTACCCTAACTAGTTGAATTTGTGTTAAAAATATACGACAAAAAATGTATGTATAGTACCATAGATTCGTGAAAAGTCTAAAAAAAGGTCAGAAACATCTGTATGTTGATGTTTAACTCACAACTCATTTAAGGGCTGATTAACTTTTGGAACATCTTGAGCTTAGGCTGGAGGTTTGAAAATTTTTCAAAAATTAAAAAATTTATAGTACTCAAAGTGATATAAAAGAAAATAACCCTAAACATTTAACATACAAAATTAGATCACATTGGCGTTTCAAAAAAGTGTAAAAAGGGGTTAAAACTGAAAAAATAAAACATATTTCTCAAACATAGAAGAAATATTGACTAGTTATTTATAGCTTTCATAGAATATAACCTATGAAATGTATCATAAAAAACTTGCATAGATAGGAGTTCGTAAATAGTGGAAAATAGGTCAAAATAAAAAATCTTCATCTTATAAATATGGATATCTTTATATTAAAAAAAATATTCGGAAATATAGCTTGAGATAGGTCATAGAAATATTACTTTTACACCTAAATATATGGAGAGCTATTCGTTCCTCGTGGCCAACAGTTTTATTTCATATAAATTCATAAATATTGCGGATGTATCAGTAATCTTATTTGGCATTGTTTATCAAAACAAGCGTTTTTAAAACTCGATAGTTTGTCTGTCAAACAATTTACTGTTACCAAACGGCTGTTTTGTTGATTCATGACTCAACAGTGATAATTGGTAAGCGTGTGACAGACAGACTCTCGATTTGCTGTTATATATTCCCACACGGAAACGCGTTATACAGAAAATGTGTGGTGCCACATGTAGTGTTTAACTGACAACGTGCCGTGTAAATAAAACAAGAAAAAGAAGAAAAAATAAAGACTATAGGCTATTGATTCCATTAGTTCAATTATCAACAAATAGATGCTTCTAGATTCCCTTGTCGGATGCCTGAAGATATTCAGGCTTGTTTAACAAAATAAAACTTTTTAAATCCCTTACTTTTACTAGACGTTGCCTTCGCTGCGATTTCGTTGATCCACATTCATCAGTAATGTGAGAACCAGATTGTGGATTTGCTATGTTATATCTAAAATTTCCATATGAATACGCTTTTTGTACAATGCTTGGTCAATGACCTCTTGTCCGGTGGTTATGGCACAGTTAAAATAATAGACATTTACTTCACCTCCTGGCGGCACGTCTGATGTCCATGGATACAAAGCAATTCGCCGCGCCTATAGTTATAGTATAGTATCTTATAGTATATATAGATATAGTATATGTAGAGTAGCGGGCCAGAAATGAGCTGGAAATGCGACGAGTCGATGCCGTATTCAGCGTCTAGTGACGCTTCTTGTCTATAGTCAATATTCGATGGTTATGGTAAACACTTACATATGACATTTTACGTAGGTACATCGCTACTTATTTTCCTTATGTCATGTCTGCCATTCAGAGTCCTAACAATTTTCCAATTTGTATACTTGTTTCTCCTTATAATCTATTACCGAAGAAAGATTCTAAATCAAAAAAATGATCACTAGGTGATTAGCACGTGAACATATTAAAATATATCCCGGGTAAAACTTTTGGTTGATTCGGTGGAGCCCTTATAAAAGACCAATGAAAATGCTGGTTTAGTAAAGTGGAAGAACAGCATGCAGCTGGAAGTGTTTGGGTTTAGGATCTTTCTTCGGTAAATACACTTTAGAAAATATCACTGTTGTGATCTACAAAAATAGCTTTGTATAATATATTAATTAGTTATTAGTTTATTAGTCATTATTTTATTTAGTTTTTTTAGTATTTTTATTAAAAAACGTAATACACACAATAATTTTAAAACAGTTTTTCCTGCAATTGCAACCGACCTACATGGCAGCCAGTTATACAATTAATTTAAAATAAATTTAAATTACTGCCGCCATTCACGCACATAATAAGTAACAGTAAGTGGTGGACCTACTAATAAAGCAACTAGTTAATATAATGAAATGTTTATAAAAATTCAGCCTGACCAATTTATTTCGAAAAGAAAATTAAACATGTAAGGAAGTTTATGATTTTCTTGCATAATCATTCTACTCTCGAAATATAATACCTTACCAGGTACCTTTTTTCCGGCTGACTGAAAATGTTGTCTCTAGCAACAATCCATGCCAGCCCACCCTCTTTATCTTCATTACAGAAGTCCAAATAGGCACGAAAACATGTTCTCCCTGTCTTTACAGACTTCTTACTACTGACTGTAATTTAATGTCGATAATAGCTTTATTCGGGTTCGTACAAGAACTGTTCTAGAACTGTCAGGAGTGTGCGCAGTTCAAATTTACATGTTCGGGTTTTCTGAACTGATTTAGAACAGTTCTAGAACCAGCTGTTTGCTGTTCGGGTTTGAAATAAAAAAGTGCAAGAACGGTTCTAGAACTGTCAGAATCGATCCCTTCTGTTGGGCAAGAACTGATCTCTGACTTTTTTTGGATTATTTGCTAGACATTCGCATATCAATAGACGTGTTATTTATGTTTTGAGTTTAATTTTAACCTATACTAAAAACGTACATCTTATCACATAATATATTTAATTATATATTATATGATTAAATGTTTTATTATAATTAAATTTAATTATATTTAAAAAGGTGGACTACATTTATTAAAAAAAAAACAATATTATATATTTAGTATATCTAAAAGACGACAATGATAATTATATTAAACATTTGTATTTTGTCTTCATGAAATTTTTATGCTTTATTAACTTATGTTCTCTAGGTACCCATTTTGAATGAAAATGATAAATCCAAATAAAACGAACAGAATAGGTACCACAATAAAATGTAAAAGGATGTGTTTGGCGACATCTAGTTTTCGTTGGTAGTACGCCGAGTGAACACCAGTTCCTATATCGGCTGCCTGGGAGATCACTATAATATAATAAAATAAAAGTTTGGCTCTTATTTTATTAAACTTTTTGAAGAAAACAAATGTTTTTAAATAATTTTGTGAAAATTTATTACACAACACATAACAATTCTTTCACCAACACCGTGGCTATCTGAAGAAGCCAGATGTATACCATATTTTTTAAAAATTATTTAAAAACATTTGTTGTTTTCTTCAAAAACTTTAATATGAATTTTCATCGAGTAGAAGTCAAGACCATCCACGATCTTATTTTATTGTTTGTACATTAAAGTTAGGTTATATATTATTTATGTTTGGTATAGATGAAGATGAAGTGTTCGGGTTTTTCACAATTTGGAACAGATATAAAACGGTCCGAGAATTTTATCCAATGCGCAACCAGTTCGGCGCAGTTCTCAAACAGACAACTGTCCTAGAACGGTTCTAATTTCCAAACCCGAATAAACTTAATGTCTTGATTAAAACTACTACTACTGCTTCATTTACGAGATAAAAATTTATAACGTTTTTCAACATACCAAGAATATTTGCAAATAATTCAACTAAAGATAACATTAACATTTCGAAGCAAGATAAAAATAAATAAATAAATGCTGCCTGGTTAATATCTCAGATGCAATTTTTGAAGTATTGGACAGAAGGCAGGCAGCAATTTTGACTCTGTTAGATTTCTCAAGGGTGTTCCATACTGTTGATCATGGTATGCTGTTGGCAAACTTGAAGTACTGAAGACTGTGATGTGCAAGTGGTTTTTTTTTTATTTGTATCTATCAGACCGATATCTCAGCAGATGATTTTCAATGGAAACAAATCCAGCCTAAACCCAATTACAACAGGGATGCCCCAAGGCTCAGTGCTCTCTCCTCTTTTATACATGATTTATACCTTTGATATGTTTTCTAAGATTAGATTTTCCAGATTTCAAGGGTATGCAGATGCTACGCAGGTCCTGAGTGTTTTTCCACGGGGTAACGCTGTAGGGGCCACTGAGTTTTTAAATAATTTTTTAAATACAATATACAAATAGTCGCTAGACTCTAGATCACAATTTGTCATTAAATACTAGTAAGACATATTCTATGCTGTTCGCGAAATCTAACGTACTTGAAGTACTGAAAAATCAAATTATTGTTTCTATCAAGTGCGCGTTGCTCTTACAGAGGAGCATAAAAATGTTGGCTTAATTTTTGATACAACTTTGAGGTTTTAATTAAATGTAGGTAAAATATTACGGCATACTTCCGACTAAAGATACTTTATGCGAATAAACATTTACTTACTTAGTCTTAGATTAAGAAAGACACTCTATATGAATCTCTTGTTTTGGCGTTGTTGGGACATGGAGACTATATTTATGGCCCATGTCTGGATCAGAGAACCATTGCTCGAATACAGAGAGTCCAAAATGCTTGCTGTCTATTGATCTATGGTTTACGCAAATTTGACAGAATCTCATATAAGTTGAAGGAGCTTGCTTGGTTGCCTCTGTGGGAAATCCACCTGTTGACTTTTGTTCATAATATTATAAAAACCAATGTACTGGCTTATTTACGCAAGAAACTAAGACACAGATACTCTTTAATTGAAAGACAAATTCGTGTTATACAATAATCGCGCCTTGACATCCGACGCCATGGTACTGCGCTATTCGAACGCAATTTTTCTTATAATGCTGTACATTTGTATAACTCCCTAAATAGCGAATCATTGAGCCCCAACCTTTTCAAAAAAAAGTATAAAGCAGTTTTACCTGAACAAACATTTGGGAAATTGATTGTTATTGCTGGATGTATATAGTAAATTGACACTTTGCTGTGTCTGTGTATTTCACTGTCCTCCAATATGTGCTACATTATTATTATAATGTTGTTTATAAACTCAAATTTGTAACACTATTATAGTTAGCAATAAGAGTGATTACTTGTTGTGTTTTTGTACTATTTATCGAATAAAGTCAAATCAAATATCAAATCAGATATTATTTATTTAAGGCAACAATTGTACAATTTTATATTAGGTACAACTTTTTTAGTAGAAGTACCTGGATTTTCTTCAACCATGTCTTGTGTATGTATTCATGTTAAGTGCCGTCAACAAATTTGTCGGAATCAGAATGATTGGCGCAGTCAAATTTAAAAAGTTTTAGAGAGATACAAAAGTTGTAGTTTTAGTTGCTTTATCTCAACACATTATTGAAATCAAATTATAGTCAGTGGCGTACAGCCTTTCTTGTCAATAATTTTTATTAAGTTACCCCCCTAACGCCACTGAACTTCACACTGCTTTTCTCTTGACTAAATAATAGCAATTATTATGTTTGTAAGTGGAATTATTAGCAAAATTAGCCAGTACAAAAACTGAGAATGATTTATGATTGTCACAAACGTTATTTCCTTGAAAGGGAAAAAATACTAATGCTTCCGTGGCCCACTTTGCTATAAGCCGTCTGAAGTGTTTATGCGTTCAATATTATTGCAAGTCACTCTCATATTCTCATATATACCCACAAAGAAAGAGTGATAGGCAAAAACAAGCAAATTTTAATCGATTAGGGAGAAGGAAACCGATTTAGGGTCCAACAGTGACAAAGAACATTGTGCCGGAAGCCATTAAGTGTATTTTAGGCCGATTATGCTTTCTCAGTTTTGCTTTGATGATGAGCGGCAACAGCTTGAAATGGAATGTCATATATCATAATGTCTACGGCGCTTTCTGGAATTCTCGAAAAAATGTTATTAAAACAGGAGTATAGTGTATCTAAAATCAATGTAAAATATATAAATTTAACCGGGGCTATCCGTTCCCATGCCTCTTCACATTATAAAAGGGCATCGAATGCAGCGTTTTTTTGATACATTTCTGCCTCGTATATAAGACGTATAAGAAATACCGACAGTAATAAAAATAACTACAGTGACTGGAAAAAGTATTAGGTTAATGATCAATCGAAAAAAAAAAAGGATTAGAGTTTGCAAATAAATATTTGAATCAAGCAAATAATTTTTGGTAACGTGTTATTTTCTCAGATTAATCTAAATATAATCAGATGGACATCATATGGTATGGCGAAGACTTAATGTGGAATTTAAACAAGAAAATTTGTGTCAGATAGTAAAACACGGTGGCAGCATATTGTAACCATGATCTGTTCAATAGTTATTCTTAGATTAATAAAATGAAAGCTCTATCAAATTACATAATAATTTTTCCATAATAAATTTTAATAACGAGCGGAACACGTTTGTTTTCGTTTTGAGTGGGAAGTTTTTGTGATCACGTGTAAGTACAGGTATAATATAATATTTGTTTTTAAAAATATATTTATAAAATTTTTACGTTTTATAGAAAATATCACTGACTAAGTGAGTAAAATTTGTTGTTAGTTTATAATATCAAAAGCACATTATTATAAATTTACCTACTTATATGCATAACAAGTATTAACAATAGTATTAATTATGTAAAATTTTTATATTTAAATAAATAAATAAAATATATATTTGTCAAAAAATTAAAAATAATTTGTAGACATAGGTATCAACAAACAAAACATATAAAACATAAGAATAATAATTAATACATACAGGTACATCGTCAAATAAATAAATAAATCAATTAAGATACTTAAAGTAAATTAATTAAGTAAATATTCTACAGTTCAATATATATATATATATATATACAAACAAACAAAGATATTCAACTAAGTTATATATATATATATATATATATATTATATATTATAAAGGTATGTTCCTTGCTGTTCGAACACGGACTAGGCACGTGTGCAGCTATGTCTAAACTTCTAAAAACAAAAACAGTCTTTTTGAGCGTAAGTTTATATGTTGCCGTGTTGGAGCGGCAATGAAAAATACAGTATACTTTTATACAAATGAACATACAATTGTTAATACATGAAGGATTTTTAAAATATCGTATTGTATTGACATTACAAAGGGATATCGAGTTGTGGTATTTTATATAATTTTAAAATAAGATTAGAAAGACTATACAACTATTTGCCGTTATCCATATTATGAAACTTCAGTTGACAAACATATAGGAATAGATAACTTTTTCCCAATCAATCGCTATGGAATTATATAATCTTTTCTTCTAATATAGAATAAAATTAATGAACAATTTTCCATTGAAGCTCTACTAGGTAGTTTCCATACTAACCTCATAGTAATATCCTTAGTGTGTTTTCTGTAGATCGGTATGTGCTGGAGGTATGCCGCAAAAGTGTGTTCGCAAGACAACTGACAACAGTTGCAATGAGATAAAGAATATTAGACTGAAGAATATCACTCCAGTTACGACTCCGCTGATGTTATAGTTATTATCATATAATCTAAAAGTGATGTGACGATATAACTAAATGATTTATATACGACGTGCTCTTTTAACAGTGATAATATAGCTTTAGGCTGAGGAGAAAGCGCCCTTTCCACATTATAGCGCCATGTAATTATAGATCTGCAGTAAATTACGCATACCTACACCTAGCGGCATCGTGAACAACAGTAATCAGTTATTCATTCTGATTGCTTTAGTAATAAGCCTTTGGCACCATACTATATAGGGTTGAATAGATTCTGTATACAATTCTACTAATTGAACTCAATTATCCATAAGTGATGATTATCGCTACATCTGCTTACAATAGGTGGGTAATAGCTTTGTTCAAAGTTTAATTATCAATGTGACGGACTAGGCACTAGCTTGTTATTATTCTGTTGGAATGCGGTAGTAGTTTGTGGCAAAAAGTAATCGAAGTGATACGGCGAAGTTGTTTGTTGCTATTGATACATTTGGCATATATTTTACACAGAAATTATAAATTTGTAGAATTAGAAAATACAGATTAATTGCAAACAAACAAATTTAAATAAGAAATAAATTTATACAAAGATTCCAATTTAATATTTTGGTAATAGATCAAAGCGGACCAATTGTTTTATAAACTCTGATTGATTTTTACACCGATATCACAAAATATCTCAATAGACCCAAATAAATGTGTACAATATTTAATTGTTACCAAATTTTTGAAATATTATGAAAAAGTAATAGAGCGAAAATGAAGGAATTTGTGTACTAAATACCTTCAAAAAAATTCATAGAATTAAAAGCTTCACCTATTCAAAGCTAAATTTACAAGGTGTGTGTCAATAAGTTAATATGAAAGCAAGTTATCGCACCGGCTTAAACAATTTTTCTTGAAATTTATTATACAGGGTGTTTCATAAGATATGCGCAGTACTTTACTCTCTAAAATCCATTTTGAAATTGCAAAAAAAAATTATTTTTTTTTTGATACATAATTGGTGAAGAGTTTGAAGAGTGTTTTTCTCGCCAATTTATACGCCACTGGAAAAAGTACGGTTTTAAGATATCCATTTGAACAGCCAATGTTTTCAATACCAAAAGATACTCTTTGTCATAAACCGTTTTCGAGGAAAGTCGACTTGTTGAAAAACATGGTCAATTTTTTGAATTAAATTTAATTTTTTCTACTAATTAAATAATAATAATACTAATAATAAATTGGCTTTATTTTTAACTCAGCGAATTTCAGCAAGCTGTTTTTAACCGAGCATGCATAAAACAAATCAAATACAATATCAACAAATAAAATACAATATTAAATTACATTGTGCATAATAAATCATAAAAAATTCAAAGTATTTGTCACATACCAAAAATTTACCTGTACTAAATTAAATATTGTAACACAGTTAGCCACGCAGGCGAGAAAGAAACAGAAAACAAATAAAATCAAGAATATGAGGAAAAATCAAAATGAGGAAAAATCAAAACGAAATAAAATCAACAAACTGAAATTCACAACGTACCATCGCTACCCACTTTTATCCAACAGAATGAAATTTATTTAAATGTTAGAACAAGTAACAAAACCAAACGATAACTTCATAATCGCAAAATTAAAAAAACAGTAATTCTTCCCGGAGTGTTCCGAATAATGTCGCAAGATGCAACAATGCGCTCTCTTAATTGGTCAACATTTTCAACTGGAGTAGCGTAGACTAGGGTTTTTGATGGTCCCAAAAGAACAAATCTAAAGAATTAAGTTCGGCAGATAGCAGGGGTCCAGGGTGTGGACCTCCTCGACCGATCCAACAGCCTTGGTATTCGTCGTCCAAGTTTTGAAGAGCAACCAACCTAAAGTGAAGTACTTGAAGGGATACATCTTCCAGCTGTTCCGGCAGTACTTCTTCTATAAATTGTCCATAATCTGCCTATCAAATGATCACCGACGAAGCCAGCCCAAATATTTATGGAAAATTGTTGCTGATGATGGTCTGCAATTTCATCTAGATTTTCTTCAGCTCATATGTGGTTATTGTGAAAATTGAAAATACCATCTCTCGAGAAAGTCGCTTCATCGGTAAACAGAACTTCGGCTCGAAACAGAGTATTTTGAGGTATTTTGTCTCCAACCATTTCCATCCATCTACAAAAAGGCAATCTTAGCGGAAAATCTCTTGGAGACTTGTACTCTTTGGATATGATAGGGATACAAAAGTTGTCTTTTCAAAATTCTCCAAACCGTCGTGTGAAGTTGGTTTAAATTGTGAGCAATTTTGCTGGTACTTCTGGTCGGAAGTTCTTCAACTTCGTTGAGGACAGCATCTTGTAGGGGAATTCCAACTTCCATAGGCCGTCCATTATCAGCAGTATTCTTTTTAAAACTTCCCATAGTCGTTGGTGAATGCGTTGAAACAAGTTATGGTGTGGTACTTGGCGATCAGGATGTCTTTCTTGATACAACCGCCTTGCTTGCTTCTGTCGAATTACCTTACAGGCTCGCCATTCCGTACAGGTGATGCATTTCACACATTTCCGCGTTTGTGTCATTATTCATTTTTAATTTTGTAATACAAATTTACTTTTCGCAGGTACAAACTTTTGACAGGAGGTAACTTTTGTTTATAAGGCCTACTTGATAAAAAAATTATTACATTTTTTTACACAAACGCTGAAATGTGCGAAAAGCGTTAATGTTTTGGTTTGGAAAATTTCGTTTAATTAGTAGAAACAATTAAATTTATTTCAAAAAATTGACCATGTTTTTCAACAAGTTGATTTACCTCGAAAACGTCTAACTTTAGAAAAATGCTTCCACAAAACATAGGTTATTATGAGTAGAAATTGCTTACAAAAGCTGTTTTCTGTACTATAACTGGTTTCGGAGATATTCGCAAAAACGGATTTTCTTTTTCAATTTTTATCTCGAATATGATGCATTTTAGAGGGCAAGTTAATAGAAACTTTTTTTCCTATTTTTGGACGAGCTCCCACATCCTAAAGTACTGCGCATATATTATGAAACACCCTGTATATACGGGAATATTAACTTTTTACCAAGGCTCTAAATTTTCACAAATTGATGATTTTTGTAAATACCCTAAGAGATATAATATATTGAATAGTATATTCCAAATCCCATTTATTTTTAAGATACCATCAAAATAATGTTATATTTAAAAAAAACAAAACTTTAATATGTACATATATCTTTTTTGGACCGCCCTGTATACATGAAATGATTTTACAAAATATCGTCATATTAAAGTAATCTGACGCATCTTGTTAGATACACCCTGTACACACTATCTACAAATTAAAGATTAGCTTGTTTGATTTCACCGAAGTTTAAGGCAGCTGCAATTTATATCAGTTTTAAACAATATTATAGCTCTATAGGAAAAGAGCTTCCATAACAAAATTGCATATTTTTAATTTGAGATGGAAAAACGGTCAACTGGTACCGCGCGATACTTCTAATATACTTACTTTTACTGGACAGTCGAAATGTATGTAATTTATGTAGTAATGTGATATATGTTGTTCCAAATTAGGATAAGCTCTTGTGTAATTGTGATATTTACTGTATAGTGTTCAGAACTCTGAGAGTGAATTGGTAGGTAGGGTCAAAATGAGTGGATCTGCACATACTGTCATCTAAAATTACATGAGGAACTATCCTGCCTCATACCTAATTATTATATTTTGCCTTACAACACATTGCTCTTGTCGAAGTCGATTATTTTGTTGGATTAGCTTTCTTTTAGATTAGTAGGTAGAAGGCGGTTCACAACACATGCACAAGCTTCATTTGGAATTTGCTGACAGCCCAACCTCGACATTAATTGTATAATTTTATAAATTTATAACTTTTTGTTTTCTTCAAAAGTTGTTGTTGAACCAGCAACTGGTTGATAACTAAAATTTGTAAAAATCTGGTAACTCCTCTTGTAAATATGTATATGGATTAATTCAAGAAATATGGTTGAAGATGCTCGGTTAGTTAAAAGAAATATTTATAATGAAAATTATAATAAGAATCCTATTGATATTGTTCAAGGAATGTATGCTAAAAAATTTGCCTCATAAACTATATAATAAACTATAAAGTATTTTATTATTTAAATAATTGCAATTTTTGATTCTCCAAATTCTATTAAGAACAAAAATTTTAAATTAAATTGCGTCTAATACGACGTTTCGCTATTTTATTAATGCTTCCTCAGGCAACTACAATAGATAAACAATACATTAACATTAACAAATAAACGTTTACGGATTAATTACATCGCATAAATGATAAGGTATATAAGCTTCTAGTTGTAATAGACTAGATTAAGTAAAAGTTGCATACGAAAAATAGTGAACATTGAGGAGTCAGTAAATTTATTATAGTACCTATTATTATAATTTCAGTTTAAAATCGTTAGTATTTCATTTTAGAGGAATAGTATGTTTTTTGAATATAATTGTAAATTTGACTTTATTTGTTTTTATCTTCATTATATAGGCCCTGAGGAAGTCTATGTTTAGTGAACGAAACGTTGGCTGAAATTTAGATATTTTTGTTTTATTGTCCGATACCGACAATTTCCTTTCCCCAAATAACTTCTTATTATATTTTAAGTGAATTTTTTTTCTAAATTCACCCTGTACTTTTATTGTTGTATAATAATGGGTGTAGAGTGATATTTTAGCACAGTATAATAAATAATACAGTATTCTGACTCTCCGGTTGCGAGGCGTCCTGCGCATCTTGTCGCGCATGCCGCCATTATGGGGTAAAACATCACAATAATCGCATAGACGTAGATAGATACCGTTCACTTCTGTGTTCAATATATAGTTCATTGTCGGCGTGTACGAGATAAATAAATATTGTGTTTGTAATCTTATTCTGTGTTTTGTGTTTTTGGTGTAGTGCTCGTGAGAATTAAAAGGATTTTATTTTTATTAACGTGTCTTGTGATTAATATATATATATTACTACATGATAACGCAATCAGCTAGGGGTTATATTATGGACAATATCTATAAGGCCCTTGTTTGACTAAAATTGCTGAGAACAGGATTCAGAATTCAGGCACACGGCTTGTATGTGGAATTCGTAGGAGTGAAAGAGGTTAGCGCTAAGATTAAGGAAATCGGCTGGTTAAGAATGAAACAACGTCGGACTTTAATTCACTAATTTTGATTAATAAAATCATCAGATGGAAAAAGGCGGAATACTTATATGATAGATTAAAGTTCCGGGGATATGTGTATGATGTGAACAATCCTCAGAAAACTGTCATTACGCCACCGCTTCACTCAACATCAATCTTTGAGCGGTCATTTTCCTATACGGTTTCAAAATATTACAACGCTCTACCGGAGAATATAAAAAGTTTACAGGAGCGGCACTCTGTAATATGAATTTTAAGGATAGAGATAGAGAATAAGCAAGCGATAAGGATCGCTATTACTTAATTATTGGTACTCTATAAGCGAATCCTTATAGCCTCGGTACTAGTTCGACAAGTTTCGTGTTTCTCAATCCGACAAAGAAAATACTACTACGCGTCTCGAACACATAAGACAAATTTACTTAAAGCCATGAAAAAATACGATAATAAGAAGATATTTGATTGACATTAACCTCACATTTCATTGGTTTATTTAATTTTGTATTTTGGTCTTAATAGATTGATAGTGTTTAGATAGTTAGTAGTTCTTTATTTGGTTGCAAAAAGCGTTGTATATGTGACTGTTAAAAATAGTGTCACTGCAAAGATTTCTTTTTAACGAAATCGAAAATATTGCAAGAATTTATGAAAATAGAGTTAGAAAAATGATTCAGTCTACATTTTATTGCACGTTTTCGTCTAAATAAAGAGTTATGATTTGATTTATAGATAGACTAATATTATTACAATGCTGTATGCATACATAGCTAGGTAAGTATCTATCCCTAATAAATAATTTTACAGTTTAAATTGGTAGATACTTAAGTTGCTGCCATTGTTTACTTTACAAATTTTGATCCCACTCAAAAATGATATTTGTTAATATGTCTTAAATTAAATACTTATCTTCATACCTTTTCGCGATAGATTTTTATAATTATTGTAAGAAGTTTACCTAAAAAATAAAAAATATCACCTGAAAATCATAATACAAACAACCATAACCTAACTTCTTTTCATTTTGAAATGGGCTTTTTTAACAAAACAATACTTATATTCCGAGAGTTTGTCTGTCAACCACTATACTTTCACCAGACGGCCGTTTCGTCGATCCACGACTCATCAGTGGTGATCGGTCAGTAGTTGACAGCCAAACTCTCGTAAATAATGTGGTATATACCCCACACGGTACAGAGATGTAAAAGGATGTGTTTGGCGACATCTAGTTTTCGTTGGTAGTACGCCGAGTGAACAACAGTTCGACGAAACGGCCGTCTGGTGAAAGTATAGTGGTTGACAGACAAACTCTCGGAATGTCTTGTTTTGTTAAACAAGACCATTTCAAATATAGGCGATCCCGCTTAAGGGAGTATCGGTGCGTCTATGTGTTGGTAGTTGCTTTATGGGGTCACTAACCTCCCAGGCAGCCGATATAGGAACTGTTGTTCACTCGGCGTACTACCAACGAAAACTAGATGTCGCCAAACACATCCTTTTACATCTTTTCATTTTATTGTCATTGAATGAAAAAAGATAAAAAACTCATGCATGCATTGAATAGACTGAGACAGAACGATCATAGAAACACCTTTCAAGTTGTATCTATCATTCGCTTCTCTATCGCCGCTTCGGTCATGTTCAGCTAGACACGGAAAATACCGAACCTGGTTACAGAGTACGAAATAGCGCAGCGAAGAGAATCTCTATCGCTATTTTGTTACTAAGTGCCGCTCCAGGGGTTTTCGTTTAAGAGCGCTGTCTGACACGTAATAGAACAAATTAATTTAAGCTACCTACTTAATTTGGCCAGCGATGTAAAACAATTTGCAGATAGGTTTAAGCTCAAATATAAGTTCAATTTAGGTTAAGTTGAAGTACTACTTCAACTTTTGTAAAAATGTCTTTTTTTTTACTAATAAAGTCTTTATTATTATGGTGTTTATTATTATTATTAAAAATCACACAATCATGATACCTGATAACACCACTATGACACACCACAAATATTTCTGAAATTGACAGCGATATTATTATGTACTTAAATATTTTTACAAAAATAAAAATACAGTACTGTGGTTAGAAACCGAAAACTATAGTTATTTTTAGTCAGGACCTGACTTTTAACCCAAAATGGCGGCGTCATACGTCACAGTTTGAAATTATTTAGTTCAAAGTGCCAACGTGGACTCGGAATGCTGTACTTATTATGTTGCGATTTTAGAGTCGCTATTCAATCTACAAAGTGTTATATTTTATGAAATTTTCCTGAAAAAATCTTAACTAGAATATTCTAAGAGTATGTACTTACTTAAGTACGATTTCACTACCTACCGAGGATTTGTTTTTAATTAAAACCCACGCTATATTTTATTCGGGATATCGCATTTACGATAGAGGTTATGTTGCCTTATCCCATTCTGTTTTTGTTATAATATGGGTTTTACGCGAGAAACTGGAAAATGTGGTTTGATATGATTGCAGAACTTCTATTCATCCAACAATAATAAACCTATAGAGAGCTCTGAATTGAATATAAAGCTATGCGGTTAAGCGGGGTAATACAGGATATACCTAATGAATTTATCCTACACTATAAAAAATATTTACATGACTTACCTAATAAAACAGAATTATGTCAGAATGCGGAGTGTGAACAGCATATACCTACTCAGAAAGTTGAAATTGCAGTTGTAACTTCTAAATTAGAAATTGTGTGTGTTTATCGCCAACACTATTTATTTAATTACAAAGAAAACACACCTGCTCCACAAACTGAATGATGTATGTAATTGCTTAAATCTTTACATGTCAGAAATGTGTCGGAACTTTAGAGTTACATCTTCAGTGGCTTTCAGTGGCGGCTTGTCCTATGAAGCAAGTGAATCAACGCGTCACCTAAATAGTCAGTAAAATTAACAATATTTAAGTATTTAATTTTATTTTATTGTGTAATTATTTTTCTCCATATAAAATTTAATCTATAAATTGATGTAAACTGAATTTTCAACCTGCTTTACCATAAAAATGTAATTTTGAATTTCGTCTTCATCTGAAGCAGGCTTTAATCGTATACACTTATTAAACATACTTAATTTACATACCTATAGGTATTTCCCTCTTTTTTTATTCGTGTAATAATAATAAAACATTATTTATTTCGGTCTCTCTCTTCCCTGTGTACGGAAGTTGACACCCTTGCCAGTTGCCAGTGCTTGTGTCCTCTGACAATAGCCTATTTATTTATCATCCACGTTCTTCTCCAGATGAAGCTTGCCTCAAAGCGTTTTCATCTATAATTCAGCAACAATGGGCAACACTGCCATCTGGCATATACCCACTATACAACCACCTATTGCTGTTCGTATAAACATAGTTGCCAGCGTTTAATTGTACTAAGCATAGCATACGAATCTTGCCATTAAAATAACACTATAAGAAGCACGCTACATATGGATGCAGCAGAGATTTAATATATATGACAACGCTTGGCGAGTGTTTTGTATATATATGATTATTTTGATTATATCTATCTCTATCACACAGTCGCAAATTTCTAGTGCTATTCTAAATGCTAATATTATTGTTATTTACTTTTCGGGAAGCTTAAGTTTTGAATTTTGATATTTTGAATACAAATTAGTCTTTCTATTTAGGTTACCTACATATTTAATTTATGTTTTAAAATCTAAAAAAGTAGTGAACAAATTAAAAAATTTATATTCCTACGGTTATTAATTAGTAGGTACCTACCTATTTGTATCAAAAATAAATCGGTAGATACCGTAAAATATTGTTTTTTTAATAATATAATATATTATAATATCTCATACTTTAATATGGAAGAAGCAAGTGGAAGTAGTACACATCAGCAGCGTAAATTATATTTACGCTGGCATCAGGTAAGCGCAGTTATTATGAAAAATGATAGTTTAAATTTTAATTAAAGTTTTTTTAATCAACACTCCTTTTAAGAACAGAAAAATTTTGTTAAAAATATACAGATACAGATTTAAATAAATGTTTGATAAATATAAATAAAGGCAAATGCATAAAAGCAGAGCTTTTAATAATACCTGGTATGAGACGTATTATGATTTGCTAACAGGTAGCATAAAAGTAATTTGATTGACAGTTTCATAAAATGTGTTTTATTTAGTATTATTATGAAGTAGGTAAATATATTCTAGATATCAATTACACTTTTTAAAGAAAACAATACTTAGGTGAGGTACCTACTTATAAACATCATATATTTTATGCAGTTGACAAAGTAGGGATATCCCTATTAATTTTAGCTACCTATTAAATATATGACTTTATTTTATGTTATGCTTCACCACATTAAACTGCCACAAACCGCCACTGGGGCTTTACTCGTATAATGCTTAAAACTATCAATGAATCTTTCACGAAGCGATATGAACAAGTTACAACATTTAAATCGATCTAAAATGTAACAGAGAAACGTTTTCTTACATTCAATATTAACATGTGAATTGGCTTCGAAATTGCCTTACCATTTTGTGAAAAGAAACTTTAATACATTTTTGTATATCTTAGTTACATCATTAGCTAAAAATACAAAAAGTTATTATAGGGTGAAACGCATGGCATTGTACTATAGAACAATTATCTACACTGTAATTTAATCTGATAATTGTAAAAATGCAATGTCTAGCAATTATGTACCCTATACCTACAACTCTTCCCATTTTCATTTTGCATGTAACAATCGGTAATAATTTAGTAAATGTCAAATGATTTTGATTTAAACACAATGATGTATATTTTATTAGTGTGTTGGAATGCGCCATAAATCAAATTTTTATACTCATACAAACGCGACTGTTCCAAAAATACTCGTTCACGATTTAAATTTATTGAATAATTCTTCGACTATGTACACAATAGCAGGAGGTTGGCACGATTAAAATCTAACCAGCAGAACCCTGCAAAAGGCTGTCACGAAAGTTTCTATACAAATATTATGCTGAAATATTGCATGCCAACTAAATATGTTTGGTGTAAGTACAACTTATTCATTTCTATATTACAAGGATTTGTTTCTCTATGTTTTGCTTCATTATACTTTAAATTATTATCCAAAAGTTGTAATATATCTGCAATTTTTGCTTTGCTATTTTATTTTGATGGGATACAATATTAATAAATTGGTTCTGCTTTAGCTTTATTTTCTTACAAGAAATCCCTTTGGGATTTCCCAGTCGTTTTGTGGTAGTCTTATCTACGACAAGTCGTTGAGGGTTATAAAAAGAAATTAAAACAAAATTAAAAAAAAAATCAAAGAAAAGAATAAAAAAAAAAAATAAAAAAAATTAATACAAATTTTCAAAAAATTCCAAATAAAAATAGAAAAAAAAATTATTCCCAGAGCTGGGATTCGAACCCCTAACCTTTCGCATGCGAAGCGAATGCCCTATCAATGACGCTACTGTTGTGTATCCTATTGTGCTTAAATGCAGGCTGATATTTGTAGATGGGCAACGACTATGGTACTCTGACGAGCTCATAACAAGAGCGAAACGAATTCGTCAGTATCTGTCGACCCATGCCTCGGTCTAGTTCCTAGTGAATTAGACTGGGGCCTTGCTAAATTAAATAAAATTCCTTGTGTATGTAAAACCAGCATTTTAGTCCGCTTTGCCACTAAGTTATTTTTCATTTATTATATTTACGGACATGAAATCCTTTTAATTATTCAAAATATTACTTGTTTGTCCTTAAAAAAATAACATACATTTTTGACTGACGCCGTATATAAATTTAAAGTGTACGCTAAAAATTTCTAAAGATTTAAAAGTTTTTCGATTGCAATCTGGAAAATCCTTTAAATGTGGGCTAATTAATGTTTTTTTTTTTTTATCATCCTGTACATGCTGCTTATTAATTAATGTTGTTACTGATAAATAGGTACTTAATTTAAACAATAAATCTACTTGTCAAAATCAAAAACCTTATAAATTTCTTACTATAATATACCATATCTCTCTAATTTGAAATTCGTGGGTTTGTCAGGTTTCGATTTTTAGGACTACCATATCTCTCTATTTTGACATTCGTTGGTTTGTCATAATTTGGTAATATTTTTTTCTAACGTTGGTGTCACTTATTTTACTAATAATTTGCTTGACAGTTACTTTGTGTCAAATAGTGTATTATTTACATTAATATTCGCCTGCTTTTCGGCATTATTTTCATGTTTTAGATCAATTTCCATCAAACTGTTGTATATTGTAGTGTTATAAAATGGTTATTCCATATAGTTGTAATAAATTTAGAAGTTGTCATTGTGTATTTGAAGTAATTTTAGTGGAAAAGTGTTAATAACCTAAAGTGACAGTGACATGGGAGCCGCCAAATCGAAATTTGTAGTTATTTTACTCTAATATTACTATTAATTATAAAATGTTCAATAAAATTGTTAACATAGATTTTTATAGTTTCACCCTAATGTATTCCTAATTTAAAATATAAAAAAAGCAAAAAAAAAAGTTCAATGACACAGTTTTCAATAATAATAAAAACAGTTCCATGACCCTGAGATAGAGTCAGGTCTTACTTCTGATCTTACAAAAAGGTTAAAAATGACGCATTCCCAAACGCAAATCCTATTTGAAATGCCACTGTTCTGAAAACAATCCAACCCGACTGTTCGAAGAAGCTGGAAATTGTAGAGATAGACCAGGATCATGATGACCAAAAATAGATGAAAAGAAAAATTTGGTCATTTTGCAAAATGTCGTTGAATCCCATTGTGCCTCATTAAGAACAATTTCTCAAGTTACTGACGTCTCCTTCAAAACCGTGAATAATGTTTTAATAAAACATAAATATCAGCCTTTCAAAATCCATGTAGTTCAAAAGTTATCAGATGACGATTTTAACCGAACAATGGAAATGTGTGATATTATGCTGTCAAGGTGGGAAGAAATAACCGGTTTTTGAATTTCATAGTATTCACAGATGAAGCACCATTTATGTTAAATGAAAACGGCAACACCACTGGAGGTTTTGGTCCAATTAAAATCCACACTGGATGAGAGAGTACGTTTTTTATTGAGCGGAATTTAACATCACAATTTTACCTTGAGCTATTGGAAAATCAAATAGTAGTAGTACAAAATGGTATGGCCCAAATTATCCAAGTATTCTTCCAACAGGACAGAGCCCCTCCACATTTTGATTTAAACGTACGCGAATTTTTGAACTACAATTTTCCAAATAGGTAGATCGGTGGCACTTAGGTCTCCTGATTTGTCCTGCGTTGTTGTGACTACTTTTTATGGGGGCATTTGAAGAATAAATTTTGTGCTACAAAACCTGACGTTCAGAGGCCGAATATTAGACCGATTTGAATTAATAAGACCAGAAATGATTTACAACACCATTGAATCATTTTATTTTCGATTAGCCCAGTGTCAAACTGTACAGGGACCATGTATATTTATACACACTTATCACTACTAGTTTTATAAAGATAAGACTGTTTACGACCCAAAAATAGAACCAGTTAGTATCCCAATAGGAATTCCCCAATTTTAACCATCGTCAAAGGGTCCAAACAAATTATTTTATTTACTTAACTAACATTATATTCACTTACATTGTATTCGGTATTATTGTACCTTACACAAAATTTAGTCAATATATCTATACACACTTATCACTACTAGACCGCGTGTTACAATGTAATAATGTAAACATATACACATCGACTGGTTCTGAACGATTCCAAATTTACTTGGTCATGGCTTGTCTAAAGAAGGTTGTGAATCTTCTTAAGCAACCAAATTTGGTTTAAATGGGCCAGTAAATTGTAAGGTTATAAGGCAGTTTCCAGACTTTAAACACACTGTACGAGACGAATGTAAGTTTCAATTCAACACTAATTATTAAAAAATATTGAATGTTCAAGTTTTTCGTGTAAATGTGATATTAAAAGAAAAGAAAATATATAGTTAACTTACTAGTGTACTACTAAATATGATGAGAGGAAACTATATTTATTTCTCACGAGTTGCCGCTGCTATACAATACTGATCGCACCCTGCTTTCGTTTCATCTGATACCTGTCCCGAGTATAATTCATTTCTTAGTGTGTCGTATCTGTCTCAAATATTTCCATTTTCTCATTGGATTGACTTTAAATAAATAAAGGTGCGCCCTTTCCAATACAAAGTAGCAGGAAAATCGATTCCATTTTTCCGCAAAACAGGGTGCTAGTAAAACGTTACAAACCCTATGACAATAAGGTATACCTATTTCCTCGGTGTTCCGAAAACGTTTTATGTATTTTATGTTTTGGCTTTTACCTATTTGAAGAAAATTTTCCATCGCTTTGTACGATAACAAAATTTAATCGAGTCGCTGCAACAAAGTAACCAACTTCAAGTAATAGGGCGCTTTTACAAAGTGACAATGAATTTACTCTCGACATTTTCGCAAAACTGATTAAAACTTTTACAAAGTATTAAAGAAGTTGGAGACTGAATTAAATTAATAGTTTAGTGGGTGAATTGGGTATCAGGAAAATAGAGTGAGATGAAATGAATATTTGAAGAAAATATTGACTAAGATTGTTCGTGCACTTACCATGAATATGTAGCGACCAGTACGTGCCTGCAATCTAATCCTTTTTTATCCCAATGTAGTATGACAGTTTCACGACAAAATTTTCTCGTTCGTTTTGAAAATGCAGTCTTTAGTAATACGTATACATTTTACCTTTACCATCATCCTACGGTATGACGGTTATTTTTATTGGTTTGTTTTTTATTGCATCGTTTGGAGACTTTTCATTTACAAGTTTCACATGTACGGGATGTATTTTTTTAAATATTTATACACTTTCCCAAAGTGGAAGGTCGCTACCCCCTGGTGTATCGCAATGAGGTACTAGGGGGTCTCCGGAAACTTCCAGAATAAGAAAAAACACCACTTTCTTATATGATGTATTTTAATATTAATATCGGCATAAATAAAAATTAAAAATTAATTATCAAATGAAGCAAACATTCTACGGTTTCATTCGCCAATTGAGGGTATTCCACCATTCTTTGGTCCAAAATCCGCCCGTTCAAGATTCCATCACCGGATCTTTAAATTAGTTTTTCTTTCATGTTTTTTTTTAAAAGGTCCGTTCGACATAAGTCTCCGGTTTCACTGCAGCCTCATGGGCTTATTGTGAAAAATTGCATGTTCCATAATTTTCTGAATGCAATGAAATGAATCGAGCCAAGTGAAGTCGACCATAAATCGATTTTTCTTATAAACCACTTAATTTGAGTTGTGGCTGTAATTATATTAATGTCACGGCCTTGCAAATTACTGTTCAAAATATTTAATTGTTCAAAAATATCAGCAAGGAAACCTAGTTTCAGAAGCGAAATCGGATTGGAAAATCGATTTTCAAATGGGGACTACTCATCTTTCATATACATTGAAGGCTCTCCTCTTAAGTGAAATTCTCTTATTAAGACGTTCGTTGCCCCTAGTAAGCCGTTACTTCGTTGGGGTAAAGAAGCTTTTCAAATAAAGCACCAATTTTTTCGCAGATTTTTCGAAAAATACAAAGCTTTTGCTTGAACGGAATTTACAAATAATATGGTTTTAATTACCGTTCTCTTGAGGAGGTAAAGCTTTTGACGCAAGAGTTGCTCGATGTAAAAAACAATGTGGCATTAGGCATTTTTGTACTCTGACGACCATATTGGCGAAGGCTATCTGTGCATATAGCAATACATTTTCCCCAGTTAATCTCATATTTACTTTCTTCAATGCCATGCTTTGTATCATATATAACAAATGTAATAAATTGGACACAGTTACCTCACCACACCTATCTGTGAATTCGTCCATTTGAAGAGAGAAGTACGTGCATTTATTAAGATTTTCCACAACATACGCTTGAATATCCTCTGCCATATCGTTAACTCTTCTTTGGATGGTATTATTTGACTGAGGTATTGTTTTTAATTTTGCAACCTCTTTGGCACCAAACACTGAAATATGTAGCATTTCAACAGCTGCTGGTAAAATCAGATTTTCAGCCATTGTATGTAGTTTTGTTAACGCGATAAGCAACTTTGTAACTTGCTAATAATGCCTTTTCATTAGTAGTGGTTGTCAATAAAAAAGTATCTTGCTGTTTCTGAAGGACGTTCAACTTCTACGGGTTAGTTTTTGTTTGCTATTTAAATGTCAAAGTAACTTTGATGGGCTTTATGTTTTCTTGTGATAAGACCTGTCCACAAATAACACATTGTAGATTATTAAAAATAACAGCAACAATGCCCAAGTGGCGCGGTCCTATTCAACCCAAAGTTTGTGTTCCATTTTGTATGGATTCCTATACATCCTATACATGGTAATACTGTCAAGGAAAATACTGTACTGTCTCGTCCACATGTTCATACACGCTGTTCAGAGGTGAGCAACAGGGGCGGCTAGTCCTATGAGGCAAGTGAGGCAGTGCCGCACTAACTTTTTAACCAATCAGGATCTTTTTACTGTTAAAAAATGGCGCACAGATTGATAGATTGTATACCTATTACACCTACGCACATGATGATTTGTTTTAAATTATGAAAATAACTGTCATGTAAATCGTGCGTCCATTTAATGCTCGCTATCCAATGAGGCAACAATGCCCTGCCCGCGGCTTGCCCGTCGACTAACGCAGAACGAGAGGAGACCAACGACAATAAAAACATCCATACTGGCCGTAATTAAAACATTTTAAACGCGAGGCACTGCCTCTCGTCCCTATACACGGCGCGTTGCCACTTTTAATTATTGTTATCTACTACCACATTGATTAATATTTTTATCAGTTTTTTTTTTTATTTAAAAATTTATGTTTACTAATTTATGTGAGTTGAGTTGATTATCTATTGTATTTTACTATAAATTGCATATTCATTCATCGCAGGCATGTTATTTTCAAAGTATTTATTATATGAGAATAGGTACTCTCATTAGTTGGTAATCAACAATTTTTTTATACAAATCTTTGGACTGCCTCACAACCCTCAGGACTCATGGGGCGCCACTGGTGAGCAAGACAATCTTATTCAAAATGCCCAACTCGTAAACAACGTTTGGTCATTGCCAAGGATCTGTTGGCAGCATTCTCGTTCGGATAGCTCAGAAACTTCTTTATTGTAAGCGATTCACAACATGTTGTTGTCAAAAAATATTCTATTATATTCACTTTTATTTCCAATAGGGATATTTCAAATTGAGTTGAGAAGTTTCAGGATCAGTTAATTGAGGTAATGTAAATACCTCAAGGAGGTTGTTGTCCGCTACGTCACAGAATTATTATTGATAAATACCTCAATTTTAATAATTTATAATGTATATTTGCGCTGCATTTTGGACATATCTTTATCATTATAAAATAATTTCGCTATAATAATGCACACAGTTATCGAAAATATTTAAAATATCTTTGATCTTTTTGTTGCTTTAAGTCACGTTTAGAAACTATAATTAACTGTTTTAAATATTTCGATTAAATATAACGATCATACTTAGTATTACTTTATAGAAGGTGGCAATCTGTTAGATTTCCTCAACTTGAGCATCATCATTATCATCAGTCTCGCTGTCATCATCTTGTCCTAAAGTTATTATAATGTGCTCAATTTCCTCCAAAATTCTTCTTCCAACTCCTTAGCATGTCTGCAAAAACTATTCCAATCATTACTTGATATTAAGAACTTCTTTTAATGTAGTTAGATTGAAATTTCGGGTTGTATGCGGGTTCTTATATATTTAATTTAAGTTTTGCGTAAGTTAACTCTAATACGAAGGCGTTCTAAGAGATGTTTTTTTTTAAATCGAACTACCCTGATTTTTTTAGCCAATAAAATTGCATATATTTTTTGTTCCTTCTAAATGATATACGACAGTTAATAGTTTTAGTTTTAGAAATATCAAAAATCGAGAGCGGTATTGAAAAATTTATTGTTACGAGGATTTTTGGACACTCTGTAATTTTGGTATAGTGTTAACTTCTGTCACGATTATGTTGTAAATCTTTAAAATACCAAAATTCTAAGTAGAATCAATAAAAATTTCCAGTTTTGCTGCCTTAATAAACAAAAAACAATGTGTAAGCTTATATTTCTCCAAGAACAAAGAAAAATTGTTATGAACCTAAAACACTAAAGTAACAGGACACTAAATAAATATACTATAATAATTTGATATAATATTTGATAATATTGCAACTCATACACAACAAAAGTATAAATAACACCACTCTGCCACTGGCTGATTCAATATTAGTACGAGGGGGGCAACAATTGCGGGGAAGAACTCAGTTTCCACCAATTGCGACAAACAAGCGAGGGTCTACGCACCAATTAGGATCATTCAGGCGGCGTCTAACCACCTATTTCGCGTGGTATTGCCGATTTTACAGAAGATCGTAATTTCTTTTCCCTATTTCAATATTCTGTGGTAAAAATTTTAGTTATTAAATAAAAATAAAACAAACAACCACTTAAAAATGCTGAGCTTTTTTCATTATTATTATTTTTAATTGTAAAAAATCGATTTTCAAGTTAATACTTCTTTTCTAGAACTAGTTAAATTTGGCAATATAGGATTTTTTTGTCCGCATTCCTTTCGTTGTTACAGATTCGTTTGCCAAGCAATACGACTGCTTGCAATGCCCAACCGCTTAAATGCTAGACGACAAGCCGGAAAAAAGTTTGCACATATTTATGTATCTGATAAATTATATTTGGTAGAATGTTGAAGCTTCTTTACGATTAAAACAATGTTGAGTTTAGTAACTCTATAGTAAAAATATTGAAGTATATACGAGTATATTGCTACATCACGCTACTTTATATATCTATTTTTTTAAATTTACTGCCGGAATCTAATAAATTAAATGGGTAACTGGTTTTTATCTCATAAACTTCTAGCAGCCGAGCCACAATAATAAAACGATGTACACGTTTCTTGGATGGTTTATTATCTCCTTTCAATTTTCTTTATTTTAAATTGAATTTTTATACAACTGTTTTAAATTGACACGATAAAATAACAGTAATCCCATCCGATAAATTTCTCATACAGCATACTGCTCCAAGTTCTGGAATAATGATAACGACATGGAAAAATGTTCCAATTCTCTATTATTTTTGATATTATGTTCGGCGGAGTCATCGAATTCATCCTCTATTACAGTCAGTGCCGTAGAAATATAGGTCACTGATTTCCGCAAAGTTTATTATATGGTTTAATGTAGTAAATACAAGTTATCCAGAAACTTAACTCAAAAAAGCAGATTTTAGAGATGATTTCGTGCAGATTCGCCATAAATCATCTCATCAAAGACTGCTTTTCAACAAGCCCTTTGACATTGATTTTTTCGAAATTATTCGCATTCCAGTTTTTCTAGAAAGATGAAACTAAGGGTTTAATACGCGCAGTGTCTGAAGCTGAAAACGTAAAGCCATAAGCGTACAATTTGAGGGGGTCGCCAAATATATTCCTTCAAATTTTTTCACCTTTGACTTTTTGTTCAATCAAAAACTTCAAAGTATTATCAGATAACCATCTGCGGGAAAATATATATATTGGAAATTTTTGTTGTTTTTTAAGGCTTTTTAAATTAAAAAATAATAAATTGGTACTCCGCACGAATAGCTTTTTGTTAATACTCACCACATTTTCTCCTAACCCAGAACTACTGTATATAGAATATGAATTGAAAATGAGTAACAGTAAACCTTAACTGGAAAAATCAAATTGTTATTAAAATTAACGTTTACATTACAATGCCAGTAAATAATAATAATCTTTTCAGTATTTTATTTACTTTCAATATGTTTTCTTGAGCTTTATGTTTATTAATATTGTGTTACCTTATTTGTGTATTTCCTTTATTTCAGAATTCACCGCACGCTACTTATAATGATCCTCATTTAAAAAAATCGACACACTCTCTCTCTCTATCTATACCTACACATAGATTTGGAAGTTAATTATTTTATATAAAAATAAATGTCTCTGAACGTTAACTGCCACTGATGATGAGATTTTTATAGTCTCGAAACATGTATGGTTTAGGTATTTTATGATTTAATTACAAGAAGCTTGTATTGAGGAGTAGACGCCTTTTTATTTATACGTTATCAACTCCTTGCTAGTATGGATAATTTTCTAAAAATTAATTATTTTAGGTCAAGTTTAATAATTATATAATTCTATCAATGTATTTAGATTTATAAATAAATAATAATAATAATAAATGTCTTTATGGATGAATTGAATGATCGGCAAGCAGTGTGACCCAAATTTCCAACATTTACGAAGAGCTTATACTAGCACGAGAGATGACTGACAAGATGTTTTTGGCGCCATCTAGTGTGCGTAGGCAATATGCCCGCTTTATGTGCCGTCTATGCATATTACATATTAGTATTATATCGGATATCTTTCGAGTCAAATTCTATACTTTAAATTTATATCACATTCTTCGGGAGTGGTTTAATTTTATCTATAAGATTTTGGTCGCTTTCTAGATTAATTAGGCACGCCTTCTATACATTAATTGTACATATTCGCGTTTTTTCGGTCCATGTCTATTGGTACAAAGAAAATTACCTAGTTTTTCTATTTAGTTTAGCAAGTATGATTTATATTATTAAGTTTTGACTCTTTTTTATACCTTTCACCAATTTCGTCTTAACATTTTTCATATTTTAGCCCTCATTTCGAAACCTTTGGGCACTCATTTTTATTAGGGACACCCTATATACCCTAATTTTATGTTGCATATATCATTCCAGTCAAATTTGATACCCGAAATCAATATCATCATATTGGACAGTTTTTGAATTGCATTACAGTTATTTAGGCTAATGTAAAACTACGTAGTTTTTAATGTATTTTTGCAAATATGATAGATTTGTGTCTTTTTATATCCGTTGTTGTAGCATACATTAATTTGCCAAAGTGCCGAGCCAATCAGAGCATTTGGGGGCGGGGCTTTCCTTGGCGCTCTATTTGAATTCGAATTTAACCGCTCTTGAACTTATTTTGAAACTGTAATTTAGAAGATATTTAATTGGAATGAGTTTTTCAGTAAAATAATTGAAATATTAATCTGTTTAAGGTAGGTTTAAGAGTCTATTGAATTTTCCTTTGTAGTAGGGATTTCTTGATACAGCTGAAAAACTTTCATTTCCTATGTCGAAAAAACGTTACTTAAATTAATATATTATGTATAATTTGAACAAAATCTAATCTTAAAATCATCATCATCAACAATACAAACAGAAAGTCAGGAAGAAAAAAAAACATATATTAGGTTATATATTCATGAGGGGCACATTCCACTAATACGAATAATACCTCCAGTCTGCATGCTGCGTTTTGTACATGAACTTGCAAAGCCTAAAAGCAAGATTTTCACAAACACACGTATTATTAAGTACATAAATCCTAGACCTTCAGAATCGCTTCTATTGCAGTTATCTGATATGATTTCTGCTCCATTATGATATTTATTCCTACTACGGGAAGCATAGTCCACTCTGTTTTCCTGTTGTCTCCAAGCTGGAATATCTTCAAAAGTTCTATAATGTTGTTTAATATCTATATTAGGAGTGATATTGCAAAATTAAAGTATTACCTATGTGTGGAAAACTTCTGTGCGCAAATTATAGGACATATATATGAAGTGGTTTTCTTTTGTTGGTGCTGCTGCTTTTGACTCTGGATGGAACTTCCTCACATCATGTCTGTCTCTTGTCGATAGGCTACTGAAATGTATTTCGCAGTCCGGGCAGTTTAATTTATTTTTCCTACAAAATAGTCGAGTTCCAATCTCATAATTGATGTAATGTCAACTTAACTTACCTTTCCGAATCCATTTTTTTAACTATAACCAAAGACTAATCTTTGCTATAACTATAACCAACGCTAGAACCGAAGTTTATACAATATAAATATAGACTTTGCTAGAATTAAACATATTAAATAACAAAGAATGTCTGTATATCTACACAACAATGGAATTTCTGTTTAAAAGAAAACAAACTCGACACAAGTAGAATATTAGCCATGAAAATTGAGGACAAATTTGCAG
This sequence comes from Apoderus coryli, assembly GCA_911728435.2. NCBI lineage: Eukaryota > Metazoa > Arthropoda > Insecta > Coleoptera > Attelabidae > Apoderus > Apoderus coryli. The sequence goes on from OU452199.1 coordinate 33,722,846, forward strand.
CATGGTTTTCAATGTCAACAAACAAAAATAATAAATCAGGTGTATTGCCCGCATTCCGCATGCCCATAAAATACAGGTTTTGATTGGCTCGGCACTTTGGCAAATTAATGTATGCTTGTTGTTGCGCCCTATCAATATAAAGACTTTTTATAGTTAACTTTTGCCGACACACTTAATATATTTTTTCGCCTGCCTGCACTTAAAGAGAGTTTTACCGCCCGCATATGCGGGCGGTAAATGACCAGTTAGCGCCCGCTCTTTTTATTTTTTTTTCATAGATGGCGCTACTGTTAGATTTCCAATAATAACGTTAACATCAGTAGTTTTCACTCACTTAACTTAATGTGCATTCCATCTAGAGAATAAGTTGACAATTTAATTGCGAAAGTTTACTTAGGTAGTCGTCTGCCATTCCGCTAAACTCATTTAATTATTTAAAATTGTCCATTATTAATTAGTAGTCACTTTTTAATTATTATTGTAGTGCCGAAATATACCTAAGATTCTAAAATCAAATTTCTATAGCGTACACGCTCAGATAATAATTTGACAGTTTCTTTCTACATTTAAAATACTCAGACTGACATGTGAGCCTGTACATAAGTTTATCTGATCTGAGTTTGTCAAAGGATAACGCCTATTATCATGTACGTCAAAAAATACTCCCATTAATTACTGTCAAAAACTGTCAGTTCATAACAGTAATAATTAATTATTAAAATAAAGTTCTTTTGGTTTAATATTGTAGTATGAAGAGGCGGGCGAAAAACATTTGTAAGCACCACTGGCGGTAAAGCCGCTGCAGCCCTTCGCTGTATAGCTGCCCTCGCTCGCTTCGCTCACTCGTGCGTCTATACAGCGGCGGGCTGCAACGAATGCTTTACCGCCCTTTATACTTAATATACTATTTTCGCCTACCTGCACTTAAACAGAGTTTTAAAGACCATTCAGCGCCCGCTCATTTTAATTTTTTTTCATACATGGAGCTACTGTTAGATTTCCAATAATAACGTTAACATCAGTAGTTTTCACTCACTTAACTTAATCTGCATTCCATCTAGAAGATAAGTTGACAATTAATTGAGAAAGTTTACTTAGATAGTTGTCTGCCATTCCGCTAAACTCATTTAATTATTTAAAATTGTCCATTATTAATTAGTAATCACTTTTTAATTATTATTGTAGTATCGAAATATACCTAAGCTTCTAAAATCAAAGTTCTATAGCGTACACGCTCAGATAATAATTTGACAGTTTGTTTCTACATTTAAAATACTCAACATTGACATGTGAGCCTGTCACATAAGTTTATCTGATCTGAGTTTGTCAAAGGATAACGCCTATTATCATGTACGTCAAAAAATACTCCCATTAATTACTGTCAAAAACTGTCAGTTCATAACAGTAATAAGTAATTATTAAAATAAAGTTCTTTTGGTTTAATATTGTAGTATGAAGAGGCAGGCTAAAAACACTTGTAAGCACCACTGGCGGTAAAGCCGCTGCAGGGGTCTGGTGCCCTAGCCTGCAGCTCGAAATAACTACTTTTTTTGGATTTTTTTTTATGTGATCATTAAATAGACTATTTTGAACATAATTAGCTATGGTATTTTAACTTTTTTTAAGTTGATTATAAAATAGGCTAGATTAAGTACTTACAAATTTCATATACTATACGCGGCATTGCATATTCATAGCTCTTTCAAAATTATCATATAAATGATTAATTGGCCTCTTTCAAACACATTTTAAGTAACAAAATTTGTAAAACAATTAATTAGTAACCAAATAATGATAGAAATTAATAATTCACAACTTATTTGCTACCAATTTATAATAACAATAACAGGAAACCTATAACCTATATGTCAACAATGCATTGGAAACAAATATAATTAAACAGTCAACGTTGCCTCGTTGCCAGATTGTATCTGATATCATTAAATCTAATTATATTAATATAATTTAATTTTTCTACGATCATGCAAAGAATTACTAGTTTTGCAGTACCTATTGCAATCGTTTTCTTTCTACATCTCAGCTAAGTTGAACTGTTGTGATATGAATATTTATCACTCACCTCATTTTAAATTTTGAGTAGCGTTTAAGGAAAGAATGCAACTCTCGATAAATTTTACGTCTTTGGATCTGATGCATGCGCACAGAACGTCAGGTAGTTCGTGATATGTTTATAACTAGAGAAGACGAAGCCAAATGGGAATAAGTTAACTAGGTTATGTAGGTAGCTAGGACCTTATTATTTATATATTGTTTCTGTGACGGGAAAAAAAGTTTGACATATTATCTCTGTATCCTACCAACCTAACTAACCTCCTACCTACCTAACTAATCTGAAACTTATACCTCATGCGCACATATCGGGCCTGCACTTAGCAAGGGCTTCGCCCTTGCTTTTCTACTTAACTACCTAACTACCTACCTACTGACCAAACCTCCTACCTACCTAACTAACCTCCTACCTACCTTACTAACCTCCTACCTACCTAACTAACCTCCTACCTAACTAACCTCCTACCTACCTAACTAACCTCCTACCTACCTTACTAACCTCCTACCTACCTAACTAACCTCCTACCTACCTAACTAACCTCCTACCTACCTTACTAACCTCATACCTACCTAACTAACCTCCTACCTACCTCACTAACCTCCTACCTTCCAAATTAACCTCCTACCTACCTAACTAACCTCCTACCAACCTAACTAACCTCCTACCTACCTAACTAATCTGAAACTTAAACCTCATGCGCACATATCGGGCCTGCACTTAGCAAGGGCTTCGCCCTTGCTTTCCTACTTAACTACCTACCTAACTAACTATCTACCTACCGACCAAATACCTACCTAACTAACCTCCTACCAACCTAACTAACCTCCTACCAACCTAACTAACCTCCTACGTACCTAACTAATCTGAAACTTAAACCTCATGCGCACATATCGGGCCTGCATTTAGCAAGGGCTTCGCCTTTGCTTTCCTACTTAACTACCTACCTAACTAACTATCTACCTACCGACCAAACCTCCTACCTACCTAACTAACCTCCTACCTACCTATCTAACCTCCTACCTACCTTACTAACCTCCTACCTACCTAACTAATCTGAAACTTAAACCTCATGCGCACATATCGGGCCTGCACTTAGCAAGGGCTTCGCCTTTGCTTTCCTACTTAACTACCTACCTAACTAACTATCTACCTACCGACCAAACCTCCTACCTACCTAACTAACCTCCTACCTACCTATCTAACCTCCTACCTACCTTACTAACCTCCTACCTACCTAACTAATCTGAAACTTAAACCTCATGCGCACATATCGGGCCTGCACTTAGCAAGGGCTTCGCCCTTGCTTTCCTACTTAACTACCTACCTAACTAACTATCTACCTACCGACCAAACCTCCTACCTACCTAGCTAACCTCCTACCTACCTTACTAACCCCCTACCTACCTAACTAACCTCCTACCTATCTAACCTCCTACCTAACTAACCTCCTACCTACCTAATTAACCTCCTACCTACCTAACTAACCTCCTACCTACCTAACTAACCTCCTACCTACCTATCTAACCTCCTACCTACCTTACTAACCTCCTACCTACCTAACTAATCTGAAACTTAAACCTCATGCGCACATATCGGGCCTGCACTTAGCAAGGGCTTCGCCCTTGCTTTCCTACTTAACTACCTACCTAACTATCTACCTACCGACCAAACCTCCTACCTACCTAATTAACCTCCTACCTACCTAACTAACCTCCTACCAACCTAACTAACCTCCTACCTACCTACCTAACTAATCTGAAACTTAAACCTCATGCGCACATATCGGGCCTGCACTTAGCAAGGGCTTCGCCCTTGCTTTCCTACTTAACTACCTACCTAACTAACTATCTACCTACCGACCAAACCTCCTACCGACCAAACCTCCTACCTACCTAACTAACCTCCTACCTACCTTACTAACCCCCTACCTACCTAACTAACCTCCTACCTATCTAGCCTCCTACCTAACTAACCTCCTACCTACCTAATTAACCTCCTACCTACCTAACTAACCTCCTACCAACCATTTTTTGCACTATTTCGATTGACAGTTTGTGAGAAATCGAGTTTAAATGAGTGATATTTTGCGTTCCTTTTACTACAAAAATGAAAATATTGAATATCAAATTATTATGTAGAATGAAAATAAAATCTGGCAACATTGATACTTATGAAGAATAATGACATTTGTTTCAAATTAAATAATACCAAACATAACCAATTTTTATTAGAACTGTTTATTATTGAGAAAATGATAATATTTATTACTGAATTTAAAACTACATAAATATTTGAACTTATTGTCCAATACGAGGTCCAATATGTACAAAGTTATCCAAGAATTGATGTAACTATGGAACTTCTATTAAACTGAATTGATATAAGTACTATTTTAACACATTTAGTACCATAGTATGCGTGAGTACATAATCTAGTTTATTTTATAATCAACTTAAAAAAAAGTGAAAATACCATAGCTAATTATGTTCAAAATAGTCTATTTAAGATCACATAAAAAAAAATCCAAAAAAAGTAGTTATTTCGAGCTGCAGGCTAGGGCACCAGAGCCCGCTGCAGCCCTTCGGACGGGCTGCAACGAATGCTTTACCGCCCTTTATACTTAATATACTATATAGTAGGTTAAGGGTATTACATAATACAGTTTAAGTAGTTCATCAAACCATTCCAATATCAAAATATCAGGTCTACTTTAGATTTCATTGACTGTGAATATCCCTATCTAAATCCAGCATCACATGGCGATCCTGTCAGAAACTCAAGCATTAGGTATATCCTCACCTACGTCCTATGTGTCAGAAAATCTAACCAGTTTCACACGCAATCCATGTGTACCAAATGCTGGCAGAATGACAGACAGGCAATTTAAAAATATGCTTATTTATGTCTAAAATGACCAAAATCTACGATATGCATGTGTATTGCATAAATATGGTATCGAGAGCTAAAAATAGGAAACCTACTTGTTTTTGCAATTCATGTTATAGCTAAATTATCTCTTTTAGTGCTAGGGCGTGTATACAAATAGCAATTTTACATTTAATTTTTTGCTTATCACTGTCTTTACACAGATATCCTGCAATAACAGTAAAACTAAATGGTTTTACTATAAGTTCATTTCGAAGTAACCTTTCTCTTGTCATATATAGTTGTTTGTTAGTACACGATACACGTACAATGAGTAAAAGCTGATTGCTCGTTCAAGTTTCAAAGTTCGGATGGCGGATCATAACTTTGTTAATAGTTGTTTCGAAGTTTACTTTCTACAACGAACGTCTACTTTCAAACGAGATAAGAAAAAAAGGCGAAATTCAACTCTTTTATTCTACAAGTTAGTCACACTTTTTTGTCTTTCTTTTTGATTGTCAATGAATTCAATTAGATAAATTGAAATTGCGATGTTCGGGCGATAAATTTACATAATGTATAGTAAAAATAGAATAAATTTGTTTCAATTTACTGAATTACCTATTTTAAATTAATCATGCAAATGCTGGTGCATTTATTTTAACTAGAAATGTAAATTGTTATTATGTATAATTTGTACCTATTAAATAAAATAACACACAATTATATTTGAAACCTGAAAATACATTATACAAAACAATACGGTAAAAATTATTTGTAATTTGATGAAAAAATACAATTTTAAAGCCATGATTTCCCGTCGTTAGAGGGGGGCAATGTGCGGGGAATCATCGGTGAAGTCGATTATTTTCATCAACCTTTGAACAAGTTTCGGGCTTGGGTGTCTCGTTTTCTGTATAGTTCTCATTTAATATTTATTTTATTATTATTTAATTTTTTTTCAATTAAATTTGTTAATGAACTGGTTAGCTATTTAGGAAAATAATGTATAGGGTGGGCACTTTATTATGGGGCAATACATTTTCTCAGAAACTACTGACTTTAGAAAAAAATTGTTAATACAAAAGTGTATTGGTTTTAAAATTATTTGACTGTTAATAGTGTACGCCACTGACCGTAATTTAATATCGATGTAATCTTGAAATAAATCAACAGAAACCACAACTTTTTTATCTCTTGTATTTTTTTCATATTGTGGGCTTACTGCGAAAACTGAAAAAGTCAAAATACTAAGTTCTTAGGAATTTGTGTTTTAATTTTAAAGCTGTTTGTAAAATCAAGAAATTTTGGCATGTATATGGATTTTTGAATATAAATATATGAGATACTGTATCTTTTCAGACACCTTCTAAAATATAAGTTTTCACAACAGTGTTTGAAAAAATGTGACTTGGGCATATAAATAATTCAACATTTAGTTGGTCATAAATAAAAGGCCACAATAAAAATAATGATATTAATTTTATTATAAAAAAACACAGTTTTTATTTCTGTTCAGAATCTTCCACATCACTTAGGTGATGGGAATCCTGAATCTAATACCTTTGCGGCCCGCAACCCATCTTTGGCCTTCCAAAAAGTCATATGATAGAAGAACTTCGGAGATGGGAAAAGGAACAACTACTATGTAGTTTTTTCAGAAAAAAATTATCCAAACTGCGCACAAAAGTTATAAATTCAAACTGAAATTGACGTAACTCGAGAAAAGAACCCCTACAGGTGAAACAGTTAAATGTAGCTGAATTCTGTTTACACCAGTGAGCTTGGCCTAAAATTTGAGCCTGGAGGACGTAGATCAGTTTTTTTTTTTTTTAATTTCTGACATAACATAAGTTCCCATAAGAAAGCGTCTAGTTTGGGCCTCCCCGTACAGCTGCCCCTAATATTCATTCTATACGAAGATTTTTTTATCTTTTTCCAACAGAATGATTTTTATTTTGTCTTTGATCATATTTAACAATTACAACAATATAACAAAGCATCTTTTTCTTTATTTCACGTCTTTTGAAATAAAGGAAATATTGTTGTTCTATTTTCTCAATAAATAAGAATGTCTTTGACACAAAAAAGATCGACAGATTATTATGCAAGAAACTCCGGAATATAAAATAAGTTGTTCCTTCTACAGTATGCATTTCATGTCTTTTCGTACAATATTCGTAAACGCGTAGTAAATAATCACTGAGCTATTCTCAAAAGCGGCTTTATTTCTTTATTCAAGTCTAGCTTGAACTTCTTTTTTCTCAGATGTTTATCTGCTCTATAAAATATACAATAGTTACTAAAAGAGCCATGAATGTATTTGTAGGTACTTAAAGTGACGTTAAAGCCTGTATTTTAGCTTATGGGAATTACCTACCTTTAGCTAGCAATCAAAATGAAAGGCATTGTACGCATTCTTTATTCTTGACGATCGGATGTTGAACTAAGAGCTAATATTCGCCTATATGGGAGTTAGCTCTTAATTGTCGTTATTGTTTCTCAGTAAATTTAGCTCATATATGTAAGATATCTACTTCTACCTCGATTAAGGTCACAAATTGCTCGTATGTGAAGCATTCTTTTATTTATACTTGTTTTTCTTTTTTGAGTTCAATTAAGTGTATTAGTATTCTTTGTATGCAGAGGCATTGTTGCTACGTCAAAGATTATCCACAATAACAAGCGACCAATAGACTCAGTTGCAGTCCTGGAGGAAAGAGTTCAACCTTAAAAATATTCATGGAAAAACCTTAAAAAACTAAAACAATTATTGTAGGCACAGTTTTTTTGAAAAATTTATTCGCCCACCCTGTATATCACCGCTGGATGCTCATTACTTTGTTTAATTCAATTACAATTTGCTAGCCAGAACACACTTTAATATATTCTTAAAAGTTTGATATTTAAAACACCCTGCCTCTGGTTGTAATTAATTTTAGACTGTGACCTTATTTCGTCAATCTTAAATTGTGAGGAACGGACATTTTGATTTCTGCATTCTGCGAACAGCAAGATTTTTAGTGGCCTTATCTTTTGTTGACACTTGTGGCATTTCTCATTTATTGGGTGACGTAATGCAATAAAAATGTTAGTATCTATTTGGTTTGAGCTTACCATTCACATCAATTGAACTGATACTATGTTGAAAACTGGATTTATTTTAAAACTGGAAATAAAATAATATTTAAACTTTCTCTTTATTGCTTTGATTCAAAATATGGCTTGTAATTTTATTTTTTCTATTAATATAGGCTGAAAAATTGCGACCGACTCGAATATATCGATACATTACTTGCATCTCTATTAATAAAAGAAAGTTGACATTTGAGCATCCGCGTGAAATTACATAAATGTACCCGTTAGGTCTGCACTTTTGTTTACAAAAACATTCGTCACGTCCAATACTAATATTTTATCAACCGTAAATTTATATCATGACAGTGTATAATAATTAATGAAATATCTGCTGAAAAGAATTTAATAAACATGAGGTGCAGACCGGCTACAATTTCGGTAATAAAATAAAAAAAGTTCCATGGCCCAGTTTTGAGCTCCCAACCTTACGATTACGATTAAGAGTAAACGTTAACACATAGGCCAATAGGTATGCCATGATTGGTTTTTTAAAATTGTCATTGAATGCAGACGCCGCGAATCTAGATGGTGACGACGGTAAAATAGACATATTCGAATGCCAAGTGTGTCAACTTGTGTCATTTAAAGACAATTATGCCAGATATATTCATGTGAAAAGTGTTAAAATAAAAATAAGTATAAATCACGAGTTTTTTTTTATGATAATAATAATAAGTACTTTATTTGCTACAGGAAATACCCAATTACAGCAAACATCAAAATATTGCTAAGTAACATTAAACTAAACTAAAATACCTAAACACATAGAAAAATAAAAAAAAAATACAATAATAATAATAATAAGAAAAGAAACATCGACTTATGGCAAGCTCAAAATTGAATTTAGGATAGTTGGTAGAGGAGTACAATTTATTGAAATTCCTGCAAATAAAGTAAATAGGTGATTGTGTTAATATATTTGTTCTACATGGTTATATGTAAAACCTATATCTATTGAATAAACGGGGTGTATAAAAGTTAATTTTAGATAGAAGCAACAGACAATCAACATTGTTATGCAACAAATCGTAAAAAAACCGAACTGACAGCACCACTCTCCTGAGATCTAAAGAGGACTCATTAAATCTGGCTAATAAATCACAGTAAACGCTCCATCTGGGAGGATAGATATTGTCCTCTCGAAACGATAAATATTTTAGGAATCTGCGATGAACCGAATCCAATGCTCGCTTATGGGAATCATACAATTGCACCATAGTCCAGCTTAGATCTAACATAGGAGTAGAACAGTAGCTTGAGAGTGCTTATATTATTGAAATATTTGCAATTCCTTATAATAAATCCCATCAGTCTAGAACATGCCAACGATAACCCGTCTATATGTGGAACAAATGTGAGACGTGAATCGAAAGTTACACCTAAGTCCTGAACAATGTTCAGGCGCTTCAGTGAAATACCATTGAATTGATAGTCGAACAAGACTGGATTTTCTTTCCTTGTATACGTCATAACATTACATTTATTTATATTTAGTGCCAACCTATTTCTATTACACCAGTCACTAAGGAAATTTAGACAAGACTGGAGGTACACATAGTCGCGTTCACCCTCAATGGTCCAGAATATTTTCAGATCATCAGCAAAAAGAAGTTTGTGACAGTGAATTGAGTCAACGATATCGTTAACAAATAGAAGGAATTTTATATTATAATAATGTTTTAATATTTGTCATATTACTGTGGTAGTTGAATAAGTTAAATTCTTGTTAAGTTTCCAACATGTATAAAGTGAATTCGCCTCACAGATTTTCCTGCATACGGGACGGCCAATCTTAGCGACGGATCGTTTATAAATTTCAGTTTTTGTCTTAACGTTAACTATTCGACTTTTGTTATTTTTGTCTGGATGGCAATTTTACCCATTGGCCAATTGTTACGTGGCAACTAGTTATCAACTACCACAACAACATCATCGACTTTTATATTTCTTAATGGGTAGACACATCCGCTAAATTTTCAAATACCAGTGGTCGAGTGCTAATTAAAGCATTTTTATCTGCTTTACAGCGATAGGTCACTTTTAATATTTCCCCAGTTAGGTAGTTGGAACCTATACTCTTATAAGAATATCTGTAGTAATTGATTGAGTACTTTAACACAAACTAAACTAAATAGGCAAGCAGAAAATGTGTTATTTCTTTCTTTCCAAACAAAGTTCTTTTTATATATTATAACGTTTTTCCATTACTATGAGAATACATTCAAGATCCCATTCATAATGACCACCTACACCTATGTACATACTTATTCCCATGTGCACAAAATTATATTCGGCCATATTTTATCGCCGAAATTTGTTGCAGTGGCATGTTCACAATAAACCACGTATAATGAGAAAGTTTCCTGGCATATACCCTTTCTATGAGTTTTATTTCGGAAAGTTGGGAAATAAAAACGGCTCATTCCACAACATGTACATAGTGTTTGGGTGGCTGTATTGGCCAACTTTAGTCATTATAAAAAAAGTTTGACCGGTCTCATATAACGCTGTATCGAATATCGATCCATTCGGGCAAGCGCAACATTTTTACAATTGCTATAGTGTTTATTTGAAAATTGGAAAATCTGAGTAAGGTCTCACGTATAAAATTTAATTTGCTCTGCTTTTTGTTAGCGATGATAAATTAAAATGGACAACACTTTTACGTGAAATTGAGAAATTTCATTAGAGTTTGTGTTAATTAAATTGTTTCTGATATTTGAGGCAAAGTTTCTACATATAAAGTGGCTGACGCTAAAGGCGATCACAATTTTTACTATGTTTAAATTAAATTTAAATTAAACCAAAATACTATTGGAGATGGTGAGAAACTGATCGGATTTCGAAACTCATAGAGCTTAGAGTATAAAAAGAGGGGCAAAACTTTTAAAAAAATCATATTTGCTAAAGTGAATAGAAAAGCCTGGTAATGTTCTTTGTGTCAATAGACCGCGATCTTATGTATAAAGGGCGTCCGTAATTTATTTGACCACCAACATCTTGGAATATAAAGGTCAAATTGGCAATATTTGGGTTTGTACCTAGATGAGAGCTTGAAATTGATCTGAACACGCAAATAATATTTCTCGCGGGGTTCTGATGATCCACCAGAAATTATTTAACAAATAAAAGTAAGGATAACATTTATAATGTCAGATATATGCGAGATCGACTATAGGCTAAAATAACCCAATTGTAAATGCTGCAAAAGTATATAACAGACTACCTGATGTGATCAAGAACAGAAATAATTATAACTTTAGTTAAGAGTTTGAAGATTCATCTTGTTTAACATAAAGTAATACCATCGTAAATATAAGGATATAGTATATTTACTCGGGGCGGCTGGCTTTTAATTTTTTTATTGCTGTAGAAATAATGTCTCAAAAAATCTCGAGAACGGCTGAAGTTAGTTTACTTTTGAAACACCATTTAAAAGGTTTTCTCTAATTTAACCACCATTGTAACTTCTACCGTTTCCAAGATTCCAATGCTATCCCATTCTTATCGTGGACACACTGTATACATCCTCGTTTATTTTATAAAATTGTAAAAAAAATTTAATAGCTTTTGTTATTCCTCATATTCGTTTTATTGAAAATATGTTCAGTATTATAACATTGTGGTCTTTATTTAATGACAAATATTTGGATATAAACAATTTAATTGTAAATTGTCTGTATTTATTTAAGTTTAAATGGCATAATTTATTAGTATTATTAATTATAGATACATATCTAATATGTATTTAATAATTAGATATTTCCTTTCCATTGAGTAAATATATTTAGATGTACCTGTAAATTGGATTGTAAATTAATGTAAAATAATCAAATTAGTACAGTCTTTTTAACCTGTGAAAATCATCCTATTATTTTAATAAAATCACTTTATTGTGGATTTTGCTGTTCTGGCGTCCATAGGGTTCTAATACTGATGATAATATCCTGGAAATTTCCATCGATTCAATTAATTTGCATCATCTCATCAAATTCTTTATCGTTGAACCTCCTAACTCCTAATCAGATTTAGGGGTAAGTGTAAATCTTTTCGTTAATACCAATTTCTTAACCTGTTCTGTCTCGACATTACAGGGTTTTAATTTTGGGTTACAAAATTCCAAACTTCCATTGCCGATTTGGTGGAACCTTCAGGAAGGACTGGGTTGGTCATATAGCGGCCAAAACGTACGTTAAGGAGTTTTCAACTCATCCTATAGTTTTCCGCCAGGGAAGTATGAAACCAGGTTTTCTTTAACGTTATAATAAACATTTTTGGTTTGTGTTAATAATGTCACACCCAGTATATTGTAATAAAAATATTGCATCCGGTCGAACTAGCTATTTTATGCTGATTAATAATTATTAAAAAGTTCATCAAAGTTTATAAAAGTTCATGACTTTAGCATCGGTATTGTACCTAATAGACAAATTGCAAAGTCAACAAAAAGCGGCCCGACCGACGCTAAGAATAGACAATTGCATTGGTCGATATTCGAAAGAGTGGAGATAATCAAAGGTTATAAATTTTTACGCAACAGGAAAAAACGGGGTCTTCTCTCTGAACTTCGGTGAAGTAAACTTCGGGTCCTAGAAGCGCTAATCCCCCCGTTGGGTAGTGTCTTAAGATTTATAATTTATTTAACGCGATTAGAGTTTTAATTTTAACCATTATAAGTATTAAATATTTTATTAACGCGAACGAAATATCAACTGTGTCGGCAATGAAGATAATTGTAATGTAAGTACGAACTTTTGATTATTATAACTGTTGATTTTTAAACTTGTCCTTTTTTATTAAATTAATTTTTGTACATTTTTTAAATAATTAAATAAATAATAGTTAGTAATATTCATCTGACTTTCCTTTTATTTTTTAATATAGTTTCTTTCAATTTAATCAAATAACTATTAACTGAGAGACGCCGCTCAAATACAGACCGTTACTCGTTTACGAGGGAGAATCAATAAGATCCTCTTTCGTGAGTGTGATGTAAGTGGACGATTCTCGAGTAGCTCAACAAGCCAAGCGAGTAAATTAATAAAACTCAAACCCTTCTTTAAACTCTATATAAAGATTTAACTCAGTAGAGCACGCTTACCTTAATCTTCAAATACTAAAAGACATAAGAGAGGCTCTACCCTTATTTTCTAACTCTCAATTTGGGACTAGGTGAAGGCACCGTTCCTATTAAATCCATATTCTTATACATTATATTCTTCTTTTTGACAATAACTAGATTTATTTAATAAAAACCATAATTGGTTTTCAATTTAGTGAAATATATGTTTATTAATATTTTGAATTACAATGAACATTTAATTAATTTCGAATTCTTAAAGAGAAAATTAACATGAATTTCAATATTTAATTATTGAGCAGTACTTAAAAAAAATAAATAATAAATTTTATTGGTTTTCTTGTGATCAATGTCCCACAGAAAATAATTTTTATCAGATGCAATTTTAATGATTAATAGTACTAGTAGTTTGATAGTATATTTTTGCCTTTGTATTAAAAATTTTGAGACTGAATTCGAATAAATTTTGAATTTTATTTAATCACACCTATTGTGTCTTTTTGAAATATTTTCTATTTTCGCTTAGGGCTTCTTGTTTTACCTTAAAAAATTTAATGGCGCCTAAACCTATATTATTATTTTAAAATTGGCAAATTCCACTAACCCATGGTCCAATGCTCACCGATGCAAAGCTGCCGTCGCGTCGCTCTTGTGTGATATTTCCAAAAATTAATTATAACATTGTATTTAATTTGATTTAAAAATTCATAGTGTCACAAAATAAAGTTTTGAAAAAAAAATTATGAGCACATATATACCTATTTCTTTTGTTTTTATTCAACATGTTTTTATTCAACATAATTACAGTAGCATGGCGGTGGCGCGATGTGCAGACATAAAGAGGGCGCTAATCTGACTACGAAAAATCCTCTTTTTTCCGTACCCCCACACCCTCGGTGGGGCGCACGATTCTCCGGGGCTTTTAGCTCCCCTAAAATTGGTGGGCTAACTTCGCCAATAGTGGTTGTGTATAACACAAAATTCAACGATAGTGGTTTGAAGTGGCCCTCAAAAGCAAAATTGACGTATTTTTTTTGAAAATCGTCTACTTTAGATGACGAAATATTCTAAGTGACAAGTTTTAAAATGAAAGCACTGTATGCTGTTATGTAAAAGGGTCATCAACGGCAGTAAAGCGAGTATGGTTATAAGCACCGTTGGCTTAGAGAAATGGCCACCACAGGTACGCCTGAACGTCTTTATTCGGTATATTTTATATTTCCTGTTTGGGGTTATTGGAGACCATTTAATAAGACCCGTGTTTTTAGGACATACCCTAAACATACAAAATATCACTGATTAGAGGATAATTTGGAAACCTTCTGTTAAAATAACGAGCTTGTGAGGTCCAACAACGCGGCCACAACGGTCGTTAGAATTTTCTATATAAGGTTATCCAGACATATATAGCAGAGAGTTTCACTAAGAAAATATATATTTAGTACATATTACAGTCTGCAAACAATTTGTTATTTTACTATTGTGCACAACAAGTTTCTACGTTATCAGATCTTAGCATATGCCTTTCTGATTACCACAAACAAGAAATGGGTCAAATAACATTATATTTTTTATTTTCATTCTTCTAGAACATCTCTACTTTTGAAGTAAATATAACAATAAAAGGATGTGTTTGGCGACATCTAGTTTTCGTTGGTAGTACGCCGAGTGAACAACAGTTCCTATATCGGCTGCCTGCTGCTGACCCCATAAAGCAACAGCGCCGATACTTCCTGTCAACTACTGACCGATCACCACTGATGAGTCGTGGATCGACGAAACGGCCGTCTGATGAAAGTATAGTGGTTGACAAACTCTCGGAATATAAGTCTTGTTTTGTTAAACAAGCCCATTTCTAAAACATTTATGTATGAATTGCATGTTACATAAAGTAACAAGACTTTTAGTTATATTGGAAATTTGTTTCACACCACCATGCTTTCACCAGGAGGGCCGTTTCGTTGATCCACAACTCATCAGTGGTGATCGGCAGACAGTGTGACCCAAACTTCCAACATTTATGAAGAGCTTATACTAGCACGAGAGATGACTGACAACAAAATGTTTTTTGGCGACATCTAGTGTGAGTAGGCAATATGCCTGGTGAAACATAGTTCACAAACAATGGCCGGACAATAAGTAACAACTCCATTAAATCCTATTGCCAACACTAGATACGCCCGAATTTCCTAGCGGAAGGATTTATTTATGCTAGTATAAGCTTTTCATAAATGTTGGAAGTTTGGTCTGCCGATCACCACTGATGAGTTGTAGATGTGAAAGCATGGTGGTGTTGTTGTCAGCCATGTTTTGTTCAAGTTCAATTATTATGTTTAAAGTTAATTAATTCGTGGCTAGGATCAGTGACGTACTGAGAAATTTCTTCTGAGGGTTCATTCGATGTGCTACTGCATTCACAAACCCAGACAAAACAGTTAGTGATATTAAAGAAATTGCTTTACGATTTTAGACTGTTTTCCAAACGTTATATGAACAATTTACAGTGCTTCCTCTCTATCATTCCGAATTCCGAGGTCAGGACTCTAACGGATTATTCCGGATGTGTACTTTTCACGCAATTTGGACAGCGCAAATCGTGGAGTATAGACACTGGCACAAGAAAAAGTGTGCGCTGATTTAGTAGCTGAGGGAACTAGTTTGCCTCAAAACGAGAAAAGTGGATAATGGCGAAGGCGAATAGAGAACGAACACTGCATTTAAAATGTTAACAGGCTTTGGAGATGGGGAGGGTTTTAACCCTCAAAATCCGCTAGATAGGATACTGTTGATTTTTCGTTTCAGTCTTCTGTGCATGTTAATATTTCAAACTGTTAAAGATTATCTTTGTTTGGGTATTTTAATTACCAATGTAAACAAACCTTTTTCACACCTACATGATCATGTCATATTTTATGCATGCCATGATTTCACAGTGACAAAGGCCAAACGTGGAATTAGTTGATCGATACAGTGTTGTCTTGAAAATCCACGTCAAAAACATTTGAGATCAGAAACAAGTTGGCTGAGCAATCTGCACTTTCAATCTTACGCTTATTCGAACTTCTGTAACGCCCGATATGTTTCTGTACTTTTCTAGAATCTCCAAAATGTATATTAAGAGCTGATCCTCGGCAAAATTATCATCGGGTTTAATTGAGCTGTAATACATTACTAGAGCATTTTAAATATCTGTTATGCTTATGCTTTAGTGAGATTAGGCAAATTTAAACAAAATCTACTGTTGAGGTAAAGCTAATAATTTTGTCCGATTGTCATCGTTACCATGGGCGGAAATGACTATCATTACAACCACACTGTCTCTCGTGTGTAATGAACTACATTTGGAAATATATCGCATAATATTCTATTGCAGTCGTGTTTTTGATGTCACAAACATTGCCAACTATTCATTGAAATCTATTCATCTACGTTCCATTCTATTTTGTTTTTCTTTGATCTATTATTGAGTACGCTACTGGCAAACTCTATATGAACAAGCAAAGGTAAAATCGATATATTCTATTATTCATTTCGTCAGTATCACGCACTTCAAAAAGTTCAGCATCGAAGTTTCCCTGAGGTTTTCCGAAACTCGTTAGATATTTACCCTGGGTGAATTGGTAAACATATACATTGCGCAGGAAAACTACGTTCACACATAATGGAAAATAGAAGTTGAGATTTATTCTGAAACCCTTCGTCATAGTCACATTGTGTGAGTAGATGTATTGTATATCAACCAAACAAATTTGTTTTTGCGTTTGTGCAGCTGCATATTTTCACAGTTAGAAAATGTAACTAATTTTATCAGTCTACATGCAGTGTGGGGCGATTTCTTATAATCAAACAAAATAAAAAAATTATAAAAATTATTTAAGGGTTCACGTTTTTGCATCAAATTAATAAAAATGAAAAACAATAATTAATTTATAAAAATTTATTTTTTGAGAAAAAAATAATTTTATTTATTTTATTTTATTAATCTACAGGCAACAGTCCATTATTACAGCGTACATACACAGGGCCGTAGTGATGCCGTTACGGGCCTGTGTTCCAAGGAATTTACGGGCCCACCCCCTCACCCACTGAAAAACAAAGTACCAATATTTATACGTTTATTTTTAAAATAAAAATGCAGGTCTGTATTTGAAAAAACAAAGTTGAGGGTGGCAGCTACGAAACATTAAGAGGTGTTGATTTTGAAAGTCCCATGTTATAGACATATTAGAAGTTAGAACCAATACATTTTTGATTTAAAACTTTCTCTCGGAAATCAACAGTTTTCGAAATATTTAAGAAAATAGGATTTGATATTTTTCAAAAGTTAAAAAGAATTTGTCTACACAGTAAAGAGATTTAAATAGGCATTAAAAACCGCAACTTTTGTCTAATTTAACCAACTTTCTATGTTAAATTAAGTGCTAAATAGTCTTGTAGTATTAAATAGTAGCTACCCTGTACATATAATTATTAGATATAATACAATAACTGATATAATTAAAAAAAAAATCGCAAAAGTCGATACTATGGAAGACAGGTCTATTTTTCGTGCAATCCGGTTCTCAATTGACAGAATTGACAACCCCGACAGCCTTTCCTGTCCCATGGTGTTTCTAAGAATACTTTTTATCAATTTCAACTTAGAAAATGAACATTCGGGTTGCTACAGATACCGGGAGACTCAGGAAAATGTAGCAAGCCGTCAAAATTTCACTGAGAGAACAGCACAGTGCAGGAAAGTAAAGAAAATTGAAAATCAAGTAAAATAAATGTAAAACAAATCTTAAAATTTATAGGTATTTAATATAGAAAAGATGCAGAATGCAGCACCGCGGGTCCCTTGAGAATACCGAGGATTCCGTTGAACACGCGGAACACTGTTCACTACGCCCCTGTACATACAATACAGAGTGAGTATAAAGTGTGAAAGGCTCTGTATATTTCCGAAAGTAATCGTTATTTTGCAAAGTTTTAGTAGATTTTTAAAAAAAATCTAACTATTCAGGAGATCGACACATCCGAAATTTTGAAAAATTTTTATGCAGTACTCCATTTTATGACCCCTGGATCCTAAAAATCACCTCAGTTCAAAAGTTTATATATCTATATATGTATATATATACATACCAATCGTATGATACGACGCCCAGAGCGCTACATTGCTCGGATGATACGACGCCATTTTGGAGATACGACGCCCGACCGCGGGCGTTGGAAAAATTCACGTGTATATTCTTGATATGTTGTTCTATAGGCCCCTACCAACCCATAGACGAATTTTAGTGTGGGCGTCGTATAGTCATATACACATGGACATTATATATGGAAATAGTTCAAGAGAAAAACGTGTAGGTGGCGCGTCGTTAAATACGTATATAGCGTTTTATACGCACCGCATGATAGGAAGCCCACATCATATTGCGTATGATGCGACGCCCGAAAGCCTGGCAACAACGTAAGGCATAACTTTTATTATTTGAATAAAGAAATTAAATCGTATTTGTACATTTATTTGCTTATATTCAACATACCGGGTTACGACAGAAAGTTAAAACAAGAAGATAGATATTTGAAACTTAAATATTCCGTTTTCCAGAAAAATTATTAATCGACATAGCATTTAAGTTATCAGAAATGCTATCGAAATTAGACTTTTAAATGATACGCCTGGTACAAGTACGATTTTTACATTGTACGAATCATTTAGGGTACTATACATCAACTTTTATTACCTAAATTTAGAACTGACGGGTTTGATATATGATAAAAAATGCAATGTTTTAACTAGTTTGTATAGAAAATATATAAACTTCGAATAAAATTAAAAGCTTTCTTTCACTATTCATCCAAATTCTTATTTAAGGCAAATTATATTTTTAAGAATTTTAGTAGCCAATAACAAAGCCAAATTCGTATCAATTCTTTCATGGTTTTTTAAATGCACACATATAATTTATAAAGGGCAGTTCTTCTAAAATTTTGACACACAGTAAAAAGTTGAAATACTTTTAATTATAAAAAGCTGTCATTATGAAAACAGCTCACTCAGTATTCCTGAACTACATTCAAAATTTCAAGAGTCTGTTTATTCCAGTCATGAAATGGATAAAATTTTCCGGAGGCCAAAAAAAAATTCAAAATAAATAATTTATTCAAAAAGAGTTGAGGGAATGGGTTAATACAAAATACTCCAAAAAGGAGGGGCAATCCAAACGTATAATAATATATAGGGTATTCCATTTGCAATAAGAAAGTTCGTTTCAACTTCCGGTATAACCGGAAGTCGTACAAATATGACAATATTATAGGCTGATATTATTACTTTTCCCAAAACTTCTAATCTACCAGCAATCACCCTGTATATATCATGTCGTAAAAAAATAAACAGAATAATATGAAGAATAAAAAAGATCAGTTGAGTAACGTCTTGCCAAATAAAGGACTTGATATTTAAATAAACATTCATAAAATCCACAATTATAATAATCCCAAACAAAATGATCCTATAAATATAAAAATGTAATTAGTATCCTATGCTCCACTTCAAATTAAATTTGATAGATTTCTGGAAATGATTCTGAAACATTACCTATTGTCAAAAAATCGACATTTTTGTTTTAGCTTTTGAATTCCAAAAAACTTTTGTCGTATCGAAAAATAAATTATTATATCACAGAAAGCGAAATTCAGCTACCTATACGACACGACGCGACGCCCATACACCCTAAAGAGCTTCCAAGGCCCGACTTGTGCGCCTAGAAGGATTAGGAGAATACATTTTTGACAGGAACGTTTATTTTACATATTTTACGATTGCTATTTCAAACAATCCATGTTTATGATTATAATATGGGAGATCGAACTAAATTTATTTTGAACTTGGTGGACAAAGATAAAATAGGTTAGCAATTTTAAAATGTTACTTCTATTCAATAAATATACACTGTGTCCAAGATAAGAATGGGATAGCATTGGAATCTTGGAAACGGTAGGAGTTACAATATCGGTTAAATCAGGGAAAACTTGTACAATTTAAACACAGTTTAAATGGTGTTCTTAAAAGTAAAGTGACTTTAGCCGTTTTCGAGAATTTTTGAAAAAACAATTTTTTGCGATTTGTATTTATTTCAGCCATTATTTTTACAGATATAAAAAAATCGAAAGCACTTCCTCATTGTTACTTTTTGAGGAGAATAAGTTAGCGTTTACAAATTGTCACTACGACGTTTCGTTTTCGAAAAACCATCATTAACTTCGTTTTTTAAAATACGGCCCTGAATTTTTTATTGTTAAATTTAAAGCCATTTTCAATTCAAAAATAGGTGGTATATCACACGTAATGGTTTAAACAAGTTTTCAGTATTTTTAGCTGTTATTTAAAATTATTCAAGCAAAATCGCCATCGTTTGGCACTCAATTTGCGTAAGACATTGATCTGAGAAAGGCGTTTTTTTAATAACCTCAAAAACACAAAAATTTCAACTAAATTTAAAAAGCCGCGTACAGAATAAAATATTGTACTGAGACAGAAATAAATTGTAAAATAATAATAAATAATTGTGAGTAACGACGAAACAATGTTTTTGTTAAACCTACTACTCTGCATTCAGTCAGCAGTGGCAAACCATGGCGATTTTTCTTGAAGAAGTTTAAATAACAGCTAAAAATACTACTACGTTTTTACATCATTACGTGTGATATACCACCTATATTTGAATTGAAACCATTTTCAATTCAAATAAATTAAATTTGACAATAAAAAATCCAGGGGCGTATTTAAAAAAACGAAGTTGACGATGGTTTTTCAAAATCGAAAAGTCGTATTGCAAATTTGTAAACGCTATCTTATTCGTCTCAAAAATTAACAATGGGAAACTGCTTTTAATTTTTTGATATCGGTAAAAATAATGTCAGAAATAAATAAAAACTAAAATCGCAAAAAATAGTTTATTCAAAAATTCTCGAAAACGGCTAAACTTAGTTTACTTTTGACAAAACCATTTAAAAGGTGTTTAAAAACGAATATTGACGATTAACAAAACAAAACAAATCTTCAAAATGTTGGCTAATACTTCTCATACACAAGTCATATCTTTTCTGGATAATGTTAACAGCATTATAAATATGAGTATTAGAAACGGAATTGATACAATGTCTAAAATTTGCTTTCAATTCTGCAATATTCCGCAAGGGTATAAATTATTCGAAATAACATGTTCATTGACAAAATGGTTCTAATTAATACTAGTAAGGAATTCTTCAAATATTACATAGTGTAAAATTCCACTAGAATTTCAAGCGCATCAAACATTACATGCAATTCGGCCTTGATGAATCGATAAATTATATACCTATAAAATTTTTCATAATTTTCAGGCATTTAAAAGTTGTAACAATGTTATAATATAAACAAGTCTTATTTAATCTTAAATTTATTAAACGTAGGAAATAAAAGTCATACGTTTAACAATCTACTCCACTTGGATATGAGCTACTTCTTAAAATTAAATTTATTACAAAAAATTTCAGAAGTAATAATGTATTGACTGTCATTGTTCGTTTTCCATGACACAAACCTACCTAGTGAAAATTAAAATTAAATTTGTAGGTAAAAATATGAGTTTTCTACATTTCGACTAAATGATAAGCCTTTCTAATACGCACTTGTAAAGAGAAAAAAAAAGGGAAACAATCCATTCCATAATATACGGGTGTCCCGTTAAATAAACAAACAAAGTTTATAGTGATAACTAACATTTTTCTGAGTACGCTACTGTACTCTACGTATAAGTCCCCCCTAACTTTTATTAAAACTATTTTTAAAGAAAATATCTAAGAAAAAAAAATGGCAAATAATGAAAATCACCCTATAGGGTGATTAGTGTCTGGTATGTATACTACTTATATGAGCCTGATTGGTACAAATAATTTAAAACAAAAAGGTATTTTCTCTGATCTTGTCTCTAGACGGCGTCTGTACATGTTGCTTTGACAAGATGCAGAATTTAATTTTGCCTGAATTTTATTAAGGGTTGTCAGTACTCAAATTACTATATTTTTGGCTCCAAATACGTTTTTCTATTACTCAGACCTGATTTTTTGATATTTGTTTCAAAACCTAGAAAGCTCATATCAAAAATGGTTTTTAATAAACAAAACACGATTTGGTTAGTTTGGGAGCGAATATTTTTAATTTGGTTAATTAGTTCAGTAAAAAGTATTTATTTTTATTTTGGTTAATTTTGTGAAGTCTGAATTTAACTAACAGTGTTTTGTTTATTAAAATATTTAACATGATTTCACTCATTTGAAAGAAATATCAAAAAATCAGGTATATTGCTGCTAATAGTATTGTTTCATTTGAGAAAATCAAGTTGCACTCATATAACTGGCAATAAACTTTGGTTACTAATTGTGAATCTGTATACTTGCATATAGTTTTTGCAGAATATCTGGCGTATTCGATCTACCATTAAAGAAAAAATCAGTTTTAATGCAGTAAAACGACGTGTCTTGCTAGACTCACCCTGTATGTATATTAAAACACAACATTCATATGCCACTTATTTGAATGAAACCCGAAGATCTGATAAATATGTCCTGAAGATACATAATGCTGGAGATTCATTTATTTTTGCAGATAAAAACACAAACAATAAAGTGAAAATATTTCTTAAAAACGACTTTTAATGGCCTACTGAATTAGATAAAGTACAGGGTATCCCATTTCGAAACTTTTATTGGATATCTCCGTAATTATTAGTGCTACCAAAATATAATATAGATGTCATGTGCTTGCTCTCTTTGAGTCATACTTAAAATGGTAAATTAAAATTTGAAAATTTTGTCACATTCATATTTTAACAAAAATATTCCATCACAGGTCAAATTCAGTATTTCTACTGATTCCTAATTTATAAAATTTTAACACTCTACCATCGGTATTGTACGAAATATACAAAATTGGCTGATTGATATTTAGTTGTTTAGTTTTTTAATTGTGAATAATTAAAACCAAAAATATAATTTCTATTAAATAGCAGTAATTGATTTGAATTTAAAAATTACGAAAAGAAGCAAATGAATAAAGCCCAAAGTAAACCTCTTCTCTTATCTTTTTATTATTGTGACAATTTTCGCCCGCAAGAGATCGGCGGAAAATAAAAGTGTGAATTTCAAAATAACCCTATATTATCTTAGTTAAAAGAGACACAGGAAAATGTTTTATGCAAAAATTTCTTTACAACGAATGTTGAATTATCTGCCGATATCAGATTGAGTATAGTGGGTCAGGTAAAAAAGTTATCGGACCTAACCCCGTTTTTTTGAACTGGGACAACATGTATATTTGATATTTGAATAGAATTAGCCGATACTTGTTGGAAATTCATTATAACTGCGTAAAATAAAACAACTTTAGTTTTAAATATTTCCAAACTTTTATAATATACAAATTTATATTTCAAAATCACACGACATGTTTCGTCCACACAGTGGCTTTATCAAGTGTAACTTAAGACTAAAATACAAAATATTTATATGGTTTATACAGGTAATAAAATATAGTAAAAGTGTAACAAAATGAAAACTAATAACTAGGTCACAGGTGCATAAAAACTACCTAGGGTTACAAAAATTAAAAGAGGTTTAACAAAGGGGAATTATTTAAATCTGTTTGGCTTTTGAGTAATTTGTTAGAATATTTAAGTTTGTTTATTTCTAATGATTCTAAAAGATCCAGCTTTTTACTTTTGTTTTCTATATGAATAATTTTGAAATTATCGTTAAAATTATGATTATGTTCTAAAAGATGGTTAGAGTAATTAGAATTGTCTTTTTTCTTGATATAACTTAAGTAGTGTTCCTTAATTCTTTTAGAAAAACTTCGACCTGTCTGTCCTATGTAAACCCGATCGCAGTCTCCACACGTCAGTTCATACACTCCAGATTTTTCTCTCTTATCTATTTTTGATTTTGAATTTTTGATAATTTTTCCTAATGTATTGTTGGTTTTAAAAGCTATTTTTAGATTATGTTGGTTAAAAAATTTTGAAATATAGGAACAATTATGGCCTGAGTAGGTAATTAAGCCATAATTTTGGGGATCTTTTGGGCTTTGAGGGCAAACAGTGTTGATTATTTTTTTGTAATTAATTTTGTTTAGGATTTTTTCTACTATTGTCCTTTGATAACCATTGTTTACTGCTATTTGTTTAATTATATTAAGTTCTTTCTTGAAGTTAACTTTATTTAATGGATTTAAATAATTCCCCTTTGTTAAACCTCTTTTAATTTTTGTAACCCTAGGTAGTTTTTATGCACCTGTGACCTAGTTATTAGTTTTCATTTTGTTACACTTTTACTATATGTTATTACCTGTATAAACCATATAAATATTTTGTATTTTAGTCTTAAGTTACACTTGATAAAGCCACTGTGTGGACGAAACATGTCGTGTGATTTTGAAATATAAATTTGTATATTATAAAAGTTTGGAAATATTTAAAACTAAAGTTGTTTTATTTTACGCAGCATGTATATTTGATTCTAAGAAGATATAATTTTAAGTTATCTTTTCAAAAATATAACACCCCATGATATTGGTTTTCTATGCCATTTATTTCAACTGTATTATTTTAAACCACAGTTAGTAGTCAATGAAACAAATGCTAATATCCTAGAAACAAAACTATGTTGATATTAAAACGAAATAAAAGATTCAGATAAAGCTATTGAGGTATTGGGATTTTAAGGAAAAAAATCTGGAGGTGTTAGATGTGGAGATTGTGCTGGCCACCTTATAGGTCCGTGTGTTCTTATCCAACGGTTTCTAAAGTGAGTATTTAATTACTCTCTTATTCGAAGACCGTTATGGGTCGAGGCGTCATCGTTGAAAGTAAATCTCTCTTACTTCATTTAAGGGAACATAATCAAGGATATTGAAAAAGTTTGATTAGACTATATCCAGATATCTATCTGCATTTAAATAAATAATAATAATGAAACGTAATTTATTGGTACAAAACCCCAAAAGGCCATTGACCGAAGTCTTTCAGCCTAGCATTTAAATTTTCTTCAAACCAGCAATAGTTTATTTTGAAACAAAAAAACATCTGTGAAAAAAACGATCCTCGCTAGATTGACTTAAAAACCAGTTACAAAATTCCATCATCCCACATCATCAAATATTGGGTAATACAAACATCATAAGGTAAATATTTATTGGACCTCAAAATTCTTTGCACCTTAGATTTTTAAATTCCAATTTTAACTGACCCCGTATACTCATTCTGAAATGCGCAGATTATTCAACAATCATTATAAACAAACTTTTATATAAAACATTTTTCTATATCTTTTTTAGCTAACACATTTTTTATTTTCCCCCGTATCTCTGCGAGATCAAATTTTGATCTTTCAATTATAAGTTTAACCCAAAAAGAACACAGCACATCATCTATCTTACTTTCTTAATAGCACTAGCAATTACAGAGATACCCTGCTAAAGATTCGAAAAATAACAAGTAAATTTAAATATGTAGATTTTTTTAAGTAATTGAAGGAAATCAAATTTCTATAAACGAAAGTAGTTCTCGAGGATAAATTTGAAAATTTGTAGAACGAATGAGTGAATTGAAGGTGCAGTGTGTCTTAAAAATGAAGAATTTTGAATGAAATATATTATTCGAAAATAATTTGAAAAATAGATTTCAAAGCAAATAGAGAAACCAAAACAATACCAGAATCTTTCATGACATAATATAATAGAGGTTCACTGAACATCCATTCTGTAATGGAGAGAAAAGAGTAAATCTCTTATAATTTATTTATGTGACTTTAATAAAACTTGTATGATTAAAATGATATTTCTGCATGGAAGCAGATTATTTCCTTTAAAAACACTTACAATTACATAATATTTTTGTTGTTTCGCAAGTTAAAGGACTCCCGTTATATTAGGAGTACTATATGATGCCCATGTGTGTATGTTGTATAATATAGATTCTACCGCTTTAATGATGCCCATTAATGTTGTCACTAAAATGTGATAGAGGCAACGTTGTCGGGCGTTATTAAATATGTAATATATATACAATATATACAAACGGGCTTCATATAGTTGTACACACATAGCGGGCGTTTGAAAAACTGGAAAATATCAAAATTTTGTATGTTGTTTAAAGCTACCCCTCCCAGGTTGCCTCGACTAAACAAATTAAATCAAACCGTTATATACAAAAAACAATGCCCCTGGCCCTCTAGAAGTGCCGGGCGTCTGAGTGCCCATTGTGTGTACTGGGCTTCCTAAAGGTAGATAGGTACGTATATATGTATATATATATATGGGATATAGAAACTTTGCGCCACGTTCTAGGCCGCATTTTTTGACCAATCGAAACAAAATTTGGTTAAAAAATCGGCTAGGTCATGGAATCGCGTGAGTTCATTGGCGATTGAAATCGGAGAGCTAACTTCAGAATGGCGGCCTGTCAAAGTTTTAAAAAAATCATATTTTTTTCATTGTTAATAGAAAATACCCATGTTACATATCAAATGATAGAGCACTTAAATCTCTACAATGTTTATTTGGAGAGTTTTTTCATCGCTGGCATATTTAAGTAAATGTAAGTCAATATAAAGTAACGAAAAATAATCAAAATATAATCACCCGCTATACCTGTAATTATTTTGACAAATAAACACCTGTGAAATAACAATAAGACCGTACTTACGTATGTATTATAGTATAATGGGTATTTCAGTTAACATAACTGTCAATATGACACTTTGTTATATTTGGCGACTGTCAGAGTATTACATTATTTGTTTATTAATAGTGGGTGTCAGTGGTAGACTAAGTATAAATAAAAAATACATAAATCAAAAATCTACTTTTCCGACTGGCTGCCATCGGGATTTTTTTAAACAAAAGTTAGTTGGTATAATTTTTGACACAAACTGACGATGTTCAATTTTTTATAGGTAACAGCTTTGTTGCTATGGCAACTTTGTTTTTTAAACGACTTTTCATATTTAGGTAGGCCATTTATTTATGGATACGACCAGATAAAATTGTTATAGGGATACTTTAGAAAATATTTGAGGCAAAACTGTTTTATGAAACAATCGTGTTCTTCGTTTACAGTTCATTAAGACTTGCTATGGAAAACATTGTAGCTGTCAATTGAAAATACTTGTAAAATAAAATGACACTATACGGACAAATAAAAATTTAATTCAAACAACAATTGGTAAAAAGAAAATCGATTCTAACTACCTAATTAAAAACTGCTAGTCCAAGAAATGTTATTCCTATTGCACACAGGTAATATTCTTCTAGATTCTCCAACCATTTTAGCTCTCAGTTCTTCCAAATTTCTTGGTCTGTTTTTTTAGATAAAGGGTTTTCCAATAAGAGGAGTTATTTTGATATTCAAAGGAGTGTTTTGAGATAAATGATTAGATGTTTATTTTATTATAAAGAGGAAGGTATGCCGTTAGTAATAGAAAATAACATCAGCCAAATGACCACCACGACCACGCCTACAGGACCATACCCTTTTCATGAAATTTTCCATAACCAAATCGCAAAGTGGCTGCCGTATGTCCTCGATAGCTTCACGAATTCCATTTTTGAGATCTTGAATCGACGCTGGGCTGTTGGCGTAGACCTTCTCTTTCATGTGGCCCCAAAGGAAAAAGTCGCAAGGTGTTAAATCGCAATATCTCGGTGGCCAATTATGATCACCTCTTCGAGAGATAACATGGTCCGGACACTTTTCCCGTAAAAGATCAATGGTTTCGTTGCTTGTGTGGCACGTAGCGCCGTCTTGTTGAAAGTAAACGTTGTCCAGATCAATACTATCCAATTCCGGCTATAAAAAATCATTAATCATCTCTCGATAGCGCAATCCATTCACCGTAACTGGTGCTCCAGCCTCATTTTCGAAAAAGTAAGGTCCAATGACCTCGCCGGACGATAAACCGCACCAAACAGCCACACGTTGAGGATAGAGAGTATTTTCAACAATAACTCTTGGGTTTTCCGAGCCCCAGATGCGACAATTTTGCTTGTTGACGAAGCCATCGAGGTGGAAATGGGCCTCATCACTCAAGATGATTTTTTGATGGAATTCCGGATCATTTTCATGCATTTCAAGGACCCAATCGGCAAAGACACGACGTTGAGTTCTTGTGTTAACTTTATAAGACCCAAATATATATGCAATATACGGTGTAATGACGTTTTTGGAATGCCTAATTCCAAAGAACGACAAGGAATGGACAAACCTGGGTTTTCTTCAACAGTTTCGGCTACAGCAGCCATATTCTCGGCTGTTCTTGAGCGACGTGCACGGGTTTTATTCTTCATATCACTAACTTGTCCCAACAGCTCGAATTTTTCTACCAATTTCTGTATTGCGGTCCGACAAGGTGCTTCCCGACGACCCAAAAATGTTTGAGTTTTACGAACCGTCTCTGCCAAATTTTCACCATTTTTATAGTGAATTTTAATAATTTCAGTGCATTGTTGAAGCGTGTATCGTTCCATATTTATTAATGGTGTAGTGTCTACTTGTCAAATGTCAAAAAATGACAGCTTCAAAAGTGACAAATACCGAAATAGCAGGCTATTCAAAATAACACCTCTTATTGGAAACCCGTGCACGTCGATCAAGTGAGCCCAAAGAAAAAAAACACAGACGGTACATTTGCCAACAGATAGGAAGAAGATAGCAAATTATTCAACAGCTTATATAAAATTATCAGGTCTCTAACGACCCTGTGATCACTTAAAGTTGTGAGCCCCAGCTCATCCATCAAAGCACCATAATAAATCGTAAAATCAATAGGTATCTAAGGAAATGGTGTTGAATTCTCCCGACTTGGGCTATAAGGCACTCGTATGATTGGGCATAAACCGCCAAAGCATATTGCAAGTGAGGTCTGACCAGCGTTGTGCACAGACTCTTAGTAGTGTTCACATTATTGAAATCTGCAGAGCAGCGTTTTATGAAGCTCAACATTTTGATCTGATCGATATGTGTCGTAGTGAAATTTGTAAACGTTTTCTTTTTCTCCTCAAAAAGTAACAAAAGTGCTTTTAATTTTTTTATATCTGTAAAAATAATGTCAGAAATAAATAAAAACTAAAATCGCAAAAAATCGTTTTTTAAAAATTCTCGAAAACGGCTGAATTTAGTTTACTTTTGAAAACACCATTTGAAAGGTGTTTAAATTGGACAACTTTTCTCTAATTTAACCGACATGGTAACTCCTACCGTTTCCAAGATTCCAATGCTATCCCATTCTTATCTTGGACACAGTGTAGGTATATCTAGTTCATAAAAAATTGGTTTTGTTACTATTTATGGTTCAAGTTTAAATTCAAATATATTTATTTCTGTAGCAAATTGGAAGGTGGGGGTTTTATGTCAATAACAACTCCGACATATACTTTTCCGGCTTATGTAAACTTTTTTTTATTAAAAGATAACAAGGGTGTACACCCTTACACACCATACTAAAAAAACCCTAATATCCTCGATATCGAAAAGAAAAAATCGTCTGATAAAGTAAAGCATTAAACACTTACTGAAT
The DNA here is from genome assembly GCA_911728435.2 of Apoderus coryli. Classification (NCBI taxonomy): domain Eukaryota; kingdom Metazoa; phylum Arthropoda; class Insecta; order Coleoptera; family Attelabidae; genus Apoderus; species Apoderus coryli. The sequence continues at coordinate 33,752,602 of OU452199.1, forward strand.
TTTTAAAAGCCCATTAGATGGAAAAACGTGCGATTCCATTGAGGTTTCAGATAATTTTACGGATTAAGAGAACAACCGCATTATCTATTTACTGTTTGAGAACGAACTTTCTCTAATGGAAGCCTAACTGACTAATTGATCAGACAAAAAGAATTTATTTATTTTTCTACACATTAAATACCTTAGTGGAATAATTTCATTATGGATTTAGAAAAGGTATCAACATTGACTTAACAAAAATTTAGTAAATTCAACTGGATATTAGTAATTGGATGCGTAAATTATGCAGGATGTCCCAAGACATTTCATAATTATTATTATCTTTTTTTACTTTTGTAGAGAGAAAGTCGATAAATTAAGATAGTGAATTTGGATTGTTAAGATCTGTGACCATTTGTTCCCACTATAGATACTTATATATACATTTAGAAAACTAGGTAAAAACTACTCCAATGGCATAATTTTCTATGAAACGATATTTTGTGTTAATGGTGTGTTAAACAGACGAAACTCTCGCTACTTGTCTAGCACAAATCCAAATTGAGCTATTGAATAATAAAGTAGGACGAAATTTTTTTTATGTCATTTTAACAGACCAACGTTATTAAAATTTTTAAGAAATTAATTGATTCGTGATTTATGTCGTATATTTCCAAATGCACATAACCCCAATATATTCAATTTGGTTTCAACAATCGAGAAGTGAGTCAATATTTAGACGAAGTATTTCCCCGCCGATGGATTGGACGAAGGGTCGCCTGCCCTAACCCCTATGGACTTTTTGTCTGGGGTTATTCGAAACGCAGAGTGTATGTAAATAAGCTGAATAGTAATGAAGATTGGAAATATGAATCAGATACGAACTTCAGAAAATATTCCCTGAAATGATAAGAAACGCGATCAAAGAATTTGATTTACGGCTTGCTTACTGTCAAAATGTGAACGGATCACAATTACAACATTTGCTACAATCTAGATTACAGTAGTTTTTAATGTTTATTTTTCCAAACTAAATAAATAGATTAATATTTTATAAGTGCCTTTTGTGCTAGGTATTCTTAAATATCTCAATAACAAAAAATAATAATAATATACAGGGGGTTGGGTTCGATAATAAATATATATGCAATTATACATTTATCTATTACACGATCCACCCTATATACTGTTAGGTCAAAAAACGTGAAACTGATTATGTATTTTGGTGTGATATTATTTTTGTTTCTTACATATGTTAGGTATTATTATAACCTTTTTCAAGAAAATTAGATAATTTTTTTTTCTTGGATAGTTTAATGTTTAAAAATTAATTTTTCTTACACCCTGTATAATCAATTTTGGTTTTAGCAATATCAGACTTCTAAAATATCCTTTTATATCGAGCACCATCAAAGGAGTGTTTTCTGCAGTTTTGTTTTTTTTTTTGTAATTTTATAGGAAGAAGCTAAGAATTGAAAAAATATATTTATTCACAATAATCATAATAAGAGTCTTTAGAGTAATTATAATTTGTACAATCAATAGAAAATAAAGAAGTTGATACTGTTAACTCCAAATTGATACACCCTGTATATTTTATGATTACAAAGCCATTATACACACTAAATAAAAATCAACTTTTATATAAAACTTTTATCCGTAAATCTTCTTGTTTTCGAGATCAGGGGATAGTTCACGTTGCGTGAGACGCCCTGTACATATTACTGGAAAATTATTACTTCAGAGTTACACGCAACTGGACAATTAGAAGCAGATGGTTGTTTCGTTCCTAAAAAGCCGGATAAACTATTTCTCAATTTGTATTTAAAAAGTTTCAGTATGGTCGGATAAAATGTATTTCTCTAATCTCTGCTATCGTCTAATCAGCCTAGCCGAGCAACACATAATGGTAGTAATATTGATCACGTTACATAGTTTTCTCTTATGTGGTAGTAAAAATTATTTGCACGATTTTAAAAGTTTGCACAATATCACCTATGCACGTAACATTAGTGAAATTAATAATAATATATAACTACATTCATGATAAGATCAAAAAAGCTCCTTTTATATAGAGATTTAAAAGTGAACTTGTTTGTTGTATGAAACAAACGGTACCATTAAAGACTTATCTAAACAAGGTTCTGCAGCTGGCCAGCACTTTTAGAAGGAATTTCCGAAGGCACTGAAACACAAGTTTTAATTAATAACAATTACTTGTTGTAGAAGTATTACATGGAGAATTAATTAATTATGCCCAATATCCGATATCAAAGATACGTATTCAGAATCAACCCATTAAAATATTTTGTCGCCTGCCTGCACTTAAACCGAGTTTTACCGCCCGCATAAGCGGTAAATGACCATTTAGCGCCCGCTCTTTTTATTTATTTTTTCATAGATGGCGCTACTGTTAGATATCTAATAATAACGTTAACATCAGTAGTTTTCACTCACTTAACTTAATGTGCATTCCATCTAGAGGATAAGTTGACAATTAATTGAGAAAGTTTACTTAAGTAGTCGTCTGCCATTCCGCTACACTCATTTAATTATTTAAAATTGTCCATTATTAATTAGTAATCAATTTTTAATTATTATTGTAGTACCGAAATATATCTAAGATTCTAAAATCAAATTTGTATAGCGTACACGCTCAGATAATAATTTGACAGTTTCTTTCTACATTTAAAATACTCAACATTGACATGTGAGCCTGTCACATAAGTTTATCTGATCTGAGTTTGTCAAAGGATAACGTCTATTATCATGTACGTCAAAAAATACTCCCATTAATTACTGTCAAAAACTGTCAGTTCACAACAGTAATAATTAATTATTAAAAAATAAAGTTCTTTTAGTTTAATATTGTAGTATGAAGAGGCAGGCGAAAAACAATTGTAAGCACCACTGGCGGTAAAGCCGCTGCAGCCCTTCGCTCACTCGTGCGTCTATACAGCGGCGGGCCGCAACGAATACTTTACCGCCCTTTATACTTAATATACTATAAAATAGTTTGTCATATTATTAGATGACATGGTGGGTCACGGATCACGGTGAACTGCTGAATAAATTAGACCGGTTTGGCATTGTCACTGACATACAAACATTCTTCAAGTCATATCCCTCGAATAAAGATCATATCACATAACGGATACAGATCAAAGGCATGTCGTGCACTTTCAGAAGTTCGACAAGCTTCTATCCTGGGACCATTAGTGTTCTTATTATTTATTAATGATTTGGTAAAAGCACTCACCTGTGGCAGGTTAATGTTCGTCGATGATTTGAAATCATTCCTTGAAATAAGGGATATTAGTGATTGTAGTGAACTTCAAAGTAATTTAGATCATGTATCTACTTGGTGTCAAACAAATTATTTAACTTTGAATCCTCTAATATGCAAGGTCTTAGCATATACCAAGGAATATTCAGTTCAATTATTTATAAGATTTGTGGCATAGCCATGGGGTTATCTCAAACAGTGAATGATCTGGGAATTGTCTTCAAGTCCAAACTGAGTTTAGCTGAGCACATACCAGGTGGGTCAACAGAGGCAAAAATGTATGGCTTTTTTATGAGAAATAGTAGGGGATTTAATAAAGTTTCTCTATAATACATTCGTTCGCCCTAAGCTCGAGTATGGATCTATAGCAGAGAACATCTAAGGAGAGAATATAATCTCTGTCTTGCCGCCTTTGATCTCATTCAGCCTGTGGCCGCCATGTTGAAAGAGTAGAAAACAGGGTTGTATTTAAATTTTGTTGAAATAATCGTGCAGGTCGGTACTTAAGGTATTTGAGATGCTTATTAGAGTGTGGATTGAATGCAAGGAATACTTTAGGTAATGTCGGTAATTATAATAGACAAATCTCCTAACTAGTGGGTTTGCCAGAACATACTACTTCTAATAATCTCTATACTGTGGTAGTTATCCCCTTTATGACGTTTATAAAATTACAGTTGAAAAATTACAGCGCAAATTTCCTGATAAGGGTGTTGACTATAATCTTCTGCTGAGTAGATTTGATATTCTGAACTTTGAAACAAAGAGAATTTTAAATTGTATCGATTTTTTTGCATAAACTTGCTCATGGAAGGATTGATTGTCCTGAAATGTGCTAATTAATATTAATCTTAATGTGTAGTAATTACAACGCAATTTGTGCGAGCAGTGATATTTTTAGCTATCGAACACTGTGGTAGTTAGCTGAGCTGAGTCGAGAGGAGATTGTTGTTTGAATATGTACTTTGTATCAATGGATTATTGTTTAGATATAAAGGTTTTACTGTATTTGTCCTGTAAAAGATTTTTTCGGCAACCGTCCGGGCTGTACCCACTTCCCGGACGCTTTTTTTGAGAAAGTAGCATTTCCCTGCCTATAGTCCAGGACGTACGTACTTCCCGGACCAGGACGGGAAGAATCACGTCGTTGTTGTCATTTGAAACAAATTGAATCCCTTCAATATTAGCAATTGCCCTTTTTGTATAGAGAGCTATTCATGGGCACCAGTTTATTGTTATTAATTTGAGCTGTTAATAATTATAACAAATCCCTTACTCTATAATAACCTGATATATCACCACACTGAATATTTTATATGTTAAATCCTACATAATAAGTGTTTATGCAAACAAAGTAATAGATATGAATAACGCTGTGCTGCACACTTTTATCACGGATTTTTATTGTCGCGATACCTCCCTACTAAATTTTATAGAATACCATTTACTGCTCCACACCATTGAAAAATACGCTCATCTACATGATTAATTGCATAAAATTCCTTTTTGCAGGCAAAAGGGACATACAAAAATATTCGGAATGGCGCCAGCTGTGGTATCCCAACTTTGAGGACTACAACAGAGCTGAGGCCATGGCCGGGGCGGATAATAATACAGTTACCAACGTAACGGTGCAACTTGGAGCCATGGCGTATCTACATTGTCACGTGAGAAATATTGGGGATAGGAGTCTCACAGGATCTGAGGTAACTATTAGATAATTATTTTAGTAATACATAATATACAGTGGTCTATCTAAATGACAAACATACGGAAATTTTATGAAAAAATTCTATTATTCGTAATAAGTCCAATATGGTGTAAAATCGAAAAAATAATTGGACAACAATTTTTGGCAGTTTATTTTTAAGAAAATTGAAAATTAAGGGGTGTTATCCTTATGATATTCAGTATTAGTTATCTCGACAACCACGATTTTGCCAGGCGACATGATCGAGTGGAGCCTCATGAATGTGATACTTTCAGTGTACTAGCACTTTCGGTTATAACGGAAATAGATACCTACTTTTTTAGTTCTCGATATCATTTACATATACATTTATGTATATGGAGGCTATTAGTTTCATTTAAATTTTGTTTTTAATTTTACCGGAAATACGTGTTTTCTGACATTTTATACATAAAAAGGTAGTTCTAAAAAATGTCTGCCTCTCAGTATGTGTGTCTGTATGTATGTGTGTCTGTCTGTCTGTATCCACGATAACTCAAAAACGACTAAACATATTTTGGTACAAACATACTACAGTATTAAATTTTGGAAAATATCTAGGCAAGCGGTTTCTAAAAGGGTTTCAAAATTAAAAAAATTCATACTTCTTAAACTTATCCGAAATATTGAATAATTTAAATAAGAAATAACTGATGTCTACAATAAAATTTTAAAAAAAATTATTTGGAAATATAGTTTGTCACCAAGAGTCTAACGAGAAGGTACATAATGACAAAAAGGTCACAGAAATATTACTGTTACACTTAAATATGGAGATCTATTCGTGCCTCGAGGGAAACAGTTAATTTTTATAACGTTTCAGTTGTTTTGTGGCAATTAATTGTCACATTGTTAAACATATGCTTTACCTAAACCAATTTTTCTCTATGATTGTTTTAAATGTTGACGTTTTTTGCAAAGTGATACTAATCTGCACGTGATTGACGTTGGCCGCTAGCGCGTCGTTTAAAAAAAATATATATACAGAAATATTTAATCAAATAATAATAAAACTACAACAAGAAAGTAATTTAATAATTTTTTTTATAGAAAATGTGATAGGTAACAATTTATATCTTAATTATTAATATTTATTACAAAAAAAAAACAGTTTGAAACTTGATGCCCATATCATTTGATTGCCTGCTTTGATGAGAATCTCATTGAAATGATATTTAAAAATAAAAATCTTTAAATTTTAAAACAATAAGGTTTATTTTCATCAACAGTTGTTGTTAAATTAATTAATGCAGAAAAGAGGAGATATCTGGAGCATTCAATTGCAAGGAACCAACCCCGACACAACTCGAAGCTGCTGAAAGAACTCAATGTTTATTCCAAAGAGGACAAAAAATCTGTCTCTTTGCAGCTCTCTGATGTCGATGAAATCAACAAATATTTTAGTAGTTCCTGATATGGACTTAGTGGCGATTTACCGTTCTGATAGGTTATATGAAAACGTGATTTTAACTTTAGAATAGCTGGCTTGAAGGAAGTTGAGGAAGCTATCAGGCCAGTCAAATCACATGCAACAGGTTATGATGGTTTAGGTATTGTTATGCTGGGTTACAGATGTCCTCCTGTTGTCCCGATGTTTGCCCCCTTGGTTAATTTTTTAATTGAAACATCTACTTTTCTGGTTTGCTGGAAAACATCTCGGGGACGTCATATACCAAAAAAGTAAAAAATGCTGTTGACTTTAAAATTTTGAGACCAGTATCAGTATCTAAAGTGTTGAAAAAAAATTTATATGACCAAGTAGAAGAATTTCTTGACGCACATGAGATGCTTCCGGGGTGCAGTCGGGATTTCCGGTTTGCACGAGGACTATGCTAAAGATAACTGATGATATCTTCACTTCACTTGATAATAATAAATGTTGTGTTCTAATTCTTCTGGATGAATCTAAGGCCTTTCACAGATTGAACCATAAGTTATTTTTGTCCATGCTAAAGTATTTTATATTTCAGTCAGAGGCATGTACACTCATGGAGTCATATCTGGCAAACAGAACACAGAGAGTCGTTTTAAATAATAAATTTTCTAGGCCTATCTATCATTGGAATTATCTTCTTTTCTTGTGTACCTCACAGTTGATTAAATGTGTGAAATATAATTCCGTTCATTTTTATGCAGATAACACACAGTCATACAGGGTGTTAGTAAATAAGTGCGAGAAACTTCAGGAGGTAATTCTGCATGAAAAAATAATGATAGTTTCCTATATAAACACATGTCCGCAAATGCTTCGTTTTCTGCTGAGATACAGTTAAAGTTTTTCTTAACAACTGAAGATTTATTGTTTGCTCTGAAACCGGTAGAGATATGCAAATAAAATTTAGAGGGTGTGATAGCTATTGCGCATTTTTTGAGATGCAATTAAGAATTTTATGTTCATCAGTGGCGCGCATACGGGTAATGATCTCAATTTTTTTGAAAAAAAAAGGTACGCCACTGGAATTTTTCAAATTAAAAATTATTTTGGAATTCCTCGTTTAATTTGTGATAAAAAATCTCTCTTGCTTTTTTATCGTAGGCGGCATTTGTGCAAAAAAATAAAACATCTCGCCGCGACGCTAGTAGGCTACTGTCAACATTCTGTTATACGAATATTTCAACGAAATGTCAAATTAGCGTTTCTTTATTATTAGTGTTATTTTCTCTTATGGTTTTGGTTTAATGTTTATTGTATTAGATAGTTCTTGATACTGTATTAAAGAAATGAAAAATACGAGGTAAGATGTTTTATTTTTTTTGCACAAAGACGATGCCCCCTACGATATAACAGCAAGAGAGATTTTTTATCACAAATTGAACGAGGAATTGCAAAATGATTTTTTATTTGAGAAATTTCAGTGGCGTACCATTTTTTTCTTTAAAAATATTGAGATCATTACCCGTATGCGCGACACTGATGAACATAAAATTCTTAATTGCTTGCCAAAAAATGCGCAATAACTACCTCTTAAAACTCACTAAATTTCATTTGCATATCTCCACCGGTTTCAGAGCAATCAATAAATCTTCAGTTTTTAAGAAAAATTTTAACAGAAAACGAAGCAGTTGCAAACATATGTTTATATAGCAAACTGTCATTATTTTTTCATGCAGAATTACCCCCTGAAGTTTGTCGCACTTATTTACTAACACCCTGTATATGTCTTTTGAAACTTTAGACGTGGCCAACGTAAATATAAGGTTTAATCATGATTTGGATAGTTTACACAGATTTCAGTTGGTCGCTGTTTGGCACTAAACCCAGAAAAATCGCAGGCAATGTTCTTTTGTAATGCGCAACAGTGGAACATGCTTGAAAACCAACTCAAAATTACTATGGGTGATGGTTTGACATGAAAGAGCGTAGAGTATTCCACAGTATTACTTTGTTTAACAAAATTATAGTTACTAAAACGCGTACTTATGCCAAAAAATTAAATTCACAACCTTGATTTGAGGCACGGATTGACGATAACAGGGCCCCAACATAAAACCAAACGTTTTAAAAGGGGGGTTCTTTCATCGTGGCGCGACAGCACAACAAAATACCAGAGGACCTGAAACTTTGCACAGGAAACAAATATCAAAATTTTCTAAGGGCAAATATACAGGATCTTATGTAGTGTTCGAAGCACTGAAATCATTGAATTTGCTGAATTCATTTCATATATTCATGTTGTATTTTATTAATTAATAACTGTCACCAGCAGATTCACCTTTGCACCCTTTATTTCTTTAATTAATTAATTAATAATTGTAATAGTCTATAATGATGTAAGATGTAAGTTTGGATTTATTGTATAATAATAATAATAGCCTTTATTGCTCAACAGATTTCTCCCTTAACAGAACAAAATTATCGTACAATAGGTAATTTCAGAAAAAAAAACAAAATCCAAATATTATACATAAAACAATAAGTATTCCATTAAAAATGAAACATGATTGATCTACAGTAATTAAAGAATCAACAAGAAAACAAGAGAAACTACGCAGCAGAAACAGTCAGAGCAGCGCTCATAAGTGCTTCCTTTGAACAATTAAAAATGTCACAGTCAGGACAAATCAAATTAAAATTACACATGAGATATACTGGCGATTTTAGTTAGTGCAAGGCCGCTGAGAGTAGAAGGTTAAAGGATTGCGGCCACCCAGTCTTGGCACGTTTAAATTTATTTGCGCCAGGAGTTCAGAACAGTCGATTCTATTATGTAAAAGATCATACAAAAATTTTAGAGAAAAAAATTTTCTCCTAAACTCCAAACTCTTGAATTCAAACCTGTTCAACAACAACGAATATTCAACCCGTTTGTCAGGATAAATACCGTCTGCCTTAAATGAAAGGTATTTCAAAAACTTTCTTTGGACACTCTCAACATTCCGCACATCAATCTGATAGATCGGATAACAAATCAAGGAGCAATATTCGAGCTTCGAACGCACAAAAGAGTTATACAAAACTTTCAACGCATCAATACTATGAAAACTCCTACAGCTTCTCACGATAAAACCGTAGGACTTCATAGCTTCACCAGTCCTAGCAGCAGCATAATAAATCGATATAGGCTTATTCCTCAACTTCGCCTTATGTACTTTTATAGTTTGCACAATATAAAGTCAATTTACTTTTATTATTATTAAAAATATAGAATTTTTTTTTTTACAAAAAACTTCAAAATTTTCATTAAAAAAATTGAAGAGTAAAAGCTCTTAGGTTTGGGTATAGGATATATGCTTAATAAATTCATCTTTAAATGTCACAAAGTATCTGAACTAAACTAAACTAACAAAGTGGGTACGTGAGTACCTAATGCTAGGGCACTGAAAATATCACACTTTACTAATCTTGAGAACTTTGAATGCTACTTAGAAAAATCACCCTGTATCTATTTTATCATCTGCCTTTATGGATGCTGTTTTTTAAGAAGAGTATAAAAAACAATGATTTGAACATATTATATAATGTATGTATATCGTCTGAAATTTTGCAAAGAGTTGCTGAAGTTACTGAAAACCTTTCTATCAATTCACGAGGGACGTATATAGCCACATACACACGGCATGCTGTAGAAACTGTTGAATTTTTAACAAGTATTCATTGTAGGTTGAATAAAGCTGCAATTTCCGAAATATATTTTTGAATAATACAGTGTAAACGAAATACACGAAACTTACAAGGTTGTGTTTTTTTTTTAATGGGATAAAGATAAGATGAAAATGAGAAAAAAATAATTAACAGTTAAATCAAAACATTTAAAACAAAAAAAAAAACTATAAAGTCTCATTATTTGAATACTATGTATCTTGAAGGATAACTTGGCTTTACCCAGTGGCAAAATACCCAAATAATGAGTCTTAATCGTTTAGCGCTTGATAATTTTATGTAGTTAATGTATTAGGTTATCGTTTTTTGCTAAGTACTTGATTGAACAAATACAACAACAGTATCAGCCGACTATTTATACCTGGATAACACCTCCATGGAAATACTACGAACACCTCGTAAAACGCTACTATAATAAATGTTACATTTTTGTACCTGATTGTACTCTACAAGTCTTAAATATACTCTTTACCGCCTGTAACATCCGTAGTTAATTACAATAGCATGTTATATACCCACAGGCATTGCGAAACCAACCAGTTTTGGGGGGGTAAACCAACAAAATGTTCCTAAGTGAACACACAGTTTCCATATTGACAAAAACCTATATATATTGACACATTATGTTGTCCAAATTAAATTAAACTCAATTAAATACCTGAAATTTCAATTAAAACGTATTTACAAAGCGACGACATTATTGTCATTTATCATTCGCAATTAATTTGCTTAAAAAATAAATTAATAAATAACACACTGCTTAACTGAAAGTCTTGTTACTTTGTGTACGAAGCAATTCACAAATAAAGCCTCCCGCCAGGGAATTCGAGCGATTCTAGTGTTAACAATAGGATATGATGCAGTTGTTGCTTCTCGTCCGGCCATCGTTTGTGAACTGTGTTTGACGGGGCTATTGGCTGCTCACACTAGATGTCGCAGTTTGCTTTTCTGGGTTCGCAGTAAAAATATTGTCGAACTACTAGTAATAGATGCAAATGGTTTGACGTTCGCGAAGCATACGGAACCAGTTCTTTACCGGTTTCGACCCGATTTTGCAGTTTTACCTACTTTCTGATGAAGATCTGTTGGTTCCGACATGCGCAGTGATAGCGAAGCTAACCAACAATTAATTCCTGGTTATGTTAAGTTGTTATTTATATGTTTTATCCTTGCAAGGGTTTTATCAAGTTCCAGTGACTACCAAGAAATTCTCCTTGTATCCAAGAAAGAGTAGAATGGAGGTTGAAGGATTATATTTTTTCTGGTAGACTGAATCTAAGTATTACAAATAAAAACAGAAATCTTTTATGCTTGTTATTTTTTAAAGTTTTATTTACAATTTAAATTTTTTATGAACTATTTAGTGACGTCCTGCAAAGTTGAAAACCACAGATACTAAATAAGTTATCAATTAGATAATGTTTCTTGTTTTCATTATTTTATAATATGTGCTGCAAATCGCTGCGCAGGGTCTCCTGTCATTATTTTAGACAATTTAAAATGTTCACGACATTCTTCTTCACTAAATTGCGGGACATTATCTTCATAATAGGGATGATATTTGACTGACCTGAACAATGATTACAGATTGAACACTAACTATAAGTTCGAGATGTCTAACGATTCTATTTTGGTCCTATTTTGCGTTTGTGGGGAGTCAAGATTACGAATGCGTTCCGAACAGGGTGGGGGTAACGTAAGAAACTTTTTGAGTAGTCGCAGGTTTTTGTAACGAAGCCGAAGTCAATTTTAGTATTTTGAATTACGTTACTCGCTATAAGTGCAATAATAATAATAAGCTTTATTGTCTCACGGAGAAACCCCAATTACAAGACAATGCAAACATTTATATACATTCAAGATAGTGCAGTACATCACGTAAGTAAATACAATATTTTACAATAAGAATATAAGAAAAAAACAATGAGAAATAAATCAGAACAATTCGAGCATCAATATCGCTACATCAAAAACAATGCAATTCATCATGAACAAACCTAATAAAACTACCCATGCCGATAACATTTTTTATATCTACATTAACGCAATACGCGTTGAACAGCCGGGATGCAGCATATATCGGGGTGCGCTTAAGGAAATTTGTATTTGGGATGGGATTATAAAAAGGCAGTGGATTTCTAGTCATCCGTGTTGGGACTAAAAAAGAGACTTGAGGTAGTAGCTCCGGACAATATATTAAAGAGTTACATAATTTGTATTAGAACTGAACCAGGAATATTCTCCTTCTATTAACTATTGAATTAAATTGAAATTTGTCCAGCAAAACACGCTGATATATTCAGAATGATTACCGATTATCTAGTCTAAAAGCAAGAAATTCTAAAAATTTTCTTTGAACACTTTCTACTTCAGACTCGTACTTCAGAAAAAATGGGCTTTATATAGTGGAGCCATATTCGAGTTTAGACCTAACAAGACTATTAAAAAGTGTTTTCAGCGTATTTATGATATGGAAGCTCTCCGAATTGCGGACAATGAATCCCAATTTTCTAGCTGCAGCGTTGACTGGCTCACTAATATGCAAAACTGAATTTCTCATCAATAACTACGCCCAATTCCCTCACTGATTCCACCCTGTCTAAAGTCAGTTCCTTAATTTTGTAATCAAATATGATTTTTCTATTTTTATTAGTTATCGAGACCATATTGCACTTATTGACATTCAACTATAACTTGTTCTTGTCGCACCAATTGTAAAGCTGATTTATATCCCTTTGTAGTGCCCAGGAATCGTCAGTCGAACTTATAAATACGGAATATTTTATAATCGACCGCAAACAGAAGTTTGTTATTAGAGATATTTGAACTAATGTCATTTATGAAAAGGGAGAATAATAATGAAGCAAGTGATGTACCCTCCACTTGTGACCTTAAATCTCCTAGATTCAAATTCCCTAACTTCCACATATTGGTGACGGTCACTAAGGTATGACAATACAAACTCCACAAGAGCCTCACTAAACCCGAATCCCCTTAACTTTGACACCAGCAGGTTGTGATCAATCTTATCGAAAGCCTTCGATAAGTGGATGTAAATGGCATCGACCTGATGTGTATCATCCAGAGCACATCCAACAAGCTACGAAAAACACGACAAGTTTGAAATAGTGCTCCTTTCAGGATTGAAACCATGTTGCTCTAGTACAGAGGTTCGTAGTGCTGTTAGTGGATGTCAAAAAAGCCAAGTTGGCCAACTGAAAAAGTGACTCCATCCAGCTTTACTTCTTTGAAAATCATGTACCCCCTCTTACCATTGTGGACCACCATTTTTGTCACGCCCAATCTATACCCCCGTCGAGTCTCCCGTGGACCCCCGGGGGTCCACCTGGACCACTTTAGGAATTACTGCTCTAGTATTAATAGTTGTTTAACTTGAGCAAAAATAGCCGTACACAATGATATCTCAAAATGCTCAGGTGATCGACACTAACCTGTAGTTACCCACCTGGCAGATATCACCCGTTTTATGTATAGGTGACACTCTCGCGTTTTTCCATACTTGCTAAGTTGAATATATATGACAAAGGTTTGACAAATACTAATGCACAGTCCCTGACTATAATCTATGGAATAAGTTCCAGGCCCAGTAAGGTTATCAACCAAAATCAGAGCACTGCCCAACAATTCATATTCATCACTATCACAGTTATCAGAGACAGTGTATACAGAGCTAAAATAGGAGGCAAAAGAATCAACCACTTCCCGAAAATCATTCAATTCCTGCTCGTCCGGCTCCGGGACTCCGGAATTGATGTACTATAAACCTAAAAAATTATTATATCTAACTAATTGTACTAAACAAATGCGAGATCGCCCGATTTGAACGCCTTAGATTTCTTCTATGCGGCAATCTCAACAAAACGAGATGCAATTGATCAGTTCCGAGAGCATTGCAAACGTGCAACGCTCGTTTGTGGAAAGATTAGCCCATTGACAAATGGTTAATGGTGCCCACTCTTCGTTATTTCATTAATCATAAAGCGAGAGATCCAAAAGTGGATAAGGAGGCAAGAACTGCATTTTCTCAAAAATGTGTTACCCCCCACAACATGTGGCAAATCATTGTACTCCAGACGACAGCCGCAACTCAGAAGTAGGATACAAAATTCTTCTTCTTCGGATGCTATCCACTAATGGATGTTTGCGATCACATTTTCCATCTCCTCTCTGTCTCTTGCGGTGTGAATTAGGGTCTGTATGTCATTTATTCCTGTCCACTGTCTTATGTTCCGCAACCATGACAATTTCTTCCTTACTATCCCTCTACGGCCCTCTATCTTACCCTCGATCAACAACTGTAAATACTCATACTTCTTGTTCCTCATGACGTGCCCCAGATATGAAATCTTTCTCTTTTTTATGGTGGTTAACAGTTCACGTTCTTTGTTGATGATGGACAGAACTTCTACGTTTGTTATTCTTGCAGTCCAAGGTATCTTGAGCATTCTGCGGTAAAGCCACACCTCGAACGCCTTCAATTTGTTAATGTTGTTGACTTTAAGAGTCCAACCTTCCATCCCGTAGAGAAGTACTGACCACACATAGCACTTTAAGAATCTCAACCTCAGACCAAGATCGAAGTCCGAGCAACTAAATACTCTCCTCAGTCTTAGGAATGCTTGTCGGGCTTGTTCGATGCGACTCTTGACCTCGATATCAGAGGTGCAGTCTTCATATAACCGCATGCCCAAGTATTTAAATTTGTTCACTCTGTCTATGCGCATTGCGTTGAATGTTAACTGTGAGTCTTCAAACGCATTTAGGTTCCTTGATATTATCATAAACTTCGTCTTTTTAGTGTTTATGTTTAGACCCATCAATCTGCTATGTTGACCGACTGTGTTTATCAGTCTTTGTAAGTCTTGCATGTTATCAGTGATGAGCACTGTGTCATCAGCATAACGTATGTCATTAATCCACACTCCGTTGACTTTAACACCGATCTCCGCATCTTCCAATGCTTCCCGGAAGACCCCCTCCGAGTACAGGTTGAACAAAAGCGGGGACAAGACACATCCCTGTCGCACGCCCCTCTGGATCTCTACATCATCAGACAGCTCATTATTGAGCCTAATCTGTGCAGTCTGGTACCAATATAGATTTTCTATACCTGTTTCGTATACGATGTTAAATATTTTGTGTAGAACTTCAATGCCTCTTTCATCCAATATCTTTAATATTTCCGATGGGATCCCATCCGGTCCAGTTGCTTTATTGTTTTTAGAGTTATGTATCGCTTTTTCTATCTCCGCTTTTGTGATTGATGGTCCTGTCAAGTGGTCGTTATCTTCGTTCATAATTGTAGGTCTGTCCTGGTAGAAAAGTTCCTTAATATATCTTTCCCAGATTGCAATTTTTTCCCGGTCATCGGTGATTATCTGATTGTTTTCGTCGGCCAGTACATTTGCTGCTCTGCCTTTATGTATTCCGGCAGTCTCTTTTAGTTTTTTGTGTAAGTTAAAGCCGTCATTCTGTCTTTGCAACTGTTCCATTTCCGCGCATTCTCGTTTCAGCCATTCGTTCTTTGCCATTCTTATCTTTGACCTGATTATTCTTTGTATGTTATTATATTTGATGTCATCATTATTTTTGCATGCCCGACGCTTATCCATCAGTCCCAATATGTCGTCGTTCATCCAACTCTGTTTTCCAGTTCTGGTCCTATATCCCAGTTTAGTTTCAGTTACCTCCGTCACAATACCCGACATTCTTGTCCATGAAGGTGTTAGGTCGTTTCCGTTATCCGGTATGATGTTGTGTATTTGACTGTTGATCTGTTCGCTGATTGCGTCTCTTGTTGCGGGGTCTTTCAGTCTCTCTAGTGCTATTCTTCAATTGCTATTTGATTTCTTGACATTTGCCAAGGTGAGCCTTATGACTGCTGCCAGTAACACATGATCAGAAGGCACATCTGCTCCGGGGTATGTGCAGGCTCTCTTGATGGATGACTTAAATCGGCTATTGATAAGAATATAGTCCACTTGGTTGCGTATTAAATTTTGTGGACTATCTGCTGGGGATCGCCACGTATACAGACGGCGTGATGGGAGTTGAAACCAAGTGTTTGTAATTGCCATGCTCTCCTCTTGGCAGAATTCTAACAGGCGATCCAAGCCCATATGGTCCAACCAAGTTTTCAAATTTGCCCCTTCCAACCTTGGCATTAAAGTCGCCCATAATAACGTTGACATCATGTTTCTGGGTAAGCTTTAGTGGATCTTTGATTTCACTATAGAACTGTGCTATGTCTTGATCCGGTGACTCCGCTGTTGGTGCGTATACTTGTATGATGTTGAGATTGGTCGATTTAGCCCTTAACTTTAGCAGTGCAGTTCGGTCGGAGTAGGGAACAAATTCTATAACGGATTTTAACAGTTGTCTCGTTATCACTATTCCGACACCTTTTCTGTGGTTGCGATCATCGTTACCCGAGTAATAGAATGCTGTATTCTCTGTGTCGCATCTTCCTGTGCCCGGCCACCAGGTCTCGGCAACACCCAATATGTCCAATCCGAGTCTGTCCATCTCACGTGTAAGGTTCGCCAGCTTGCCAGCCTCATACAAGCTTCGGGTGTTCCAAGTTCCGATCTTTATCTGCTTTCTCAGGTTTGCCCTGTCGATGTTATTTGAAACATTCAAAACCGTTCCCCCCGGAGATCCGATTGGGGAACTATTTAATCCTCCGGAAAATTTCGAATCGAATGTATTCATGTGATTCTCTTGGGAAAACAATAGTGAAGGTGGTATCCCGTTGCCTTCCTTCACGCCAATCCTGGCTTAATTTCCGGCCGCCCACTCTGGGTCAGACGCCGTTTGCAACCGCCCAATCTGGGTACAGACGTTGCTATTGTGCTAGTTTTGCAATATACAAAATTGCTAAACATAAATCAAAAATGACGCTACATTTGTAAAAAATAGCCTATCTTTTACAAATGTACCATTTTGAAAATAATCGCCCGTACCATTACTTTACGGACACCGTATATAACAAGGGACTAAAGTGGTTATTTGAACTATTATGTAGAACTTTTTTCTCGTTGCCTTTCTTTAATTATAAATTTTTTATTCATAAACTAATTAATTAATTTTATAATTGCAACATTTCAACGCGAAATATATCTAGATTTCTATTGCCCGCATACAAAACTCCTCTCCTGTTGCTATTTCTGGTATACCTTTTTATATTTACAATTGTTTGGGCCTTTTTCATCAACCTTAACAAGCTTCCCATGTTGCAAAAAATATACACTAGCATGCAAAAAACTTTAGAATATGTAATTCACAATGCTTTATGAAATGAATGAAAATTTGGGGATTTTAAATTCACATATTTCTTCAATATTGTCACATCCGGTATATTGTAATAAAAATATTGCATCCGGTCGAACTAGCTATTTTATGCTAATTAATAATTATTAAAAAGTTCATCAAAGTTTATACAAGTTCATGACTTTAGCATCGGTATTGTACCTAATAGACAAATTGCAAAGTCAACAAAAAACGGTCCGACCGACGCTAAGAATAGACAATTTTGCATTGGTCGATATTCAAAAGAGTGGAGATAATCAAAGGTTATAAATTTTTACGCAACAAGCAAAAACGGGGTCTTCTCTCCAAACTTCGGTGAAGTAAACTTCGGGTCCTAGAAGCGCTAATTCCCCCCGTTGCGTATAGTGTCTTAAGATTTATAGTTTATTTAACGCGAATTAATATTATTAGTAGCTATATTAAATATTTATAATTTTAACCATTTTATTAACGCGAACGAAATATCAGCTATGTCGTCAAAAATGATTGTAATGTAAGTACGAACTTTTCATTTTTATAATTGTTGATTTTTAAACTTGTCCTTTTTTATTAAATTGATTTTTGTACATTTTCGAAGTAATTAAATAAATAATAGTTAGTAATATTCATCTGACTTTCCTTTTATTTTTAATATAGTTTCTTTCAATTTAATCAAATAACTATTAACTGAGAGACGCCGCTCACTCGTTTACGAGGGAGAATCAATAAGATCCTCTTTCGTGAGCGTGATGTAAGTGGGCGATTCTCGAGTAGCTCAACAAGCCAAGCGAGTAACTAAATTAGTAGTTAACTTTTAATTATTATAATTATTAATAGTTTCTAATACTTATTCTTTTTCCATTAAATTGATTTTCATATTCTTAAAATTTTATTATTTTTGTGACAATATGATTGTAGCGTAATTATTATATTCTAATTAATTTGGAAAATTTGATGCCGTAAAATTACTCCACACAGACGACGGCAGCTCTTGGTCTGGAGGCATTAGGCCGTATAGGTTGTTAATATTATTTTTAAATAATAAATTTTTTCATTATTAAACGGCAACTGGTACACACACTGATGATGAGACCTGATGGTATCGTAACATGTCTGACTGAATTTTTATAAATTGCATACATGTACGAATATTTTGTGGTGCTGACGTTGTTTAATTTAAAAATATAAATGTACCAATATTGCGTTTCTTCAGTTTTTTTTTTCAACGAATTATAATTATTGTGGGATTAACTTATTTGAAATATTAAACTAGATTCCGAAGTTTTAGTAATAATAAGCATTCAATGTCATATAATATATCAACATTTAGTGTAAATGGAACTGAGTGAAATAGTGTAAGCGATTGTGAACCTACTTGATGGTAATCATTTATTTTCATTAAAGCTCGGCTTGTTTTATTTCCACAGAGATTCGAGAACTTCCTGCATGCACCAGTAATATATTACGTTATACCTTCCTTCTGACAACATGTCTGGTTGTTCCAGTGCAGTTTAGAATTGTCGCTGGGGTGTTCAAACTAGGTGAATGACGAAAATCTGCTACGAATTTTGTTAAAACTATGCCTAGCAACAGACCTATTTATAGCAGTCTGTATGTCACGTAACTAGGTTGATGTCTTTGCTGTGTGTGGGAAGGCTGTCCCTAGTGGTATAGAATTTTGCTTTATTATACCATGATGTAGATATGTATTCAGGCTAAGAATTTTACCTGTCTTATAGTGTTTGCTTTATTTTCGTTTAAACAAAAGTTATTTCAGAGCATAAAAAGTTCCGTAGCGCTTTCAACATTCAAGATTAATGATAGACATACCTTTGTACTTTTAATGGCTAATAACATTCGTTTTAATTCTATTTTCAACCCTAGTGTAGTTATATACTTTTAATATAGGTTACATTGTCTTGGATACACAAAAGTTTAAATTGTTGTTTTATACAGACGGTTTTTTAGAAAGTTCGTATATACCTATGCTAAATAAACTAGAGGCATAATCGATGAATAGAACGTCTCACCAGTGTGATTAGCTGAAACGGGGGTTTTATACTAAGTAATTCATAACTCACAGCGATTTTCGCCCTGAGAATGACCATTTCCCTTATTTGGTCCTCCAATTCTAACATATCATCAAGGGCTGTATTTGTGATTCGTCTTCCTCTTGAAGTATGCCGAGCTCAGAGCATGCTAGAAATTATTGTTCTGGTAACAAGAATTTTAACCAGAATTCAAGTTAGTATAGACACAGCCAGATGTTTTGACATTATGACCTCTTTGTATATTGTTATGCAAAATTGCGTTGATAGCCATTTCTCTATTGTTACAATGACCTCATCTTCGCATTGTCACCCTAACCAGATTATCTTAGTTAACATAACATTATAATATTGTTATCCTAACCAGATAATTACGTTATCTCTACAATATAATATTGTTACCCTAACCAGATAGTTACGTTATCTCTACAATATAATATTGTTACCCTAACCAGATAGTTACGTTATCCCTACAATATAATATTGTTATCCTAACCAGATAATTACGTTATCTCTACAATATAATATTGTTACCCTAACCAGATAGTTACGTTATCTCTACAATATAATATTGTTACCCTAACCAGATAGTTACGTTATCTCTACAATATAATATTGTTATCCTTACCAGATAGTTACGTTATCTCTACAATATAATATTGTTATCCTAACCAGATAGTTACGTTATCTCTATACAATCTAATATTGCCTGGTCACTGGGGCTACATTACTTGACTACATTGTCTTATTATCATAACAATATTATACTTGTACTTACCATACTGATTTGTTACCATTAGTAGGTATATGATATTGTCACCTACACTTCATTATATTGTTACTCCAACTATAATATAACGTTACTCATCGTATACCATATCGTTACCTTAACAATTTAGTATTGTTAACCTAGTTTTTTTCTCTAATTGATGGAATTTGATAGAAGTTTGTAAATAAACTCAACTTTTTTATACTCTATTAGTTTTTGAGGAAATTTATTGTAAAAAAACAAATTAATATTACATTTTCCATATTAAACCATATAAATATATTTTAAATTATAAAACGAAATACTTTATTGTGGAAAAATAAATGTCATAAACATATACAATATTGCAACCATTGGATCAACTCTTCTTGTTGCTTGTTGTGCTTCGTTTCGGATACTAGAAAAGACATACAAAGATGATGAAAAATACCAAATTTGTCTCTACATGCAACTTTTTTCATTGATACAGTAAACTTGTCAAAAATCAGGAAAGAAAGTTATTTAAACTTGATTGAAAATAAATTACATGTAATTACAGTAATAATGTTAGGTGATGGTGATAATCCCATTGTACTCGAGAAAACTTGTAAACATGTTACAAATTCCCATCAATGATATCAAAACCAGAGTGTGTGGCGAAACTTTATTATTAGGAATATAAATTATACAGGGTGAGTCACGAGGAACTGTACATACTTCTACCATAAGTAGAGGCACATTAGGGGATCATCAAATGACCATTAAAAACTGTCTCCTTGTTTTCATTATTAATATACAGGGTGAATTATGGATCTTCACCAAAACAATGTTTCGTCATATCTTTTCAATGATTAAGTCGATTTATCTCATTTTTTTTATAAAAGTGTGTATTGGGGCCTGGCAACTAACTGATATATTCAGAATTAAGAAAATCCAGGTTCGTCTTGGAGAAAATTTGTGGGACTTCTTCATATTCAACAATTCACCCTGTATATGATTTTTCAAAAATCTGATATAATTTTTTCAGAGGGGATAAATAGACAGTTAGACCTGGGTATTTGAATTTTTTGTTACACTCATCTCACATTTCCAATTAAAGATTCATTTTAGAGCCAAATTGAAAACTGGCAATAATGAAGTATTTTAGTGTATAATAATGTTTAGTTATTAAAAAGAGATGTTCAAAATAGACAGAAATGACACATACTGTGTTCCAGTACAGTAAATACCATAATTTGAATTGATTTACAGGGCCGGATTTAAAAATCTGGCATATCTGGTTCATCCCAATAATTCACCCTGTATGTAACTTTTTCCACCCGTAATAGACAGAAAACAGATAAAAAATGTTTCTAATAACCTAGTTTCCTTATTTGTTTGAAAATAACTCATGTGTCTAATTATTTTAATCGGAATGAATTGAACAAGCCAGGGAAATGTTGATTCATAAATTAAGAAATAAAATAAAAAACAATAACCAAACAATCAAACAGTTGTAACAATGTGGAACAAAGTAAAAAACAATTTAATAAACATTACGATTATAAAAGATGTTCAAAATGAAATCCATCTGCCTTAATACACTTTTCTTGACGAATGTTTATACAGGGTTATTCACGATTTATGGCGCGCAATATTGTGGACAAACTACGTGACTTTTAAAAAGTTTCATATGTGGGACATGTGGGCATCTACTATGGCTACTTTTTAAAATTGGTTTAGTATTATACAGGGTGTCCCAAATAACCTAAAAGTATCAAAGTTATGTTTTTTTAAATGGAATGCCCTGTATATTATTTCACTTTTAGATCCTCTGATCAAATTAAGTGTCTGTTTCATTAAGGTTTATAATACCCAAACCTTAAGGTTTTTTAAATAAATTGAATTTTCTCAAAATCTGGCCTCATTTTCATCTTTCAAATACTTAGGAACTATTAAAGTCATGTTGACGAAATGAACACTAAAGTGTAAAAATATTTGATATTCCATTTGCAATAAACTTACAATCTTATAGAGGGTGTCCAAAAATTAAAACTACTCAAATAAGAACTTTAAGTTGCTATAACTTCATTAATGTAAATGGAACGTCATATTTCTGAACTTACCTAGCAATGTACTTACTAATTACCTGTCGAATGGTATTAGGGTGTATTATAGCTAAGTCTGTGGGTTTTGGCAGAAAACGCCAAATAATTGATTTGTACACCATTTGGTGTTTTTAAATAAATGTTTTAATGTATCTAGTCGCCTATGGAATCAGAAATGTCAAATAAATTATTTTATCTGTCAATTTAATTTACTGTTCATGCTTTACTAGTGTTATTATTGAATACAGAATCATCAGCAATCAAAATAGGTGGTCCATTAATGTGTGGGGTGGAACATTCGGCCCATATTTAATAGGATCCTATTTTTTTGAGGGATCTTTAAATGGTATGATGTTTCTCGATTTTCTTCTACACCAACTTCCTGTATTATTAGAAGAAATTCCTTTAAACAGGAGAAAAACCATGTGGTTTCAATTAGATGGAGCTCCGCCTCATTATCATCACGAGGTTCGGCAATTTTTGGATACCAATTTTCAAAACAGGTGGATTGGAAGAAATGGATTTAAAAATTGGCCTCCCAGATCTCCCGATTTAACTCCTCCGGATTTCTTTATATGGGGATACGTGAAAGGAATTGTCTACAATACGCCTCCAACAACACCACACGATATGAAAATACGCATAGCATAAGAGATGCTTTCAAACTGTTGACCAGAGTTAGCCGTAGTTTATCGAAGTGTCTGGAAATGGACAGTCAACATTTCGAAAACATGTTATGAATATTTTGGTAGAGATTTATCAGTGCTATTTTATTTCCAATAATGCTGTTTATGCATAATTAAGAATAATTCATAATGACTTTTATAATAGTTCATTTGACATTTTTGATTCCATAGCCTACTAAGATATATTAAAACGTTTATTTAAAAAACACCAAATGGTGTACAAAACAATTATTTGGAGTTTTCTTCCAAAACGCACAGACTTAGCATAGTACACCCTAACACCATTCGACAGGTAATTAGTAAGTACATTGCTAGGTAAGTTCAGAAATATGACGTTCCATTGACATTAATGAAGTTATAGCAACATAAAGTTCTTATTTGAGTAGTTTTAATTTTTGGACACCCTGTATAAGATTGCAAGTTTATTGCAAATGGAATATCAAATATGATCTATTCTTACACTTTAGTGTTCATTTCGTCAACATGACTTTAATAGTTCATAAGTATTTGAAAGATGAATATGAGGCTAGATTTTGAGAAAATTCAATTTATTTAAAAAACCTTAAGGTTTAGGTATTATAAACCTTAATGAAACAGACACTTAATTTGATCAGACGATCTAAAAGTGCAATAATATACAGGGCATTCCATTTAAAAAAACATAACTTTGATAGTTTTACGCTATTTGGGACACCCTGTATAATACTAAACCAATTTAAAAAAGTAGCCATAGTAGATGCCCACACGTCCAACAAATGAAACTTTTTGAACGTCACGTAGTTTGTCCGCGCCATAAATCGTGAATAACCCTGTATGTGTACTGAACTTTCTGATTGCCAGTGGTAATTTCTGATAATATTGCAACAGTGAATAATTCTGCGTTAATGAGCTGTTGTGTTTTATAATCGTAATGTTTGATAAATTGTTTTTTACTTTGTTCCACATTGTTAAAACTGTTTTATTGTTTGGTTATTGTTTTTTATTTTATTTCTTAATTTATGAATAAACATTTCCCTGGCTTGTTCATTTAATTCCGATTAAAATAATTAGACACATGAGTTTTCCTCAAACAAATAAGAAAACTATGTTATTAGAAACATTTGTTAATCCGGCCCTGTAAATCAATTCAAATTATGGTATATACTATACTGGAGCACAGTTTATTTTGAACATTTCTTTTTAATAACTAAACATTATTATACAGTAAGATACTTGATTATTGCCAATTTTCAATTTTGCTCTAAAATGAATCTTTAATTGAAATGTGAGGTGAGTGTAACAAAAAATTCAATTACCCAGGTCTAACTGTCTATTTATGCCCTCTGAAAAAATTATATCAGATTTTTGAAAAATCGTGTACAGGGTGAAGTTTTGAATATGAAGCAGTCCCAAATTCCCAAATTTTCTCGAAGACGGACCTGGATTTTTTCAATTCTGAATATGTCAGTTAGTTGCCAGACACCAATACACACTTTTATAAAAAAAAAAATGAGATAAATCGACTTAATCATTGAAAAGATATGACGAAACATTGTTTTGGTGAATATCCATAATTCACCCTGTATATTAATAATTGTCATTTGATGATTCCCTGATGTGCCTCTACTTATGGTAGAAGTATGTACAGTTCCTCGTGACTATATTTAATATTACCTAGCATTGAATATTGCCAAAAGATGATGTAAATTCCATGATTGCAGGAGGTCTCCAACGAAATCCTTCATTGCACAAAATATGTTTAACAAACTCACACACCATCCCACTGTATTAACGAAAACAAACTAACCGCAACCTTTTACTGTCTACCAATAAATGCACTAAAGACGCGCTACAGGCTGTTTTGATTGGTTCACGAATCTTGTAAAATGCGTTCTAGCTGTATTAGTTTGGTTACCATGACAATATTCATATAGTTAGGGACAGCTTTTGGCGCAAATATTTATGTATTGTGAGAATAACTAGAAATTATGGTAATACTAACAATATAAATGACAATATTATTCTAGTTAGGATCGCATTTGCGCTAATACGTATTTCTGGTGAGGATAACAATAAATTATGGTTATACTAACTATAATATAGTTGACTTGTTTTCATAACGATGTGTAATCTGAAGGCTTTGCCGTGGTAACTGAAAAACTGATTGCGATGACTATAATAGTATATTGTGCAACGAACATGAAATGACATATATTTCCTACGAGTATGATCGTTTGCAGCATGAGCCGCAGGCGAGTGCTGCAAATCATACGAGTAGGAAATGGTCATTTCATGTGAGTTTCACACTATACTTTTTCTACGACTGCTTTAATGCTTTTGAATAAATTTAACATAATTTTTAGGGAAATATTTGTTTTTCGCAACTTACCGTTGTTAGCGTATAAGCCTAAATCCGATAAATTAGAAATATTAAATTGACTAGGTGGTGTTAAACTATATTCACTATCACTGTTTATGTGTTTTGAAATTAGCGAAATAATTAATTATAATTATTATTAATTATAAATACCAAAACTGTCAATTTGGTGTTTGTATTTTCGGCGTTGCTATGGTGATTTTTCATGCCCGCCGCTACTTTTGTCATTACCAGGAAATTTTACCCGTGCGTGCTTGCCCGGGTAAATGATAAACAGCATTACAATGTACTACATTGTCAAATCATGATTGAACATATAATAAAGGCATTTAAAGACAGTCGTAGAAAAAAATCCTAACAATATCTTTCAGTTAGGAGTTGGTTTGGTTACAGTGACAATATTCATATAGTTAGGGGTTAGCTTTTAGAGCAAATATTTATGTATTGTGAGAATAACTAGAAATTATGGTTATACTAACAATATGAATGACAATGTTATTCTAGTTGGGATAGCACTTGGCGCTGATGCGTATTTCTAGTGAGGATAACAATAAATTATGTTTATACTAACTATATAATCAAGTTGACTAGAATACATAATGTTATCAGAACGATGTAAAATCTGAAGGCCTTGTCGTGATAACTGAAAAGCCGATTACGTTGACTATAAAAAGACTAACAATATATTGCCCAGATTATTTCTGGTTCAGAGTCAAACTCAGCTACATATGCCGGAGTTTACGAAAAAAATATCCTTTTTAATGATGTATTACTTCCCTATACCTAAAATATTCCATTTCTTCAATATTTGGAATTTTATATATTTTTGTGATAATGGGCCGCAATTTGCAGAAAATACGATCTAGGACGCAAACGTCACAATCAACGTTACGTTTACAAAAACGTCAAATATTGACAATTACATTATTGTTAATACTACTGCAGTTTTTTTTAACATACCAGTTAACTAAGTTGAAGAAAATGCAACATAATCACTCGAATTTAGATGTTTTTAATTTATTTCAAATCTGTGGAAAATACCAAACATTAATACATTAATCTTTGACAATACAATCAAGTTATCAGTAGGACATGTAACACATTTAATACTATGTACTTTAAATTACCGTCGATGAAACCAAAGAAATTTAGATGACTACAGAGAGTTTTATAATATTTGAAATTTTAAATATTACACAAAAAAAAAGTAAAATAAATGTTCAAAATGATTTCCGTTCACTTCTAAGCATTTTAGTACCCTTTTATTAACCTCGTGAGTTGTATAGCTCGCCGAATTTCGTCGTTGGCCAAATTATCAAATTCACGCCAGACACTTTCTAATAACTCCTTTCGTGTGTTAATTGGTGTTTTATACACATTATTTTTTATACTACCCCACAGGAAAAAGTCCATAGGAGTCAAATCGGAGAACCTAGCAGGCCAATTAAATCCACCAGCAAGTGCCATATTGGTTTAAAGGCAAATCTAAAAAATTTGAAACAGTGTTCTGTAGTATGTTTAAATATTTTCTCCCATTTAAATTTTCTTCGTAAATATAAAATTCTAATTTATTATCCATTAATAAACAAAACACATTAAAGCGAAAATTATCTTGGTACCCCTTTTCTCAGGTTACGTGTGTATTTTGATTGTTTCAGAAATGTAAATTTCGATTATTAAAAATGGCTTCCCTACTAAATTTTGCATCATGAGCCCAAATGATTTTTTTTGTGAATTCTGGATCCTCCTGTATATGAAGCAACAAACTCTCGCAACGTAATATACGTAACGTTAATTATGGCAGTTGCCTACTAGATGCTTTCTGCAAATTGCAAATTGTATTATGACAAAAATGTACAAAATTCAAAATATTGAAGAAATGGAATATTTTAAGTATAGGGAAGTAATATATCATTAAAAAGGCTATTTTTTTGTCTATCGAACGGCATAGTCGAATACATACCATTCCATTTAAAAAAATTGACTTTTTCAAGTAAACACGTGGTTCAAGTTTAAATTCAATTAAATCTTGTTCTGCAACTGCCTGACGACCTTGGACTATCTAATTTGTATACTCGGTATTCCCTCTAATGTATTCTAAAATTTTGCTTGCTTGAATGAAATCATCATAAAAATATTGATTTTTTTGTAGAAGTCGAAAAACGTCAACTTTTTCGCAAAAAAAATTCTAGGAAAATCTGTTAGGTTTTAGTATAGGGAATGCTTAACAAAGTGGCCTTTAAATTTTATGGGGAATCTGAAAAAAAAATAAAAAATGTGGTCCTTCCATTTAAAATAACAAAGTATGTGGTTAGTAGTAGTAATATAAACCCGGAAATAGTACATCAATATAGAACCTTTCCGATGTTACCGAATCCCAAAGTTAGCAACATATCTTTTGTAGCTCCCGAGAACTTTGAATAGGCCACTCAGGATGAATCACCCTGTATGTATATAGTTAAGTGTCTGTGATATATTATGTGACTATAATAAAACTTTGTTGAAAAATTTGAATTTTGGTTCTCATGCGGAAGGTTATGGGTTCGAATCCCAGCTCTGGCAATATTTTTTTTAATTTTTCAACAAAGTAGTTAGTTTGTTGGAAATAATGAAAATCATACAATTATAATAATAATAATAATTAAAATTCTGTTTCGTTACGCAGGTCATATATTTTTGATTATATTAGAACTTGTCGGAAAAGTTTTGGGGTGACACAACCGGTTTTTATAAAGTAATCTCTGATTGCCTAAATATGAAACAAATAACAAACGAAATAAAATTACAACTATACTCAATAGCTATCAGCATATAATTGTTAATTTGCAAAAACTTAGACAAACTGATGTTTGTAAATTGCTTGGAAGAAAAGTAGCAATTCATACAAATCCTCGAGTATAGATAAAAGTTAGTAATAACTTTATATTTGATTAGGTTTGCCAGCTTGTTTTGGGAAAAACTTTGGACTTCATCAACTTATTATGTAAAATCAGCACGACGCATATCATCGTAGCTAGATTCAGTTCACGTTTCTACAGTGAACTCTAGACCTCTTAGTTATTTCATAAAACCATTTAATTTTATCATCCCCTTTACTATATACAAGGTGATTCAAATTTAGAAGGCCACCATTCGATCTTGTAAACAGTTAAAGCGGTAGTTTTAGCACAGTATACGAGTATTCCATCCAATAAATATAACATATTTCGAAAATTTTTCAACTAGTTTTTATTTTTTGATATACTTATGTATAATTTAAAAAGTTATCAAAACCGTTTGATTGCTTCGGGAAGTCTGCTGTGTCTCTGCTCGGACCGTATGTGAATGATAGAAGGCAGGTTGTCATATTAAGAAGAAGAGTGTCTGGGCCCAGGACATTGCAAAGTAGTGTGTCACGGGGCTCTATTCTTGATCCAATTTTGTTTTCCATTTATACGTCATAGCTCTTGAAATCCTTGAGACACTGCTCTGCTCATTTATACGCCGATGACACCCAGATCTATATGTCGTTTAAACCCGTTGATATAGACGAGACCATGCGTCGGTTTGATGATAATTGGGACCGTTTGGTGAGAGCATCCAGGAATCATTGACTCGAAATAAACCCGGGTAAGCAACTGTTATTTCTGGATCCTCCCAGGGTCGGACTACATACTACGGGGCTTTATCACTAATGGTGGAGCGTTTTACTTTACACTGTACAAAGGCCGTAAGAGATCTGGGTCTGTTGGTGGATCCGATCGAAAATACCGCCGACTGTGAAATACATGGCGTGATAGGTTTTCTTAATGCTAAAGACGTGAAAGCAGCTGACATTCATCGTCAGATCTGCGAAGTTTACGGAGAAACCATTATGAGTAATGGGATGGTAAGGAAATCGGTGAGAGAGTGGACAACTCATTACTGATGACTTGGAGCAAAAAATAGATGAAAAAGTGTATAAGAACAGAGGATTTACGATATCATCATTATTTTGTCAGTTTCCTAAAGTGTAAAGAATTGTGATTTACAAAATTGTGTAGAACGTTTGAAGTACGGAAAGTTATGGGCACGCTGGGTTACCAACATTCTGCCGGAAGTTCACAAAAACGTTTAGCCAGTTCTGTCACATTCCTAGAGCGGTACAACGGGGAAGGTGATGAGTTGTTAATCGGAATTGTCACTGGCGACGAGACCTGGGTGGCCTCCATTACGCGAGAATCGAAACAACAATCCATGGAATGGTGCCATTTAACATCACCCTCAAGAGTGAAGTTTAAGCAAACAATTTCTGTCCGAAAAATCTTGTGTTCCGTTTTCTGCGACAGGAAATTTGTTTTGCTTGTAGAGTTTTTGGCCCAAGGTCTATAAATTTGCGTCGAGCAATCCAAAACAAATGTCGTGGCATACTGAGCATGGGTATCGGTTTGCTTCATGACAATGCCAGGCCTCACACAGCAAATCAAACTCATCCACCATACAGCCTTGATCTTGCGTCTAGTGATTCCTATTTATTCTTAAATTTGAAGAAGCATCTGTTAGGACAACGCCACGGCGACGCAAACGCTGTCAAAAAGACTGCGCTGCAATGGTTGTCCAGTCAGGCGACAGATTTCTTCGTAAAAGGATTTCAAAAGCTGGGCAATTTTTGTCCAGTCAGGCGGCAGATTTCTTTGTGAAAGCATTTCAAAAGCTGGTTGTGCGGTATGAGAAGTTTCTCAATCTTGACGGAAATTATGCTGCAAAATAGTTTACGGTATATGCTTTCATATTAAAATAAT
Organism: Apoderus coryli; assembly: GCA_911728435.2. Classification (NCBI taxonomy): domain Eukaryota; kingdom Metazoa; phylum Arthropoda; class Insecta; order Coleoptera; family Attelabidae; genus Apoderus; species Apoderus coryli. The sequence continues at coordinate 33,782,690 of OU452199.1, forward strand.
TTTGGTATTAAAATTCCAAAAAGGTGCTTACTTTAAAAACATGCCTCGTATTATTTATCAATCATTTTTGAATAACAGGTTATTGAAACCTTTTTATTTTCGTGAACCGTCAGTTTTGAATGCCAAATGTAGTAAAAAATCAATATATTGCAATCTAGTTTGCTTCGCAATGAGAGAATATTTTAAAAACAAACTTTTTAAACATGTTGCTCGTTGAAATCTGCCTTGTTTTTTTTTTCAGCTTCCTCTCTGAAAGCATTTCGCGTTTCAGTACATCATTAACTGCAAACTTTTAACGTAATTTCCACACAATTTTTCTTTCAGTCCGGTAAATTTAGATGAGTTAGGTGGATGAGTTATTCGTGAAGGATAATGAAAATTTCATAAGTAACCAGTCTAGAACATGGGCGAGAGACACGAAAAGCAAATGTTTGCTAATCTTATATTACAGAAGAGTTCGTGGAAATTTTTATAAGCTACAACAAGATCACGTTCATGTAATTGGTTACAATATAGCCGCATAATGTAAAAGCAGTTGTACCATCCTTAGGGCTAATGAAAGTAAAAGGGATAATATTTGGTTTATACCAATATAGTCTCCAAGAAATTGTCTTGAAATGTGTAAACAAAACAAATACTTACTTACGACGCGAAACTATAGGCAATGTTAATATGGCTGATGAAAAAACCATAATAATGTTTTTTTCAAATAATAATAAATAATTTTTGACAACGTGTTATTTTCTCAGATTAATCGAAATTTAATCATCCGATTAGCATATGGTATGGCGAAGACTTAATGTGGAATTTACGAAGAAAATTTGTGTCCGACAGTAAAACACGGTGGCAGAATATTGTAACCATGATCTGTTCAATAGTTTTTCTTAGATTAATAAAATATAACATAACATAACATTTTTTTTTATCCAAAATTACCATCAATCAATAGTCAGTATGGCCTCCTCTGTTTCTGAGTAGCATATTGACACGAGTATGCATTGAAACAATCAAGCAGTTGATCGTTACTTGAGGAATATTGTTCCATTCTTCTACTGCAACTAACTCTTCCGCATTTTGGGGTGAGTTATGCAATTGTGAACTGCTCTAGAGACAAAGTCCCACATGTTTTCAATCGGATTCATATCCGGCGAGTTAGCTGGCCAATCTAGTCGCGTAATATGTTCTTGTTCAAATCCCTCAAGAACCGTTCTTGCGCAATGTGGCCGGACATTGTCGTCCATGAAGATGAAATTCTGGCCCAAATCGTTGCGTAATGGATAAATAATGATGACACTTTCAATATAAACTTGACTTGTCATATTCTGAGGTATAAGAATTAACGGCGTTCGACGATTGAACATGATTCCTCCCCAAAACATTTCTGTCCTTCCTTCATAGGGAACAACCTCTCTGTCTCTGTTGACGACCTGGCTCTCGCCAGACCCCTTGCCTATTGTCGTCACTCTGCAGTCCAATTCTGGTTTCGTCTGTAAATATGACCCATTGCCACTGCCGCAAAAGCCATTGGCGATTCTCTCGCGCCTAATGTACGCGGGCAGCTCGGTGTCGTGGAAGTAGAGTAGGCTTTCTTACACGAAGATTTAATCAATTAATCCGCACCAATTAGTGCACTTTTCGGGATGCATTGGCAGTTCATGCAATGCTTCTGGCTGCTCTTCACACCAAATACAGCAATTTTGCTGGTTCACGTATCCATTCAGCCAGAAATGAGCCTCGTCGCTGAACACAATTTTCCGATAAAAAAGTGGATCTTCAATCAACTTTGCACGCCCATTCACCAATAGTTAGCCTTTGTGGTAGGTCGTGTGGCTTCATTTCTTGCACCAGCTGTATTTTAAAAGATTTTACACCCAAATCATTTCGCAAAATTTTCCACGCAGTGGAGTAACAGAGGCCCAATTGCTGCAAACGGCGCCGATTCGATAATTCACGGTCACCAACAACACTGCCTCGATAGATATCTTCCATAAAGGTTTGACCAGACTTTCCTTGCTGAATGGGCTTTAGTTTTCCTCCCAATTGACTTGCTTCATCGTCCAAAGATGACCTTATTATGATAAACCTTGGTATTTACACTAATGATAAGTCAAGAACATGTCACGATTAAAAATATCCCCCCCACTAACTTGTATTTCCACCATTCCGCCAAATTAAAAACTCTTCCTTGTATGTTTCTCAGTAAAACAACAGCAACTCTCTTACTACTTTATTTCATCTTCCAAGTTTTTACACTCAATGGTTGTCATTATCGTCGCGTCGTTTAGTTTAAATCCATGCCACAACTCACCCTGTAGGTACGTAGAATTCAGATAGATTTATAACACTCACGTAAATTCACAAAGCCTGCAATTCAGTTAAATTTACCTCCTTCCATAAAGCACGTACATTATTTGCACTTAACGAGCTTAATAGTAAAATAATCTAAGACGTAATGGCGTTGTAATAAAGCTACTGAAAAGTTTTAATAGCCTCATTTGTATTAAGGATAGCATGACTGTTTTATGTACACCAGCAGTGATTTGCTAAAAATCAAATATAAAATTACAGACATTAGAACTGATAAATATCTATAAGGCAAAAGTAAATAAAGAAACTATACAGTCATATGCAAAAGTTTTAAATGATTTTAAAACATTATTACGGTGTACTTTACACAACTAATAATTCCAACATACTATACATACAGTCTGTCCACGGATTGAGTGCACGTCAGGTCTAAATGACAGACAAGTTCGAGGTGAATTTTGACTTTTTACCTGTTTACATATAGAACATTCCATTTAAAAGACACCAAAACACAAATGTGCCACTCTTTTGGAACACCTTGTATACATTTGATCCTAAAAACGAATTTTTATACAGGGTGGTCCAACGAAAAGTTTGCACCTAGCTTTTCTCTTTTTTTTGTAGTCGAATGCGAAAATGCTCGGACACGTCGATTTTGCTTTTGAGGGGGACACATTTTAAACATATTTTTCGATCTGCGCCTTTAACCCCCTAGCGGGGGTGAGTAACAACCCTAAAATTTTAAATGGAAAGAGGGGTCTAATGACATATCATTTGAAAGGACACAAAATTGTCTTTCTAATGATACCCTATTTGTCGAATTTTACTAAAACAGTTAATACGAAAACGACTTTAAAGACATTAAGCCGATAATTTTGGTATTAATGAGAAATACAAATAAGTTTTAATTATTGCGAGTGAAAACACCTGCAATCGTTAGTACATTCCAATGTTTGTTAGTTTTAACATTGCTTTGTAAAAAAAGTAAACAAGCTGTTAAATTGATTTATTAAAACGTTACATTAACAAATGTTGAAAATGTGACCCATTTGATTCCATACAATAATACAGATTTTGTTCAAATCTATTTCTAACATTTTGTAGCATATCAGGTGTTATGTTTCTGCACTCTTCTGTAATGCGTTGGCGAAGATCTTCTATGGACTCGGGCTTCGTGGCAAAACATTTATTTTTTAAGTGCCCCCAAAGAAAAAAGTCTAAAGGCGATAAATCCGGTGACCTGGCAGGCCATTCAATTGGGCCCCTCCTTCCAATCCACCGTCCAGGGAACCGGTCATCTAAGAACTGTCTTACAGAAGCCACATAGTGCGGAGGTGCTCCATCTTGCTGGAAATAAAGCCGATCAGCAGTATGATTTTGGTCATCTTCTATTATTTGTGTTATTAAAGGATCAATTGTGTCTTCAAGCATGTTTAGGTACACTTCACCAGTTAAATTTCCAGGAATAAAAAGTGGTCCTATAATATGATTTCCTAATATGCCACACCAGACGTTTATTTTTTGAGGATACTGGGTATGAACCTCACGGAATAAATGTGGGTTACTGTCATCCCAGTAACGGCAATTGTGCCTATTTACAGCTCCATTCAAATAAAATGTGCATTCGTCGGAAAAACAAATGTTAAATAATAATTGCGGATCTTCAATTAAACGCTGGCTCATTGCTTCACAAAATTGCAGCCTTCTATCAGGATCATCCTCATTTAGTTCCTGTACTAATTTGATTTTGTACGGATGAAATTTGTACGCTTTTAAAATTCGTATTATGGACGAACGGGAGACACCTGAGGCTTCAGCTAGTTGACGGGTACTTTGACTATGATCCATTTCAACATGCCCTAAAACAGCGACTTCCACAGCTTCATTTCTGATCGGTTTCTGCGGCTGGTGTTTTACATTACAGACAGATCCGGTATCTACAAACTTTTTAACTAACTTGCCAACGTACACATCATTCACATTTTTATCGGGATGTCTCTCATTAAATAAGCGAGCCGTAAGTCTAGCACTAATATTATTTTGAAAATAAAGTTCTAGAATGGAATAAATCATTTTGTACGGTAAAAGTAAAATAACTTGAGAAGCAACCAAACTGAATCAATGAAAAGACTAAAATAAACGGTGTAAATTCTTTTCCTACACGTATCTGCAGTTTTTATTTCAACAAAAAACGCAAACGATTAGTGAGGAATTTAGTTCTGATAAATAAGATAGTGTTTTTGAAATCCCGTTTTTCTTCAAAGTAAATAATTTAGAAATGATTGTAGTTGTTTTCAGTCGTAATAATTAAAACTTATTTGTATTTCTCATTAATACCAAAATTATCGGCTTAATGTCTTTAAAGTCGTTTTCGTATTAACTGTTTTAGTAAAATTCGACAAATAGGGTATCATTAGAAAGACAATTTTGTGTCCTTTCAAATGATATGTCATTAGACCCCTCTTTCCATTTAAAATTTTAGGGTTGTTACTCACCCCCGCTAGGGGGTTAAAGGCGCAGATCGAAAAATATGTTTAAAATGTGTCCCCCTCAAAAGCAAAATCGACGTGTCCGAGCATTTTCGCATTCGACTACAAAAAAAAGAGAAAAGCTAGGTGCAAACTTTTCGTTGGACCACCCTGTATAACTGACAACAGTGGTCACTAAAACTTAAATTGGAATCAATTAAGATACCGAGATCCTTTGCGGTATCCACCCACTGCACTTTTCATCAATGATAACTGTGAGATCTCGTTTTTTTCTTGCATTTGCTCAAAATGACCACTCGATTGTTTGTGCTGGTTCGGTATAATAACTTTGATTTGTTTTTGTAAATATCAGTAAACCTTGTAGGTATTCGTATTCACAACAAATATTATTTGTTTTGGTTGAATTAAATAGAACCAAACTTCTTTATTTTCAAAACTCTATTGTAAAAATCTAATTTTATAATTTTAGTGGTTAAAATATCCATACACCTATGCTCTTTATAATTTTTCAGTTCAACGCTTTATGTGTAGAAGAAGAATAAGAATTTTTTGAATAATAAACATAATAATATGTTTTTAAAACATGTTCAAAAAGAGGGATGGAAGATTTCAGTAACTGTATCATAAACAAAGATAAAAGGAAAACACTTCCATAGAATAATCTTTATATACTGGAATAGAATGGACTCTCCCGTGTTGACGAATCTGTCCATATAATTGCTCCATCTATTGGTTTGGAAATAAGCAAAAAAAAAACTGCATCTATATAAAAGGTAACCGTAATGCGTAGTAGACGAGCTTGGAATCTGGACCGCTAGAGGTCTCTATTGCTTTAGGCGGGATATTTGAATTATTACGAATAGTCCAAAATTAAAATGTTTTTTAAACAATACTTTATTTGTAAACAAAGTCCATTTTACAAAAAGTTTATATTGTGGGTATTGAGTACTTGTGCTAGGAACTGAAACATCTGACAGTACCACTCTTTCATCTGCTTTTTCTGGTAATGGCAATAGTTCTAAAAAAAATCGACCTTTGATAATGTCTAGCTGCAATCTTCCGTAACAATTTCTATATTAAAAATACAACGAAAATCTGCATTAATTTACTATAAATTAAACGTTTTGTTGACACAATTTTTAATTTCAAATAAGAAACAACAAAATAGGTATACTGAAAATGTTTAAAAACCATAGAAATGAACATACCTGGCAGTTTTAATGCAGGCAATACTCCCATTTTGAGAGTTTGATTAGGTCCAAAATTTTCTGGTGTACTCGTAAAATACTCCCAACAAACCCTACTGTAAGCGCCGAATACACTTACAGTGATTATGAATTGAAATAATATTGGCGAATTAACTCGAAAATGACTTCCTACCTTTCCTGGTTGCCCGTGGTTGGTAATGGCCAGCTTATGTTCCAGTTTCTTCACACACACATTACACAATAGGCGCGTACGGTTTATAGAACAATATGAGATTGTTATAAGAAAATAATAAAAAATATTCAAAATTAACGACAAACGGCAACGTATATCGGTTTTTAGACAAACACTCTCCGAATACCAATATGCTCTTCTCGGAGTAGGCGATCCCCACCAATTTCCAGTATAAAAATAAAAATTGCACTATACTGTGCGCAAAATAAATGAAACTTAAATATTTGTTGCTTTGACATAACTATTCAACTTAAATATTCATAATCAACCAAAATGAAAATATTATAAACCTAATGAAACACTTACGGACGCACACAAGGCAGTGCGGTTACGCAACACCTACAATTGTGTCAAATCTTCTCTGCTGTCAGTTCAGTAACCAAACGTTTGTTTCCAGATAAACTAATAATAATCATTAAAACACTTCCCACAAAAACTTAGAAAAACAAAAGATGACAACATTTATTTGTTGCACTTTATTGATTGTTAATTACACGACAACTACCGTCAAATAAACTCGACCAACGCGCCCCTAGCGGCTTGGAAACAAGCTTTTTATCAACACAATCTACGATTTAAAGAGCGCACACCATGAACACTTCTAATAATAAAGTCCTTTATAAAGTTCACTGCAGGTGGCAGCATCTCCCAAACACGAATTATTATAATAGTACGACAAAGCAAATAAGCGACGTTGTCACGTACGCCTACATTTAATTAAATTTAGAATAAATTCAAACTGAACAATAACACTACCAGAAGTCCGCATCAACTCTGTATGGCGCTCATTACCAATGCATAACGCATATTGCCTTGTCAATAAAAATAGAAAATAAACGCCACATATTATTGGCTATTAGATTATCGCTTTTATGATTTCAGATCAAAATTGGAAAAGCAAATTATTTTATTTATATTTAGCTATTTTATATTTTGTGTACTTTTAAATGAAAATAATGGCACGCAGATAGCGCTTCATAATATCATTGTCCTGCCTACATTTCACAACAATGTTCAGTTGAAGTTAAGGTTAGTAATAGGTTTAACATACCTGATAACAACCAGATGAAATGACTACCAGAGACCACTAGCATATGGAAAAACTAGGCATCAACTACTGACCTGCACTGCTTGATTTGTTTCATGTTGCGACCATCGAATTCGTTCACAAATTTTGACCACATATTTTAGAAACACCTTGTATATTTCGATAGTACTTTCCAACATTTTCTTTTTTAATTAAACTACAACACGAACAAAAACAAATTACAATGATTCTATTTTTTACGTTTATTCACACTCCAGAGACAACATCGTAAAAGTATTCGAGTCTGAATCGATACAAGCAATTTATTTAACGAACATTCTGGGACTTTCTAAAAAAAATTATCTCTTTCCCCTTCAGCAAAAAATTCTAATTTTAACATCCTTTGTCAACCTTATTAAATTTCACCGAGCTTTCAATTTTAAAGTTCCTGCTTTTTTTCTCAATAAAAGAATACTTTTACAGACAACAAATTTTATGATTAACTTTTGACACAGATTCAATTGGATGAGGAATTTGAAATATCACTTTGATTAATAATCGATGACACATAATAAAGCCACACTAATATTTAAATTAGTAAACACATAATACTTAATTTTTAGATCATCTTCAGTTGGTACTTGATATATACACTGTGTCCAAGATAATAATCGGATACCATTGGAAATGGTTGAATTAGAAAAAAGTTGTACCATTTAAACACTTTTTAAATGGTGTTTTCAAAAGGAAACTAACTTCAGCCGTTTTCGAGAATTTTTGAAAAAACGATTGTTTGCGATTTTAGGTTTTATTTATTTCTGACATTATTTTTACAGATATAAAAAAAGTGAAAAGCACTTTCTGACTGTTACTTTTTGCGGAAAAAAAATAGCGTTTACAAATTTTCACTATGACGTTTCATTTTTGAAAAACCATCATTAACTTGTTTTTTTTTTTCAATACGGCCCTGGATTTTTTTATTGTTCGTCTCATTGATTGGCGTATTCGCGCAAATATTCCTGCTGTATTTCTTATTGCCTCAGGTTTTACGATTTTCGACGGGATTGGAATAAATTAGTTGGCCTGCTGCTCGCCGGATTTAAATCCTCTAGATTTTTGCATTTGTTTATTCCAATCCCGGCGAAAATGTTAAATACCTGAGGAATCGAATTATAGCCAGCTGTGTAAGAAGTACAGCAGGAATATTTGACAGAATACGACAATCAATGAGACGAAGAGCTGACTCATGTGTCACATCTGAGAGAGGTCATTTTGAACTTTGTTGTAGCCTAAAGGGTGAAAAGTTTAGTAAATCGTATTTGCTAAGAGACGGCAGCAGTAATGTAATATGAACTGTTTCGGAATATACTGTATTTCGCCTTTGGCCGTTCCAAATTGGAGTACGCTAGTGAGATATGGAATCCTTACTACATAGATGTTGTTTTATCTATATGCTTACTATAATATATTGCATTGAGGTTGCAGAACAAAAAGACTTGGGTGTTGTCATCTCTGAGGATCTCAAATGGGAAAAGCAAGTTATGAGGGTCGTCAAGAGAGCAAATTCAATGACTTACCTGATACAACGTGCATTTAATGACCACTCCACCGCTATGATTGTAAAATTGTACAAGTGTTACATACGACCAATTCTGGAGTACGCTCAGTCGGTGTGGAGCCCTTATTATGGGAAAGACAGAGAACTCTTAGAACGTGTGCAAACGATAACGAAAATCCCACCAGAATTGAGGAATTTACCATATGAGGATCGCCTTACTAGAATGAACTTTACAACACTGGCTGCTCGTAGACTTCGTGGCGACTTGATACAGACTTATAAAATTGTAAATAACTACTACAACACACCACTTAATATGTGTCATGATAACGTCAGAAGAGAATTGAGAGGTCACTCTAAAAAACTTTCTAAAGAGAGATGTGCGCGAATGTGTAGGAAGAATTTCTTGACGAACAGAGTGGTGTATATGTGGAATGGTCTTAATGAGGACACAGTGAGTGCGCCATCGGTCAATGCGTTTAAGAATCATTTGGATTGTGAACTGGAAAATGGTGCTGCGACAATTACACACTACTTTTAAAATGCTTATCCGTAATAAATTGATATTAAAGTAGTTTCATCGGGAAATCGCTCACTACTTTAACTAATAATAATAATAACCACATATTTACTATTGGGAGAGGTCAACGGAGATTTTTAAAATATTTGGCGTATAGATCCCCCCATAGGGGAACTGATTATGTCTGTGTCAGGCACAGATTTAAATTTCTCTCGCTTGAGACTCGTAGAGTTATTTCAGCACTTGTTTTATTTTGTATAAGTTGCTAAATAATCAATTATTGGCACAGATTAGCTGCTGTATTCCTAGACTACAAAGCACAGACAGAATGTTAGTTATTACTTTTGAGGTCCTCAACCCAATTTATGTGTTGTCTGTTGCCTTACATAAATTGTGTGATTTTAATTCATTTCGATTATCGAAATAAGTACGAAAGCGTAGAAGGGTGATACTAAATATTTTTTTAGAATTCTGTAAAAAAAATCGGAATTTTTTATCATTCTGACTTTTTTACAGAATTCTATAAACAAAACTCGGAATTAGTCGACTAATGATTTTAATTCCCTAATTATTTTTATTTTTTATTGAACGATTTCTCACTGACATTATCGTCATAATATTCAGTTATGTAGCACTGGGTGACTGTAGGTTTCATTGGTATACATCTTGCAGAGCCTTGTCTAATTGCCAGTGTGTTCATTTAAGTGTAGGTGCTATTATAAAGATTTATTTTATTATTTTAAACCAAATGAATAATCTTTTAACACCGAGATATCTACAACCAAGAATATGCGACAGATCGGGAGATCTTTATATATTTCTTTTATAATTAAAGCTATTTAAATCGGCAACAACTACAAACATATTTGTCAAAAACAGCTCTTTAACAATTGCAACTAACAACACAACAATATAGTGGTGTGTATGCGAGGGATTCGTATATATAATAGTGATGATGGTGATTATAAGAAAACGAATATTTTAATTCTACATATAAAACTAATTATTTTTGTAAAATACTTTAAAAATCTCTCGCACAATCTAAGCTCTTATATTTACTTTCATCGACATTGATATTATCAAATATTTTCTATTTAAATTCTCACATAATATTATCATTATCACATTTTACCATACCTATCTCATCACACATCGTACTCGTATATGTCTACCTTCCCATTTAAATCGGGCAAATCCTTTTGTCCACAGCAAGTGTCATGGATACGTCGTAGAGACTGGCACATACTCTCCTCCGGCGTTTTCACCTACACGAATGATGAGCGTTTTCAAATTCTGCACGCTGAAGGGTCTGACGATTGGACCCTTCAGATCAAGTATGTTCAGAAGCGGGACAATGGAACGTACGAATGTCAGGTGAGTTTTTTTAAGCCGCTTTTCTGTTGTTATATTTTGTAAAGGTAAAATGAGCTCGATTATTATTTCATCGACGTAGTCTTCTTTCTTTTGTGAGAAATATTATTGGAAACGTTTTAGTACGTCGAACAAAATAAAATCTATGGGTATTGTTGTATATTGAGGGTTTAATTAAATTTTTCGCTATATCTTTTATCTCATAGAGATATTTTGTTTTTGTTTATTTTGCGATGCTGTTCCCGATAGCTACAGTTTATGAGAAAGACAGATATTTACATGAATATACCATTCTTCTATGTAAAAGTTATGAAAGTTACTTATTTTGTTTTTTTATGATTATAAGCATGCACGCTAAAGAATTGTATTACTAAACTGGGTATATTTTTCTATTTCTGTTAATGATTTTGTTCGTAAGAATTACATTGTACAAGTTCTTATACAGGGTGTCCGTAAAGTAACGGAACGGGCGATTAGTTTCAAAATGGTACGTTTTTAAAGGAAAAGCCGAGACACGTCAGTTTTTATGTTTACCAATTTTGTAGCCTGCGATTCTGATCCGAAATCTAAATTGCAACGCCTCAAAACGGCACTTGGGGTAAGCAAGCAAAATTTTGAGAAATGGCAGGTTTTCCTAACGAAGTCAATTTTAGTATTTTGACCTAAGTTACTCGCTTACAACTGCTGTTATTGTTTTGTTTAGCGCCTGGACCATTCCTACCACCTATAATACCTTGTTATGGTTCAGCCACATAGCGATATCGCCCGATTTGAACGCCTTAGAGTTTTTTCTACGGGGACATCTCAAAAACTGTGTTCATTTCAATAGGGCACAGAATTTAGATGAATTAAGGCACCGCATTCAAAACGAGATGCAATTCATCACTCCCGAGATTATAGAAAACGTGCAATTCTCGTTTGTGGAAAGGTTAGCCCATTGCCAAATAGTTAACGCGTTAACCGCGGTGCCCATTTTGAGCAACTACTACTACATTTTTGTTATTTCATTAATCACAAAGCGACACATCCCAAAGTGGATAAGAAGCAAAACCCTGCATTTTCTCAAAAATTTTCTTATGTTAACCCCCAAATATGGCAGCAACAACTCAAAAATAGGGGTTGCAATTTGAAACAAACATGACTTACATGGTTTTTCAATTGCTTTTATGTATAACGTTTGTTAATAATTATTATGGTATCGAGAACTACTTTAGATAAATAAAATAATTTCATTTAAACAAGTAGTTCATATATGGACTAGAGCAGTGTTACTAATTGTAGGAAATAAAAGTCGTACCTCCACGAAATAACTTTGAAATAATTTAGACAACTACGCCTTTTATCGCCGTTTAGTAAATATACAGAGTATTTCAAAAAGAAGCGGTAATATTTAAAAGGGTCATTTCTCGGATCATTTTATGAAAAAAAGTCCCCATATACGTCCCAATGTAATTTATGTAAGTATTGCCTTTTTACTATAAGTCCTTCATCCAGAATATGTCCCGCTAATGATTTTGTTGAAATAATAATAACATAAATATACGAACCTATAGGTATCTATTATTATTCTGACAGTAAAACAGGAAATAAATAATATAAAATAATCTTCAATAAATATTATTTATTTTTAGTTTGTCTTTCTACGAAATGAACTAAAGTATAAAAATGGTTTCATAAAACATTTTCCAACTTATTCTAAAATTTATGATATATCTGCAACCAATTTGTTTTTAATGTTTTACCAAAAAAACTCATTTCTCATATTGATAATATGTAAAAATAGCTAGTTCCGTTTTATTGTTCTTAATTTTTCGGTTCTTAACCGCTCGTAAACGCTCATATTATGGTTTTATAGTTGTTAATGCATTATTTATTATACAGGGTTATTCACGCCATACGACACGGAATAGTGTGGCTAAACTATTTAATTTCCTAAAAGTTTTATTCATGCATGACCATGGGTTCGATAAAAATGATTTATGGCTACATTTTAAAAATATTGTGAATCTATACAGGGTGTTCCAAATATAAGAAATGAACTATAGTTATGTTTTTTAAATGGAAGGCCCTGTACATGAATATAGTTTTAGATTCCCCGTTCCAAATAAACCTAACTTTCGTTAAAGTACATATCACCTAAACCTAACAGTTTTTCAAATATTTTAATTTTTATAAAAAAATAGACAAAAAATAAAATAAAAAAATTCACACCTATATCCACTCCTCACTTGTAACGCCAAATATAAAAAAAACCCAATATATAAGTTATATGAACGTAAAGTTTAATTCTAAATACCTTGTTTATTTCAAATGGAACACCCGGTATATGATGTGAAAATTAAATGCACAAAGTTATTATCGGTCAAGTATTATAATACTTACCTATGGATAACTCTTGACTCTTTCGTGGAAAATGCACATATTCATAATATTAGGCGAATTTTTAATTGAACCTGTTAATTTCATGTAAACCACACTGTATTTGATGATGCGAAAATTAATTATCTATTAAGGTTTTCCTATAGATATGTATATCTTTAATTTTGCATGGAAATAGCACATATACTTCAAAACCCCAGCAGGCTCACATCAAAAGTGTTAGTCAGATGATGTTCATTCTTTTAATAAACAAAACACAGTTGAATTGAGATTTTTTGCTTACCTACGTGAAAATGGTAAATGGAAAGAAGCGTCCGTTCATCAAACACTTCTGGTAGAAACACACCACTTTAAAACAAAAGAAAAATTTACATTTTTGAGTAGATCTACAATTCTGGATGGGAATCTTCGGTTCACACTCAAAATAATGAACTCAACCAACCCCAAAGAAAGCAAAAACTATATTATCTGCAAATAAGTTGTAGGCAACTGTTATTGGTACGCGAAAGAAATTTTCTTCATTGATTCCCTTAAGAAGGGTAAAGGCATCACTGGCGAAAACTACAAAAAGTAGATGCAGCGTTTGAAGGACAACGTGCATTGTAAAAACGATTTCATGACGACGTAAGTTTGAATTGTTTTCCCATTCACCATATTCACGAGTTCTAACCCCCAGGCACTATCATTTGTTTATTGCCTCAGAAAATGAGTTGCATGTAAAATATTTTGAAGACATCTATAGGAAGTCATTCAACGTGTAAATACGTATTTTGTCCTACCTGGACGACAAAATCGCGTTTATCACAATACCCGTTTGCGATATCCTCGTATGAATAACGATTATAATCAATTTAATTGAAACTAATTAGTTTCAGTATTTGAAAAGTTGAGTATTAATATTTTACGTATTGAGAGAGAAGTTCTGTTAATTACTAAAACGCTGCAACTTCAATAAGAATTTTCTAATTGAAAATTCTTTGAATATTGCTTAATAATGAGGAAATGGTTTTATACTTAATAGTTTAGCAAAGAGAGAATATTAAAAAGATCGCTTCATTTTGTAGAAATGTATATAGTTGTTTAAATCTATACTACACCAAAACAAAGTTTTATTATTTATTATTATTATTTTTATTTAAAAAGTCAAGTTAAAAAATCAAAGTAAATGAGATTTGGTAATTTTATAATAATAATTGTAGCTTTATCATTCATAATTTCATAATAATAAAAGTGAATAATTAGTTAATGTTTAAGTTCGTTGTATCATCTTTTGAATACCACTCGATGTTTTCGGATTACCTATTACTTTTACCTATCACTCAACGCATTACCGGTAACACGTAACGCGGTAAAAGTATTATTCGGTATTTATTGTTGATTTGATTGTGATTACTTGATAATAATTTGCACTAGCTGCTTTATTTTTAGTTTTAAATGTTTGTAAGCACGTAAGTAAATAATGATTTTGACATGTGTTATATATCTGCCTTATTTTTAGTTCTGACACTGATATAATTGTGATTGTATGAGGTGTGCTGAAGAACTACAGCAAAATTCATTAAATTATTTCATGAAAAACATATCTGGCACTGACAATTAAAATTAAATTGCATTCGTACTTATTCCCCAAAAATGTACAATACAAAACTAATATAAGGAAGAGCCAAATCAGAAATCTTATACAGGGTGTTTCGTAGTGAAACCGACATACGTTGACAAGGAGGGAACCTAGCTGGTTCAAAAATATACGGCGTTTTCTAATTTTGCACCAAATTACATTACATGTCTTCATGTTCTTATTTATTTATATTTTTATATATTTTTGTTATTTGTGTATTTAACAATTAATTGTAAATTTCAAGTCACCCTTTTTGTTTTTCTTTTTTGTTGTATTCTAGTGTCCTGAGAATGACTTAATAAAAGTCGAAACGTCGACAGAGGAATTACTTTGTTTCTATAATTGACCTAAAACCAAATAAATTATGACTTTGTTTTAAAGAATTTATTTGTTTGGAGCATATCAAAACAATATTTGTTTAAGTCAACTGAATTTTTATTTGGTTCAAGGGTTTTTTTTCAGTGTAGTTAATCGAATTAATTGCTCTAATGGACGATTATATTGACCGTAAAATGTGCGCGATACGTATTTCGAACAGAACTATGATTTTCAAAATAAATTTGCACAATTTGGAAGCGTTGTTCACGCGTCAGTCTATTCATGTTGAACTGCCAAACCAAACAAAACTTAAATCACTTGACAGCGGACAAAATGGCCGCCAGTTAAAAAAGTGTTGCCAATTTAAAGTTATATACCTCTATAAAAAAAACACCCCTAGTACGTAGCATAGGTGATTTTCTAATGAATGTAAAACTTATCCTTATAAGAATAAAGTAAGCATGAAAAGTATTGTAGAAGTTTCACATATTATTCCATGTTTCATATTATGCAAAGTTTTTAACGTAAGGTAGATTTTGTATATGTGGGTGAGTGTGTATTTAAATAGAAGTAATGTAAGGATGTTGTGTGTCTGGGTATCGTGGTTGAGTTGTATGAAGCTAAGTGCATCTTTTGTTGCGCTGTTTCATCCATGGATAACATCTTTGTGCAGATCATTGCGGCTATTTTAAGGGAAATGATATATTGAGCGAATGTGATGTGGTTGAAAGTATAAATAGGCTTTCTGTTGAGTCTCATTTTGAGTAAAATTTTCCAGGCTATTTTTTTTGTATTGTTACAATTTAGTTTTAATAAAACGATGTTTTTCAGTAGTTTAATTAACAAAATTAATTATTTGAGTAAAAATCATCATTAATATAATTAAACAATATTTTATTGTTTGCTACTGATGATGGAACTAGTTTGCTTCCGAAAGATGTTGACTGAGCGTACTTTGACGACTGTTCTATTACATTTATTTCGTGGAGATTCGACTTTTACTTCTTCATACTGAAATTACAACTCCACTTAACAATAGACGACTTTTACGAATGTATTTGTATAAAAAAATACTAGAAAGAAATAATCAAATGCAATAAATGTAAGGTAAATTCGAATTTGTAGTGTGTGTATTAGGTATCTTATTTATATTTGGGCTTGTTTAAAAAGAATGACATTAAATTCGACAGTTCATCTGGCAAACACTGTACTTTCTTTAGAACACCGTTTCGTCGATCCACGACTCATCAGTGCTGATCAGTCAGTGTGTGACAGCCATACCTTCGATTTGCTGTGGTATATCCTCACATGGATACGAGTTTGTACAACAAATGTATGGTGCGCCATCTAGTGTTTAATTGGTAACGTGCCTTGTGAGTAAAGGTTCACTATAGCAAATCGAGGGTCAGGTTGTCACACAGTGACAAACTGCTGAGTCGTGGATCGACGAAACGGCCATCTGTTGATAATACAGTGTTGCACAGAAGATCTCTATTTTTAAACTATTGTTTTGTTAAACAAGCCCGAATAAATTTAGACGTCCCGCTAGGCGCATCGATGTTTTGGTAAATAAACTTAATGGGGTCACTGACCTCTATCCGGCAGTTATAACACCATTCCGAGTCCACGGCGGCAATTCGAACTACATAATTTCAAACTGTGACGTATGACGCCGCCATTTTAGGTGAGAAGCCAGGTCCTGACTAAAAATAATTATATTGTTCAGTTTAAAACCATTTTTATTTTCCTAAAAATATTTCAGTACATAATAATGTCGCTGTCAATTTTAAAATTTCAAAAATATTTGTGGTGTGTCATAGTGATTGAAAACATCATAGAGCGGTGTTATCGGTTAAATGTTGACATGATTGAGTGATGTTTGTCACATGATACAAAATAGCAGAATTTGATTAGACTGTCAAAATATATTCAAATAAATTTGATTATACAAATATATTAACAAACTACCTTTATTTAATAAATAATCGATGAGTAGAATCTTTGGCGTAGAACACTAAACTAAAACAAACATTACAAATTTTTCTATATAATTAATTTGTTTTATGATACTCAGATTACAAACAAAATATTTATTTATCTTTTATCTCGTACACGCCGACAATGAACTCTATACTGAACACAGGAGTGAACGGTATCTACCTACGTCTATGCGAGTATTGGCACGTTCTCTCCTATAATGGCGGCATGCGCGACAAGATGCGCCTGACGCCTCGCAACCGAAGACTCGGAATGCTGTGGTTATAGTAATAGTAAAGATAATAAAGAAAACTAATCGAATTTGTGGCTTTCGAAGAAGAGAACTTCCACAAATAACTGTTTATGGCTAAAAATCTCTGGCTTAACTATTTCATCTGCCATTATGATGTAACTACCCGGCATATCTATTCGGTTTTATTTATATGTCTTTACTAGTAAAATTTCATTTTACAACTTAAATATTACTTGCTTTCCATAAGCTGAAAATACTTTTTAGAATTAGCATAACTCTAAACGCATACAACTTTGCATATTATGACACAGAATTAACAAGAATCGTGTTTCCTTTAAGTTATGTCAAGATGAAAATTAATTTCTGTACAGCACATTCCCCAAATGGAGAATAGATTAAGAAACTTATTAGAATTTTTAAGGAACTATACTATAATTCACTAGCAGAACTGTCTGCACTTTATTCTGAATTGGATGCAACTCTGACCTAGTTTCATGAAAAACTCTCTTTAGAGTAAATTTATCTGACATACTTATTAGGATATCTGCTTACTCGAGAGCATTTAATTTGTATTCATTTATGTGCATTTATTTGAGAAATGTTTATTTAAAAAATAGAAGATTAATACAAAAATATTATATCAATAAATTTATTAAAGACGAATCGAGAGATATAGCAAAAGCTATACAGGTTGTTGGCTAGAAAGTGTAATAACTTATAATTATAAATTATATTTATTTAAAGGCAAAGGAAAGTAATTTATTTATAATCTTTCGGTTTGATTTTTTATTTCCCAAATTAAAGTATGTTTATTCAGTTTCTATTTACAACAAAAAATAAATACAATGATAAATACATTCGTACCGTAGGTATACGGTAAACCAAAAACAATTTATACTCTATTATCTCTATTAAAAGTATTTTTTCATAATCGATTACAGGGTGTTCAGAAACTGAACTGACAAACAAAAATTGCAGATTTTCAAGGAAATTTCAAATTTAATATCAGAAAAATACCATCTTTATCTATGACTGAACGCATTATTAATAATAGTATAGTAACTTGGGTATAAGCAGAGGTCAATCCAGGAAAAAAATATAGAAGTTTTTTATCATTTGTTTTCAATGTTTTTTTGGGATGCAGTATTCGATTTTTAGCTCTCCATATCATATATGTAATATAAATATGTATATATGGAGACTATTAGTTTCATAAAAAAATTTTTTTTATTTTACCGGAAATACTTGTTTTTGGTCATTTTATACATAAATAAACTGTTGCCCTCGAGGCACGAATAGCTCTCCATATTTAGTGTAAAAGTAATAATTTTATGACCTTTTTGTCATTTATCTAAATTTAATAAATTTTTGTTTTATTTTAGACATCAGCTATTTTTTTGAAGTATCGGGTTTTGTTCATTTTTCCTCTCTTTGGAGGCACTATTTATACGTACATATTTTAATTTCAGATCTTCTAGGCCAAGTTCTTGTACGCAAAATAATTGATATTTTTAGTTTTATTATAAAATTTATTTTGCCCCCTTTTCTACTATTTACGCACCCCTATGTAAACAAAATTGTTATGCTGTATGTTGTAGGTTATCTTATATCAAAGCTATATATAAGTAGCCAATTTTTTTGTTATATTTGGAAAAACATTTTTTTTTTTCGTTTTTGACCCTTTTTCGAACGCCTGTGTGAACCAGTCCATTTATGTAACATTTTTTAGGTTATATTCTATCACAACTACGAAAAATTATTCCGTATTCCGAGTAAGTTTAAGAAGTATATATTTTTTTATTTTGACCCCTTTTACACTATTTACGAACGCCTATGAAAACAAGTTATTTACAACACATTTTTTAGGTTATATTCTATCAAAGCTATAAATAACTAGTCAATATTTCTGCTATGTTTAAGAAATACGTTTTTTCTAACCTTTTACCCCATTTTACACTTTTTTCGCATGTCAATGTGGTCTAATTGTTTTGGTTAAATATTTTAGGTTATATTTAATTAAACGCACAAAAAATTATTGAATATTTCGGATAAGTTTAAGAACTATGATTTTTTAAATTTTTGACCCCTCTTTTAAACCCTTTGCCTACGCTCAATGTTAATCACCACATATAAATATCCTGTAGTATTTTCGTACCAAATGTGGTTAAAATCCGTTAAAAAGTGTTTTTTGAGTTATCACGGATACAATTTTTTTCTAACCCTTCTATTGAATTTCTACTGACGCCTATGGTACATTAATTTTTGTCGTGTATTTTTAACACCAATTCAACTAGTTAATTATAAAAAAAATTTACATTTAATTTTTTTTATTTTACCCCTTTTTCTACTATTTACGAACGCCTATGTAAATAAAAATTTTATGCTGCATTTTTTAAGTTATCTTATATCGAAGCTATATATAATTAGCCAATTTTTCTGGTATATTTGGGAAACATTTTTTTTTCGTTTTTGTCCCTTTTTTTAGACTATTTTCGAACGCCTGTGTGAACCAATTCTTTTATGTAACATTTTTTAGGTTATATTCTATCACAACTATAAAAAAATTTCCCCATTTTACACTATTTTCGAACGCCAATGTGGTCTAATATTTTATGTTAAATATTGTAGGTTATATTCAATTAAACGCGTAAAAAATTATGCAGTATTTCGGATAAGTTTAAGAACTATGAATTTTTTTAATTTTTGAACCCTCTTTTAAACCCCTTGCCTACGCTCAATGTTACCCAAAATCTAATCAGCTCCTTGCCATGTCCAATAGTATTTTTGTACCAAATTTGGTTAAAATCTGTTAAGCAGTTTTTGCGTTTTCGTGCATACAGACAGACAGACAGACAGACAGACAGACAGACAGACAGGCAGACAGACAGACAGACAGACAGACTGACTGACTGACAGACAGACAGACAGACAGACAGACTGACTGACTGACTGACTGACTGACTGACTGACTGACTGACTGACTGACTGACTGACTGACTGACTGACTGACTGACTGACTGACTGACTGACAGACAGACATTTTTTTAAAACTACTTATATATGTATAAAATGACCAAAAAGAAGTATTTCCGGTGAAATTAGAAAAAAAAATTTTTTTCATGAAACTAATAGTCTCCATATATACATATATTACATATATGATATGCAGAGCTAAAAAACAACTATTTTGCGTACAAGAACTTGGCCTAGAAGATCTAAAATATAAAATATGTACGTATAAACAGTGCCTCCAAAGAGAAGAAAAATGAACAAAACCGGATACTTAAAAAAATAGCTGATGTCTAAAACAAAACAAAAATTTATTAAATTTAGATAAATGACAAAAAGGTCATAAAATTATTACTTTTACACTTAAATATGGAGAGCTATTCGTGCCTCTAGGGTAACAGTTTATTAACTTTGCCACCTCGAAAAAGTGATGTGTTTTGAAAAATCTGTAAAAAAATCGCAAGAAATGCGGATTTTTACTTATAACTCGAAAAATATACTGTTTTGAAAACATAAAACAATCAATAAATCCAGAAACAAATATTAAAACCAATTAAATAAGATTGTCCTGAAGAACACAATATTTACCTTACCGAAACGTAGACACAATATATTCATTTTACCAATATTAAAATCATGATTTTAATATTGGTAAAATGAATAGTTGTTTTCCTGCAGAGAAATGTTTCTATTATTAAAATTCAGAAACAAATAATAAAAAAAATTAAATAAGATTGTCCTGAAGAAAGCAAGATTTACCTCGGCGAAACGTAGACACAATATGACAAGGAACTAAATAAAAAAGTATAGCTCCAATTATTAGTTTGTGTTCGAACTTCATCACAAGAGAATATTCGATAAAATTATAGAAAACAAGGTTGAGGAAATCGGAAAAAGAAAAATAATAATATTGGTCTTTATTTCTCAGTCAATTTCCAACAGGTGAAGATTTACACATCAAAAATAAATAATAGAAATTGAAAAATCAGGGGAAGTTCACCAAAGCTGCTCTACCACTAACCTATATCATAAATGGGTTAGCTGAACAGGTGGCTACTTAGTAGAATCTCGTCCTTTGGGGATATAAACTTGGGAAAATGTAAAAAAAAAATCACACTAGTTTTGTTATATTATATTTATAATTGTTTTTTTTTTGTATTTTGTATCCTCAATAAAGGCCTTTATTATTATTATTATTATCCCAAAAATGAACCTGATACGCGAGTTCTGTACCCTTTGGATTCGACGCATTGAGTCAGCATCCAGACAGGGCCCATACACCGGTGTACAGTGGTTGAAGTAAGAAAGTACCAACGATTCACTTAGCACCCTCTTTGTAATCTCATTCAAAAAAGATCGATGAGGGTAAAGAAGACGCAAAGGCAAATAAGCCCTCTGGATATTCCCTGCTACAAGTGCGCGAAATCGCAATGTGCTGCCAGCAACCAATCTCAGGCTTCTCACAGAATTAACAATCGACAGAGGCACATTAGACTCGCCTCAGAAAACCGATATCATTTTTCCCCCAAATAAGAGGGTTCGACAATAATTCATCGGCAGCAAACACGTCAGAAAGAAGACTCAGAAATATTATTTGGAAAGATTACGACGCGACAGTCGTTATTCTCCTCGTTATTCTCTAACATTTCTACTACTAAATAATATACTGCGCAAATAAATAATATAGTACAACCAAAACTTTGCCCTAACTTTGATAATATGTATTTTTGGAAGTTTTTGTCCATGTTAAATGTTTCTTTTCTTTATTTATCGAACCTTCAAACTGCCTGTACGGTAACCTATCTATCGAAAGTTGCTTTGTGGAGATTTCAACTACATATTAAAATAATTATTGTTTTCTATAAGTAAGTACCGATTTCAATTAACTAAAATTGGATGCTGGGTATTGCACCAACATCAAATTGCTAATGCATCGGAACTGTAAATTTCAAAGACAAACTACTTCAAATCAATCAATGACGAAACCAAGTCGGGTTGATATATTGGACACTCAAGTAAATACATCAATCCTCTCACATATTCATATAGGCAAATGAACAATATATACATACTGCATTATCTAACAAACATATTCATGTGACAGATAGCGGTTAGTGTTGCGAGACTGTATTGTCTAATTAGCTAATCAAAAAGAACACACTATTATCCAGTGATGTTGATCTTGACAAATGGTAATTAATTATTATTAAATTAATGATATACTGTCATAATATGGCAAACAAGGAAGTCAAAGGGGATAAGGGCCAGAAATGCTATAAACATTGGAGCGCCTCTTCGGCTAGTATGGAAGCAAAGCAAAGAAATGTATGGACTTATTAACTATAATAAAACGCTCTCTCTTATTCACTCTAATCTTCAACGAAAACAGAGTACACGGATTTCTGACAATCAAAACAAGTGTAAAATATGCCATGTGTTTTAACATACGTTTAAATAGTCAGAGCAATGCAACGTTTACTTTTGTTGGGGCTTCTTTGAAGCGAAATATTTTTAAAATAATTCCCAAATCGTCACTTTTTTCATTAAATTAAAGCCATTAGAAAAGAAAACAGATTTGTGTGTTATTCTTATGGAATCTACTCGCTTCAACAACATACCAACTAACAATACTCGGCTGCCAGACTGTTTTTGAAATTATCGCTATTCTACACATCATACTCATTATTCGCGCAATACCGTAATTAATCCGAAATCTATTTACACCCGATACACGCGCAGATGCTTCATTAAAGATAAACATTATTTCCACAAGTTTCTTTTAATACCATAAACATATTCCAGCACATTTTCCTCAATAAATCCACACATTACACAATCGATTTACACATGGAACAGTATTAGATACTTGGTTTTCGAACAAATTTAATTTACTCAACTCCCACAATAATATAACAAATATTAAAACATTATTTTATCTAAAACTACTGACTTATACTTATTTTTATTTTACTACTATTCACATCAACTAAATCTGGTAGAATTGTTTTTAAATGACACAGGCTGACACATTTGGCATTCGAATATTGATTTTTTACCGTCCTCACCAGACGGGCGACAATTTCAAAAATAATAAAAAAAGTTCAATGACTTCGTTCAAATAACAATATGTGCACACGGGCTACAATTTCAATAATAATAAAAAAAGTTCAATGAACTGGGTCATAGAGATGCAAGAAATGTATCGATATATTCTTTCTTTCATTATTAGAGATGCAAGAAATGTATCGATATATCTTTCTTTCATTATTAGAGATGCAAGAAATGTATTGATATATTCTATTCGATCTCAATTTATTTTTAAAGTTGAAATATTGTCTCGAGAATTGCAACTGAATTCGCCGCTTGTTTAAATATAATTTGGAGAAACATTGTGACTATTACTATCATATTTAAATGGTAGTCTTTGCACAGGGTCTTAAGAACACGATATATTATTTATTTTTAAGGTACTATTCAAAAACTTCTTAAATATAGAGTGTTCTATTTACAAAAACATAACTTTGATCTGCATGTCTTTTTTTGAACCGCCCTGTATATTTTTCTCAATAGTTTTTGGATTTGACTTTTCATGATTGTATAATTGAAGGATATCGACATATTTGTATCCATTTAGTTTTGCAAGTTTCGAAATTGTAACGGAATAAAGCTCATTTGAAAAACACATATTTTTAACATGAAATGTTTTCCACAATTTGACACCTGTCCAAAATGTATTTCGATAGAAACATGGTACCAAGCTTTGCCTATAAACTTGTGAAAAATTTTTGAAAATATTCAATAGCAAAATTATAAACAGCTTTGAGCCAGACCCTTGTATTTTTTATACTGGGGAGAGCAGCCTTAAACAC
Source organism: Apoderus coryli (assembly GCA_911728435.2). Taxonomy (NCBI): domain Eukaryota; kingdom Metazoa; phylum Arthropoda; class Insecta; order Coleoptera; family Attelabidae; genus Apoderus; species Apoderus coryli. The sequence continues at coordinate 33,806,825 of OU452199.1, forward strand.
TATAATATGTTGCACCTATACATTTGTTATACAAATAATCTGCATTGTCTAATTAGCTAATCAAAAAGAACACACTATTATCCAGTGATGTTGATCTTGACATATGGTAATTAATTATTAAATTAACAATATACTCTTACCGCCTTTTGTAGTTTATAACTAATTGACCTACCTTGTGGAAACTTTTAAGATGCTCATATATTGTCAGCCTACAAGAAAGAAAAAGCTAACAAAGAACACAAAACACAAACTTCTTTTCTTATTTAACTCTTGCCTTTTACGAGTAGTTTACGCTAAAAAGCAAATTTGCTTCTGCTTCTGAAATGTTGACAGCTATTGGTTGGTGACTTCCTAATGATCACCGAAAAAACCTTTTCAGACAAAAATTAAGAAAATGTATCCTCATTAATAGAATTTTTCAGTTGAAGGAGATTTTGTCATTAGGGCCAGTAGCCTTGAAAGACCTAAATGTTATGTAGGCAAGATGCGAGATACGAGTATATTGCGCGTTTGGAGTAACACTTGAATCCTTGCTAGAGTTGGGCACAACAGGGTATACCAAAAAAGTCTGGCATATCAAATTTATGTTTGAGAAATGGGACATTAATTAAATTAATTAATTACTATATTTAGCAGTACGTTTCAATAGCACTTAAAAAATAGACCTTGTATTAATATACAAAATGGAAAAATCGGTTGAGTCGCTCCTAAACTTGTATTCATATAGGTACCTACACACACAGATTAGTATTTTATGTTTTGGTTTTTTGGAAAAACTCGTAGAAATAAAAATGTTTCTTAATTAATTGAGCAATTAAAATATTATTTTTTCTGAACTGTAGCAACAGATTGTTAAAAGTTACCTTAGAACAAATAGCTGGGATGATCTTTGTCACCCCCTCGTAATTGATTTTTCAAAGTTACACAATGGAACACGTACTTTAATAACAGTAATACTTCTGCAAAGTTTTATCAGTCTCATTATTTTCGTTATTTTGTCAAATAAAATTAGAACTGAAATGCTCCACCGTTTTTACGGTCCGATAACTCCTTGAAGTGACGTTGTGACCTAACATTTATAATACAAACTATCCTTTATTTCCAATAAGGAATCATCCCTTAAAGTTTTTTGCATTTACACCCTGTAAACACACAATAGTAACAATTTTACGACTTTGTATATTTGTTTTTTTAACGCAAAAAGGAACGAAAATTAATATGGAAAAGTTCTAGGCTGGTCCCAAAAAAATGCAAAAAAAAATATGCACAAAAATATGTTGAAATGGAGTATATAAAAATAAATACAATACTATGTTAAAAGAAAAAAAACGCAAAAAATACACTGAACCCAATTTCATAGGACGCACATCCAACAAACTGCGCATACATCTAAAAATATCCTTATAGGTGTATAGTATTTCCAATATTAGTTTGAAATGACATAAAAAACCACAAATGCATATCCCTTTGTAAAGTCAATACCGATCGACTCCGTCCATAGGCGCACCCTTTTAACTTTTCATAATAATACATGCCCTACGATATTCCGCTGACTCCGTTACCTCGCCTTCAAAAAGCCATTATAAAAATATTTTTAAAAACAAATATTATATACTTACACTTGTCACAAAATAACCGCTCAAAACGAAAACAAACGTGTTCCGCTCGTGTCACTGGTATACTGCCTTATAAAAAAAACTGTCTGAATATGTATACAATACCCCGACGGCGTCTGATACAGTGACTGCAAAAGTTTCATCCACTTGAGGTTTTATTAAAAATGATTATGTAATTCGATAGATCTTCTTTCATTTCATTAATCTAAGAAAAACTATTGAACAGATCATGGTTACAATATTCTGCCACCGGGTTTTACTGTCGGACACAAATTTTCTTCGTAAATTCCACATTAAGTCTTCGCCATACCATATGATGTACATCCGATTATATTTAGATTGATCTGAGAAAATAACACGTTGCCAAAAATTATTTGTTTCATTCATATTATATTTATTTGCAAACTCGATTAGTCATTAACCCAATACTTTTGTCAGTCACTATAGTTATTTTTATTACTGTCGGTGTGATTTATTATACGTCTTATATACGAGGGACAAATGTATCAAAAGAACGCTGCATTCGATGCCCATTTCTAATGTAAAAAGGCATGGGAACGGTTTGCCCCGGTAGAATCGTTAATTTCATATATTTTAGATTAAGATTGGATAAACTATACCAAGAATGTGTAGCCTGTAGACACCCTGTATACAGGGTGAGTCATCGTAGACGCGACGGTCTGCTGTGACAAAACTATTCCGATTTTCAACATTCTTTCAACGGCTGCGTTTGCAGACCTAATACACTACATTTTAAAAGAGGTGCCATATATACAGAGTGTTACATTATCCCGTAGCATATCAAACGCTTTTTTTTTAAATAGAACACATGCAAAACGCATTAGCAAACTATAAAAAATGGCTAATAATGGGGAATGTTTTTGGACTTTTAAAATTAATATCTAGTTAACTATGCATTTTAGAGAAAACAAACCTTATATGACAATCATTTAATAAAGATGTCTAAATCGAAAGCAAAAATAATATCTAGGGTGTTCCATTTAAAAAAACGTAAGTTTGATAGGCTACGGCATAATATAACCACCTGTATAAATGTCACCTATTTTAAAATGTAGTCCTATACAAAATCAGACGTTGAAAGAATTTTGAAAATCTGAATAGTTTTGCCACAGCAGACCGTCGCGTCTACGGTGACTCACCCTGTATACAGGGTGTCTACAGGCTACGTATTCTTGGTATAGTTTATCCAATCTTATAATATCTGTATAATTATGTATTTTATCTACATAATTGCGCAGTGCAAAAAATTAACTGGTTTTTGTAGTCTAGTCTAGTTACAAGTTATTCATTCTGTTATAACTCTGTTCTAACATTTCCTAGTTGCCCTTTCACAAATGGTAATAAACAAACGCTATATAGTGAAGCTAAGACAAATTATCAAAGTTGCCTAGTCTGGTAATATACATTTATCTCTTTCACTATCACCTAATTAAAGGCGTTGTTCAGTCGTTGATAGTTAATAATGGAAAATGTTTTTCATAAAAAGTAGATTTTGGTAGTTGTTAGAGACGATATTGTGACAGACTGATTAGTTCAGATGCAAATGACGTAAACTATATTATAATGAAGCTTTGTTTTTCTTCTTTTTAACAGCTTAATGTTAATGAAAATGGTTGCAGATCGTAGTTTGCAAACAGATTCTCAAAAATATTTAGTAAGGGAATCACTAGGAATGTTTTAGGGGAATTTTTGTGTAGAAAATATACAGTGAGGAACAAAACTCATGCATAAATTCTTCTTTAAATAATAATCGTTCGCACATCTCACTTTTTGGTTTTAAGTTGATCGTTTTCTGACATAACAGAACAGTATACATGGTCGATCGTGTAAACGTAATTAAATGTGTTTTTCTTATTCCTCAATTTGTTTATTCTCCATAAGATTCTAACAATATTTGACACGTTATAAAAGTCAACAACCCATGAGAAGGATTAAAAAAAAACAGATGTCTCATAAAGCATATTAATCCATGAGCTAAACGGAGATGATCTAGATCGTCTAATTGAGTTTTCCGAAATTTTAAAGAATAGGGCAAATAATGATTCCATTCGCAAACTATTTTTTTCGGTGAGTCAGCATTTTGTCTCACTACTATTCTATATTATGACAAGTCCAATTCAAGCTCACACGCAAAATCCTCAGTATGTCAACGGTACAACGTTATTTCCAATTTTTAAGATATGAATTGATTCCCGATGTATGTCGTATATTTCCAAATACACATAACCCGAATATTCCATAAGATCCAATTTGGTTTCAACAAGATAGTGTACCTCCACACTTTAGTATAGAGTGTGTCATTATTTATAATATGATCAAAGTAATAAACTGGTTCACGACTAGGCAACTACCTACTTCTCTTTCTGAGAGTTTTCACTAGTAATTGCAAATGCATTCAAAACAAAAAACGTCAGCACAAAGTCACATAACTCACACAATATAAGGGAAACGGCTGTACTAAGATTTGGGAACTATTTGCAGCGTTGCAGTGGTTGCCGACAAGAACTGATTTTATAATTTACAGGATTCTTGAATTAAGTTGCAAAGCCATAATAAAGTTTGTGTATTAACTGATAGATGGCGCCAGATTTATTTTAAATTATTTGCCAGGAAATTTGAAAATTAACTATTATGGTCGTCACAAAAAAAACTAGGACTTCAAGATCATTTCATAAGATCGAAATGTGAATGCAGGATAATTTTTTGTTAACTATGTCATTCTCATTTCAGTTAATAACCTTGAATGTTCTAGTTTTTTTAGTAACGACCGTACTACCTCTATTCCCCGATTTCAGTATAGTATATTGTGCAACGAACATGAAATGACATATATTTCCTACGAGTATGATCGTTTGCAGCATGAGCCGCAGGCGAGTGCTGCAAATCATACGAGTAGGAAATGGACATTTCATGTGAGTTTCACACTATACTTTTTCTACGACTGTTTTAATGCTTTTGAATAAATTTAACATAATTTTTAGGAAAATATTTGTTTTTCGAAACTTGCCCTTGTTAGCGTATAAGCCTAAATACGATAAATTAGAAATATTAAATTGACTAGGTGGTGTTAAACTATATTCACTATCACTGTTTATGTGTTTTGAAATTAGCGAAATACTTAATCATAATTATTATTAATTATAAATACCAAAACTGTCAATTTGGTGTTTGTATTTTCGGCGTTGCTATGGTGATTTTTCATGCCCGCCGCTACTTTTGTCATTACCAGGAAATATTATTATCTACGCACGGGTAAATGATAAACAGCATTACAATGTACTACATTGTCAAATCATGATTGAACATATAATAAAGGCATTTAAAGACAGTCGTAGAAAAAAATAGTTTCTAAATCCAAATGTTTTGTCATAAAAAAGTTTGGAGGATCCTTCCCACTCATGTTGCCTAGATTCTTTTTTTTGGAGAATACTTTTTTAGATAAGGGAACGATCTCAGTTAAAAGACCTCCACTAAACATTTCTTAAAACTAAACATTTGAACTTAGTATCTACTTAATTGAAATCAGAGTATAGTGGTTGATGTATGATGATGATGTATAAATGAAAAAAAAAACAAACAAAATCTATGTCGTTGTGTTCTATCCACATACCCAGGCACTAAACAATTATTCCACCCATATTACAACTATCTTATAGTTGCAGCAGGAGGCACGTGAACAACAAGTACAACAATAGCTTTCCACAAAATTGCACAACAATAATAATATAAAGAGGATTTATGATATTCTAAGACTTTTTTAACTACCAAACAATGAATTGTTTTAACCTTCTTCTTCTGGTTGACAATTGACAGGACTGACAGAACGCAGTTACCGGCAGCCGACAGGCAGATTTCTTTAATTTTCGACTCCAACGCCATGCAACGTCTGTATACAGAACTAATATTACTCTCCAAGGTCGTACATTTACGTTTCCCTTATATTGTGCCTGTTATGTGGCACAACGTACATGTATCGCATCAGAGCAAGTATAGTATCATCAGAGCAAGTGTATCGAGCAGACCGTGTTAATAATGTGTCCTAAGCCCGTCATGTTATTATAATTGAAATTTTTTAAAATTATTTGCTATGGATTCATTTGTTAGTATTTGTCATTAATATTTAGTTGGTTTCTAAAATCATATGATAAATTATACATCACAGATTTTTCTGTGTGTTCGCGTAAACCGTCGGTTAAAAAGCGTAATAGATGAAATAGTTCTAAACTTTGTTTTAAAAATCGATACCAAATGTTCCAAGAGTTAACTTTCGAACTCCTTGTAGTATTACAATTTTCAAGATAAACGATTGCAGCAAAACGGCTGCATATTTACTTAAAGTTACACCAGCAAGAACATTTATCTAATTAACATGGAATGAAATGCTGTGCAAACTGTTAGTAGAGTATGTGGAGAAGTAATGTTACTTACTTATATTATTATAGGTATGTGCCATAGAATTCAGTGCGTCATTCACATTCTGAAGATTTGAGTAAAGCATTATACATCAATGGACACGGTTGGAAAATTTGATAGCTCTACAAGGCACAGCCGAAACAATAGATATAGCAAAACTAGAAGTTGCGTGTATCGTTCTAATTTTTGAGTTTAGTTTAATCCCGTAATCAAATCGAGGATAGATATGTTTAAAATGAGTGGGTCTGCATGAACCCTCCACTGCGACCACAAGAAAGTCTATTGTGGCTCCTAGATATTCATATATCACCCTGTAGCTTTTTGTAGACTCGCTGGTGTAAGGATTACTTTACCGAAAGTCGCAAATCTAATTCTAACTATGGCTAAGCCGGAAAATATATGTTCAGCCGCCTCATCAACCGCCACACGTAATCAGCATTCAGTGACCTGGGTATAGTCCTAGGCATCGCAAAAGAGACTTATTCATGTCTAACAGCTGTCGGGCTCTAGATGGACTGATAAACTGCTTCGTATGTACCAAAATTGCAAAAAGTTCTGAACTTTGGTCGTTATCCAGGCATGTATTTCTTTTACTTCGTAACTTCTTCTCATAAAGATCTATGACTCTCTGATGATTGAATGGGATTTATAACGCAGAATATAGTTGGTTGCTGGTAACTTATCATCAGTATTAATTCCCAATTTGCTGTGACTTTCGTGACTTTTATGGTATGGTATAATTTGTATGTTGTCTATCTGGTTTCATTCTCTAAAACTACATGAAGAAGAGTTCAATCCAGAAGCATTTCCATAGCTGCTGACGATGTGGTAGATCATGCTCCAATAGTAGCCAGACAAGCTTGCCTCTGCAAATCAGAAAGCTTTACTTGTGTCGTTCGCTGTAAATCTTTTGACAGCCAGCCAACTGCTCCCTGCGTAATTATTGGTGTTATAACAAGAACGTTTAACAATTTGTTTGGATTTCAACCATTTATAGTAGTTCCTGTACTATTAAGTTACTGGATAAGTGTCAAATCTGTTGATTTGGTCGCATTGTGAATACTATGGTTACGTATGTTGAACGTCCTGTCGTGGTTTTCTAGAACTTTCTCAAGATTTTTAATACAAGACGTTAAAAATATTCGTCTGAAGGATTTATGGTGAGGATTGGTACGGCCCAAAAATATAATTATATACAGGATGTTCTATTTGAAATAAGAAAGTTGGTATCAACTGACCAGAGTATTCGTTTAAATTTCGTAACAATCGTATCTTTAGATTTCCCAAAACTTCTAATGCACCTACCAACCATCATCAATCACCCTGTATAATTCCATTTTATCCGTATTAACTAAATGTTCCCTCAACCAGTTTCAGAAAATATGGAATCGCTATATCTCCACAAAATAAGTAGGTTTATCTTCACTATAAATCTGTGTACCATGTGATGGTGAAATTAAGTTTATGATGGTATACCTATGCATTAATTAGAGCTACTAATTGAAGTATTATTCTGACTTTATCCGTATCGCTACCAAACCAACAAACAGCCCTGACATGCATAATATAGTATTGCTGGCAATGGCACAAATACATACAAAAAGTATTTTCTATAGGAATTATTTGATTTTTTAATGTTATTACGCTTATTCATTAATTTAAATTAATGAAGAAAATGCTAATTTGTTTTTTCGAAACCATATTTTTTTTTTTTTAATTTTATTTTTGGATTTTTTTTTATGAATTTTTTTTAATTTTTTTTTTGCAATTTTGATTTTTTTTTATTTAATTTTCTGAATTTTTTTTTTTATTAATTTTTTATTATTTTTTGTTTTATTTTTTTTGATAACTTGATAACAAATATTGTATTTTAATTGTAATAATATAGGTTCCAACTACCTAACTGGTGAAATTTTAAATGAGAACAATACATACACCCTGTCTAAAAATTGTATGAGCCCATTCTAACTAAAAATACTGTGAAACTTAAAGAAATATATAAAAAACTTCAAATTAAATTTTTTTTAAAACATTTTTGAGCCACCCTGCGCAATAATTTCATAAACCATTCTAAAAACCTAAACAAAACATTTTCAAGTTACCCAGTACATAACCTTTAGAAGCTTATTGTTTCACTTTAAAGAAATTTAGAATTGAAATTTAAAAAAATCAAAACAAAAAAATAAACAAATACATTTTTGACGTTTATAAATTATTTAAAGTGTACGCTAAAAATTTCTAAAGATTTAAAAGTTTTTCGATTTTTTTTATATCTGAAAAATAATTTCAGCAATAAATAACAACTAAAATCGCAAAAAAAAATCGTTTTTTGGAAAAATTCTCGAAAATGGCTAAGTAATAACAATTTTTACGTTGTTACTTAAAGTTATACAAATTATGGTTACCCTTGAATTGTTTTTAATTTAGTCACCAACAAACAAGAATTATGCGTATCACAATGTTACAAATTTATCAATAAATAAACTGTTGCCCACGAAGCACGAATAGCTTTCCATATTTAAGTGTAAAAGTAATATTTTTGTGACCTTTTAGTAGAAGTATTTCCAAATAATATATTTTTTTATTGTAGACATGAGCTATTTTTTTTTCAAGGGCGCCTATGCGTACATAAATATTTTGTCGTATATTTTGCCATCAATTCAACCATTTATATCATTTTTACAGTCTGATTTTTTGACCCTGTTTATACTCTTGCCCAAAAATTAATCACAAATTCATCAATGTAATATTTTTAATATCTACATTTATTATAACACACTTTGTAAGGTCCTATTCAAATGCAAACAATTTCTTTGAAAAGCAACTAAAGTCTACTCTATAGAAAAGATGCCAGCAATTAATTTTTAAAGCTATTAAAGTTGGAACAAAATGCCCTGCAGATCTTTTGTCTGGAAATAAAATATCTCAGTTTAATTATCTTCAATTTAATTTTTAATTGAGCTGGGCTGATAAAATAAACAGTTTTTATACATTATTTTAATTTATTTTCATTAGGGAATCCTGGAAAAACCTATACAGCGTGTCGCTCCAGTCACGCGTGTAGAAATGCTTATACCGGATGTCCGTAAAATAACATTTTCGAAATGGCGCCAGCATGTATGTGCCAAATGTGGGGGGTAACATAATTTTTTTTTGAGAAATGGCAGGTTTTCCTAACGAAGTCAATTTGATTATTTTGACCTACGTTACTCGCTATAACTGCTCTTATTGTACTAAACAAATGCGCGTCCGGCCCATTCGACCTTGAATGATATACCTTTTTAGGGCAGAGATTACTAAATACTATTCTGTAGACCTACTGTAAAATGAAATCATCCCTGCTCTTTTTAACTCTTTCCAGGATCCCAGCCACGTACTATTGATCCTCAGCTCTGGTTCCAGCAAAATGGGGCATCAGCACATTTTGCTCGAGTAGCAAGAAGACTTTTGAGGTGTTACGTGTTCTCTGTTCTGTTATATGGGATGGAGGCATGGACGTTGAACAAAAATATTACTGATGGATTGGAGGCTTTTGAGGTATGGGCATACAGAAGAATGTTGAGGATAAACTGGGTGGATAGAATTACAAAGGACAAAGTGCTGAGAAGAATGAGAAAACAGAAAGAAGTCCTAAACACTATCAAAATTAGAAAACTTCAATACTTGGGTCACGTCATGAGGGGTGAACGCTACGGACTGCTACAGGTTATCATGCAGGGGAAGATTCAGGGGAGAACAAGCATAGGAAGAACACGCATTTCCTGGTTGAACAACCTAAGAATGTGGTTCAACTGCAGTTCTGTGGATTTGTTTAGAACAGCGGCATCAAAGGTTCGAATTGCTGTGATGGTTGCCAACCTTCTCAGAGGAGACGGCACATGAAGAAGAAGAAGCAAGAAATTATTTAAATATGGTTTTTTCCCAATCGCAGGATAGGTCGAAGAGGTCAAATTGGAGGGCCAGCGAGATCGCCCGATTTTAACCCCTTAGACTTTTTTATAGGGACATGGGTGTGGTATCGGACGCAAATAAGATGTTGGGTTTTATTATCAGAAATGCTCGTCAATTCAATAATGAAGAAGTTGTTTTACGCTTTTGTATAAACTCCACACTGGAATTTGCTCCATTATATGGAGACCGTTTTATGCTACACATATGCGAATTGTAGAATCAGTACAGAGGCGTTTTCTTAAATACTTAGCCTATAAAATTGACTATGTTTATCCTACACGGGGTTTTGAGCACACGCTTTTGCTTTTCCGATTTAGTGAACACGCTCTAGCTACTCGAAGAGACCTTCATACAGTGAGGTTCTTATATAAGATGCTACACAGCACTATTGATTGTCCACTTCTTTTGGAGCGTGTCAATTTCCAAGTACCACGGGTGGGATCTCGTTATACCGTGACCTATGCTGTTGGCAGTGCTAGAACTAACGTTTTTGGCGAAGTCCCGTTTACTATATGTGCTGTCACCATATTCATGCGTCGCCTTTATCTGTGCTCACAAATGCCGTCCATGACGGTGCTAACGATTAGTTCTTCTGTATTGTTGGACTCAGATTCTGATGAGTTTTTAACACTGTTGTTTGGCATTGCCAATATGTATTTCATCTCCTTTTTTGTTTTTTCTGCTCCTGAATGCTTTCACGAATGCCTTGCCTTCGCCTTATTTTGGATAAATGTCTTTGAAGCGTCAGCTTGAGTATTTGTGTACATTTTCGTTTAGTTTTGTAGCAAATTGAAACAAACATGACTTAGATAGCGAATCAAATACGTATACTACAAAATTGCTAAACATAAAAATCAAAACTGACGTGTTTCGCCTTTTCTTTTAAAAATATACCATTTTGAAAATAATCGCCCGTCCCGTTAGTTTACGGACATTAAATGTTTTGTGTACCACGGGCTTTACTTGATGTCTATGCCCTCGGGCAAATTACATGACGACAATTCTAATTATAGTTGTGAGCTGACACCTTGAAACGAGGTTTGGAGTAGTTTTTCTTAAGTTTTGTTTCCGATACTCAATTATACTCGTTTTTTTACAGATATCCAACAGCCAAGGTCTTATATCACATTTTGTCAATTTACAAATAGTGGTGCCTGAAGCCACAATACAAGGCAGCAGATCAGGTGAACATCATGTGGACGTTGGAAGTGTTATTGATTTGGTTTGCATCATAGAAAAGGTAAGGCAGCAGATCTAAGTTCCTAAAATGATAATAAAAGTAAATTTTTGATTATAGAGTGAATGTGAGTTTGATGATGAAGTAATAAAAACAATTATTTGCCTATATTTCATAATAATATTTCAACTTATAAGTTAAATAATAGAAAGGTGGTTATTGTACGGCAATAATAATATATATATAATAGTAAATAATAATAATTCCTGCTCTTTAAAGACGTCTGGCAACACTGCACGTATTCCTGTTATGGTTTAAATGGGATATGCTTGAAACGGTCATTTCAATAATTCCATCGTGTCCATCGAGTAGTTTGTGAACGACGGCTGTTTGAAGTAGACAATTTTGTTTTTTTAAAGCACTACATCGGTCGTTGATTCACTTTATGTTTTTGAAAGGGAAGTTGAGGTATGAAATCAAAACCGAGTTAGACGGCGTAGTTAGAGAAGCTTCACCTTCAATTATGCCTAATAAGTGTGTCCCAAAATTTGCCGCCATTTATGCAGTAAAGTGTTGGCAACCCTAAAAACAAAACAAATCGACAGCTGACTTGTTTAGGGTTAGTAAAAATGGAGCGTTACACGATAAAACAACGTGTCTTCATTATTGAACAATATTTCAAAAATAATGAAAGCTTGGCGGCCGCAGTTCGAAAATTTCGCGTTAATTTGGGGACACCCTTTATATGTTAAAAAATCATCCATGTTTGATGTTGCCCATCCAGGACGCCCAATTGTGGTTACCACGGAGGAAACCATCAACAGAGTCCATGACATATTGCTAAAAGACCGCAAATTGCAATTTTAGTACATTCTTGATTCGGCAAAGAATTGAAGAAAAAATGACCCCATCTGGCCCGCAAAAGGTGCTCCCTCCTCAGGGCAACGCTCCAGCTCATTCATCCCGAATCGCCACGGCCATACGATTTTTTGTTGTTCGCAAACAGAAAAACTTGGCCATCACTATCAACTTATCTCAGGACTTCAAAAAATTAGAGACCCGTTGGGCAAAGTGTATCTCCTTGAAGAGAGGACTATGTTGAACAATAAAACTAATAAAAAAACAATGCTTGCATTGATAGTCTCATCAATTATCATACCACCTTCGTATATCACGAATAATCCAGAAGACTTTCGATATTGATTTACAACACATTAAGCTTAGTCGACAAACTATATAGTTCGTTCTGGAATTTTCGCTTTATCTACAAAACCATACAAAAAAAAAACACATTTTTTACAGTCGAATCTGTTGTACATAAAAACACTATGTAATGTTCGTCGTCCAAGCAGACCTCGTTAAAAGCAAAAACTTAACTCTGGCAAGGCCCGAAAGCGTATTCTCAAGTAATCTGGCAAGAAAGCACTTAATCAAATCCTTGAGCTGATATTTGTTTTGGCGATCTGGTCAGCAAAATAGACGTCTGGAAAACTGTTAAATCAATTAATCATTCATGAAAGTTTGAAAATTAACCAGGATATTATTAGATTAAAATCTTAATTGCTAAGGCGCAACAATAAAATGAAGTAGTGAAGCATTATGTTCGGTAAATGGGCGACATGATGGCGTAGTTTAGTTTTTCAGGTTTCTCGAGGGTGATAGAAACAAGGAAAAGCATGGATAATGGTGTCGTATTTTATTAGAGTTATAGTTTTTTTTTCAGGAATTATGGGTTAACCAATAATAAAAGTGACATACTCAATTAAAAGCTTCGATAGGTTGATTGCCTGGTCTTGTTGCCACTTTTTCAGGCCAAAGCAAATAAGAATCATAATCATCAATAATAACATGATTTTAAAAAAATATGTAATGTTAAATTGTAATTTTTCGAAAATTCCTTATTTACAAAGATACAGGGTGTTAAAGATGGCTACCTGAAGATGATTTTTTTGGAATATTTTCGAAACGAGGGAAGATGAATTAATCAAATGTAGCATATTTATTCACCTAGTTAAATGTCGTAAACTGACATGAAATTCAATAAAAAAAGGATGACCATAGGCGGGTAAACGAGGGGGGACCCTTGCCTTAATTATAACCTAACTTTTTTTTCTTGTGTCTTTTATTCCATTTGTGTCAAAAATGTGATAAAATAAAGTTTTCTACATAAAAAAGGCATACTTGTTTTTTCTCGCGAAATTCGAGTTTGAAAATTTTAGGACAAAACTGGTCCTTAGTAAACAGCATTAATAAAATTTTGGAAAACTTTTCGTTAGCAAACTGTATTTCAATATTAATTTTATTAATGCTGTGTACTAAGGACCAGTTTTGTCCTAAAAGAACAAGTATGCGTTTTTTATGTAGAAAACTTTATTTTATCGCATTTTTGACACAAATGGAATAAAAGACACAAGAAAAAAAAGTCAGGTTATAATTAAGGCAAGGGTCCCCCCGTTTACCCGCCTATGGTAATCCTTTTTTTATTCAATTATGTCAGTTTACGACATTTAACTAGGTGAATAAATATGCTACATTTGATTAATTCATCTTTACTCGTTTCGAAAATATTTCAAAAAAATCGTTCTCAGGTAGCCATCTTTAACACCCTGTATCTTTGTAAATAAGGACTTTTCGAAAAATTACAATTTAACATTACATGATTTTTAAATTCATGTTATTATTGATGATTATGATTCTTATTTGCTTTGGCCTGAAAAAGTGGCAACAAGACCAGGCAACCAACCTATCGAAGCTTTTAATTGAGTATGTCACTTTTATTGTTGGTTAAAAAAATAATATAATCAAACATATATGACCTGCGTAATGAAACGTAATTTTAATTATTGTTATTATAATTATATTATCTTCACTACTTTCTATAAACTAACGTAACAAACTAACTACTTTATTAAAAAAAAAAGTATTGCCAGAGCTGGGATTCGAACTCAAAATCTTCCATATGCGCAGCACACGCTCTATCAATGACGCCACAAAACCATATGCTAAATTTCTACATATATTCTTATAAAAGTAGGTATAGGTTCCAACTACCTAACTGGTGAAATTTAAGCGCAATTTTCTCGAGAATTATGGGGCCAAATATCGCTGTAAAATGCTTTAAAATGATGTATTACTCAACCCCTACTGCCATTTGAAAATTTAGCGGCTGTGTCTACCCCTATCACAGGGCTTAAGCCATTTCAACCAAAAACTCATGGGTTCATCCTAGGTCTCCCCTAAACTCATATTTTTACCAAAATTTAGCTCAATCGGATAAAGCGTTTGGGTGCGAACGTGGAAGAATACACACAGACACACACACACACAGATAGCCGGACTTCCATCTGGAAACGGTCTTAATCGTCTCAGGGAACTTCAAAATGGTTATATCCGTCTTTATCTTAATTTTTTTTCAGCGCTTTCACAATACTTTCCCTGTGCGGGAAAGTAAAAATGCAAAGTAGTCGGAAATGAACACGTGCACAAGGACGACTGTTGCAAAACTTTTTGTTTTCATTAATTATAAAGCTTCTATATGCATATTGTCATGTTTTATATAATAAAAACCGACAATTGTAAGGTAAAGTTCGACCAAACTCTATTATTTGCTTTATTATTGTTGTTACTAAACTCATCATATTCCGCCACACCAAAACTATGCAGTTCGTAACTCTATTGTTTTAATTCCACAAGTTCCACTAACAACAATGTCTATATACCTAAATAAATTTAATTTAATTTGTGTTTTGCAGCTCTAGAAGGATAAAATGAATAAGAGTGGTCTTTCCTAAGTGCATAACTTCTTACTTCTAGCTTCCTAAGTGTAATACTATTAGAATTACCAATTACCATTCGGTTAGATATTCGCTGAATCACACTTAATTAGTTATTTATTGGACTGTGTGGGTTAACTAAACTTTTAATAGCAAAAGTTTTGACTTTATCAAATAGTTTGGCATTACTTCTGTTTTCAAATAGTCTGGAAGAAAGGATAAATAATTAATTCTATATTACAATTTAATGAGTAATAGTTTAGCAGTATCAATTACTGAAGTGTTTTCCAATTATTCTTAAATAGCTTCATTATTAAGCATCTAAAAGTTATTTTAGAATTGTTATAATAATAAGCGTATATTTCCAACAGATTCACAAAAAATCCTATTACAGGGAAGCTCTACAATTCAATAAATACTTACACATACAACGTATTATCATTAATTACAAAGAACAACAATACAAGTGAAAATGCAAACATTTGTTGTCGAAAATCTGCAAAAAAAGGACCGCTATCTATGTGCTATCTCACCACGCGACAACTTGTGTTTATGTTTCACTTGCATTTAGTTTAAAAACATATTAGATACTGTCATTTCGTAATATAAAATTTACGGTTATACAAATAGTTGTTATAAACGTAAAATTATCTAGTATTCATCTTTATTTTTACTTATTACTCACCTAACAGGATCTTTGGGGAAGCGAAAAAAATGTTTAGAGCTTATTGGGACAACATTTTCCAGTACACACATTTCCCCCCTGATTGTTCATTGTATTAATCACAAGACACCTTAATAAAAATAAAATCATTTTAATTCTCACGAACACAGAATTAGATTACAAACACAATATTTATTTATCACGCCGACAATGAACTATATATTGAACACTAGAGTGAACGGTATCTATCTACGTCTATGCGATTATTGTGACGCTTTAACCCATAATGGCGGCATGCGCGACGAGATGCGCAGGACGCCTCGCAAGCGGAGAGTCAGAATACTGTATTATTTATTATACTGTGCTACAACATTCAAAGTTATGACTATTACAAATCATTACAACTTGTAAACTAAACGTTGTATAAACGATACCATTTGACATAATGTATTTTAACTAGTTGTGCTTGTGACTATAACTATACACTGATCACATTGTTATGCTTATTCGTTGGCTAAACCAGCCTTTAGGTATATACGCGGGAGAAATGCATTCGATGCCCTTTTATAACGTAAAAAGACATGGGAACGGATAGCCCCGGTAGAATCGTTAAATTTATATATTTTAAATTAAGTTTGGATAAACTATACCTATAAATGTTTGGTTAATAATTTAAAAAGATCTAATTAAACTTTAATTTCATTTGCGTAAAAAATAAAAATACATTGTAATGTTTATGACTTTAATATTTCAAAAGGTTAAACTGTGATACATCTCGCAGAATGTCATCTGTAAAAAATGATAAATTCCAAGCAAAATACATCATCATTTTTTTTTCTGGTTATAAACGTGTACGTGTTTTTTTAGTTTGCTCTTCACATTTTCACTCTAATCTCATATGTCATATGTCTAACCATAACATCAGCTTTAGAATGCTCAAAATCCTGTTGTATGTCATACATCACCGTCTATAGCTGCATTAGCCCAAAATTAGACTCCATTACACTCACCAAAATTCCTCGTGTCACGTCGCTTCGGTCGAATTTTGCTTATCTTTTTACGATTTCTCTATAAAATATTTGCTGAGTGAATTTATGAACGACATGTTTAATGGAGCATTTAGCTGGAACACGATACATATACATACGTAGATACAAAATAGAGAGAATATTCAATTTTTCTTGTGTTAGATTTTCTCGGTGAAAATTTCAAACATTTTGCATAAATATGGTTATTGAGTGTGATTTTAAAGGCAGCACTATATTTATATAAATATGTAAATATCTTTATATTCGTTGGTATTAACATACGTTTACATAGAAGACTAAAATTATAGTAAGGTAATATTTGCGTGCACATATCCAAGATATCTTAGATTATACTAAACCGGACTAAACAGGACCAACTATTCCCATATTGTACCCAATCTGATACATTTAATTTGACGCGTATGCTCGAAATGTCAACTTTCTGTCACTAATAGAGATGCAAGAAATATTACGATATATTCTTTCTTTCATTAATAGAGATGCAAAAAATGTGTGGATATATTATTTCTTTCATTATTAGAGATGCAAGAAATGTATCGATATATTCCATTCGATCTCAATTTCTTTTTAAGGTTGAACTATTGTCTCGAGGACTGCAACTGAGTCTATTGGCCGCTTGTTTTACAACAAAACATAGTAATCATACACCTAACTTAAGAAAAATAAAGAAAATGATAAAAAAATAATAAAAATAAACCACAAGATAAATATTGTTGTCAATGACACAAATAATGTAGCGGAAATTAGAAACATTACCGGAACGCTGAAGGATATTATAAAATGGTTTGAAAAATACAAAAGCAGCATTCGATTATTGTCAAAGCACTAGACAGGCTATACACAGAAAGAAACTACGCCACACGAAAATATGCCTACCAGTTGCATTCATTAATTGTTGTTCTAACTATAATAGTAAAATACTCGGCTTTACTGGAGCCGGTAGTTAATGCTCTGCAAGCAAAAAGTATGGATTTGATAAAGTTGCAAAAACATTCATTAATGTTCTGAATAATCATTAATGTACTGAAGAAAAACTGTGATGACGTCGACCTATTTACTGCTGAAATATTAAAAAATCTAGCAAAGGAATTGGGAATTTATATTTCTGGCCATCGACTTGCCAACAGGGAAATAACTGCGATAGTGAATACTGGAAACGTTCGTTAATTATCCCATATTCAGACTTAAAATTATCGTTAAATATTTGATTTTCCCAAGAACATACACCAGCTTTTGCCCTTACAAAATTACATCCTGCGTACATGCTTATCATGGATACCAGTCAACTGCAAGAAAACATCCGTTATTTTACAGAGTGTTATCAATTGGAAGATATGACCGCGGAAATCGAACTATGGTATAACTTGTGGAAAAACAAAAAGATAACAATTTAATAGTAATTTAGGTAACAAGTCCGGAAAAAAGGTTTTTTTTTGACGAATAGACACAATTCTAGGACGAGCCGTATGCAAGTCCTGGAAGTCTGTGAGTCCAAAAAAAACTATTTTCGGGCGTGTTGCGTACTATATTTTTTCGGCAACCGAAGGGATTCAATTTGTTTGAAATGCTTGGTATATTGAAATTCCTTTTGTTGAAGTCTGAACAAGAAGGCAAAGTTTCCGTTTCACATTGATTGTTTTCATCTGATGATTTTTGAATGGTCTTGGCAATTTTAATTTTGTTTGTAAGTGAATTATCTATATATCCTTCAGCCACATAGGTAGACTTCCAGCCACCGTGTCTCTTCAAATTTGTGATGCTTCCACCATTATCAGCAAATAACGTCGCCGAAGTTCGACGAATGCTATGGCCTGTGTAATTCTTAGGATTGGGTAAACATTCTGCGATTTTTATTCAGAAACTCCCAAAACTGTGGATACCAACAGGCTGAATCCTATTCCATCCATATATTCCATCCATATTTTATTGCGAATTGCGATCATAAAACATGCAAACTTTTGACAACTAATTTCATATGAACTGTCAGCCGTTATTTCGTTGCTATGATAATGATCAACTGCATTTATCAAAACCATACCTACCAAGATTTTCATATTTACAATGACAACAACGACACGATTCTTCCCGTCCTAGTCCGTACTTCCCGAACTAGGCCGGGAAATCCTACTTTCTCAAAAAAAAAGCATCCGGGAAGTGGGTACATCCCGGACGGTTGCCGAAAAATGATATTGAAATCATTGACTTTCTCAGCGAAACCAACGTTTTTTACCCCATCATAAGACAGGTACTTTTGATTTTGATCACAATTCCATGTACTACGGCCACTGTAGTACGATCTTTTAGTACGATTCGACGAGTAAAGCCCTGGTTGAGAAGTACTTATGGAAAAAGAAAGGTTGTAGGGGTTATGTTTGATGAGTGTGTATCGAGATTCAATTAAAGGAAAACGGGAGCAATTCGAAAAAAAAATGTTTGAGACGATTTTGCTACAAATCCAAAAAGAATGTTATTAAAATAAAAATGTTGCTACTTAGATATGTGGTTATTAATAAATAATAAAACGAAAAGCAAAATTGTTGTACTTTTTTATTGGTAGTCGTCAAATACTTCTAGAATTTCCACGATATTTTTCTACTTTTCTAGAATCTTGAGAAAGTACAGCGTGTCCCAAACTCGGCGCCCCAGGCCTATTGTATGAAAACCAGATAAGATAATAAAAATATTTTTTAAAAGGCTAAATTGAGTTGCGCTAAGGTCCATTTTGGGAAAGCAAAATATTTTTTTCCAATTTCGCAAAATGAAGAAAATGACGTCATCAATGTTATTTTTCCAGGAACATACCTGTATTTTGCTACAATCGAAAAGTTCTATTTTTTTCCAAAAACTTTTTGAAAAAACATTTATCTAATTTGCATCTGACCTTTCTTGTTGTATAGCCTTCCTTAGCACATCTCGTGAAATCTTCGCACACGCATCGCGAATTTTCTGTTTTAAATGTTCTACGTTTCTAGTAGGGGTCCTATAAACTTGATTTTTGAATGTTCCCCACAGAAAAAATCCAAGGGGGCCATATCCGGGGATTTAGGCGCCCATTCTGTAGGTCCATTTATTACAATCCATTTAGTACCATAGGTATTATTTAAACACTCTTGGACTACCCTTGATTTATGAGGTGGAGCCCCGTCATGTTGAAACCACATGCTTAAGCGCAGCTGCAGGGGTAAATTTTCAAGCAGCAGAGGAAGTCGCAAAAATCGCAAGTAGTTAATGCCGTCCAATATATTTTCAAAAAAATACGGTCTAATTAAATGGTTTCCAATTGTTCCACACCACACATTTATGCCAAAGTGGCCTTGATTCTCGACTTCATTAAAGTAATGTGGATTTTCGTTAGCCCAATAGTGCTCATTTTTTCGATTCGGCTTACCATTACTGACGAAGCGACTTTCATCGGTCCACAAGATATGTTCAAACAGTCGACAATCTGGTGTTTCCAAATTAAGCATCATTTGTGCTATGAAATTCAGCCTTTTTTCGGTATGTCTCTCAAATAAATATTCTAGATTGTGCAATTTGTAATCATGAAATTTATTTGATTTTAAAACTCTTTGCACAGAGCTTCTTCCTAAATTCAGACCGAGAGACGCCTCTTATCGAGTTTCTAGGATTTTCCTGAAAATACTGTAAAATTCTAGCCACATTGTTATCATTGCAAACTCTTTTCTGAATTTCGGTTCCTTTTCTCGACGAAAATGCGATATCATTTTCTCGCAAAATTATTTCTAGTCGCGCGAACATTTTTACATCTGGAGTATGCCTTTCAGGAGATCTTTCACTATGTAAACGGGCAGCTCTTCTACCGTTTTTCTGTGCTTCACCATATATTAAAATCATATCAACTTTTTCGTCTGTCGAAAACATTTTTGTTATAAACACGTTGTAAATAAGTACCTGTTATTACTTTCTGTATCGTATATATTGTTTTGACAATTAATTTTGTATTATTTTGACAAGAATTGTCACTAGTATGTGATAGAATAATTGTTTTTCATGTAGCATTTGATTTGACATGGCTATGTTCAATTATATTTTAATACTATTTTTTTGTCAGTTTTGGCACTCCAGCTTTTTAGCGGATGAAGATAGAAACAAATTTATTAGTAAAAAAGTATTTAGGAAAATTAGGGCTTTCGGAATATGGCAAAATATAGGTATGTTCGTTGAAAAATAATACTGATGACGTCGTATTCTCCATTTTACAAAATCGGAAAAAAATATTTTTTTTGCGTAAAATATACCTGAATGCAACACAATTTATACCACTTCAACAGATTTTTAATATCTTATCTCGTTTTCATACAATAGGCCTGGGGCGCCGAGTTTGGGACACCCGGTACTTTTTTATTGGTAGTCGTCAGATTCTTCTAGAATTTGCTATTTCCACGATATTTTTCTACTTTTCTAGAATCTTGAGAAAGTACATAAAAAGCTTGGCCAATTTAACTTCAGTTTTAATTGATTACATCCATTATTGAGATTGAAGTGGAAAAAACATAAGAAACATAAATTTAATTTAATTGCATATTATAGATAATATTTGTCACACGTATACATTTCTCAAATGTATTTTGTTTAGAGTCCCACACCGCCGCAATATGTGTTTTGGTACCACAACGATCGTATGATTAATTATGATACTGCCAGAGGAGGAATTTCTGTTGAAACAGTTCCAGGACCACGGACTCAGAGCCGCTTGACGATCACTAATACCAATGACGCTGACTCAGGGAATTATACATGTTCTGCATCGAACACTGAGTCTGCATCCATTAATGTGTTCGTCTCTGAAGGTGAGTACTAGTTTTATTCATATTTTATCAAATATCGACTTTAGGAACATCCACCCTGAAGTTTTGATATTAATTAATAGCAGTTAATCGAATGACCTGTCAGGGCTGTCAACCGGTTATTTTAAAATTCTCTTACAGCAGCATAGTGCGGAGGCGTTCCATTTTGATGGAAATTAAGCCGATCAACATTGTTATTTTGGTCATATTTTTCTATTATATCTTTTATCATCTTCAAACATGTCTAGGTAATAATATCCAGTTCATTTCCGGGAATATAAAGTGGTTGCTAATATGCCACAACAAACGTTTGGTTAATGAGAATTTTACGGAGAATACAGTGGCGCACTTTGGAAAATTTTATATAGTTAATTTTGGACGTTATCGCTATCAAGAGAGCTATCAAATTTGTTTTTTTTATGGAACACCCTGTATATTATGTCATGAATCGTTTCCATTTTTAGGATTAACCAAACATTATTTACAACCAGTTTGTCAATGAACATGTAATATCAAATTATTTGGATAATTTACCCGAAGAAGAATATTTTTCCAACAAGATGGCGCACCACCCCATAACAATAGACATTTTAGAGAAATATTATTTAAAATTTTTTGTGGTACCTAACTGTGGATAAGCGGCAGCATTTAGCATATGAGTTCGAAAAGAGAAAAAAATTGGAAATAAGCGAGGAAATAATATACAGGCTGTCTCATTTAAAAAAACAAGATTGATATTGATAACTTGCAAAATCAAATATATAAAAATTTCCTGAGTGCACGAGTCTATTCTTCGTAAAATTTCGTCTAACTTTTATTAAAACTATTTTTAGGTAACTTTAATAACAGTGAAAAAAAAGAAAATGCCCAAAAATGATAATACAAGAAACTAATCAAGTGGAATTGTCATAACAAACTCTCCAATATCGGGAGAAATAATAACCTGACTCTGGTCGGTATCCCTGGCCATTCTGGTTTAAGTACCGTACAACTCAACAATGTGGGTTAAATTATAGAAAAGTTGTACAATTTAAACACCTTATTAATGGTGTTTTCAAAATTAAACTAACTTTAGCCGTTTTCAAGACTTTTTGAAAAAACGATTTTTGCAATTTTATAGTTTTTATTTATTTCTGACATTATTTTTACAGATATAAAAAATGGAAAGCACTTCCTCATTGCTACTTTCTAAAGAGAATAAGATAGCGTATAAAAATTTTCATAACAATGTTTCATTTTTGAAAAACCATGATCAACTTCCTTTTTTTTTAAAACGGCATTTAAAGCCATTTTCAATTCAAAAATAGGTGGTATCTCACACATTATGGTTTAATCAAGTTCTTGCTGTTATTTAAAATTATTTACGAAAAATCGCCATAGTTTGGCACTTATTTTGCGTAAAACATTCATCTCAAAAAGGCGTTTTTTTAATAACTTCAAAAAGCACAACACAAATTTCAACTAAATTTAAAAAACCGCGTACAGCATAAAATGTGGTACTGTACTGAGACAGAAATAAATTGTCAAATAATAATAAATAATTGTGAGTAACGACGAAAGAATGTTTTTACAAACAGTTAAAAACACTAAAAACTTGATTAAACCATGACGTGTGATATATCACCTATTTTTGAATTGAAAATGGTTTTAAATTTAACAATAAAAAATCCAGGGCCGCATTTAAAAAAATGAAGTTGATGATGGTTTTTCAAAAGCGAAACGTTGTAGTAAAAATTTGTAAACGCTATCTTATTCTCCTCAGAAAGTAACAAAGAGAAAGTGCTTCTCATTTTTTATATCTGTAAAAATAATGTCAGAAATAAATAAAAACTAAAATCGCAAAAACACAAAACGGCTGAAGTTTAATTTTGAAAACACCATTTAAAAGGTATTTAAATTGTACAACTTTTCCCTAATTTAACCGACATTGTAACTCCTACCGTTTCCAAGATTCCAATGCTATCCCATTCTTATCTTATATCTTATTTTAAATGGAACACCCTGTACTTTTTCCCGATATAATGTAGCTGAGTTAGTTGCCTTTCAAACTCTATTAAGGTCATATACCTAAATATTGAAGTTTTTTGAAGTTGTTCAGGTATTTTCAAAATTCATGTCTTTGTGTCCTCATAAGGAAACTGTTCATCCAAAATATAATGTTCTATTGCTTTCTTGTATTGGGTAATTAGTAAAACCATTCATTTATTAATTATTAATATTAATATATTATTAAAATTTACCACATTTTAACTGTTCCAAATTCATTTTTTACTGGATTTTTCATATATTCAGCAGTGGTAGAAGGTGTAGAATACATAATATTTTTTATGTATCCCCATAAAAGGATATCTATAGTGGAGTCAGATCTGGAGATCTAACTGGCTAGTTAAGTGGCCCACCTCTTCTTATTACGTCTTGGTAACATACATAATGTTCCTTCATGCATTAGAAATTGAAAATTGTATAGTATGGCCATAAAATTCCGTGTTGTGGTGACTCACCCTGTAGAATAATGAGATAAAGTCTTCTTTATATCCTCAAAATGAATTTTTATAAACAATTAAAACATAAGTGCATAATTAGCCATCTCTGATACCTTTGCAATTGGGGACCGATCAAACAGCATTAAGTGATATAAATAAAATGTACCTGTTCCTCTTAATTCTTAACTGAATTTTTGAATTATATAATTGGCGTCAAATACATTACATATTTAATTTCTTAACAACAAGTTACTAGATATGTCGAAGATAAAGAATTGCATAAACCTTTGTACTTAAACTATTCATTTCAACCAACATTAACATAACCAAATGTGTCAGTTGCATTACAGTCATTAGGTAGCAATTATTATCTATTAGATAAAAGGCCCTTGGTAATTAGGTCAAGATCCACAGAGATTACCCGTCGAATAAATTGAGAATTAATTTGATTTTTTTTTTCTCAAAGCAGTTTGCAGAATTAAATGTTGATCAAATGTTAGAGATCTCTTGTTAAATTGGAAATAATGCGAAGGAGAATAATTAACAAAGTTGAAGAACTATGTTAACTAAACTGACTATACTCAGCGACTTGGGTAATTACTGCAATATAAACACAATTTGAATTATATTTAAGTAAAATGTATGTGATGATATTTGAGTTTCATAAGGATGTAGACGGTATATCTATTGATTTTCCTTTCGAATAAATTCCAAGTTTCAAGTTTGTGCTTGTTAAACTGGTTTAAATTAAAAAAGTAAGTAGGTATCTGCAATAATAAAACCTTTGTTATAGACCGGCAGTCGCAACCAGGGTTGAGATTATTAAAATCAATTGATTAAAATCACTATTAAAATCAGATTTTTAGCTCTCCATATCATATAATATGTAATATATGTATATATACAGGGTTATTCACGGTTTATGGCGCGGAATATTGTGGCGAAACTAAGTGACTTTCAATAAGTTTCATTTATTGGACGTGTAGGCATCTACTATATCTACTTTTTAAAATGGGTTTCATATTATACAGGGTGTCCCAAATAACCTAAAAATATCAAAGTTGTGTTTTTTTAAATGGAATGCCCTGTATATTATTGCAGTTTTAGATCCTCTTATCAAATTAAGTGTCCGTTTCATTAAGGTTTATAATACCTAAACCTTAAGATTGTTTAAATAAATTGAATTTTCTCAAAATCTAGCCTAATTTTCATCTGTCAAATACTTAGGAAGTATTTAAGTCATGTTGACGAAATTAACTCTAAAGTGTAATAATAGATCATATTTGGTATTCCAATGGCAATAAACTTGCAATCTTATACAGGGTGTCCAAAAATGAAAACTACTCAAGTAAGAACTTTAAGTTGCTATAACTTCATTAATTTAAATGGAACGTCATATTTCTGAATTACCTAGCAATGTACTTACTAATTACCTGTCGAATGGTATTGGGGTGTACTAGAGCTAAGTCTGCGCGTTTTGGCAGAAAAAGCCGAATAATTGTTTTGTACACCATTTGGTGTTTTTTTAAATAAATGTTTTAATGTTTCTAGTAGCCTATGGAATCAGAAATGTCAAATGATTTACAATTATAAAAGTCATTATGAAGTATTCTTAATTATGCATAAACAGCATTGATGATAATAAAAAGCACAGATGAATTTCTACCAAAATATGCATAACATGTGTTTGAAATGTTGACCGTCCATTTTGAGACACTTCGATATTCTTTTTTGAAAACTGCTGGTCTTGGATGATTTCGTATGGGAAACCTTTGAGCCTAAACTCGATCTTATTTAATAATAATAATAATGGAATGAATAATGTCAAATAAATTATTTTATTTATCAAAAAATTATTTATTATTATTAAATAACATAATTTATTTGACATTATTCATTCCATTATTATTATTATCGAATGGTGTTAGGGTGTACTATAGCTAAGTCTGCGCGTTTTGGCAGAAAACGCCAAATAATTGTATTGTACACCATTTGGTGTTTTTTAAATAAACGTTTTAATGCATCTAGCAGCCTATGAATAATGTCAAATAAATTATTTATTATTATTATTATTAAATAATAATAAATAATTTGAAATGGACTTGTTTAACAAAACAAGACTTAAATTCCGAGAGTTTGTCTGTCAACCACTATACTTTCACCAGACGGCCGTTTCGTCGATCCACGACTCATCAGTGGTGATCGGTCAGTAGTTGACAGCCAAACTCTCGTAAATAATGTGGTATATACCCCACACGGTACAGAGATGTAAAAGGATGTGTTTGGCGACATCTAGTTTTCGTTGGTAGTACGCCGAGTGAACAACAGTTCCTATATCGGCTGCCTATGAGGTCACTGACCCCATAAAGCAACTACCAACACATAGACGCGCCGGTCCCGCTTAAGGGAGTATCGGCGTGTCTATGTGTTGGTAGTTGCTTTATGAGGTCAGTGACCTCCCAGGCATTACTTCTACACTTAAATATAAAGAGCTGTTCGTGCCTCGAGGGCAACAGTTTATTTTTATAGAAATCATGATTAATTTAAAAATGTGTTTTCAAATTTTACAACTTAAAATGTATTTGTTCATAAAAAAATAAAACCTAGACGCATTTTATATAGTGTTATTACAAAAATAAAACTTAAAAAATTCTTTTTAATACGAAAAAAAAATCAAAAAACCTAATAAAAAAAATATTTAAATAAAAATAAATAAAAGTGTTATAATGCTTAAATAGAAGTACTAGTTTAGCTGCTTTGTCACTGCCAAGTCTGTTTCTTATATCTGAATGTACGAATCCATAGGTAGCAAACATCCTTTCGGTATCAGCAGAGGATGCACGGACACCCAAAATAGAAATCACTATAGGGAGCACTTGCTTAATTTCTGAAACATCTTCTTGAGATTTCCACCACTGTACTGCTGTTACGTGTTTGATTATTTCCTCTGAAAACAGAGTTTTGTGAAAAGCCTCCAACTTTATTAGTAATGGTAATGATCCTGTGTCTGCATATTTGTAAACAATGTCTAGAGCATCTCTCTTTTCTTCAGCTAGTAATGGATATTCTTCTTTGTTTGTTGTAGGATGCAACATATCTTCCTATATGCCAAAAAGTGAAAGGGGGTTAGAGCTTGAACATATCTCTTCTTAAATGATTGATTCGACGCAAGCTTATTTCTTCTTCAAAATTGTCAAAAATAGCCAGTAACTTTTCCCAAATGTAAACAGCTTGAGATAAAAATGCACCTTTTTCTTGTATTTGCATTCAGTGCTATAGAAATTGGTTTTAGCAACTGTCATGGCCACCGGAAGGGGGAGGGGGCAAGACGGGGCGCTTGCCCCCCCCCTGGAACTCGTAAATACAGGAAAATATCACATACATAAGTTTAGTGGTAAATAATTTAAACCGTTTCCAAGATATGCAGATTCTATCAACAAAGTTATTAAATTTTTTGCGTGACAGTCCATATAGAAGAAAATATGTCCCTAAAATCCCATTATTTTGTGACACGATGGTCCTCAAAGTACAAATTCATCAGAATATTTTCCGAAAATTACGAAGAAATAAGAGGGGCTTTGGGACATTTGGCTTATTCAATAGAATTCAGCACAGAGACATGATCAAAAGCTAATCAATTATTAGCTGCAGTTTCGACTTGTAAATTCATACTCTGTCTCTACATCATTTCACATTATAGTGCTAAATTGGAACCGGTGTGCAACATACTACAAGGAGAAATGATAAATCTTCTTTCGGCAAAAAACCATATTAAAACACTTTTGTGTGCACTAATCACAGATCTGACGCTGAAAAATATTTGAAGGAAATTTTCCAAAAATTTGAAAAAGTTGGTGATAAATTTGACATACCACTAAGAATTCCTAGACTGGGATTAAATCAAATTTATAGAGCTAACTACGAAACGAAGTCTTGCGAGGAATATTACCGTGTTTCTTTGTTTATTCCATATCTAGATTCAATTATCCGCTCAATTGAGATAAGATTTTCGGATGAAACAGAAATTGCATTTTCTTTGTGCCTGTTTCATCCAGAGTTAACTGTAACAGAAGAGTATAGGAAATTAATAGAAAAAATTTCTAACATAGCCAAAGTATACGATTTAGAAAATTTAGAGACTGAGAGTGAAACGTGGGATGAAATGTGGATAAAGAAAAATAAAAATGAAAATATTCAGTTAGAGTTCGCCGATTTATTGGAAAAACATTGTGAGTTTTTCCCTAGTAACAAAAAAAGCAATTGCTATTTTTTTGGCTTTATCTCCAACAACGGCCACAATTATTGAAACATCGTTTAGTACCTTAAGACGGGTGAAAACTTGGTTAAGGTCTACCATGAGTGAAGAAAGACTATCTGGATTATATCTCCTCAGCGTACACAGAGAACATGTAAATAAGAACAAAGACGTGTTTATTAAAAAAGTGATGATAGATCGATTTTCGCAAAAACGAAGGAATATTCTACTGCTATTTTCTGATTAGACTTATGTTCAATTTAGGTTATAACCGATCAGGATTAGTTTATCTTAAGTTTTTTTTAATTACATAATATTTTAAGTACTTAATATATAAATTAAACTTCAAAAGAAGTTGGATTGACTGTATAAGTATAGGTATTTTGCCACATATTATATACATAATACTTTTGTTTTGCTTACTTAGTATTTTTTGCCTTGCCCTCCCCTAATTTAATTACTTCCGGCGCCCATGGCAACTGTATAAAATCTTCAGCCATTCTTTTAATATCAGTTTTATTAAAGTTAAGATAATGCGACTGTGTTTGCCTGTGATGATATATAAACAAGCATTTGTTTTCATTTTCATGTTATGTATGTTTATTTTATCTGTTTATGCATTCTTTATATTGTAATTTCTCTACCTGAAGAGGACTTATGTAAGGTTCGAAACCGGTCGGCAACTTTGAGATATGGATTGTATGTTTATTATTAGCAAGATAATATTAGCTTACAACATATGGATTCAATACTCTGAATAAATTTGGGACAAGGAGGATTATAAACTGGAAAACACCATGCATACCGTTCATAGTTACTAGCAAATTATACAAGAATTATTTCACTACAGGTATAAGGGTATTTCAAATAGTGAATACTAGATAAATTAACTTAGATTAGATATAAGATAATTCAATTAAGCTTCATTGAGATATCTCACATCATTTTGACCAATTATTGTGATAATGGCGATATACAGAATATAATCATGATTCGAGAACTGAACTGCGTTCCAGAAATGAAATAAAAAGTATCATTACTCCATATTCGGTGGAATGGAAACACTATAATTAATGAGAGATTTAAGACAAATAACACGCGCAAGAGTAAATTAAACGAAAATCACTTTTAACATTTTTGGTATGAACATTTTATACCAGAACTCTATTTTTAATTAATAAGGATAAAGGATAAAGCCGTTATGTAATGTGAGGTAAAAAACAAAAATCTAAAACAAATTCATCTTCTTTCTGCACTAGTTTTATTTTCCTTTATCAAACTATCTGCTAAGATACCTAGCTATAATACCTTCTTTGATAGGCCTCCGGCAACAAACAAGATGTATTGCGATACCTACATGTTGCTGTTAGTTTCAAACATGGTTTAAACTTTTCCTAAGTTTTAATTTTTATCTTAAAATTAATTTAATCCTGATAGTATTATGTATATACAGGGTTATTCACGCCATACGACTCGGAATACTGTGGCAAACTATTTAATTTCCTAAAAGTTTTATTCATGGGTTCGATCAAAATGATTTATGGCTACATTTTAAAAATATTGTGAGTCTATGTCCCAAATATAAAAAATGAACCATAGTTGTGTTTGTTTAAATGGAATGACCTGTATACGAATATATTTATAGTGCAAAATAAACCTAACTTTCATTAAAGTACATCTCACCTAAACCTGACAGTTTTTTAAATATTTTAATTTTTATAAAAATATAGACATAATTTGAATAAAAAAATTCACACCTATTCGTTTGTTCTTTTTAAGCCAGTCTGGGCTGATAAATATACCCACTCATCACTTGTTACGCCAAATATAAAAAAAACCAATACTCAATACAGGGTGTCCAATAACATAAGTTATATGAACGTAAAGTTTAATTATAAATAACTTGTTTATTTCAAATAGAACACCCGGTATGTGAGGTAAAAATTAGATGCACAAAGTAATTATCTGTCAAATACTATGACACTTTCCAATGGATAACTCTTGACGTTTTCGTGGAAAATGCACATATTCATAATATTAGGCGAATTTTTAATTGAACCTGTTAATTTCATGTAAACCACCCTGTATTTGATGATGATGATCTATTAATCACAATAAGGTTTTCCTATAGATATGTATATTTTTAATTTTGCATGGATGAAACACATATTGGTAGTAATAGGAAGAATTTTTCATAATTATAATATTTGTCAACTCAGCCATGAGAATTTGACAAACCATATATTTAAACAATAACCTAATTTATACATACATTTCTAACTTAAATTAAATAACAAGATATACATAAATACTGATAAATTTTATAATAAATCCTTCAACAACTTTAACCTGGTGTAACGCTTCTAAACGCTTCGTTTATTTGCTCCTTCATCTCCTCTATTAAAAAAGTTTTCATTTTCGATGATTTTGTTCCTGCCCATGTACAAAATTCAATACGATTTAAAATCATTATTGAAAAGTTCCTGATGCAGTTGCACTGTGTTTGGGTGGTATCTTTCGTTAAACTGCCTTAACAGTCTCTCGAAAACCGCTTTTTTGGGATGAATTTGCGCCGGGAACCTTTGAGCGTAAACTCGCGGTGCCAGTAAAGCGTTTTTGGACAATTCTCCCAGAATAAAAATCATGTCTATACTTTCTCCTTTGGAATAGGTTGGCAGTTTTGATTAATTGAGTTAAATCAAATGTCACACAGATAAATACGTCTATACAATGTCACTTTATGGAAATTTGTTTTTTAAAAATTGAGCATAATAAAAAATAAAATATATAGGTATTTAAAATTTAAATTTGTGTTTCATTTCAACATTTGTTTGTTTGTGTTTTTCTTTTCTCTTCATCTTTAATTTTACGTTTTTGAAAAACTGGTAAGATTCCACCAGTGTGGGTTTAATGTCTACAAATTCGACAAGAAGACCTTGTCGAATTTGTAGACATTAAACCCACACTGGTGGAATCTTACCAGTTTTTCAAAAACGTAAAATTAAAGATGAAGAGAAAAGAAAAACACAAACAAACAAATGTTGAAATGAAACACAAAAACGTAAAATTAAAGATGAAGAGAAAAGAAAAACACAAACAAACAAATGTTGAAATGAAACACAAATTTAAATTTTAAATACCTATATATTTTATTTTTTATTATGCTCAATTTCTAAAAAACAAATTTCCATAAAGTGACATTGTATAGACGTTTGAATTGAAGTTCAATGTAAAAGTACCCTATTCTAAGTTCATATGAAGTTTAACCCCCTCATCTAACCGAATTATATAAGGTTCCTTAGCCACTGATGATGGACGTTGTAGTCCGAAACATGTCTGGCGAATCATAAACAGTTTCAACGTATATATAAAGATTTTTTGTGGAGTAGACGTCTTTTATTCAAACAACAACATTCACTCCTCGATCGATGGATTACTTCAGAAAAAAAAAAAAAAAAATAATTGTTTTATGAAACTCTTAGCTAAGAATTTTCAACAGACTATTTGACAGTAAATATCAAATTAAAAAAATGTATTCTGTCTTCTCAAATGGGTGATTTGATAAATATTATAATTTTGAAAATTCTTCCTATTATTCCCAATATGTGTGCATATTCCATGCAAAATTAAAGATATACATATCTATAGGAAAACATTACTTTAACTTTAATTTTTGCATCATCAAATACAGGGTGGTCTACATGAAGCTAAGAGATTCAATTAAAAATTGGCCTAATATTATGAATATGTGCATTTTCCACGAAAACGTCAAGAGTTATCCATAGGAAAGTATGATAATATTTGACAGATAATTACTTTGTGCATCTAATTTTGAGCTCATATACCGGGTAGTCCATTTGAAATAAACAAGTTATTTAGAATTAAACTTTACGTTCATATAACTTATATTATTGTCGAGTTTGTTGTCGAGGGTTTTGATAAGCGTAAGATAACTCATGCTACATTGTGTGATCTTACCAAAGCATTTGACTGCGTTGATAATAATATTTTGATCAGTAAAATGGAATTCTATGGCATTAGAGGTACGCCGCTAAAACTGTTTGCATCATACTTGCTTAATAGAAGGCAGTTAGTTTCTGTAAATAATGTAAATTCAAGTATAGTTTGTGTTAAGAATGGTGTGCCGCAGGGATCGGTATTAGGACCTATCCTTTTTTTGCTGTACATAAATGATTTAGCTTTTAATATAGATATATTAGGTAACGGGACCAGCGTTTTGTTTGCCGATGACACGTCATTGTTAACGCGTAGTGCGCGAGATAGAGATGAGTGTTTTAATGCGGCGAAAACTTGGTTCAGTGCTAATAAGTTGTGTTTAAATGAGGCCAAAACACAACAAATAGTGTTCGATTCTGATAAATTTGCAATTAGATCAAATCCGGTTAAGCTGCTTGGGTTGACGCTGGACTCCACACTGAACTGGTCTAATCATGTGTCGGCACTTTGTGCGCGTCTGTCAAGTCAACTTTTTGTCATGAGGCAGATGCGTTCATTGGTATGCTCTAATGACATCATGAAAACGATTTACTTTGCTCTGATACACAGTCACCTAAATTATGGCGTGGTTTTGTGGGGAAATTCGGTGTCATCCCACAGAGCATTTGTATTGCAAAAGGCTGCAGTGAGGATTATTGATGGCGCGGGTCACCGAGATCATTGTAGAGCCTTGTTTCTTAAATACAGAATTTTGCCTCTACCTTGCGTGTACATACTCGAGAACCTTCTTAATGTACATAAAAAAAGGCATGATATTCAAGCTCACTCCGCGTTTCATGCATATGGAACTAGACATGCGAGTGAGTTGGTTGCTCCGTTCTCGAGGATTCGTATAACGCAGGACAATAAATTAGATGTAAACTTATACAATAGGATTAAGCAATTGCATCCATTTGTAAATATAGAAGATATGACACTAAAAAAATTTTGTAAATTTTCCAAAGAATTTCTCAGAAGTCAGTGTTTCTATAATATTAATGAATATTACATATTTAATTACGATTAGGTGGGAAAAATTGTTATTTTTAGTGTAATTATTGTTATTTTTAGTTGAATTATTGTTGTTTCAGTTGATGTATTTATATAGGTCAGCCATTATGATGCTGAATTTATTATTGTGGTAGATAATTAATTATTAGTTTGTAACACATTTTAGTTAATTTATATAATTTTGTTGCTATGCGAACCATAAATGTACAAAGTATGTAAGAATGGTGAATAAAGTCTAAGTCTATTGGACACCCTGTATTTAGTATTGGGGTTTTTTTTTATATTTCGCATAACAAGTGATGAGTGGGTATATTTTTCATCCCAGACTGGCTTAAAAAGAACAAACGAATAGGTGTGAATTTTTTCATTCAAATTATGTCTATATTTTGATAAAAATTAAAATATTTAAAAAACTGTCAGGTTTAGGTGAGACGTACTTTAATAAAAGTGAGGTTTATTTTCAACGGGGAAACTAAAAATATATTCAAATACAGGGCATTACATTTAAAAAAACACAACTATGGTTCATTTCTTATATTTGGGATTCAGAATATTTTTAAAATGTCGCCATAAATCATTTTTATCGAACCCATGAATAAAACTTTTAGAACATGAAATAGTTTAGCCACAGTATTCCGTGTCGTATGGCGTGAATAACCCTGTATATATATATATATATATATATATAGAAAAGCCAAATGAAGAAAACGAACGCTTGCAAGTTGGAAAAAACATTCGCTTCAGGTGGGAATCGAACCCACGTCTCACGCTTTCCGGGCATTTGCTCTACACCATTGAGCTACCGAAGCACTGGTGATAGTAGTGCATAAACGCGATACTATTATACCAATGTCCCCTCCAACTCACAAACGCGAATGTTTTTTCCAACTTACAAGCGTTCGTTTTCTTCATTTGGCTTTTCTATAGAATATATATAGAATTTATTCAACTACTAGTTGAGTCACTTTAAGTGAATATTTTCCTTTAGCTTATATATATACAGCGTGTTTCTATATTCGACCCACAACGCTCTACCTCAGAAAGCTCTCGCGAATTCATGCATTTTCATATAGAGACATAGTTACAGAGTCTCAAAGGTTCAAATTTAAAATCGAAAATTTGCCATAATTCAAAAACTCCTTTAAATATTTTTTTTAAATTTCTTGACTGAAAGATTAAGCGTGCGCCTATATGGACGGCTGCGGTATGTATTGATATTACAAAGGCATATCGAGTTGTGGTTTTTTATATCATTTTAAACTAACTTTAGAAACACTATACACATACTTGAAAGTAGGAACCTTTACTTGCAGACTTTTGTTTAGAAGCAAATTCCTGCAAAATTGTTCAGTTTAGACCCATAAAATTTATTACTTTTTTAAGCAAAAATTAACAGGGAATTTGAAATAAATGTATTTATTCCAGTGGCGTAAAAAATAGGGGGATAAAAAGTGTCACTAACGCTATAGCATGTCACTGGTTAATTTTTAAAAAAAATTGTTTATTTCAAAATATGAGTTTTTGAAAGACCATATCAGTCAAGAAATTTAAAAACAAATATTTAAAGGCGTTTTTGAACTATGCCAAATTTTTAAATTTGAACTTGAAGAATCAAGAAAAAAGCTAACCACAATTTTTATAAGCTTTTTTATTCTTTAAATAGTAATGTAAGCTATTTTCATCATATCAGTTATAAGTATTAATTTTACCCGCAAACGCTAAAACTGTCAATAGGTACATCTTCTCTAATAAATCCGCAATGCGCCCATATCTTCAACATAAATCGATCATAATTTAAACTAAAACGGATAGCATCAAATTGAGTTTCCAACGCCTCCAAGTTGATGTGGAGGCGTGTAAAACTTTAATTAATTAATTGCAACGATACATCAAGTTTGCGTCGTTTATAAATGGAAAGTCAGCTAAGAAACTAATTTTGATTCAGCGAAAATGTAGTAGTGAAAATGTTAATTTTGTGTAGCCCACTTTTTTAGTGACAAAAAACGAATATGGATGATATGATTGCGTGATTTTCGGTAATTTATTTTGGAACCACACAACGAAATAAATAGTTTTATAACGTAGTATCTTGGATGTAGATCGTGGATTTATATTAGTCATTTTATTTCATCTATGCTAAATAAACGTTTACCAGCCTAATGGAATTTGATGATAAATTTGGCAGAGTTTATTTTTTTATTTTGTTTATCATAAAACAGCCAACTTACTTTAGCTGTTTCATTACAAAAAGTGATCAATAGAACCAATAACTCCTCTACTAAAGGACACCGCTTTTGCCTCGAAAATTTGTGTGACGTCACATTCCAGTTTGTATGATAATAGTATATCTACTCTCTATGCCAGGTACTTAATACTCTCAACCAACCGGTTCATGTCCACGGCGTTGTCTGTTCATTGAATATTTCTCATGTGAAGGGACGAGTTTAAATTCGAATATTCTATGTGTGTGTGGTGTATCCTAAAATACATTAGCATTAAAATCTTGGAAACGGTAGGAGTTATAATGTCGGCTAAATTAGGGAAAAGTTTTCAAAAGTAAACTAACTTTAGCCGTTTTCGAGAATTTTTGAAGAAACGATTTTTGCGATTTTACTTTTTTTTTTTTTGGTTTTTATATATTTCTGACATTATTTTTACAGGTATAAAAAAACTAAAAGCACTTTCTCATTGTTACTTTTTGAGGAGAATAAAATAGTGTTTCCAAATCTTCACATCGACGTTTCGTTTTTGAAAAACCATCATCAACTTGGTTTCTTTAAATACAGCCCTGAATTTTTTATTGTTAAATTTAAAGCAATTTTCAATACAAAAATAGGTGGCATATCACATGTAATGGTTTAAAACAAGTTTTGAGTGTTTTTAGCTGTAAAATTATTCAAGAAATCGCCATAGTTTGGCACTTAACTGACTAAATGCAGAGTAGTACCACCGTATATAAACAAAGAATAGTAGGATTACTCGTCAAAAAACATGTTCGATGCCGACGAGATTTGGGTCCGCGATCAAGCTAGGCAGTCGGTCCGCGGTCGTTGTCAAATACAGGGTGTCTCCGCTTCGATAACTGTACTATTGGGTGCATTTTTTTTTATTTTTCTTTAGAATTATTAACTTATTGTTTGTATTGGCTCACTCGTATAACACGGAATGCGTGTATTGTAGTCAACAGAGGTACAAAAAACGTCGGCATACTGGAGGGTAATGGTGTACAAAGAACATTAAAGGCAACTCGGCAAGTAATCCTACTATCCTTTGTTTATAAACGGTGGTAGTACGTTTTGCAAAAACATTCTTTCGTCGTTACTGACATTTATTTATTGTTATTTGACAATTTATTTCTGTCTCAGTACAACATTTTATTTTGTGCGCGGTTTTTTACATTTAGTTGAAATTTTTGTGCTTTTTGAAGTTATTAAAAAAAGCCTTCCTCAGATGAATGTTTTACGCAAAATAAGTGCCAAACTATGGGGATTTTTCTGGAATAATTTTAAATACCAGCTAAAAACACTGAAAACTTGTTAAAACTATTACGTGTGATATACTATCTATTTTTGAATTGAAAATTGCTTTAACTTTGACAATAAAAAATCCAGGGCCGTATTTAAAAAAAACAAGGTGATATAGTTTTTCAAAAACGAAACGACTGACGTAGTGAAAATTTGTAAACGCTATTTTATTCTCCTCAAAAAATAACAGTAGAAAGTGCTTTTAGTTTTTTTATATCTGTAAAAATAATGTCAGAAATAAATAAAAACTAAAATCGCAAAAAGTCGTTTTTTAAAAAATTCGCGAAAAGGACAAAAGTTAGATGTTAGTGTTTTTCCCGAAATGTGATGAATGATGATTAATTCAATTCACGGAAAAATTTTGTACCCATTGCTTTTAGTGTAATGTGTAAACAACATTTTGTTGCAGATGATTTTGTGCGGCAGGACACCAAAACCGGTGAAACCGTTTCAGTTAAATTAGATTATACTTAGGCTAAAAAAACAGGGTCCCTAGTAAAAAAAGTAGACAAAAAAACTAAACTTGAAATTTTGAAACATAAACAATCTTACTAGTTTCAAAGCTTTGAAGCATTTCGTAATTTGTTTAAAACATTTTGTTTAGAAGAAGGATATCCAAGAAATGATATCAGTTCTAAGACTCTTTTTAGGCTTCAACATATTCCAGGGCCGTCAATTACATGGGCTGTTAAAATAAGTGATAATTTAGAAATAAACTCATTTTTGCATGAACAACCAGTCAAAATAACAGTTAATAAGCATAAAACGCTATTTGTCTTAAGTTGCTTGGATGAAATGCAAAATTTACTAGATACCATTGATAATAATTCTGTAAATATTAATATAGTAGATGACCATTAAATAATAATAATGTCATAATTCGCTTGGAACAGGATTATGAAATTTTCCAGCGATTTCCCTTGTCCGCTTTTACTAAAACAAAAAAATCCTAACACCATACCATGAATAGTTTTCGAGATAAACCCGGCGTCCTTTCTTATCTGTACACCCGGTACATATTTATTTTTTGGCCAGAGGATGTATTATTATTGATTTCTTCCATATTTTCGTCAGTTAATAATATTTGTTATCAAAGATAAAATATGTGGTAAGCAATAATTGAATAGCGTTTTACTTAAGTTATCTGTCGAATTTTATAGACCGTAAATAATTTAAAATATCCGTTTCGCTAAAGCAGCAAAACGTCGAATTATTAGACCATCCTACGTGCAGACCCGACCGAACGATTTATTCGTAAAAAAATACGTCGAAAAACAATAAACCAGCTACAATTATTTAAAGGCAACTCTCGTATAACATTTGATATCACAAGATGTAGGTATATGTTTAAAATACAGAGGTGAGCAAATCTATTGAAGCTACGTATATTTTAGGAAGTAAGCTCTATCATATTATAAAAATTGATATATGCAATAAATTTTAGTAAGTAGGTAATTTTACATAATCTTATTACTCCCCAAAATGGTAGGTGTTTCTCGCTGTATAATCAGCCCAGTCTATTTCATTACTACTTACATACCTACTTCATCAAAATTGAAGAATATAAACTTGAAGTTCCCTGCTGCATTTCAGTTTATCCTCTTTTGTTAGCACCGTTGCGTCGTTCTCTATGATAAGGAGAATTTCTGAGTGTTTCGTTATTACAGCGAACTCTAGCGCTCTATCTCTCTCTGTAATCTTAGACCCACCTCTATTTTAATTCGTTATCACCGCTTAAACTTTGAAAGCCTTAGAGCGACAAAATGGTAATTTTGTAACGTTGATCTACATGTTGAAACCTTGTTACGAGCTATCCAGCTTTTATGCTAATAAAGGATGATTCAAGATCCTTGGAATAGATATCAAAAGACGGCGCCAGACGTATAGAAAAATATTTCATTTACAATTATTTAAAATGTATTAAATATGTAAATTAGTTCAAGAAACGGTAATAAACGTGTTTTCATAATACGGGGACGGCTCCATTCATAATATCAAGCTTTAAAGAGTTATTATTGCAATAAAAACAAAGAATTTGCGTGCGTACCTATATAATTTAAAGTAGAAACAATTTTGTGACCTAACGGACAAAAACTAGTGCTATTAAACGTCTCAATGATATATTATATCGATCTTATTATAAGAACGAAGTTTGGCTAATTTAGAGTCAATAATTTTGCCCGATATACTAGAAAATTATTCAAAAGGCGATGGAATCTAAAAATCCAGCGAATGATCGCTCTTATTTCTTATATAATTGAAGAATATAACTGTTACCTATATGAAAATTTTACTCTGTTTATATATTTTAGATGTCTCATTTGCGCAAGCACGAAATGTGACGCGAATGAAACAATTTTCTAATTTAATAAAAACTCTGTTGTTTTGATATGCATCTAAAAAAATAGTCTTGACAATTATCCGCTGTACCTAACAGAATTTAATCAAATTAAAACAGTATTTGTTTTTATTTAATTAAAATACCAAAATGAAACTCTGAACGAAATGTTTCCAATTACTTCTCATTTTACATCTGAACTTGTTTGTTTGGTACATCGCTTAAAAACACTGTGTTTATTAAAAACGCTTTATTTTAAATTACTTGATGGAACTTTTCCGGTCCATATTGAAACACGGTAAATCTTATATGGAAGAGTGAGTAATAGGTTTTTATTTACATACAAAAAAAAACGTATATAAGTCCGAGAAGGATATTCGGTGAATTTTCTAGATGATCTGCCTCAAATACAAAACTAATCAATAAATATTTAAATATTATTAGTCGTTATACAAAAATTTTTGTAATTAGATCACACATCATATTAAACAGCACCGTTTCAATACATAGAAATATATCCATTGCAGAGTTCGGTGCTATGATTGGTCCTAGTTTTAGACAATAAACAGTTGTGAGAGTAAATACGCCTTATATCCGGTTCATATTACTGGATATCCCGAAAAACGAACGATTAGCGATAATTTTTATCACTTTTAGACAATTTCGATTCATTTTTTAGCTCTCCATATCATATATGTAATATATACAGGGTGTTAGTAAATAAGTGCGACAAACTTCAGGGGGTAATTCTGCATGCAAAAATAATGACAGTTTGCTATATAAACATATGTCCGTAAATGCTTTGTTTTCTGAAATACGGGGTATTAAAGTTTTTCTTAAAAACTGAACATTTATTCATTGCTCTGAAACCGGTAGAGATATGCAAATGAAATTTAGTGAGTTTTAAGAGTTAGTTATTGCGCATTTTTTGGCAATCAATTAAGAATTTTATATTCTTCAGTGGCGCGCATACGGGTAATGACCTCAATAGTTTTAAAGAAAAAAATGGTACACCCGTGGAATTTTTCAAATAAAAAATCATTTTGCAATTCCTCGTTCAATTTGTGATAAAAAATCTCTGTTACTGTTTTATCGTAGGGGGCATCGCCTTTGTGCAAAAAAATAAAACATCTTACCCCGTATTTTTCATTTCTTTAATACATTATCAAGAACTATCTAATACAATAAAAATTAAACCAAAACAATAAGAGAAACTAACACTAATAATAAAGAAACGTTAATTTGACATTTCGTTGAAATTCGTATTTAACAGAATGTTGACAGTAGCCTACTAGGGTCACCGCGAGATGTTTTATTTTTTTGCACAAATGCCCCCTACGATAAAAAAGCAAGAGAGATTTTTTATCACAAATTGAACGAGGAATTCCAAAATGATTTTTAATTTGAAAAATTCCAGTGGCGGACCTTCAAAAAAATTGAGATCATTACCCGTATGCACGCCACTGATTGATTAATATAAAATTCTTAATTGCATGTCAAAAAATGCGCAATAACTACCTCTTAAAACCCACTAAATTTCATTTGCATATCTCCACCGGTTTCAGAGGAATCAATAAATCTTCAGTTTTTAAGAAAAACTTTAACTGTATCTCAGGAGAAAACGAAGCATTTGCGGACATGTGTTTATATAGTAAACTGTCATTATTTTTTCATGCAGAATACCTCCTGAAGTTTGTTGCACTTATTTACTAACACCCTGTATATGGAGACTATTAGTTTCATGATTTTTTTTTTATTTCACCGGAAATACTTGTTTTTGGTCATTTTATACATAAATAAGTAGTTTTAAAAAACTGTCTGTCTGTCTGTATGCGTATATAACCAACACCGTCTCGCGAGACGGTGTTGATATGTCACGATAAATCTGCCTCGCTTAGACTAGATTGAATGTTACCACTTTCGTTTATGGATACGCGTGATGGTCCGTCGGCCGGTCGGCCCCTGGTCGGTGTCGACTCGTGTCTGGTCGCGTACTTGAATTCTACAGCCCGAGAGCGTGGGTTGTCGCGATATTATGTCCGCTTGTTACCATTTTTTGTTTTGGTTACTCGTTAGTCGTTACACAGAATCGGCTGCCGGATACAGTGTGCGTGCATTTAAATAAATAAACATGGATGAGAGAGTTGAATATGGAAGACCAACACCTATTTTAAATAATTTAAAAAAAAGTTTAAATAAAATACCTAAAATAAGAAAAAAATTATATTTGGGAGGTTCAAAATAAACTTTTTTTAGAGATAAGATTTTTCACATCTGGTTTTGTTAACACTTTAGAAAAAGTCACGCGTCGCCACTGTTTTTTAAGTCTCTCTCAATCAATATATCTAACATATCACGAATTATCTCACAACGCCAAAGGTCTTTCTTTTTACAAAAGTTTATTTTATTACTTAAGTTTAAAAGTTTGAAGAAGTAGGTAGTCCATATCCATGTAAAGTAGATTGCTAAGTGTAGGAAATAAAAAGTCGTACCTCCACGAAATAACTTTAATCTATATCCGTCAACTAGTACCTACTAGCACCCATCATCAGTGGTTAAGTCAATAAAATCTTTACATAAAAAGCCCAATTACATATTATGCAACGTGAACAACAAGAAATATATCGAGGAAAAAATAAACTTAAAAATTATAAAATAAAACATACATTTCAAATATCAATAGGTGATTAGGTGCAACAAATTACATTTTTTTCAGAAGATAAACTGGATTTTTTTTTAATAATGATTTATTCCACTGTTTCACATTCAAAAGCTTCTTATTAAC
This sequence comes from Apoderus coryli, assembly GCA_911728435.2. Classification (NCBI taxonomy): domain Eukaryota; kingdom Metazoa; phylum Arthropoda; class Insecta; order Coleoptera; family Attelabidae; genus Apoderus; species Apoderus coryli. The sequence continues at coordinate 33,848,689 of OU452199.1, forward strand.
ACACGCTTAACTGCAAATGTGAATATAAAGATGAAGACACAAGACAACAGTCGATAGTTAACAGTATTGTGGCATAAATACGAGTAATAGTGAAATAAATAGTATAAATATATAGTGAAAATAAATATAGTCATATTAGTTCGCTAATATTATTACTTTGTTTAAGTGTTTATTTAGTAAGTGTAAATAAATTAGTTATAGAAATAATAATGAGCTTTAATTAAAGCTCATTATTATTTCACACGACGAACCACGAAAACCATTACAATATTTGCACATGGTACATGATTAGATACCTGATTTTCCAAAAAATTTAATTTATTCAACTTCCAATAGGTATAACAAATATTCAAACATTATTATAACAAAAACTCCTAATTTATTTATTATATATTTATTTTATTTTAATACATGAACTAAATCTGACAGAATTGTTTTTAAGTGACACAAGTTGACACATTTGGCATTCGAATATGTCTATTTTACCGTCACCGTCACCATCTAGGTTCTCGGCCTCTGCATTTAATGACAATTTAAAAAAATTAATGATGGCATACCTTTTCGCCTATGTGGTAACGTTTACTCTTCGTAATCGTAATGTTCCGAGTTTAAAACTGGGCCATAGAACTTTGTTTCAAAATGGCAACTTCTTTTATTAATAGAGGTGCAATAAATGTATCGATATATTCGATTCGATCTCAATTTCTCAGACTATATTAGTAGATAAAGATATTACAAGCGATGCCCCATATATTTAAGGTTAAACTGTTGCCTCGAGGACTGCAACTGAGTCTATTGGCCGCTTGTTTAATTATATAAAATCTGCTACAGTAACGAAAAAATAAAGCGTATTTTTCAAGCAACGATGGATGGGTTCATAAAAAGTTACTAAACAAACAAAACAAAATCCCTACTCAGTGTGATAGTGGCCTCATTCCATAACAAACACCTCTATGCGAATTTATAACTCAACCATTGTAACTTGCGTGTTTTTTCTTTGTCGCAAATTATTTTCTCATTCATTTTTGTTTGCAGGTGACAATGTGGACGCCATCCTAATGAGAAAATCCTGTGCCATGTGCGTTGCCAGCCAGTTGGTAATTCTCCTAATAGCCACGTTCACAGCTGCGATGCGATAGGAAACGAATTTTAACTAATTAAGCTAAAGCTTAATTGTTTTTTAGTTTTAACATGAACACATTCCAACTATGTGATACTTATGTACTGTGTATAGAAAAAAAATAATATAAAAACATTTTCCAAGTGATGCAAATTAACAAGGTGTATACAATAGAACAAATTATTTAATATCGACAACACTATGAAAATGGACGATAGTGTGAATTTACGAATTAAATCTAGATAGATAATTACTGTGTAAGTCATATGAGTTTTACGAAACTTTTGCGTTATAAGTGTCTCCAATGATTACAATATAAAAGGTATCACCTCTTACATTAACTTCAATTCTATAACATTTTCAGGTCAGTCTGCGGCTTCAAAAATGATAGTAATTTATTTGTAGGTATACACACAGATTATAAAAATCATCCGAACAAAATATAAACTGTCTAAAAACGAGGAAAATAAATATTTATTCAACATAAAAACATTGTTTTCTTATTTAAATCATAGGCAGTGATACATTAAAATATTCTGAAGAAATTTTTAACACGACTATCATATATCAAATATTACTGTCAGAGGTTCTTATAATTGGCCTGCAAGATCACCTGATTTTAATCCTGTTGACTACTATCTCTGGGGACATCAAAAGTATATTCTGGGGAAATAAACACAAGGGCACAACTTATAAAAAAAGAATTCTGGACGCATGGCTTGAAATGAAAATTCATCCAGAGACAATTAGACGCTTGGTAAGACACATTCTAAAAAGAGCAAGAAATTGTATTCAGCAAAATGCTGGACATTTTGAACCGTTATTGTGAATTTGTTACTTTTGTTTTGATGAGTTCCCTTGTATGCTTGTTAATTGGTTGTGTTTACGATTTTCTTTTTACTTAACTTAGGTACTTTGGTATTTGCAAAAATAATACTTTTTCTTGATTTGCTTATTTATTTTGGAAAAGAAAATAATAAATAATATATTGATGTCAACATAAAAAATGAAATTTGAAAGATAATCTAATTAATTACAGAGTAGGTAATAAAATAACCATTACGCCATGTTATTAGGTCATTCCATAAGTCCGTAGGATGACACATAGATGGCGTTACAAGACTTTTCTCTCTCTCTCTCTCTCTCTCTCTATATATATATATATATATTATTGGCCTCTACAACTAGGTTATTTAGCAATTTCTTTAGTTATATATATTTGTGATAAATTTTGGACCTACAGTTTAGCGTGGAATCCGAACCACGGTCATCGACTGCCAGATGCCAGCACCTACGACTATGTAGTCCATAACTACATGACATTGGCAAGCCTACCGACTCGGCCGGGAGCTCCGTCCACCCATCCAACCACCATCCACGCGACCAGATACTGCGATATCATAATCACGTCGAGGCGCGCTTGCACATGTGGGCATCTCCCGGCCCGTTACAAGACTTTTTTCCTTATGATTTTTATTTAGTACTAACCTTGAAACGATACGTGTATAAATTTGGCAGCAATATGGGCATTGATTCGTGAGATATAGCATTTATAGTTTTGATAAAGCATTGCTTTTTGATGATAAAAAAAAAACAGTGGAAACTAAACTGGGCTTGATAAACATTATCCCACCTCGGCTCCATCGAGCCAGAGGTTAGAGAAGTGGATTGCTGAATTTAAACGTGGTCGTACCAGCACAAATGATGCAGAGCGCAGTGTTATTCCAGAAAACGTAAAAAAATATAGCAAATTGAAAGTGCACCAGCTAACTGACATTGCAAAGGTATCAGATGGTAGTGTTTTTACCATTTTACAGGAACATTTGTGTGTGCGAAAGCTCTGTGCAAAGTGGGTGCCGCGTGAGCTCACAGTCGACCAAAAACAAGATCGAATTGATGGTTCAGAGGAGTGTTTGATGCTGTTAAACCGCAATAAAATGGAATTTTATCGTCGATATGTGACAATGGATGAAACATGTCTTCACTATTACACACCAGAATCCAAAAGACAGTCAGCTGAGTAGACCAGCAATCGACGAACCGAATCCAAAGCGCGCAAAGACGCAACAGGCGGCGGGTAAGGTGATGGCGGGGATAAAAGGGATTTGGCAACCCTGGTGTTGCAATCTGGCAACTGACACCTCTATCGTAAAGTTGGACATTTTTGAGGTTATACGTACTCAGAACGTTTTGACATACGAGCGCTATTTGTGTTGTTTACAGTAACTTAAAAGATTCATCTCGGCCCAAAAAAGGAATTAAATCGTGAACATTTTCATGCATTATTTTTTACAACTTTCGACGTGGATTAACTCAGCAACAGTGCATGGATGAACTTAATTCAATTTTTCGTGATGAAGCTCCATCAAGGACCATTGTTTATCGATGGTATGGTGAATTCAATCGTGGTTGCAGTTCACTCCAAGACGAATTTCGTAAGGGTCGTCCAAAATCAGTTGTTGTTCCGAAACCATTGATGCTGTGCGTGAACTGATATTGCAAGATCGTCATGTAACCTATCAAGAGATTGAGACAACCTTAGGCATTAGTGGGACCAGCATACATTCAATATTGTATAAACATTTGACTGTCAAAAAAATTTGTTTGCGTTGGATACCACACAATTTATCAATCGCTCTAAAAAAAGCTCGTGTCGATTGGTCGAAATGCTTAGAAACACGTCTATGACATCGTGACAGGTGATGAATCGTGGATGTACGCGTCTGAGCCGGAAAGTAAACAGCAGTCGACTGTATGGGTGTTTGAAGATGAGCCAAATCCAACAAAAGTTGTTCGCGCACGAAGCACTTCCACGCAAATGGTCGCCTGTTTTTTCGGAAAAACTGGACATGTCGTAACCGTACCACTAGAACAACGCAGAACAGTCAATTCTGAGTGGTACACAACCATTTGTTTGCCAGTTGTCTTCCAAGAAATCAGGAAAACCAACCGCCGAAGACGGATCACTCTTCACCACGAGCTCTCACACATCGGCTCAAACAACTGCATTTTTGAGCACCCAAAACATCGATTTGTTGAGTTATCCGCCGTATAGTCCTGACTTGGCACCGAATAACTTCTTTTTATTCCCGTACGTAAAACACAAACTGAGAGGTCAACCTTTTTTCGACACCTGAAGAAGCGGTTGCTTGGTTGATTTTCGATGATTAATATTTGCTTTTGTTCTCTAATCCCGAAATATAAAAGGCAACCCTCATAGTATTTAAGTTTAGTAAGAAAAAGAGAGAAAATAAGAATTTGAATTTTGATTTTTTTAGTTGTTAGACCAATCACACCAAAGATATTTGTCCTATGTAGGTATAGTAATTTTATATCGCATAGTTTTCTGCCAATTGTTTAATTTTGTCTATTGATTTACATTGTGTTCCCTTTTTTAAACCCATTACGGACGCCCTGTGTACATTACTATTAATACATATTTTTTGACCTAATATCATCTTAATAAAACTACGTAGTAAAGACAGAGAAATATTAATAATTAAGAGGCTGTGCTGAATTTTTTAAATGAAAAGCATTTAATTCTCATCTAAATAGACACTTATAACTAAAATATAAAATAATCTGTTCTTTTGGACAGTATAAAAAAGAGTAGGAAATTAAAAGAAAATATATTTAAATACTATTGTTAACAATTATTATTATTAGTATGAAATGAAACTGTGTAGAAATTCAAGAACCCTATCTTTTCATGATCCTTTGTTATTCCTTCATTATCTATTGTATAATTTGAATGTCATGTCATTTACAATTTGTAAGAAATTATAATAACATATCAACAGCACATTTAATTGTCTTGTATATTTTGTCTTCTTTAAGCTCTCTCACAGAAATTTCAATTTTACGCAGTGCCAAATATACAAAATTACATTTAATGAAATATAAATTAAACTAACAATTTTAAGTATTGTTTATTGTAAGAATACCTCTTCAATTTTTTAATTTTTTTCAACGCTCAAGTATGTAGACTAATAGTGGCTACTTTCTGAAAATAGTGTCTATTATACAGGGTTACGTTATTAAAAAATAATAAACTAATAGTGAAGTATACTGACACCAGGGAAGAGATGTTTATGTTGTAAATTCTATCAAAATATACTGTCAAATATAGGGTGTCTCATTTAGAAAAACAATTTTAATTTGACACACACTTTTTGGCATACGCTGTATAATAGAAACTATTTTCATAAAAAAAAATAAAATATTGAAGTGGTTTTCCTACAACAAACCGCCACGTTAGTCGTGATTCACCCTGTATATTGTGTAATTGGTTTTCCTTAATGTTACATGCTGAAATAACACACAATTTTTTATGTACCTAGCTAATATGAAATCTTTAAGCCACGTACACATTTGAGCGCGCATGGGTTGAGCACGCATCCATATGTGTGCGAGCTCAAGCCTAATTCGAAAAACCATTAAAACACACGCGTGCGTGTGCATTCGGTTCTTTCCCATTATTATATATTATTATTTCGTTTGAAAAAAATAGTAATACAATAAGGAAAAACGTAGATGAAGGACACAATCAACAGAAGCAGATAGAAGATCGGATTTACTCAATGATATGCAATTAGATCCAAATACGGGACATTTTCAAAATTTCAACTGGCAATAACATTTAAGTTTGTTCCCAAGCATCTACTTTTTTGGTTTTTGAATAATGAAATTTATGTTTCGGATCCCACAATATCGGAAAATGTATTCAATTAAAACCCAAACAATCTTCATTTGACCACTGAGCGGGAATGTACACGCATGTTTGTTTGATGTTGGGAAAACACAGACACTACCATGGCTCATATTTTGCGTGCTCAACCGTTTATTGAAATATTTAATAAGATTCGGAACGCTGGTCTCTTTTTCGTGCTTTGCTCAACTGCACTAGCGCATCTGTGAACGGGCAAACTAAGTTCTTATTCAAGATGCCTGACTGACACAACTGTATCGATCGATCTACGACACTGAAAGTTGGATATTGCGGTACAATAGCAACAAATGGCATAGCGGCGTTCTACCCCATTCATTAATTTCGTTAATGGGACGTTGCCGTGAGTAGATTTTTTTCTTTTATTCTCTAAAGATTCTCTAGATCCCTTGACTACTTTTATTAAAAATATATAGGTATATTAGTCATCGGCCAAACTGTTTCTTATATTATGTTCTGCAAATATAGTTGTATTCACGGTTAGATGGAATGGGTTTATTTTTTATTTATTTTCTCAAGTTGCTGTTAAATTTTGGTGTATTGTTTAAACATATAAAAAAAAACTTTCTAAATTACGAGTTTCATTTTTTTTTTGTCGGACACTGGGGTCCACATAAAAATCCATATATCACTAATAATACAAATTCTACTTATTCCAATCATTTCATAGCAGATAACAGATAGTTTTAATAGCAAAAAATTGACTTTACTAGAAGCACTAGAAATTAACAAATTAAGAAATACAGAAAATCTTCTAAACGACCAAACCAATATAAATAATTCTCCTCTTTTGAAATTGTTTGCCTGTCTTGTACCTTTAAATTTTATTTCAATGTAAAAAACTGTTATGTTGGTATTTACCACTTGAGTTCATTTCTGGGGTTTCCATATATTTTTTTTATACCATACACTATATTACTTTACTTACCTGTTTTTACCTAATAGTTCAGAAACCAAACTCCAGGTAAACAAAGTAATATTGTGAAAGGTATAAAAAAATATATATGGAAAAACCCAGAAATGAGCTTATGTCAGATATTCTTTTACCATTTTAGAAGAAGCTACTGTGTAGCGAAACACGTGTAATGTACATAAATTAAAAATAAAATTAGTGGAAATTAATAACTTTAATTTAATATGAATGTCCATGGACAGTTACATAATATCAAGTTTACAGGTTGGGTAGATGGAGGATAGCTACTACATAGTTTGTAGGTTACTAAGAGAACGTCCCATATTTCAAAAACCATAAGTTTTTCAACCTATGTTTTTAGAGGTAAACCACCCAAAAATTAGTTATTCCACATTCTGTTAAAGTTCTGATGGTAAAACCACGAACTCCCTGTATATCATACATTTTTTTTCACATTGTTACAGACCATTATAAATCGATCTTTGCCATTGTCATTTATTAAGAAAACTAAGATATGTCAAACAATTAGTTATATAGAAAAATTATTAACTTTTTGCCTTTTAGTAGCCTTCAAGAACACAGAATCACAAAAATTTCCCTGCGGAAATGTATCCTTTTCTTTTCCCTGCCTTTAGAATAGCCGAAATCTGTTACATTAAAACCCATTTTTGCCTTGTATTTTAGACGTTTTTCCGAAAATAGAAAAAAATTTATATATAACCTTCAACGTTTTAAGGTTCGGGTTAATTTCTTTTTATTCTCTTCGAATCGCCCATAAGGTTCAATAGGTATATCCTTAGCGAGTCGAAATCAATATAAAAAAATTATTGTGCATTTCAGAAATCAAAAATAATATTGTAAGGACAACCTGTATATACGCAAATGTATAAGTATATTATTTGGTTTTATGTATTTAAAATTCTTTTACTTGCTATCCTAAACAATTTTTTTTATAACTTGTACGTTGAATTTAAGTTGATTGAATATTTAATTTAACATAGGTAATGTATGATTTATATTTTAATGATTTATCGAGGATAAGTAATATTTTTATTAAAGCAAATTATATATTTAGAGACAATACATTTCTGGAAACAGTTCCATACAAGAAACGAAAAATTCAAAGACATAACCACTTGATTAATTTCATGCTCTCCTACGTTAAAACACTTTTACAATGAATAAGCGAACAAAACCGTTGATTGAAATATTAAATATTTCAATCAACGACAAAACTAAAAACTACCTCCGTTTATTACTACCACTACTGTTGAATCGGCAACTAGTTTTTCGACGGCGTTTCAATAGATGTTCGATCCTACGACGAAAATATTCATAGGTATTAATTCGTATAGTCGCCGCAACATATGGGATGACGCCTGTTACCGGATAGGTTTTCTCTAGGAGAGGGGTAAGGCGAGCATAGCGGGGCGCATTGTCCTTACCCCACAAGCGACGACCCCCTCTCGTCCGGCGTTGCGTATCTTATTAAATATTTCAATCAACGGCTCAACTCATTTGCGAGGGACGCCACATATGTTGAGAGACGGCCAATGAAACGTACACGCTACAAAAAAACATGCCTGTGTTTGTTGCCACAGGTAGTACGTGCTCAAGTATGTACGCGGCTTAATAACAATAAAATAATATTCTTTCATTAATATATTTTCCATGTCAACGTATATTCTCCTAAAGATACAAATAATCCCAAGATACACACTAACGACATATTTCTTAAAATGAATAGTAAATAAATACATTATTTGAGTTACATTTCTCAAATATCTTGCTTAATATTAATAAGGATTTTCGTGCGCAACACCAATTGGTACAACACAAATTTGTCGATTATACAGGGTGTATCTAAAAAAATCCCGTTATAAGATGGCTTCAACACATATTTCTAAGTTTTAAATGACCAGCATAATAGTTTAAAGACCAGCTTTAGATACGTCTAGGTAGCTAGTGGATCAATTCCCTTATGTTGTTGCGTTCGCAGAACAAAGTGACCTGTAAGGAGTTCTGTAGTCTTTCGTAGCTGATCCCTGCTAATAGCGTCTCTTCAGTGCTTGAAGGCGTCACGCCACGTTCTAGTTTAGGAATATGGTCCCAATATCTATGGTGCTCATTTTGTGGCCCGGTTTTCAAGAGCTCTGTGCAGTTTCCAGGTCATCATCATGTAGCCTAAGCATATACTCCATCAATGTTCTCTTTAGCATTCCGATACCATTTTACATGTGATTTGTACCTCTGAGCATATTATATTGATTAGATTATTTGTATTGGCCCTCAAACAGTTTAGTTCTGCGTATTGCAAAACTCCAAACACTTAAAATATGGATGTGCTTTTGACCAAATGAGAATCTGAGATTTGAATTTCGTGTCTGACAATATATTCCTACAACACTTCCACCCAACCAGAATCACCTGGACGGATACAGCTATCATTGTTTACGTACTGTATTCGTTAAAAACCTCTCGATCCATAATATGTATAGTTGTTTTCACAAAAAATGGTTTTGGCTTATCAACTACCTGGTTTAATCCTATTGTGTAGAAAATCACCAGGTAGAAAATGTAAATGTTTTAAAATTATTGCAAGCCCTAACATAAGTGAACACTTCCACCTGGCCGAGGGACAAAATTACCTGCTCTCAGAAATTAATAATAATAAATATACAATCCGGTCCTTTTACATTTATGGTAGGCATTCTTGGGTTTTATGATCGGAATACAACTTAGTCAAAACCATTTATCCTGAATTCCACTATATCTCCAAGTTTGTATCAAAAATGAATTTGGCCGCCATATGGTTTATTAACAAATATAAGTTACACTAGCCCATACCCTTATTTTGAAAGTACCCGAGTCGCCAAGTATACACTGTTTTATCTTTGTCCACTGTGTACAACCATCTTTGGTTTTAGCTTCCATGTCTTGGCATGAGAACGTTTGAGAAACCTAACTGTTCTCTCCGCCCCTTTGTGGGTTCTATTTAAAATGTGTTTGAACGAAGTTCAGGGTCTAAAATAATATTAACCTCCTCGGACATGTCCATGATTTCTCCTTGAAGAAATACTGGGCCGAGCAACTCTGTCGCCAATCCAAAAACGCCTCACATAAAAAGAACATCTAATTGTAAACATAGTTTCCCAATTTTTCACTATTTAGTGAGCCAGAGAAAATACGCCATGCTGGAACACCCTGTATAATAATAATCATGTAATTTATTCAATAACAGCAGATATACATTGCATGAAACAATATGCAAAAGAAAATCGAAAAGGACAAAGTGCAGCTAGTAAATAAATATGTGAAGCTGATACACTTATCCTCACTCACACAGCCAACACACACACACATTCCAACGCACGCAGCACATGTAAATTTTAAGTTATGTGTATACTAATTTACTAAATAGAAAACTGTTAACCTGTACATAAATACCAGAGAACAACTAAGGGTAAATACTCTAAGAAATAATTTTGTCACGACTTGGAAATTGAGAAACTTTAAATGTTTTTAGATTAGATTGCAATGAGTATGGACGTGGACAACGGGAATTCAAGGGTACCCTCTTAGCGAATATTCAAATTATGGACATCAATCCGAAAGGAAATTTTGATATTATAATCAAAACCATCTGGGATCACCAAAAAACCGAAATTGCATGCATAATATTTTTTTAGTTCTCATAGTTCTCAAAATGTCCAACATTTTGGAATTGGTATTGACAATTTTGTGAATGTTCTAAAAATAATGCTGAATTCAGTAACATAAAAACAAAAATCACACACATTACTTAACTAAATTGTTTATTAAGCGAAATAAATTATCCATAATCAAAGTGGAGTGTCAGTTTCAAATAAAAGAAAACAAACAAAAACTTTCAAAGTCAACGACACACAATATTTAAACCAATTACGATAACGGAAACTAGTTTCGGGTTAATAAGCCATCATCAGCCAGTTGACAAAACACCTGTGTACAGAACACATTAAACTTCAAACACACTAAAATAACGTACAAACATGAAAACATCCACTAATTTTTATTTACTTAGCACAAGATGTTTTCATGTTATGTTTGTACGTTTTTAGTCTATTGTGCTTGTTGAGGGTTGAAATTTGATGTTTTCTGTACAAAGGTGTTATCGTAATTGGAATAAATATTGTGTGGAGTTGACTTTGAAGTTTTTGTTTGTTTTCTTTTATTTAAATTGTTTATATTTTGACATGACCTTTGTGTTTGAAAACACCAATATTGCTAGCTAATTGTAACTTTTCACTAATTTATAAATATTATAATAAAATAATATCACTTCAAAACGGTGAACCATCTGACGGAAATAACTTAACCATAAAATACATAACAATTATCGAAGTAACTATTAAAACTCTGAAACGTGATACATTTTTATTCCCATATAATTCGAGGTAACATTACCACCTAAATTTCCAGGTATTTCCGTCAACTACTGAACCAATAACCTGTCTTCTGATGAATGTCTACTATGTGAGAGAAATGCCTAGACTTTTTCTATTGCATGATTTTGTATTTATACAAACCATCTATCTAACCATAGGCATTGTGTATTTATATTGTGATAATATATTATCTGTGTAGAATTGTTTAAAAATTAGCAGCAAGCATACTCCCTAAGATAATCACATATTATGCCAAATTAATTGGGTGATATTCTGAATGGTATATTTATGACAAAGTTGTTGAAATTATTTATTAAAATATCAGACATACCTACCTACTACGTTTTGTTAGCTTGTTAAAATTTGTGAATTAAAATATATGAAAAGTGATATAAAGGGACACAATCTAGCGCATTCCATACTTTTGTTAAGTATAAGTATATCAAATAATTCAAATACATGTATAAATACATAATCGGGCAAAAGTACTCTTATAATTAAATCACATATTTAATTTTAAAAGAATGGCATTAGAGAAGCTTAAAAACCGTTCAATTTCGAATTCATCATATGCTGCAGTGACAGTCTAAGTATGGTGATGTCAAATGTCAAATAAACTTGGGTGCAATAGTTTATTTAAACAATACACTTTATTATCGCGACAAAAGTAAAGCAACTTTTATGAAATCAAAATGTTACTTCATTTAACACAAAAACAACATCTATGATTAAAAGCTTTAACGAAATGAACAATAGGAACTTAATAGTTGATAGGATATCCATTATTGGCTATAACTTTTTGGAATCGACGTGGCCTTGAAGAAATTAAATTTTGAATGGTACCAATCGACATATCGGTCCAAACCCCGTTGATTTTATCAAAGACTGTTCGTTTGGAAATGTCGTGGTACGATTTTGACGCTCAACCTCTTCCCACAGGTTTTCAATAGGGTTGAGATCCGGTGATTGTGCCGGCAGGAGTTGGACAATGTTTCCCTGAAACTACTGCTGAACTAGACGAGATCTGTGGCTCGGGTCATTGCCTTGTTGAAATACAAATCGCAAAGGCATAAGGCAACATAACCTTTTGGAATATGTCCCGTCTATAAAGTGCAATGGACCTCTCCCATCCGTTCATTTTTCTTGGTATAACGTTCTTTGGTTGGAACCTCTTATTAACCATCGGAATTGAAAATTTGATATCGAGTTTTACCGCTGAATAATATTTTTTCCATTCTTGAACTGTCCAATTCAAAATGGCGTTGTGCAAATGCAAGCCTGGCACGATTTTTTTCTTTTGTCTGCTGCAAAGGTTTGGTTCAACTAATCTTCGATGGACAGTCCTCTAGTTCAAGAATTTCATCAATTATTCTTGGTCCTGACAACCACGGATCTATTTGGCAAATCTGTTTGGTTCTCCTATCCATACAAAGTGTAGTTTTTTAGGCCTTCCAGATTTTGACATTTTTTCCAACATGCCCCCGTTCATTGTAACGTGAAATTATTCTAGACACCCTGTATTTTGGCAACAGAAACTGCCTGGATTCCTTCCCAAAAGACAAATTAGTTTATCTTTTGGCATATTTAGTCCTGTCAAAAAAAAAAAAAGCTTAATTTTTAACACTTAAAAATATGGTTTGATCTCAAATTGCTTCGTTTTTGTAAAAAGTTAATAATGTGTATTTTTTATATAAATTATTACATACTAGCTTAGTTGACATTTGAAAACGATATCATTTCAGTTACGACCTTTTGAACTGAAATGTTTTTAATTTTCGCTAATGCCAATTTTTTTGAAAATTAAATATTTGATTTCATCATGAGTTGCTTTACTTTTGTCCGATAGTACTCGTATATATTTTTCAGAATCCATATCTAGAAATGTTTTATAAATTGTGTATTTTAGACAGAGAGAATGTTTTATAGGTATTGTTTAATTTTACATTTTGGCTGCGAACTTTTCTTTATATTGGCCATAGTAATGCCTATTCAAAATAGAAAATTTGCACGTTACTTTTTACGGAATTAAAATCTTAAAATTGAATAAAATCAAAATAACTCCCTTCGCACGAAAATGCGTTTTTAGGTACGGGTATATTAATATAATTATACGGACGATAAGCGTAATAGAAGAAATTTATTTGATAACTTTATAAATATTAACATAAATATTCATGAACACAAGTATTTACAACAAAAACAATCAAATACACTTGTTAATGCTCATATAAATTAGTTATTGTAAAATCGCTTTTTAAAGGTTGCGTTTATCGTTTTGTTAATAAAGTTAACGATCATATTGGCGTTATTTAAGGTGGTGCAAAAAGTCTTTATTTTCGTCAATTATTGCATATTAAAAAAAAAAAAGAGAGAACATGACAAAAAGATAAAAAAAAGTTAATGTCACACTAACTTTCTTCCTTGCTAAATACAATATCTTCCTAATTTCTCAAAATTATACAGTTCAAATTAGATTTTGACATTACTTTATCAACATTTTGGATTACTTATTCATATTATTAGTCGTTTTCTTGTGAGGCCACATGGAGCCACAGTTTCTATATTCCATACCAATTACTAGTTCTGTATTCTGATTCCGCATTTTCATTTAATGATTATACGTTTAACAAAACACAATAGTATAAAACCCATGTATAAAGCTATTACAATAAACTTCACTGTAATACTTTTAGTAAGCACTTAAAGAAATTTGTAAATAATTGTAATATAATATTTCTCCTATTCATTAAATTAGATTTAAAAATAAGAGTTAAATTAATAATAAATCTTATTATTACAGATTTGAGATATATAATATATACTAAATAAATAGATACAATATAATAAACATTCTATATTAAAAGAACTGTTTAATGGTCACAAAATACTATATTGTATATTAAACCTTACTTAGGTTAGATTAATAAGTCTTTTTGTTACATAGTATAGTTCTTATTCCGTTTCATTGTAGAAATTATATTGATTAATTTGTTTGATATTTAGATACAAAAATTAGTAATAAGTTACAACCAAACATTTCCTAACAAGAAACATTAATTCTCTTGTCGCAAAATGAACGAAAACAACAAAAGATTAATTTCTGATTTATCATCATTTAGCTCCTATAATCAATACATTCTACTTTGAAAATTAACTATTTCCTCCAAATGAAACACAATGAAAACAATGTTAATAGGGAAGATAATTAATAGACTTGCTACAAATAAATATACGTTATAGGTGGAATAAACATATTTTGCACTCAAGGTAGGAAAAGATTCTTATAACCATTGATACAAGATACAATCTAAGTCTGTCGAACCACTAATAAAAGTTAAAGTAAAAAACCTCAATTTCAATTTAATAATACGATTATGTAATTAATTGACAGACATGTTGGTATGACGTGTTACTCATTCTTTGATCGGCACCACGCATCACCATCAAAGCAATTTATTTAAAGAAGTGTTGTATTTAGTCTCTTTATGATGCTGGCTAGATTTTTTCATACAACTCTTCAATATTTAATTTTTCCAAAAATACTTACAGATATTTGACAATGGTGAAAAGTGAAAACATAATTCAGATTGACAGCAATCTCAGTAGTAAATATATAAATATAAAGACAAAAGTAATTAACTCATTACCAATTATTGTTTCCATTATGAGGTTACATGGTAAATATAGATCATTCAGGTTTAATTGTTAATTTTTCAAATTTAACAAGTCTAAATAGGTATATGGAAAACAGTTTATCACTCTTAAAATAAATTGCTAGAGAGAATGTTAATTTTTCCAGTTACATAATTATCATCTAAAACACATTTACTAATTTGGATATCTACCTTGAAAAAATAAATACTAATTAATTATAAATGTTTCTAAAAATAATATTTATTGTTACATGTGAACTTAAAAAACTATGTGATGTTTTATTAAATAGGGATTTGTTTCAATTCTTCTGTAAATTATTGTTTTGTATTTAATTTTAATTTAGATATTAAAATATTTGTATTATTTCCATTCTATAGACGGAATACGACCCGTTCTAACAATTATTATAAAGTATGTTTACTTCAATAAAAAAAAGATTTTAAGAATATAATGTCAGATTTTAATTCATTTTTTTATTAAACTCTAGACTGATACCCTGTATTTAAGGGGGTATTTTGATATTCCCTTAAAAATAAATGCGATTTTCATATACGTACCACAAAAATCATCAATTTGTGAAAATTTAGAGCCTTGGAAAATAATATTTCAGTGTGCAAGCATTACAAAGCTTAATATACAGGGTGTCCTACGGTGGCAACCCATTATTATTATTATTATTATTTCAGAAACTACTTCAAATTGAATTTTGAAAATGTCAGTGTCTATATTGTCAGATATACTCAAATAATATAATAGCAACAGCATAGCACTTTCGGTTATACCGGAAGTTGATGGCAACTTTGTTATTTTAAATGGAGCACCCTATATATTATTACATTTTTGGATTCTAAATAAGATTTCAGACATATTTCATGTATCATGTCCTATACCTAATGTCAGTCGTTTTTGACTTATATCAAGATTTATGTCAAAATTGACAGTTTAGGGCTCCATAAGAATTCCGTTTTTTCCTTGTAAATCAGTATTTAATAATTATTTTGCAGGTATTTTCTTATCAGGTGGGATCTCCTTTTTCGAATTGACAAGACATTTTCTGATTAGTTTATACAGGGTGGTCAAAAAATTATATTGAAAACGGTTCAAGAGAAACAGTTGAAAGTAAATTTTTTCAAATGGAATGGGTATATTATTATTATTTTATCTTCCTTAGCATTAAAAAATAATGCAATTTTGTAATAGGTTATCATTTTCTAAAATGTTTTCGAAATATCGTAATTTTAAATTTTTCTGCAGCGCCTACCGTTGTCTCTCTGGAAGCTAGCTAATTAATTTAGTTAGCCATGAAATTATTGTCATTTTAACGTCAAACTAAACGTCAAATTAATAAAAATGAAAAATACTTATTGATATTATAAATTTATTATTTCTCAAAATTCTTCTTAATTTTTCTCTAGTCATTGTTGGCAAATGCGGGTTTCTCTCTTTGAATACTCTACAGGTTCTATTAATCACTTTGTTACATTCTCCATGGATTAATAATACATTTACAATATATGAATAAATATTTTCCATTTTGTAATAGTTATTGTAAAATATAATGGTCACAAATATTGATAAATAACGACTTGTTGGATAGCAACAACTAATTTCATATTTAGTTTGACGTTTATGCTAATTCAGAGAAACGTCATTATTTTCATGGCTAACTAAATTAATTAGCTAGCTTCCAGAGAGACAACGGTAGGCGCTGCAGAAAAATTTAAAATGACGATATTTCGAAAACTATGCATTTTAGAAACCGATAACCTATTACAAAATTGCATTATTTTTGAATGCTGAGGAAGATAAAATAATAATAATATACCCATTCCATTTGAAAAAATGTACTTTCAACTGTTTCTCTTGAACCGTTTGCAATATAATTTTTTGACCACCCTGTATAAACTAATCAGAAAATCTCTTGTCAATTCAAAAAAGAAGATCCCACCTGATAAGAAAATACCTGCAAAATAATTATTGAATACTGATTTACAAGGAAAAAACGGAATTCTTATGGAGCCCTAAATTGTCAATTTTGACATAAATCTTGATATAAGTCCAAAACGACTGACGTTAGGTATAGGACATGATACATGAAATATGTCTGAAATCTTATTTAGAATCCAAAAATGTAATAATATATAGGGTGTTCCATTTAAAATAACGAAGTTGCCATCAACTTCCGGTATAACCAAAAGTGCTATGCTGTTGCTATTATATTATTTGAGTAGAGCATATTTGACAATATAGACACAGAAATTTTCAAAATTCAATTCGAAGTAGTTTCTGAAATGATCTAATGGGTTGCCACCGTAGGACACCCTGTAGGTGCATATGGATTTTTATGTACCTACCATAAAAGCAAAGATTAATCTACACAATAGATATTCAGCGTATATGGGAAATAAAACAAAAATTGAAACTGTCTCGACACGAGCTACATCTATTAGAAAAACATGCAACCATGGAAATTATGGAAATTGTAGATGGCGTTATATGTATTGTGTTGAAATAAAATAATCATATGGGCAATGTTAGACAAGGACGAGTATACTTTCCCCTACGAGGTGGGAGTTTGTTTTTATATTATAGGTATCATATATGTACTACTGTGCAGCAGTGTTTTTTGTTTAAAATTATATGGTATACGTATACCTATCTACGCAAAGATTAATGTGTATGGACGAAAATAAAAGAAATTACTATAATAGTATAAATATACAGGGCTGGTTTATTAAATGTTTTAGACAATAATTTTAAATGACTAAAATAATATTATTTTAGTCATTTAATTTTAAATTTCGGATATAAGGATGCATCAAAAAGTTATATTTAAATTAACGAAATTTGGCGTTATAGATAGGACTTCCGGTTATTACCTGATTCAGTTTTAAGGATCAAACTCAAACAGCAGATTCAACTTGTCGTTAACATTATGAAAAAATAAATCTCAGAGGCGGGTAAATTAAAGGGGCATACAGGCGTGAAATGCTACCCTAACTTTTTTATGCACATTTTTTGCGTGTGTTTCAATTCGGAGATGTAAAATCTAACAAATTATATACGTAATAAATGTGTCCTTCTGTGATATTGATAGAAAGTCATCGTTATCGCGTAATATCGATTTTAAGAAATGTTAATATTAAAAAGGCTGTGCTTTTTACAAGTTGCTGAAGTAAATAAGGTTTGAAATTTCCAGCATGACAATAATTATTTAAAAAAATACGGTTTCGAAATGCAGGATGTAAAAAATTAGAATTTTTAATCTGTTTTTAATGAAAATTTAAATCTATTGAGAAATATGGTTCAGGGTTTTTGTGAAATGTATTTTACTCCAAAGATTCTACTCATCGATTATAACCGAATTAATTTACTCAAAAATATCTATACTAGTAAAATAACACAATTATCACAATTAGGTTCAAATTCTGCAACGCCGAATTGAAAAAAAACTTACAGTCTCCCTAATATTGGTTTTTGTGCAATGATCATAAAACTTTAAAAAACTAACGATTTATGTAGATTGTATTGTTAACACGTTTCGTAAAAAGCTTTAAAAACCCACCAACAGGGTGTTAAAAGTATTACGACAATAACTTTTTTCATGTTTTAACAAGTACAATCGTCTGCTTCAGATTGATCCTTAAAAACTGAATAACAGTTTCTCTATATAAAAAAATAAAACTCGTAAATATCATCCCCAAACATTTAATTTGAATACAATTACATAACACCATATTTGAAAGTAAATAAAAAAAAACAGCATTACCTAGTTTGACAGATTTGCAAATTGCAAATCAAAGTATCTATGTATACAGGGTGTTGCATAAGTACTTGTACAAACTTTAAAGGGTGATTCTTTGACTAATTTTAAGATACAAATTTCATATGTACATGGGTCCGCTACGGCTTGGTTTTCGAGATACAGGTAGTTCAAAAATAATATTATATTTAGGATTATATGCTTGTTCAATAGCATCGCAATTTGGTGCAATTCGGGATACAGGTGTATTGATGACACCAGAGCTGTCAAAAGAACTAATAAAAAATACGAAAAATAACAAAATACAAATATCATTCAAAAGACAACAATGCACATAATAGTCGGTACCAAGCCAAATAGGTAGTAGGTAAATATAGATTTATTTTGTTTCGGGCTTGGGCTTGGCACCGACTTATTGTAATCAAAACTACCCACCAAACGGATACATTTAATTTTACGCAGATGCTCAAAATGTTAACTTTCTTTCATTAATAGAGACCTGTGAAGTGACCTTACCTCTTACGCCCACGTATTAAGTACTAAGGTTCAGTTATCAGTTACAATTTTTTATTTTCCAAGAAAGCGATACGAGATATTTAAAACGGCATTGCGCCGCCCTCATGTATACCTCCGGGGGCGGCATCGAAAATCGCTACACGTCACAAACTTGTAAATGCTTAGAACTACCCCTATATCAAATTTCTATTTTCTATCTTTTTTGTTTCATACCCAAATCCCTATTCCTACCGAACTTATTATTTACCCGAAGAAACATTAAAAAGAAGTAAAATTTAAGTACCTAAACCGATAAAGTGGAACTTATACCTGATGAAGAGACAGACTATTATAATAGGTATACCTAATATAATATAGGTAGCACTGATAATTTTTTTATTATAGGTATTATAAGATCTACAACAATCTTGTTACATCTTTGCCACATTGTCTACGTGAAATATTTAGTCAAAAGTATGTTTCTATCTAAAAGCTTTTCATTTAACGATTGTTCGCCACTGATCATGGGACTGGTCTAGTCTTGAAACATGTATGACATGGATTAAATATTATTATATTAAATTTAATTCATAGAGATTAGGCTTTTATTTCAATACTGTACTTGTAATAAATCACCCTGTGTGTTTCTTTTACCGACGAATTGGCAACAGCACGACACACACCACATTCGCTTGTTTTTTTTTCTACCCTCCCTGCGTATCCCCTCCAGATTAATACAGAATTTCATCAATTTCTCTCTCTGACAATACAGCATTGCCGGTGCATATCTGTTGCAAATGATCTAAATAATTGTTATACGTTGCGTTTTGTTTTTGATATTAATAAACTACAAAACGGTTTCTGGCTGTGACAATACTGCTCTATGCTTTACACGCTAGTCTACGCCACGTAGTGGCAGGCATACTTAGAGATGTTCTGATTTTAATGCATTGGGCTGACTATCTATTGTGTAGATTAATCTTTGATAAAAGCAATGATTAAAACGATATATATACACTATGTGCGGATGTGATTGAAGAAGTGCAAGATAATTCGTTACATGCCAGTCAGTCCTCATGTGGTTACCAAAGTGGCAACGTTCGCGACGTGCCGATTTCGGAAATGTTGACAGGCAGCGGTATTTTTTTGTTTTTATGAAACGTGTGAATATTAGGCTATTTGTCCTGAATAAACTTTTATATATTATTTTTACAAAACAAAGACGTCTACTCCACAAAATGTTTTATATTGATGTTCACTTAGCCAAACATCTTTCGGAACTCACTGTTCCATCATCAGTGGCTTTAATAAGCTTTTACAAAAATCTTACCTAGTGTCTAAGCCGTATACATAGATTTTCGAAACATGAATACATTTTGTGAAAACTATTCAATAGTATAAAAAATAATTGAGGTCAAATGATAAAATTCTTAAAATTTAGAAAGCTTAAAAACTTAAAAATTAATTACAAACAGTAAATTTCATAGTGAAAGATTTAATGTAAATGTGTATTAACCTTTTGTGTTTTATTGGTGTTTTTGTTGTTTTTCAAAATGTACCACCGGTGGTACATTTTTAGAAACAACCAAAAACACCAATAAAACACAACGGGTTAATATATAAAAGTTTATTCATTACAAATACTCACACATCTCAAAAAAAAAACTAAAACTACGGCTGCCCATTAACATATAAATTTTATTGGAAATATTTCGAAAATCGTTTTTTTTTTTTGATAGACAAAAGTAACAGCAAAACATGTCCGAATTAAAACGAATGTGCCACCTTTACGTATAGCCATAACTTGATTTGCACCCTTTCTATACTCCCGTTGCGTTTTAAATAGGTTTAAATTTGCAAAGCACAGTGTACCACATGGATGTGTTAACAAAAACAATATACAGAGTGTCCCAGAATATGTGGGCAATCTCTCGGATTTGGGTAGGTTGTGAAAAAAAAAGGTTAAAAGTTCATATAAAGTTTTTGTCGAATCGGCCTTCGCTGCAAAGTTATGAGCCCTTAAAGACTAGACCTGAAATTCAGTTTTCAATGATAACTTTTGAACCGACTCGTTTAAATTAACACAATTTTTGTATAATTTACGTTAGATAGGCAATGGCATTTCATTAAGGCTGCAGGGGCGTATTGACGTAGGGATGGTTACCCCCTTTTTTTTAATGCGTCGTGCTACTGCGATTTTGAAACAGTTTTTAAATAGGTTAAACATTTTGCTATGAAAATGGTACTCTTGTTCGATATCGATAAAATAAATCGATTTCGAGATAAAGAACTTTTTATTTAAAATGTATGAGGTGTGGTATTTTATAAATTAATTTTGTATATCGGTTCAACATGGTCCCCTTCTAAACTTATGCATTACCTAGCTCTATGAATTGAACATTGTTGGACCTTCCACAGTGCTGCAACATTGTTCCTTATTTCACGACAATTAAAATTAATCATTTCTAATAGTTTTCCCTAGTGTCAACCGATGTGGAATAGACTAATGATTTCAAATGTCCCCACAAGAAAAGATGCAAGGGATTAAGGTCCGGTGATCGAGGAGGCCAAGCAACTGGTCCTTCTCTTCCTACCCAACGATTTTCAAAAGTCACATTTAAATATTTCCTCACTGCATTTTAAATAAAAGTACTTCATCTCGAAACCAGTTTATTTTATTGATATCGAACAAGAGTATCATTTTTGTAGCAAAATGTTTAAGTTATTTAAAATCTGTTTCAAAATCACAGTAGTACGATGCATTACGCCCCTGATGCTTTAATGAAATGTCATTATTTTAAAATGCGGTTACATGACGAGTCCCTATCTAACATAGTTATATTCAACATTTTGTTCCTCAAATTAATACTTTTGCGTTTAAGTCCCTTCACAAAAGATTATTACAAAATATCTCCAATATGCAATAACAAGTTAAATCCCCACACGTCAATATCTTAAACAGTACGTATAATGCATTATTAAGTGAATTGAAAACATTATGATAGGCCTACCTCATTGTCTCATAAAAAATAATAATAATAAATAAGTTAGAAGGTCATTAACAGACGGTAAATCCAATGATTCAATAAAAAAAATCTTACCCAACATAACAATATCTTTATTTCTAAGAATAAACATAATAAAATTTACAAACCTTCACACTATAATACAGATTATCCCGCTGGGGATGTCAGTTGTTGGTAAGTCAAAGCCCAATAGTATCCCTTTAGTCGTTGAAGGTGATCATGTGTACCCATCTGTTAATAAGCAAAATACGGATTAGACTTATTACATATGAAAAATAAATGTAACGCAGTTCAAACTCTAAGCAAGTAAATTTCTAAGTCGCAACAACAATAATAACATAGTGGTACTTCACATTTAGGTCAAATTATAATTAATTGACACATAAAGCATTTTTTAGGGGCAGTCCACTATATCCCCATAAAAGTAGTAAAATAAAAAGTAGTCAAATGTAAATTTCTTTTATCATGAGAGGAAAGTGAAATTTGATGACGCAGTTAGTTTCTGCTTGTCCAAAAACCAAAAATGGGGCATACGCGACTTCCTTACTACTTACTTGTCAAACTTACCATGTTTGATTAAAAATCTCAAAAAGTGACCTTAATAAAATCTTGAAAATTTTTATTTCAAAAAGTTTTTCAGTTTTGGAATTTATCAAAATTAAAAATTTTATATATCTGAAATTACTTTATTTTTTGCTAGATTGTCGAAAATTTTGACGTGACCCTGTGTATTAATTTCGACGTATCGCAGCAGCATTATTTGATTTAATCTCACATGCTAATGCTTATTTTCGCAAATATTTGGACTACAACCATTGAATTTGCACCAAAAACCGATATTCTCCTCCTAAGTACGCAAAGGTGCCAGAGCTTACGGAAGCAGACCCAAGACAATGTCTGGGGGGTTCCCACGCTACTTTATTTCAGTCAGAAGTTCTAGCCATTGATCCATGTCTGCTGGTGCTTAAACAGGAGCACTGTGAGTGAAATTCAATTAAAATCTCTGATAGCCCAGCCATACCGGCCGTAAGCTCATCAAGATCCCCATCAAGAACAGTGTGGAATTGTCAAAACAGTCTCACAAGTATAGGGAAAAACAATATTTTCACTCTGGTCTGGATATCTGGCCACTCTGGTTTAAAAGCGAATGAAATGGCCGATTCTCTGGCGTAGCGTTCAGCATTCCTAAATATATACTTAATACCTGGATGCCGACAAAAGTTCAGAGCTTTTAGCAAAATCATCCAGGTTTGATACATTCGGAGTCTATTAATGCATCTAAATCAAGAGCAAGGTAGTTGCTGAGTATGAGCAGATCACATTTATATTCATATATACATTTTTGTGTAGCTGCCTCATGTAAAGACGTAAAGTGAGCGCTATGCGCACTTCCTAATGTGTATTTTCCCACGCTTTCTAAGGTCATATGTCATAATAGACGTTATCCTTTTACGTGACAACGTAGCGTACCAATTTTCACTCACCTATACGTCACGCACGTTCCTTTTATAAATTAATTACACCGCGTGTCAAGCAAGCAAAAACTAACTGCGTCATCAAATTTCACTTTTCTCTAATAATAAAAGAAAATCATGTTATATTAAATAATGTTTTGTTTATGAATTGTTAGCAATTCATAATTGTTTGCAACATGAAAAAAGACCATCATGTTAATAGTCCTGAATACATACCTCCACAATTTGACCCTGATTTAAAACAACAATCAAATCTGCATTTTGAATAGTTGATAGCCTATGTGCAATAACAATCACAGTGCGACCTTTTCTAGCTTTTTCTAAAGCTGCTTGAACGATTTTTTCTGACTCTGTATCTAAGGCACTGAAATTATTATGTCAAATATAATTAAATAGAAGTGATACTTATTAAGTAAAGCGACTGCCATGCTGGACCCATGAGAGTAGATCGACATTTAACACATTAACTTAAATGACTTTTATATACCCCGATTCCAGTTAAATTTCCTCAGTATAGTACGGCGTATTCTGGGTTATGGGTCTAGCATACCGAGCATCATACCAGTGGCCAAAAATAGATAAAAATGGTTCCAACAGGAAATGTTTTGCTTACCTTGTTGCTTCATCCAATAGCAAAACTTTAGGATCTTTTAACAAAGCTCTGGCGATAGCTATTCTCTGTTTCTGACCACCGGATAAAGTGACACCTCTTTCACCCACCAAAGTGCTGTAACCTCTTGGGAAACTGGAAATAAACTCATCTGCATTTGCTAGCATTGCAGCATTTCTCACCTAAAATATAAGCATCATACTGCATATTAGAAAAGTTAACCTTACGAATAAATAACCTTAACGCATATTAAAATTGGGGAAACTGCGCTGGCTAATGCTTATTGCACACGTCCAATCTCATTGTTTGATTAGGACAAAGTCTGAAAAGAGCCACAATGCGAAAATATTTATACTAGAATATTTATACGAAAAGAAGAATTTGATTTGAAGATTTGGGTATTAATAAACTATGAATAATCAGACAAAACAACAAAGGTAAACGAGCAGGTGAAATATTTCCCAATTTAGTTATGTAAAATAATTCACTCTATTCGACTGAATTTCAATGTACTTTTGACCCTTTGTGGAAGTTTTATTTTCCACTCATAATTAAAGGTAAAAACCAACGATACTTCAAAAAAGTTTTTACTAGAGAGTCTATAGTGGGACATAGTAAGTAGAGTTTCCATTCCTGATTTTGATTATACAGTACTATGCAGGGTTGAATGATTAAACTCACGTGACTCAAATCAGATTTTAATCAGTATGATATTTTTTTTACATCATGATTCTGAAAACATCCTTTCTAAACAAGGTATATAATATAATTTATAATAATTAAAACACTTCCCACAAAAACTTAGAAAACTAACTAAAAAAATGGATGACAACATTTATTTGTTGTAATTTATTGATTGTTATTGACACGACAACTACTGTCAAAAAACGCGACCAACGCGCCTCTAGCGGCTTGGAAACAAGCAAGTTTCATCAACACAATTCTACGATTTAAAGAGCGCACACCATGATACTGACCATGTTGCTCGTATTATCTGACAGTCAGCTGTATGGGGATGACTAGATGTATCTATGCTTTCTAAAAGAACACTGTTTCCAAATCATGGATTTTTGATTTTTTTTTTAACATCATGATTTTTATAAACCCTGGTACTATGTAGTTAGGTAGCTGTTTTGGTTGATATATTAATAAAACCTGGCTTATGCCGGTTTGAGGTTATGGTATAAGGGTTAAGGTATAATTATACAAACAACTTGGTGTATTATGGGCTGCCTAGTGTAAGAAAGTGACAATCATGTAATGTTTGTGAACCTGGTTCATAGTGGGATATTTTGGTATGGTTTATAGTGGGACAATACTATAAAATGGTTTTTAGTGGTACACACGTAAATTATGCTAGTTTGAACATAAAATTCACTTAAAAGGCTTAAATATTTTAAGTTGAATATATTTTACAGGAAACTCATTAAAACAAAATTATGAGAAGGTGTATAAATAATTGTTAATTTTTGTGTAAAAGTTTGATATTCAAAAATGTTTTTTAGCAACCTATAATTCGGAGTTTACCTAATGCTCAAAATAAGACTGCATGTGCCAGCATAGAACCAATCCCTCAGTCCCTCAGTGGGACTACCTATGCTGGGACAAGCGGTCTATAATGGGTCAAAAAGTGAATAATTGTTGGCCTTTCAACATATCCCGTAATCCATTAAGACATACCCGTACTAAATAATTAAGACAACAAAAAATGAAAAACACTCTGGAACAAAAAAATTAAAATGTCCCAATATAGACCATTCTCCTCTACCTCTTCATCAGTTGCGTTAGGTTTTCCATAACGAATATTTTCTGAAATAGTAGTCCCAAACAAAATCGGTTCTTGACTAATACTACCAAGTACATTCCGTCTAAGCCAAGAGGGGTCCAATGATCGTATATTGTAACCATCAAGACTAATTTCACCATCGCAGACATCATAGAATCTGCAAAAATTGAAATGTCAAATACTTAACAAGTTCTGGTTTTAGTTTATTCTGCATTTTAAAACAAACCTTTGCAACAGCGCAACAACAGTTGATTTTCCATTCCCAGATGCACCCACAATTGCAATTGTTTTCCCCGGATGGACAACGAGATTGAAGTTATTTAACACAATCTACAAGCCAAAACCAAGCAATTAGTTATTAGCAAACATTTTGTAAAGACTGTACGTAAAACTATTGTCTAAATCGTTAACGATCGGACAGAAAAACAAAATTTACAATAAAATTATATGACCTCCTTAGGCCAACCAACAAAAGCCCAAGTTTACAGCCAAGCATTGTCTAGGAAACGGAAAAATGCACCCGGGGAGCTGTTCTTACTGACCCCAGGCTATCATTCTTCAAGGTCATCACTTCTTTGCTTGCCTAACATAAGTGTAGATTGTGTTTTTTACTTAATGTTGTTCAGTTTACTACCTAATAATGGCTACATAATATTCATCACCATGCTTATTAATGATTTTGCGTATCTACCCTTTTTATCTCAAAGGTGGTCCGATAGATGTGATCTACACTGAGCGTTCGATAGGGTACATCATGGTATATTGCTGCGGAAGTTAGACTGGTTGGGCTTTGTCGATGACTTACAATTACTTCTCAAATCATATCTATCAAATAGAGAACAGTTTGTATGATAAATACACGTCAAGTATGTATGAGCCGTTTTCAGGTGTGCTACAGGGATCTAACTTGGGACCACTATTTTTTTGTTGTTTATTAATTATTTGGAAGGAGAACTAAGTTGTGGTAAATGAATTAATTTTTGCTGATGATCTGAAAATATTTCTTGGAATTAAACTCATTAGTGATCGTAAAGAGCTTCAAAATAATTTGAACCGTGTGGATTTGTGGTGTACTAAATCTATAACGTTATAGAGCCTTCTATTACACTATTGGCTGTTACGGAGATCTATTACCTTTTGGGCATTACGCCACCCAATCATGGTTTGATTAGAATAAATATCACTTTTAGTATAGACAGAGAGTAATAATATGATTTGTAACAAGCTGACAGATTCACACAACCTCTTCCTAGTTGAATTAAGCTCTACAATAATTAAAACGTAGTTATTTTTATATTATTTTATATCCTTGACAAAGCATTATTCCTCAAAAAATATTTATACAAAAAAAAAATCCATATTTTTCTTGAACCATATAAGTATTTATAATTTTTTGGATATCATCACAAAAGTGATTTTTTTTTTGTATTTCATGTCAAATTTCTTTTTTTTTTCCTCGACGTTTCGACAAACAAATTTTTGTCTTCTTCAGAATTTTTTTTTTCTATTATTCTACAAACGTATAAGTAATTTTTGATTTTGCTTCTAAAAGGATTTTTAAAACAAAAAAAAAAATTATCTTACCAAATATGACAATAATGCAAAGAAAAAAGGGAAAACAGAACACTAATAAGATGTTGGAAGGTATGAACAAAAACCCTAATAATGATATCCAAAAAATGTATACGAAATGTTGCAAATCTATTATGAAATTGACGCGATATCTATTACGAAAAAAGAGGCGTCTAGTTTGTCCAGATACGATACTACATTTATGCTACTAATATTATAATTTACAGATATAGCGAAAGCTATCTTAAGGATATTTACCTGTTGAGGCCTTGTCGGATAAGCAAAACGGACATTTTTAAATTCAATCTCGCCTCTCAACATGCTGTCTGGTATTATTTTTCCACCAACTAAAGACATTGAAGGTTGCAAGTTAATGTACTACAAGAAAATGTAAAATTACATAATATAAATAACAAAAACAGTTGTTATTTGAGTAGAATTTGTTTTTAATTAATTCGTTGGCCTTAGTTAGCAGACGTGCCCCGAAATAACATAAACTGCTCAACAATTAAAATAAGTTTAATTAGTTTTGACGAATTACAAGGATTTCATGTAAAATGACATACATTTTTTATATAACAAACAACTAACCTCGAAAACGCGTCCTCCAGCAGACAAACCCCTAATAATATTCCCAAAAAGTAATGATAACTGTGCCAAAGATCTCTGAATTGTCTGTGCAGACATTAAAAATGCCATAACTTCACCAGCTGATAACTTATTCGTAGAGAGCAAATAACCTCCCATATATAGGGTTCCCAAAACAGTACTTCAATAGAAATTACATAATTATTTACAAAAATCGTCTAAAATACACACGGTAAATCTACAATGTACCACTTAACACTTACACTTTACCTATTTAAAAACATATTGCTGCCTGCTTGAAATAATGCAATACCAAATCCCAATCTTTGATTTAATTCGCCTGCTAATTCAGCTTCTCGATCAAACAAGTCAACTTCTTGATCTTCCATAGCAAATGCTCGAACGGTTCTTATATTTGCTACCGCTTCATCAGCTACAGCTGTCGTTTTCTCTATCTTAAAAACAAATTCGAACGTTAAAGTCTTGTAAATAAAACTTTGCATTAACAATGCACAATATGTATATTAATTGCAAATTAATGAATGTGCGCCTTATACAGTTACAATATTTCTCATCGCCTTGGTAACGAATAGCAAGAGATAAGAATATTCTGGATATATTTCCAATATAGCAACCGACCGTGCTCATGCGATGCTACTCTACTGCTTCAATAGCAGTACCACCGAGCGATCCAAACTTGTTGCACGTCAAAATGGCATAATGTTCTACACTTTAGGATGAGTTAGTAATAGATTTAGTTTCTAAAAACCCTCGAATACATGAGTCGAAACTTCTTATCGAGATAATATTGTGCGAGAGAGAGGAAGAAATTGAAAAAAATAATGCACATCAGTCATTTTTCCAATAATGGAAACAGAGGGACCAAGACAGCCTCTCACAACGCAAGAAGTTGCCTCTACATTGCATCCGCCTTGGCAAAGGTTGCAAGCGAAATTTGGTCCTCAAAAATCTATTATTAGTGTAGCCTCACTACTGGACTGGTCTCAGAGGAACGTGTGTCACAAAACTGTTGTTGTTATGTTTCAAACAACAACAAATATACTCCAGTAATGGAGACGATTGACCAGTTGTCTTTCGCCAGTGCCAATAAAAAAAAATTCTCTACGGAATTTGATAATTATTTTTTTCCCTCAATGTCAGGAAAAGTCGGTGTTCGGCGGTGGGTTTTATATCTTGTTCTATTTAAACTGAGTATAAAATAAAACTGATTTAGATTTAATCTATAATATTTGCTGAACGGAAAGGGTAAACACGTGTATTTTTAAGTTCGTCAGTTCGTCGGCAACTATGATTTCCATTTAAAAAAAATATATTTTATTTATTTCCGATAAAATTGGCGACTGTAGAAAAAATCTGAGTACACCACTGGTTTATCCTGAAAAAAGTGGCTCCAGAATGTGTTTACAGAATTTTAAAATTCTGCGAAATAAAAAAAATATGGGCAGTTTTCAAAATGGCCGAACATTGAAAAACGCCTTTCGAGGAGGAGATACCCTTATGTGGTTTTTGCTCAATCTACGACAGGAAATAGATAAATTAGATAAAGACTCTTTCAGTCATGAGTAAAGTTCATACTGAGAAGAGGACCATATTCGAGAACCATGTAATTATACGTTACACAACCAAACTTGTACATATGAACACCTAATATGAATACTTTTTTTTATAAAATAAATAAGGTAAATCAAACAAATCAACTGCACTCTATTTTCATAATCAAGGGAGGACTAGTTCCGGCCTAAGCCATCATCAGCGTTTTTTATAAAAAATTAAAAGAACCAACAAATTTGTATATTTATTTAGTGGTAGTGGGAAGGAAGATCGGCAGTCGTTACTTTTTAAACAGGCCAAATTAAAAAAATGTGATTAGAGAATAGAATATAATCGTGTGGTGCATATAGTCTTCATTGGACCTTTCATACCTGAGCCTGTGCTTTTCGTGATATACTCCTTAATACAGCTCCAAATATTGATCCAACAGCAATCACAGATGGTACGCATAAAAGAGTCACTAATGTCATTTGCGGAGAAATCATTACTAAGGACAATGAGCAACCAACGATTTGAGTAACTGCTCTTAACCCACCAGATACAGTTTGTTTAAAGCTACTCTTGAAATCTTGTATGTCAGATGTCAGTCTAAAAATATTTGAATCTTGCAAAACACTAACAAGAAAATTGATATAACTTACCTATTAATAATTTCACCAGTTCTGTGCTTATCAAAGAATGCTATATCTTGTTGAAGGATTGATTTAAATAAATCTTGCTTCATTTGATATGCAATATTTTCACCTAAATTGGAAAGCATTGATATGTAGAAAAACGTACATAAACTCTAAAAAAATAAACTCCAGATATTATTATGTATACTACATTGTAGATAATATCCTAATTTACATCATCAGATATAAAAAAGATCATATTATCAGCCGCTGTTTTTAAAATGAAGTAACAGTAGAAATACTTGACAATTGAAATATGATGTACCTAGGCTTAATGTCAAGTAAGCAGCACATTTTAGCAAAAAGGTGTTTTAAATTACCTTTAGCGGTTAAGCAGGTCTTGACCATGTTATTTTTGAAGCATCATATGGGTCAGCTCAGATGA
The DNA here is from genome assembly GCA_911728435.2 of Apoderus coryli. Lineage (NCBI taxonomy): Eukaryota > Metazoa > Arthropoda > Insecta > Coleoptera > Attelabidae > Apoderus > Apoderus coryli. Next base: position 33,879,475 of record OU452199.1, read on the forward strand.
AGATCGGGATTACATCTTATAAACCGGGGGTCCCATAAATTCATGATTAAGTCTATGCAATATTTAAGCCGTCAAGATGCTTCAAAATTATTTAATTTTCTATAGAGTATGTACTTAATATATGTAGTTTAGCTATCACGAATAAGTTTTGGTAAAATTTTAACTGACAATATAAATTTTAGAATACATAAACATACCTGAGCAATATATAATGACACCAATTTAAATGCCGGTAGTCGCATTTCAGCAACAAAAGAATATCCATCTTTAGCTTCAGAAAACTTTCCGATAACATTTATTAAACCACCCATTAATTGCGGTATCTGAATGTTCAGTATTGCAACTGCTAAAGCCCCCTGTAAAAATTTAATAGGCAAAATGAACAAAAACATTCGCAATAGACCAAACAGCAAACTTTCCTTAATAGTGAAGTGATTCATAAATTGTATTTACAGTATCTCCGACTTTAAAAAGCAAATATCTTATCATAATTATATTTTATTATATCTTATTACAATTATATTTTTCGGTAGTGCATACTGCTGTAGTTATCCGTAGTACTAGATGAGCAAACTGGTAGCCTGGTGGTGGTAGTAAAATCTTAGACCTGACTACAACTCTTAACGCCAGGTTAATAATAATTATTTTATCTCTTTACTGTTTCATTGTATATTGTTATATTCAATTTGTTGTAAACATACTGAGATATAAAAATTAATAAATATTGATTAAATAATAGTCGAAACTCGGTTCCTGAATACGATACAGTATGGATTTCAAAGTGTTTATGCATCAAGAGTCGTCAAATCTTGCCCACTATTTGTTGATAGAATTACCAATTTTACAAATTAAAAACATTCAATTCAACAGATCAGTTTTAATGATTAAGATAGAAAATATATTATATTTGTCTATATTATATTATAATCGATAATTGGAAGTATATGTTGTATCTAAAATAAGTGTAAAGCTATCCAAAGTTTATAAAAGATGTTTTATTTGTAACTCAGTTTAGAAGTTCTGTTCCGGAGATGATTTATACACTTATCAGACGTTCCTACGGTTGAGTGGTTTGGTGGCATAATGTTTACACCTCGGTTTAAACTTTACCTGTTCCCTAAGGCTGGCAAAGATTCAAGACTGAAGATTATTATGGAATATTGAGGACGAGTAAGGAGAAAGTGACTACGTCAAAATTGAAGAGTTGGCATAACGAATCAATCAATATATTTATATTTGTCGATGTACCTGCTAGGTGCAGAATGAGCATTATGTACTTACAATTATTGCAGCAATAAAGTACCAAATATTAGGCTGCAAGTACGTCCAAAAACGTTTCCAGTCAAACTTAATATTCCTATCTGAGCTTGTTTTATACCCGGCCATTCTAGTTTTCTGTCCATGACACAATACTTGGTTTGAACCTAAGACAATTTTTAATATACCGCCTCCTGCTAAAGTAACACCAATTGCTGTAATTTTAGATGTCGATAGCGGTACACGAAAATTATTTGTACCAGTTTTTGTTGATTTCGTTACGTGGGTTTTAATAGTCTGATTAAAATTTGGTTTTAAAACAGTATGCATTTTTAAAATAGATAACCTAAAACAAAAATATATTATCAATAGACACTAGCATTAAATTAATTCGTTTATTCCAGTATATAAACATTATTCTATGCTTAATGTCAACGCTTCTGTTTAAGAGAAAATCTATTTGTAGTTCTTAGTTGTTTTGAGAAATTACTAAATGCCTGCTGGTAAATTAAACGTTTGTAACAATTAAATAACGTTCCGCAAACTTATGTAATATACAATAGCAAGTCATTTTTTAGCTTAAAATTTTGAACATTATACCTAAGTGTCTTGTGAGCCAATGAAGCATTTTGCATTAGTTTCGACATTTTTAATATCTTAACGGATCTATTATCATAAAAATCAATTTAGCTTGTTAATATTTCTAACAAATGATATATTAAATTCAATAATTCTATTTATGCTTTATAATTATATTTGTATGCAACAATAACAAAATATTTAAATTTCTCATATTAGAAAATAAACATAACCAAACACAGAACACAGCTGATAATAGAGCTCTTCTTCTTTTCCCTTCGTGCGAGGTGCGATCCGGTTAGCAACAGAAATGTCTCTGGTTTGGCTAGCACCATTGAATATACATTGGGTTACAACCAAAGATATGCAAATATAAAAATATATAAGTACTACAGTTTCACCGTATTACAGTTTAACCCTTAATATACATTTAAAGAATTCGTAGTCAAACAGTTTTTGCCTCGTTTTTTGCTTCTCTTGAAAAAGTTGCTAAAATGAAGCTGACTCCGTTGTACACTGGTGTCTTCAATTGTGATCTAAAATTACTAAAATATCATGGTATAAATGTAATATTGTATATGAGGCAATGAACAAGATCCAAGATTTTTCATACTCGCGATACTGTCAATCATGAAGCAACGGTTGGAGATGGAGTGAGGTGAGGATAACACACAACAACATCCTTCTACTAACTCAGATCAGTGATAAGCTGGGCTGAGTTGACATGATCACCTACCGCTATAAAATGATAAACTGTCAAAATGATCGCTGACTACGAAACATTCTAAGGATAATTTCTCAGTTAACTGTCAATTAAATTTGTAAAATAAACTTGCATAATAGACAGGTAGTATTTAAAGTTATGATTCTTGTATAAACGGTCCCTATGTTTTGAATACATTCAACTTTTGTGGTTATTGTTGTTGTTGTTGTTGTTTGATATTGGCCTTCACCAGTAGGTATTTAGCCAGTTTCCAGTGGAATTTTTTCGGACGCACATTAAAGTGCAGCTGGGCTCCTGCCCATATCCATAACGTACTTCTTGCACACTGTTTTGCGTTTCCAATTTCCTTGATCGGCGCGACTCAGGGTTCTTGTTCACTGTTTGGTGATTGCGATTTTCTGAATGTTACGACTCAAACTTCTAAATAAAATGTTAGTTAAGTCACACATAAAAGAAGAAGATAACCCTCCGACACACACCAGGAGACAGAGGGATCTGTAACAAAGGGTCACTGTAATTACAAGAGAATATCATTCTGGCGCAGAAAACCAACTAACAATTTAAGCGTCTCGTACTTCAAATCTCTAAGCAATGATTGCACCGACATAGGTGATGAAACCCCGGACTTTGAAAGTTCGGAGTATAGATTATTATTATTGTTTGGACAATCAAACAGAATATGTGAAAGGCTACCCAATTGACCGCACTGGCATAAGGGACTGTCAAGGACCTTAATCTTGTGAAGATGTTCTGGATATAAACAATGACCACTACGCATCCGAATAATGGTGGTAAGATGTCGTCGGTCTATGAACGGAAACTTGGAATACCAGGGAGTGCCTGGAAACACTTCCTGAATGTTAGAATACCAGACACCCTTGCTGGCAGATATATTTTTCCATTGCTGCCTCCAGTCCTCAAGCAAGGATAATTTAATATGAGGAAGAAAGTCCGTTCTGTCTAATTTGATTGGATGTGGGACTCTAAGAATACGTCCAGCATTGGCAAGCCTATCGGCCATTTCGTTGCCTTCAATGCCCGCGTGACCAGGAATCCAGCAGAGTCTTATATCTTTATCACTTTGAAAAGCCTCAATCAAAAGCCGCTTAGTGAGAAACGGAATGTGTTGGAGTTTTGCACTAAAAGAGCTCCCACAGATCTTAGCTATGGCACTTTGAGAATCACTAAATATAATGGCTTTATCAATATTTTTCTCAGTGCATAGTACAATTGCTTTCTTCATAGCGACAATCTCTCCCGTGCATATTTGGGTGTTCCTAGGTAACTTCGATGAGAATTTAAAATTAAGTGAAGGGATGAATATCCCATAGCCTGCAGTTTTACTGTCTCTTTCACACGAAGCATCGGTATAAATAAAAGTATATAAACCAGCGAAACGGGCAACCCTACTTCGAAATTCTAAATTCAGGTTCCGGTCTTCCTTCTTCAAGTGGAGGTTGACTGTGGGGATGACTTGGTATTGGTCTTCAAGATTATATTCAAAGCAAGGTAATATATCATAAGTATGTAGATGAGGAAAGATATACGTCACCTTTTGTGGTTATGCAGCGACATTCAGAGGGGAGAATGCACATCAACCTGCGAGAATTGTTTCACCATGCGCCATGCGTCCACCATTTTGAAGCGTGAAATCTACTAAAGTAGCAGGCTGGAACTCATGCTTCACTTGAGTGAGCGGCTTTGGCTCTTGGTACCTAGTTTTACAAATTAAAAATACGGTTGTTGCGTTATAAAATTAAAACGAGGGTAAAAGGGGTAAGCGTAATCTAAAAAATATCATATATGAGAACTTCAAACATATTTATTAATAAATATTTTGGGATATTGCAAATTTTTATAACATAATTTGCAAGCGAAATTAAATAATTAATCGTATTTTTAAGTCAAATTTCACTGGAATGTTAGGTATGCAGGAATAATGATAACAACGGAAATATGTTAACAAACAGAAAATACTCAATCAAAACAAAATTAGCGCTTCAAAATGGCAGCCTGCATAGTGAAACCAAAAAATTGAGCATACATTAAAATGCCAACGTGCCGAGCCAATCAGAGCATTTGGGGCGGGGCTTTCCTTGGCGCGCATTTGAGTTTGAATTTAACCGCTATTCAACTTATTTTATTATACCTAGCTGAAAAACCTTCATTTCGTATATCGGAAAAACGATACTCAAATATATTTATGTATAATTTGAATATACCTATCTAATTTTAAAATCATTTTATGCATTACAGATAGGAATAAGTCAGGAAATAAAAAAGGCACATTATTCTCAATAGTTTATTTTTAGCTATATATATTAAATTATACACAATGATAATAAATAATAATTACAATGAACATACAAATTAATACAAATACACCACTACCATACATACATATACAGGGTGTCCTACGGTGGTAACCCATTAGATTATTTCAGAAACTACTTCGAATTGAATTTTGAAAATCTCAGTGTCTATATTGTTAAATATGCTCTACTCAAATAATTTAATAGCAACTGCATAGCACTTCCGGTTATACCGGAAGTTGATAGCAACTTTGTTATTTTAAATGAAACACCCTATATATTATACATTTTTGGATTCTAAATAAGATTTCAGACATATTTCATGTATCATGTCCTATACCTAACGTCAGTCATTTTTGACTTATATCAAGATTTATGTCAAAATTGACAGTTTAGGGCTCCATAAGAATTCCGTTTTTTCCTTGTAAATCAGTTTTCGAAATATCGTCATTTTAAATGGGGGTCATATCGAACAATTAAATTATTTTTGTATCGTTAGTTGATTAACTTTTTTTAGTTGAAAATTTATTTAGTTTAATCTTCTGTTCATTTCTGCTGTATTATTTTAAATTTTAGTCTTAGTTCGTTGTAATACTTGATTTGTATACCTCCCAACCTGCTCTAAATGATTTCTCAAAATTCTTCCTAATTTCTCTAGTCATCGTTAGCAAATGGGGGTTTCTCTCGTTTAATATTCTACAGGTGATATTAATCACTTTATTTTATTCTCCATGAATTAATAATAAATTTATAATATCAATAAGTATTTTTCATTTTTATTAATTTGACGTTTACTTTGACGTTAAAATGACCATAATTTCATGGCTAACTAAATTAATTAGCTAGCTTCCAGAGAGACAACGGTAGGCGCTGCAGAAAAATTTAAAATTACGATATTTCGAAAACTATGCATTTTAGAAAGTGATAACCGATTACAAAATTGCATTATTTTTTAATGTTAAGGAAGATAAAATAATAATAATATACCCATTCCATTTGAAAAAATTGACTTTCAACTGTTATTCTTGAACCGTTTTCAATATATTTTTTTGACCACCCTGTATAAACTAATCAGAAAATGTCTTGTCAATTCGAAAAAGAAGATCCCACCTGATAAGAAAATACCTGCAAAATAATTATTAAATACTGATTTACAAGGCAAAACGGATTTCTTATGGAGCCCTAAACTGTCAATTTTGACATAAATCTTGATATAAGTCAAAAATGACTGACGTCAGGTATAGGACATGATACATGAAATATGTCTGAAATCTTATTTAGAATCCAAAAATGTAATAATATATAGGGTGTTTCATTTAAAATAACAAAGTTGCCATCAACTTCCGGTATAACCGGAAGTGCTATGCCGTTGCTATTATTTTATTTGAGTAGAGCATATTTAACAATATAGACACTGAAATTTTCAAAATTCAATTCGAAGTAGTTTCTTAAATAATCTAATGGGTTACCACCGTAGGACACCCTGTATATGTATGTATGGTAGTGGTGTATTTGTATTAATTTGTATGTTCATTGTAATTATTATTTATTATCATTGTGTATAATTTAATATATATAGCTAAAAATAAACTATTGAGAATAATGTGCCTTTTTTATTTCCTGACTTCCTATCTGTAATGCATAAAATTATTTTCAAATTAGATAGGTATCTTCAAATTATACATAAATATATTTGAGTATCGTTTTTCCTATATACGAAATGAAGGTTTTTCAGCTAGGTATAATAAAATAAGTTGAATAGCGGTTAAATTCAAACTCAAATGCGCGCCAAGGAAAGCCCCGCCCCAAATGCTCTGATTGGCTCGGCACGTTGGCATTTTAATGTATGCTAAAAAATTGGATGCCCACTCGTCGAAGGTCATTCTCCCCTCTCCACTGCATGTCTCTGGGTTATGTCTGTGCCTTTGTTTATGTTGTATAAACCCGGCATATATAAGAAATTCAATAGGCTAACTTCACAAAGCTCTTCACTCATAGAAGCCAATGGTTTAAAAATAAACTGAACTACTGAACTTTTATTCAATTCAAGGTGAAATGTAAAAGGTCTATTACTATATTTACATTTTGCGCACAATGAAAATAAAACCATAAAAAGAAGCAAAACTCTTACAGAAACAAATTGAAACCGTGCAAAATATGTAACAGCTGTGATTAAATATCTTAAGTTAATATTTTGAAAGTTGAGTGATATTTAATCAAGATAATAAATGTAAATGCTTTTTAAGGTAAGCAGTACCAATTAATTAGTTTATTGTTGTATATTAATTTCCTTGTTATCAAGAACTGTGTTTCCATGATTTTTTATGTTTTTAAATGTCATGTTAGTAGACGATGAAGTACGTTTTTGTCATTTAATTCAATAAACTCTTATTGTTTTTTTATCGCACTTAGCTTGACCTATTGTCTAGAAAATCTATAAATCAAATTCTGGTTAGAAATTATTCTCAGGACAAACATGAAACGAAAAGAATCATTCACTGGCAAGTAGATTTCTAACTCCAATACGGACTTCTATTATTTAGTTTCTTCGTAAACAATCACATTTTAAATTTATGTTTTTTATTTTGTTTATACAGATATTCATCTAGGTATGTCTTTTTTCAATTCTCTCATGTTCATACCTATTTTAACACAATTATTGGTTTTAACTTCGGTGTATTAGTTCACTGCAATTCATGTTTTTGAATTTTTGATATATATCACCTAGTAATTCCTGTTTTTCATAGATATGGAAATAAACAATTTTATGATGGAGTGTTCAAAACCTAAGAGGTCAAAATCCTGTGACAATGTAATTATTTACAATGATGATTGGGGCCATATGCCTTCACTAATTCTGTATCATATATTTGATTTCTTGAATGAGGCAGACAGAATAAGTGCAAGCAGCGTTTGCAAATATTGGAGAGAGAATAGTTTCAATTCAAAGTAAGATTTTCATTCTCACTTTACTTTTATTTGACAAAATGTTTTATTGTTTTTTGCAGTTCCCATTTTTGTAATTTTATGTAAATAGAGCATTATTTATTGTTTATAAAAACAATATTGTTTTGCGTTTGTGTAATTCTAAATTACATTAGTTATGAACTGAATATAACGGTTGGTACCTATGTCTAAACTTATTAGGAAATACGATTACCTAAAAATAAACTTTCTCCGGTCACCAAACTAGTGGGTCAATTTTTAAAAGTGAATAGGTATTTTGGAAGGTAATTTGTTATACAATTGCGAACTAACCAGTTTCAAGGTTCTATCCATCATGTTTTCTTAATATAAATTGTTTCTGTAAGAACGTCAGTATATTTTGTTATAATACAATGAACCGAGGAAACAATTTCCGAAAAAAATTATAAACTAAAAGTATTGCATAAGAATAATATTGGCAAAAGAAAAAAAAGGAGCATTTTTTGATTGATAAGCAGATATTCTATAAGATTATTTGATAAGTTCGCGGAGTATTTCAATTCTGTTTTTTAAGGATAGTGACTCTTTTACGCGGTTGGATGGTGGTTCAGTTTGGTCTGAGGCGGATATACTTTTTACTGACATTTCCGAGGAAGAGATCATTTTAGCGGCGAAAAAGTTGAAAAATAAACTTACATCGGGCACAGATGGTATCCCAAGTTTCATGGTTAAAGATTGTATCACGGTACTCTCTAGACCATTGTGTCATATGTTCAATTTATCGGCTAAAACAAAAACATTTCCAAGAATTTGGAAGTCTGCCAAAATCTGTCCCATATTTAAGAACGGCGAAATAGATAACATCGCAAATTACAGACCGATTTCTATCATGAATAATTTTGCTAAACTGTTTGAGGTCGTGCTCTTTAATAGAATTTATATGTCTGTGCGTCGTCGTATTTCATTGTGTCAACATGGATTTATGTTAGGTCGATCAACTCTAACAAACTTAGCAGTACTTAGCCAGAACCTGTCTGAGGTCCTGGATCGAGATGGACAAGTAGATGTGATTTACACGGACCTTAGCAAGGCCTTTGATCGGGTTAGCCATTCTATACTGCTGAACAAATTAACAAACTTCTCTTTCTCTGATGATGCTATTCTTTTTCTGCAATCCTACTTAATCAATAGAACCCAATTTGTTTTCTATAATGGCTTCAGTTCACGAACATATATAGCAAAATCTGGTGTACCGCAGGGCTCCAATCTGGCTCCATTGTTATTCCTACTATATATATACTTAGCAGACAGCTTAACTTGTAATAAATTATTGTTTGCGGACGACCTTAAGCTATATCGAGACGTGTCAAATGTTTCTCAGTGTGAAGAGCTTCAGGGCGATTTGCACATGATTGAGAAGTGGTGCTTTGATAATGAGCTCAGCCTCAATGTGGACAAGTGTAGCGTAGTGTCTTATACAAACTCCGACCTTTAATACACAGTTATAAAATTAATAACTGTGAGGTGTATCGTAGAGAATCCGTAAAAGATCTCGGCGTGATCTTTGACTCTCAACTTTCCTTTGTTCATCACATTGATGCCAAGGCAGCAGAAGCAGCTAAGGCTTACGGTTTTTTAATTAGGAATAGTAGACATTTCTCTGATGTAAGCTGCCTCAAGATCTTGTATTTTTCATTTGTCAGGTCCAAGTTGGAGTATTGTTCATTGATTTGGAATCCAATATATAAGTGCATCAGGCAGACAATTGAGCGGGTTCAGCGACGTTTCCTCAAATACCTCGTTTACAGAGCGGACGGAATTTATCCAGTTCGTGGTATCAGTTATAGTTGTTTAACGTCCCGTTTCTTGATGGATAGTTTATATGTGCGGAGGCTTCGTTGTGCGATAGCAGTGCTATATGGGATGATTCACGATAAATTAGACTGCCCAAACCTGCTATCATATCTAAATTTTCACGTTCCCAGAATCAATGGTAGGAATAGCGCTGTTTTTTATTGTGTTAGATCTCGCACAAACGTATTGACCAGGTCTCCCATCAGCACAATGTGTAATGTTTTTAACACAATTTCCCGTAATTGTGACATATTTTATATAAACAATGTCAAGGAATTGTTTCCACTTATAGAGGAGTCATACGGAAGTGACGCCATATTTTGATACCGAAGTATATATAATCATGTGCTTGTTTCCATAATTTTTTTTATTATATATGTTGTGCGCCTAAAAAATTGGTATAATGTATTCTTTGTTATGGTGTGCCATAATTTTAATCTGTTTATGGTATTTTATTATATATTTTTATTTTTAATTGTTAAATAGTGATATGTACGTACTGTTTGCTCTGTAAATGGATATTTCTGTTGGGCAATAAATGCTTTATTTATTTATTTATTTATAAGATTTAAATCTCTCTTGTTTCTATTTACTATTATTCATTATTTATCCAGCAGTTTATACAAAGTCTTCAAAAGAGTTTTTGGTGGAATCTTCAGTCGGGATATGACCTCGGATGTCTCTAGATAGAAAATTGATCTATTAGATTATGCAAATTCTTCCGTTAACATCGCTAGTCTTTCCTAATTTGATATGATTGCTGTGGTATTGTAAAGTACTTGGTTGGTCTGAATGTTGGTAATGCTGCGGCTGGCGTTCGGGTAAACTGCTGAATACACATAACACCCCAATGACGTTTTACCTAATAAGTATGTGTAGTGAGAATAGTCCTTCGTTTTTCGCAGATTTACTTTTTTACATTATTAGAATTAGACTCGGTGACTATTGTATGTTTATGCGCACGCTGAACATGATATTTGATTCCAATAACGTGCGGTAAATTTGTGGTGCGCTTCCCCTGAGATTCTCGACTGTAATATTCGTTTAATATTATGTTAAGAATCTTAAATTTATTTATTAAATGTTGTTCTACTCATATACCGTTGTGGGTTTGTTTACCCTTTTCTTTTTGAATTGTAAAATTACCTATTTTAAGAGGTTGTATCTATTTATGGTTAGTGTTGTATATTGTTATTATTATCAAATTGAATTTCATCATTATTGTCCGTAAATAAAGAAATAAATAAATAATATTTCATAAATACGTTTTTTGTACTTAATTTTCTTACAATTAATCATTATGTTTGTTTGAATAACGAGCTAGTAAAAATGAAAATGTGATTTTATGATGATAATGGTATTGATAAATTCAACACGACCTTAAACTATCTGATTGTAATGTGTTACCTTAACATAAACAATAACATTATTTCGTGATTATACTAAAAATAGAGTTTAAAAAATAATTGAGTTGTAATGTACACGGTGTGCAAAAACCAAGCCAAAAAAAATGTATTGTAGTAAATGTTGATAAGGGAAATGGCTGGAAAATATTTGTAGCTGCCTGGTTGGTCGTTAGGGGGAAATCTATTTATAAAATAGAAAATACTGTTTTCTAAAATGTTAAAACTTTTTCCATAATATAAAGTTTTTTAGCTCTCCATATCATAATATATTATGAAAAATATATATACTGTGTCCTAGATAAGAATGGGATAGCATTGGAATCTTGGAAACGGTAGGCGTTACAATGTCAATTAAATTAGAGAAAAGTTACAATTTAAACACCTTCTAAATCGTGTTTTCAACAGTAAACTAACTTTAGCCGTTTTCGAGAATCTTTGAAAAAACGATTTTTTTTATCAAATCCACCAGTGTAACTACGTGAGTTTATATGTCATGCCACTGATGATGGAATCGTCTTTCCGAAACATGTAATCCCACTCTGAATTGAACATAGATATAAAGAATTTTGTAGAGCAGACGTTTTATTTATCAATTTTATATTTTAGCTGACATTTTGATTTGATTGAAAAAATGCATTTAATTGGCTCGAGATTATCCATTTATCACTTGCGTTATAACAAACAACTTATTATCATATATACGGTGTTTCAAAACAAATGTGTAAAATTTTAAGGGGTAATTTTGTGATTTACCTTCTTGATAATTGACGATAAACATGTAATCCCAAAAATAATTTCGTGGCGTAGCGGGCAAAAAGACTGGTTTTACCTATGCAATGGATTTTGTTTAATTTGGCAGGGCCTCAGTCTAATTCAGTAGAACCAGACCGAGGCATGGGTCGACAGATACTGACGAATTAGTTTCGCTCTTATTATGAGCTCGTCAGAGTACCATAGTCGTTGCCCATCTACAATATCGGCGTGCATTTAATCACAATGAGATATACAACAGTAGATATATCAAGCATGATTCGGGAGAGTTTTGGAAGTTTTTTAATTATAAAAACAAGTCTACACGTCTACCGGGTATTATGACGTTTAATGATATGCAATATGATGATCCGCAAAACATTGTCGATGCGGCGACTTCTTCCATAGTGTTTTTATTAATTCCTCAGACGCCGATTCAGTTGTTGATTACCCGTATGTAGATTCAATGTCTATCGAATCGGTTACTGAGGGTTAAATATTGAAGGCGTGTCAGAGGCTTAACAACAAAATGACATCCGGGCCGCTTGCCATCATTTTTTGTTAAAGATTGTATGCCTGTTTTGGTGGAGCCATTATGCTTGATTTTCAACTTGGCTCTTAAAAATAAAGTCTTTCCGCAGGAGTGGAAAGTGTCTAGGATTGTTCCTTTACTTAAGTCAGGTGATAGATCTGTGATCATTAACTACCCACCGATTTCCATATATTCAAACTTTGCGAAACTTTTTGAATCCGTGCTTTATGATCGCATCTATAACTCAATCAGAAATCAGATCTCTACTGCTCAACATGGTTTTATCTCCCGTAGATCTACAGTATCTAATCTTGCTGTTCTTTCTGAGAACGTATCTAAAGTCTTGGATCATGGAGGTCAAATTGATGTCATATGTACAGACTTCACTAAGGCGTTCGATAGGATGGATCATGGTATTCTGATGCAGAAATTGGATCAGTTCGGCTTTGTACCAAACTTAAAATTGTTTTTTAATTCGTATCTGAGAAATCGAGCTCAGTATGTGTTTTACAATGGATACCAATCTCACAGATTTGTTGCATCCTTTGGGGTTCCTCAAGGCTCTAACTTGGGGCCACTGTTTTTTCTGTTGTTTGTTAATGACTTGGTAAATAAGCAGGACTGCGATCGGCTGATGTTTGCGGGTGATCTTAAGTTGTACTCTTCAGTTCGGAACATCACTGATTGTGTTAAATTTCCAAACAATCTATTACTGGTCGCAACTTGAATAAACTCTCTTTGAATCCAATGAAATGTAAATACGTTATTTTACCAGGAGGAAAACGATCACTGATTTCAATTACTCCAATAATAACATTCATATATCTCGTTTTGAATCTGCCACTGATCTGGGAGTAATTTTTGATTCTAAATTTACATTTACTGAACATATTAACAATTGTGTGCTTCAGGCAAGTAGAACCTATGGTTTTATAGTTAGGAATTGCAGAGGATTTAGAAATATCGATAGTCTCAAAGCACTGTATTTCACTTATGTACGCTCCAAGCTGGAATATGGATCACTAATATGGTGTCCTTTTTATACAACACATCAAAACCCAGTTGACAAAGTACAGCATAGGTTTCTGAAATATCTAATGTTTAAGATAGATGGGCAGTACCCTCCAAGGGGTACTGATTACAAATAAATGACGGATAGGATTCAGATACCAAGCTTGGAGTTGAGAAGAAGATTGAATTCTCTTCGATTTCTTTATAACTTATTACACTCAAGTATAGATTGTTCATACTTGCTTTCAAGGGTAAATTTGAATGTGCCACGATTGAATACTAGATCGGGTATCTCCTTTTATAATCCGTGTGCGAGGACGAATATTGAGTTGAGGTCTCCAATTTTTGTTTGTACTAAGAACTATAATCAAATTTGTAATTATTGTGACATTTTTTCATGTCGGATTAAGGAACTACTATGGATTATCTCATTTAAACTAGGGAATGTTAGGTAAACTAAAATTAATATTTATTTTTTGCATTTGTATATATATTTTGTTTTTTTTTTTTGTCCTGTAATTGGCTTTGCTGTTGGACAATAAAGGCTATTATTATTATTATATATGTAAATTAGTACCATCTACATACACATAGTAATGCATATCCCACCATAAAGAGGCCGATTAAATCCAATGTATAGGTAGGTTATACAGGGTGATTCATTATGGTTGCAACAAACGAAAACTGGAGATTCCTGAAAGTAATTTAAGCATTTTTTGCCATTGAACCCATGTCCGCAAATGCTTCGTTTTCGAGATACAGGGTGTCCAAATTTAGTGGTCAAATTAGCTTTTTTGTTCATTTCTCAAAAACTAGCTAATCGATTTTGACAAAATTTTACATGCATTTAGGGATCGATAACCTAAAATAATTTGAATTATTTTGGCTTTCATTAACTGTTCATTGGCGTAGATATAGGGGGCATTTGGGTAAATTTTACACATAAATTAATTAAAGACAGGTTTCATAAGCTTCATTATTTTAAATTATTACTTTTTTAAAAAGAGCAACTTATAAGTTGCAAAAAAGTTAATTACGTCGATGTAGTGATTTCTACCATTTGTATGGAAACCGATAAATTGCAAGTTAATGGTATATTTATTTCAAAATAACGTTTACCAGAAAACCAAATGAAAAATCAACGTTGCCATAGAAAGCGAATGTCGCAACAATAAAAAAACTTTGACAGCAACAAATTTAAATTAGTTAAAATTGTTTTACAATTTCGTAGTTCTTTAAATATTGTGAATGTTTTTTTTTTAATTAAAATGAGTTTTTTAATTGAAGAATATGCAGATATGGTGTTTTGTTATGCAATGCAAATGCAAGAGCAGCGGCCCGAGAATATCAAATTAGGTATCCTAATAGACGTCATCCATATTACAAAACATTTACGACTACATTTCACAGGCAATTAGAACGACAGGGAGCATTTTACCTAGAGTTAACCAACGACCGCATCGTCTAAATATTCAAACTGAAGAAAACATAGTGGATTTTGTTTTAGACGATCCGAAAATAAGCACTAGAAGAATATCTACTTAACTCAAACAATGTTTGGGCTGGCATGTTTAACAATCAATTATTGCTGCTGTTCGTAATTAATGGGCATTTAAACTCAAATCAATACAATCATTTTCTACAAAACCACGCCTACTCGTATTTATTCAGGATGTACCTCTGAATATTGTTCAAAACATGTGGATCAACATGACGGAGGCCCTGTGCATCGTGGTAGACAAGTAACAGAAGTCGAAACAATTGGATTGGTTTGGCAGGTCCCATTGAGTGGCCTCCAAGATCACCAGATCTGGATCCGCTCGACTTCGTTTTATGGGCGTACATGAAACAATTGGTTTACAGTGTACCAATTATAAATGAAAACCAACTACTGGAGAGAGTTCATGAAGCTGCTAGATAAATAAGAAACGATCATAATATCCTTATTAGAGCTACAAATTCATTAGTTGAAAGATGTAGAATTTGCATTACTGAACAGTTGTTATGAATTTACTTATTTTAATTTCGAATTTAGTTTTTTTATTGTTAAATTTTTAATAGTACTGATAGGCCTTAAAATTTGTTGTTAAGTAATTTATTATTTAATCGTTTTGCACGGCAACTTTGATTTTTCATTTTGTTTTCTGGTAAACGTTATTTTGATATAAATCTACCATTAACTTGGAATTTATCGGTTTCCAAATGGTAGAAACCACAACATCGACGTAACTAACTTTTTCGTAGTTGCTCTTTTTAAAAAAGTAATCATTTAAAATAATGAAATGAGGGAATTAATAAAATATAAAATAATGAAGCTTGTCAAAGCTGTCTTTAATTAATTTATGTGTAAAAGTTATCCAAATGCCCCCTATATCCACGCTAATGAACAGTTAATGAAAGTCAAAATAATGCAGATTATTTTAGGTTATCGGTCCTCAAATGCATGTAAAATGTTGTCAAAATCGGGTAGCTAGTTTTTGAGATATGAACAAAAAAGCTAATTTGACCCCTAAATTTGGACACCCTGTATCTCGATAACGATGCATTTCCGGACATGGGCTCAATGGCAAAAAATGCTTGAATTGTTTTCAGTAATCTCCAGTTTTCGTTTGTTGCAACGATAATGAATCACCCTGTATAGGTTATATTTACGGACATTTTATAATTCGATGGAGGTTAGTTAGGTTTAATATTAATTTTAAAGAAAGTAAAATAAACGAGGCAATGCTAAAATTTGATGAAAGTATCGTTATTTAGAGAAATTTGTTCATATTTTCTTCAAATCAACCGTTTTCATTGAAAAAATAAATTATTGTGTCAACATAAGTCCACATGTATTCCTTTCAGAATAAAACAATTCATTTCTTTATTATATTTTGTTACAGGTGGTGGAAAAAAGTACATTTTCAAATTGAACCAAACAATTTAGATAAGGCTTATTTTTACACAAACACGTTTGGGCACATTGTTGCGGAAGCAACTGTGAGTCTAAATACCTTATCGCCTCAGTGTGTGGACGAATTCATCGTGCTGTTGAGTTTATTTAATGAAAATCATCATTTGAAAAGTCTTTGTTTACAACCAAGTCATTGTCGGTTTGATCTGCCAGCGAAATACATTAACGAGTAGTAAGTATTTATCTATAGTTGGTATACATTTTGATCAAATGTATATTTAAATTTGATAATATGTCTTTCTAATTTTTAAAAGCATCTTTGTTGTGTTTTTCAAAGCATTTTTGGCGTTGACGCAATATATTCAATATTAATAATATTAGAAGTGTTTATATTTTATTTAAACTTAGAGAGTTTGCGTATTTCGTCTAATTTGAGTATGTATCAGCTGTTCTATCTAATTCTTTTGTATATCGCTGTTGAGCTTGCTGGAAATTAGAAGCCTGCGTTCAAGTTGGCACTATTTCTATATTAATCAATATCCCCCTGGTAGGGCATTCAAACAGTTGTTCATTTAAAAAAAAACATCAATTACTTCAATTAGCGTCTCTAATTATAAAACATAATTTTGCTGGCAGTTCTGGCTTTATCAAAACAGAGGATTTAGTTTAAATCAATAATTGAATTGCAATGCAGTGCAACTAAGGAATGAGTATGACACATTGTGATGCATTTGTTTCGTTATTATGAGCTCGTCCGAGCGATATTTCGAAAGAGGTGGTGCTTTTTAAAATTTGCTCGATATTATTTCTACATTACATTAAATTATTTATTGACACAAAT
Organism: Apoderus coryli; assembly: GCA_911728435.2. NCBI lineage: Eukaryota > Metazoa > Arthropoda > Insecta > Coleoptera > Attelabidae > Apoderus > Apoderus coryli. Next base: position 33,896,562 of record OU452199.1, read on the forward strand.
TATTTTTGTTGTTATTTTCACTTTGCTAGGATTGAAAAAATCAGTTGTGTCGCCCCAAAACTTTCCCGACAAGTTATAATATAATCAAAAATATATGAGCTGCGTAACGAAAGAATATGAATAATAATAATTATTATTATAATTGTATTATTTTAATTATTTCCAATGAACTAACGTAACAAACTAACTACTTTATTCAAAAATTAGAAAAAAATATTGCCAGAGCTGACATTCGAACCCAGAACTTTCCGCATGCGAAGCGCACGCTCTATCAACGACGCCAAAAACCCTTTATCAAATTACTTTATTATATTCTAATAAGAGTTCCAACTACCTAACTGGTGAAATTTTAAGCGCTATTTTCTTGAGAATTATGGGGGCAAGTACCAAAAGTAACCTATCGCTCTAAAAAAATGCTTTCAAATGATGTACTATTTGAAAATTTGGCGGTTGTGACCACCCCTATCACAGGGCTAAAGCCATATCAACCAAAAACTAATGGGTTCATCCTAGGACTCCCCAAAATTTAGCTCATTTGGTGAAAGCGTTTAGGCGCTATCGTGGAAGAATACATACAGACTTCCATCTGGAAATGGTCTTAATCGTCTCAAGGAACTTCATAATGGTTATATCCGTCTTTATCTCTTTTTTGTTTAGCGCGTTCCCAATACTTTTCCTGTGCGGGAAAGTAAAAGTCTTTTTTCATCGGCCTTGTCTTTATTTACTATTTTTTTGTTTCAGTCAAGAGAATCACGTAGAAGAAATAGTAGGTTTGTTCATGTCACTGTTAAGTAAATTAGAAAGATTAAGCATTGGCTGTGTAGAAGATCTCACAAAGTATTTAAATCACATTTTAACGCTGTTAACACCAACTAAAGTGAATTTGTTAGCACTAGCGTCTGTTAAAGATGAGCCTGAAATATATGAAGAAATTAATTTTGATTCAGCGCTCATTGCTCCTTTTAATAATTTACAGGTGCGTACTATTTTCATTGTTTATATCTCTACTATATGTATTTACTTAGAATAGTTTATTCTAGGTATTAAGTATAGATTATGACAACTTAACGGATAAGTTTTTATATCACTTAACGGACGCTACAAATTTAAAGCGTTTGGTGGTACACTTGCATGGCATAAGCGTTACACATCCCGGCACAACAAATGGCGCTTGGAGGGACTTTAAAAGAAATCATCCAGAATGTGAATTACGTCTATCTGTCATCCATGCATTTAGAGATATTAACTCGTTGCATGAAACTTTAGTGAGGGAGATGCCATTGTCACATTTGAAAGTATTTTTCTGTGAAAATGTAAGTTGTTTTGATTAATATAATAGCAATCATAATAATACTAATGGACAAATCGCACGTATGACGTTTGGCGTACAGTTTTGTGTTGTTCCGACGTTGCCACGTCCACCGATATTTCTACTTTCGCATTGCATGCTTTGAATTGGTTCTAACCGTTTCAGTTACTTAATTGTTTGGAAAAAATAGTTCCAATTTCGTACTTCGAATGAATAATCTGTGATTTAATTACTCCAACTGTAGATTAACATGGAGCTACTACACAATCTCTCAGCATATTATCCGAATACTTTGCGTAGTCTAATGTGGATTGACTCACTAAACCACAGTGAACGAAGCTACAGTATTTCCAAATGTTCGGCTATCGGGCCAGATCCAATTCTGTGTATGGCATGGTTATGTCAGAAATTTAACGAGTTGGTCATGTTTGGTTACAAGTACAATGAGGAAAATTTGATTGCTTTGGGCCGATTGAAAGGTCGAGATTGGAGTCGTTTGGATATTTGCGAGAAGGATATTTTGTTTAATGCTAGACCATTACCGGCAAGTGACAATGTTTTATTGGTAAGTATCAAAAATATTTTAATCTATTTGGTGTGGTAGGGGGTCGTAAAATTCATTTCAAAGATTTAATTAATTTGGAACTTGCATCTCATGACGTAGTAAGTATCAATGTGTGGGTATATAGAATTTCTTTTGATAATTATAACCAAAACCACATTTTTATTTCGGCTATTTTGATCTATTAATGGCTAAATGGTACATCTTTTTTGTATTAATAGGGCATATCGAAATTTCCAATAAATTGTATCCCTCTCAAGCCGAAGAACTATAATATTGATTGAGACTGTAGGGCAGTGGTCGCCAACCCGTCGATCGCGAGCCCCTGGTAGCTCGCGAAGAGATTTCTGGTACATAGCTCCCAACATATCTATCTACATGCCAAACGACATGCGGAGGATTCCTCATTAAGGATAGTTTCTTAGGTCTTGATATAGGTCCTGTATGATAGCGTCCTATACCAAACCAAGGCCCCAAAAATTGAAATCTGATTCCCTAATAATGGGGTCGTGATATTTACTCTGGACAATGATATTATGCTACATGCCAAACGACATGCGGAGGATTCCTCATTAAGGATAGTTTCTTAGGTCTTGATTAGGTCCTGTATGATGGCGTCCTATACCAAACCAGGGCCCCAAAAAATTGAAATCTGGTTCCCTAATAATGGGGTCGTGATATTTACTCTGGACAATGATATTATGAAGGGCTATCTACATGCCAAACGACATGCGGAGGATTCCTTATTAAGGATAGTTTCTTAGGTCTTGATTAGGGCCTGTATGATAGCGTCCTATACCAAACCAATGCCCCAAAAAATTGAAATCTGGTTCCCTAATAATGGGGTCGTGATATTTACTCTCGACAATGATATTATGAAGGGCTATCTAAATGCCAAACGACATGCGGAGGATTCCTTATTAAGGATAGTTTCTTAGGTCTTGATAAGGGCCTGTATGATAGCGTCCTGTACCAAACCAATGCCCCAAAAAATTGAAATCTGGTTCCCTAATAATGGGGTCGTGATATTTACTCTGGACAATGATATTATGAAGGGCTATCTACATGCCAAACGACATGCGGACGATTCCTCATTAAGGATAGTTTCTTAGGTCTTGATTAGGTATTGTATGATAGCGTCCTATACCAAACCAAGGCCCCAAAAAATTTAAATCTGGTTCCCTAGTAATGGGGTCGTGATAGTTACGCAGGACAATGATATTATGAAGAGTTATTTGCATGCCAAACGACATGCTGGAAGACGCGGTCATAAAGGATAGTTTCTTAGGTCTTGATTATGTCCTGTATGATAGCGTCCTATACCAAAGGTGCCAAAAAATTGAAATCTGTTTTAATAATAATCGGGTCGTGAAATTTACGCAGGACAATGATATTATGAAGGGATATTTTCATGCCAAACGACATACGCCTAAACGGTCATTAAGGATAATTTTGTAGGTCTTGATTAGGTCCTGTATGATAGCGTCCTATACCACACCAAGGCCCCAAAAACACTGTACATTCAAAAAAAAAAAAAAACTCACATTCTACAATTACCGAAGGTGCTCAATACATTCAGAAAGTTGGCGACCACTGCTGTAGGGTGTCATCTGTTAACTAGTGGTTTTCGCGACCCTGTGCCACCTTTTTATGGAAAACTTTTAAAGCCACAAACAGAGAATTAATTGGGTTGTTTTGTTTCTAAGATACAGGGTGAACACGAAATTTTTCACATTTTGGAATGCTATTATGTCTTCATATGAGAATGGCTTGGATCTCCTGAATTTATTGCAGCATGCTCCTCAAAGAAGCAATTTTGCTCCGCTAATTTTTTTTTTTTATATAAATGTCATTATTGGTAAGCCCGCTGACATTGACATTCTCTAAAGTGATCTAGATCTTATCACGAAATGGTGTGCGAACAATAATTTACCACTTAACGGAAGCAAATGTAAATGTGTGCCCCAAGAACTCGTTTTCGGAGAGAAAAAGTTTAGTTCAAGGCTTGAACATTGATTGGCCAAACGAAATGCCCTAGGAATAATCCTACCCCTAACATAATTTGTCCGGTAGTATGCCTCATGAAATACATAAGCAGCTCCGGGAATGACACGGAGCCCAATATGACAGCAAGATAGACGAATGAATGATATTTTGAATGATTTTGCGCTCCCAACGTCATCAATCCCATGTCCTTTTTCAGTGCATCATAATTGTAGGCATAGTCAACAGGTGGTGAGCGACGGAGCTTAAAATTTATAAATCTCCGGAAACAGTGCTGAATCCTCTCGATATGACCCACATGACAGGCATAGAGGGGACTCCAAACCGAAGATTTGTGTTCACACTGTTAAAGTTTGTCGAGCAACGCCTGACGAAGCCTAACATTTGCTCTAGTTGGCCGCCAAATAAACTCCCAGGTCCCTAGCCATGGTCCTGAACTCCAAAGCTATTTGACCGATGAAGTAATCATGAAAAAGAGGATATTTAGAACGATTAAAATTGACACAAAAACATTTTTCGCAGCTTGGGTTTTATTCTGAGAGCAACCTCAGGCTTTCGAGCCTTGAACGCATTCAGCGTAAATTTCTGCAGCACGTTTGTTTCAGAGTTGATGGCCACTTTCTGAATAGAGGAGTTAGTCAAGAAAATTTATTTAAGAGATTTAATGTTGATTCTCTTGAATTCAGGAGCATATTGAATCATCAAATGTTTATCTTCAAACTCATTGATTCTCAAATTGATTTTCTCCTTTTGCTTTCCCAACTCAGTTTTAGTATAATACTCACTTCGGCATAACTACGAGGGTAAAGCTCCTAGAGCACTTTGCAATAATTGGCTTTTGCATAGGCTGTCAATTATTTTCTTGATAAATTAATATTTTTTACTTTTTAAGGTCAATTAATTTAACTTATGTTTGGAAACCTATTAATTTATGCTGTAAATTTTGTTATGTATCTATAATAGTATAAGTAAGTATCATGTAACTTTGAAAAATTTATTTAGTTTATGTATAACTGGTCTTGTAATTCGGCGCAGGCATGTTAGATAATGCATAATAACAATAATGACTTAATTGTGTGCAAATAATTACACAAAAGGCGAAGTTGAGCCTATCTTAACCTATTCAAAACTTTAACTACAATAAGCCCTATAAAAAACGAAATTAAAAGAAAACAATGATGACTTAAATAAAAATTACAATATAATATATAATAAAAACAAAATAAAATATCAAAATACAATGAAAAAAGGAAACGAATAGAACAAATGATTCACCAAGTCACGTAAACATAATTACTAAAAGGTGATACCATTATTAATAATTAAATCTCGAACTGAGGCCCTGAAACGTTAACCAGACAAACACGCCACTTCAACAGGCAATGCGTTGTACAATCGTGAGGTATTGCAACTGGACGACCTCTCAAATAATGCAGTGCTATGTAGTGGCGGAGTAATAATGTGAATATTGCGAGTACCTATTTATAGTATGACTACGACCTCCATACTCAATTTTATTGAATAAATATACAGGTTTCCGAATGCCCAATTTTGTGTACAAAACAAGTAGTTGTAGAAGTCTCCTCTGTTCCATTCTCATCCATCAATAATCTTACCAATAAGTATAGATAAGAAGGGTCAGTAGACGCTAAAAACGGTATCGACTCGTCGCAATCCCAGCCACATTCTGGCCCGCTACTATATATACTATATCTATACATTCTATAAGATACTATAACTATAAGCGGCGGCCAATTGCTTTTAAGACAGAGATAACAAAGGTGCCGACACGAGGTGAAGTAACTGTATATTAAACTGTGGCCAGTAATAACTGATAAAATAGTAATAATAATAATAAAACGTACACAAGAATTCTACATGAGCTGATTCCTATGCTCATCGGCACCAAGCAGACAAGGTCCATACACGACATCGCCAAAATTAAAGTGACCAGACTATCACAAAGCATTCTCCTCGTGGACTGGTTCAATAAACGACGTTGACTATATATCATCTTCAGGTTGCAAAACGCTTTCTTGATGCAGGCACTTACATGATCCCTAAACCGCAAATCAGCGTCAATTATCATTCCCAAGCTTTTAACAACAGTTTTACCTTTCAAATCAACACCATCTAGATTAAGTTTTAGCACGGTGGAAGCAGCAATTCTGGCCTGATGCATTCCCAATAGCAACAGCTGTGTCTTATCTGGATTGATAGTAAGGCAGTGATTCTTAGATAGTTCCACAAGACTCCGTAAATCGTAATATTATTATTATTATTATTATATTAATAGTTATTTACGTAATTAGTGGGATATGGACATTACTAACGCACGCATGTGAGTCGTGTAATCACATAAGCGCGTTGAGAATGTCTATCCCACGTGTTACGTACACAATTTTATCTACAACTGTTATTAGTATTATTAACAGTATATCAAAATTGTATATAAAAAATATATATATTTCAATTCAACGTTTTGTTCATATTGGCTGACAGCACAAGGTACCGGTGAGCATAACAACAAAGATAAACAACATTCTCATTACCGCACTAGTGCTGTAATGCATTCAAAAACGCCCTAGTGCGGTAATATACGTCAATATGGCATTGAAAATAGTGTCAAATCAATGTTATAATGACGTATATTACCGCACTAGTGCATTTTCGAATGCAATACCGGTACCTTGTGTTCTCAGCCAATATTAACAATACGTTGAATTGGAATATTTTTTTTTATACATTTTTATAATATACTGTTAATAATACTAATAATAATCAGTTGTAGATAAATATATCCCACTAATTACGTGAATAATATTAATAGTCTGGAAGAAATATTTCAACAGATTAAATTTAGATGATTATATGAGTACAATTAATGTAAACTCACCATATTCATGTCAAGATGTTTCTAATCCTGATAAATTTATAATTTCAGGATCTCCCAAAAAATATGCAAAAAAACTGGAAACCCTTAAAATATTCCCAGCTACACCCTATACTTCGTGATCCAGCCAATGGTGATTCTGATGAATTCCTATTGCCAATCGTTTTGGCAGATCTATACTAAGCTAAGGTACCACCAATTTAAATCAAACAAAAAAGAATATTAATAATCGTGTATAACAACGTTTATATTTATTGTTTTATTTTCGTTACCATTTTTAAGTATACGAAAGAATAATATTATGTGTTGTATCATACAAAATATGTTTTAATTTTGTACTTTATTTTCAAAGAATATGCTTGTATTGTTGCGTTTTTAATTATGAGTATTTTGTTTAGTTGGAAAATTTCTTTATTCATCAGAGGATTTAGAATAGCCCTAAACTTTGTTTTTATCTGTTGTAAAGTTTGTAAACGGTATTTATTTTTTATTTTGGACAAGTATGTCACACAGGCACATATTTTTTAATTGAAGAAAACGAGGTATTTTAACAATTATTGAAATACATCAGTTATCTAAGGAAGCATTCTCACTGGTTTTGGGAATTAAATACTTACAAAATTGCGAATTGTTAGTATCCAGTAAACACTGAGTAGTAAAGCATTATTTATCTCTGAGAGATCTTGTTGTGTATAAGTAATTGAAGCAATCACAACCGATAAAGAGTCAACGAAAAGAGAGATTAGAGATTTAACTCTGATACTCGTTAGTTCTCACTTTCGTTAACTTATTAATCACATTCCAAAAAAATAACTTCTGCTTCTCGTATCATGAAAAGGTGTGTTGCAATTCACCACAGGGTATCGCAAAATTGACTTCGGTCCTTTCGGGATATAACTCACCGGACTAAGGTAAATGGATACTAAATTTGTCGTTTCGCATTGACAGATTCGTTATTTTTGAAGAATACTGGGATTTATTGTGGTTTTGTACCAGGGTGGCTTAGGTGGCCAGTGGCATTGCCTGAAATGCATATAAAATTTGTACCATATCGATATAATCGCGATTAGAGTAAACATTTCCCATTTCTAAAGCATAAGTAATACTCATAATGTGCCCTAAGTTAGCTAAATTAGTCATTGATATATATGCTTCTGGTCAAGCACTACACACTGTCGTTTTTCAATTTTACATAGGAACCTAAACAATCTTATAACGTATTTTATGAATAACTGGAAATTGCAAACGACAAATTTACCACTCTTCATTTTTAATCTGTTTTACCTCCTGAGGCACTTTCCGAAAGAACGGGTGTCAACTAAGATACCCTGTAATAGTATTGAACAATTTGCATTTAAACTTACTTTTTTAGAGTCTGTGTGACATGATTCCTAAAAATTTTAAGATATAGAAAAAAAACCTTCTAGTAAGGAACAACTTTTAAGAAAATATAGAGTAAAAACATGTTACCATGTAGACATTTAAACATCTGTGATAGTAAAGTTCTGAATATTAAGATCAAATAATAATCGAATAATGTACCTCATGAGCTAACGCTTGTGAAAAGTTATACGTTAAAGCGCTATATATGAAATAAATATGATTGGTATTTCATATATTTAATAAGTATAGCCGAATTTCAGAAATGCATTTTGAATTTTGACGTTATCTGTGATTTGTTTTAATCATAACTAACAGGACGATTTATATTCACATATAAATAATAGTTTCCCAAAGTATTTCATCATTTATGACAATTTCTGAAATTCTTGGATGTGCTGTATAAATAATAGTGAGTAAAATTTTTCAACTACTGAGAGAAAATTTATCATCTCAAACGGCTTACATGTACATTAGTACACCTTTTAAAACCCAAGATACTTTTCTTAATTAAGTACCATTTTAAATAATTTGAATTTTTTAACTTACGACATTGTGGTAAAGGTTGTTAGAGCATTAAGAACATCACTGTATATAGGAAAATCAATCCACTAAATCCACACGCTCTGATTTGAGGAATTGTGAATATAAGTAAGCTAATAGATTCACGAACAGAGGGCGCATAACAATTATAACGTAAATTTTAATTGATACTTGATGAGAGGGAGTGAGGTGTAATCGTCAATGGTAATGTGAAAAATAATACAAAATGACAGTAAATACAGCATTATGAAAAAATGTAACTAGCTTTTAATGACAACTAATCAGCCAGCTACGCTCGTATCCTAACATAACATTCGTATTGAAATATGAAACGTCGAATTAAATAATTTTATTTTCTGAAATAATCCATTACGACGAGGAGCAGGATGTATTTATAAATCAAAGACGTCTACTCCACAAAATACTTTTATACAGATGTTCAAATCAGCCAAACATGTTTCGCAACTTTACTGCTCCATCTTCAATTCTTACTTAGTTTCTAAGTAAGTGTAATATGGATTCAAAACGTGTACATACATTTTGTGGAAAAAACTTTTATTTAATAGTAAAAAACAAGGAACATGAGATCAGTCGATAAAACTAAATGTTTCTTTTTGTAAATCATTTCAAATAAAGAAGAATTTTTGAAAAATATAGTTATGTAGTTCAAATTTTGAATTTGATTAAAATCAAAACTACATAAGTACCTATATTTTCAAAAATTCTTTATTTGAAATGGTTTACAAAAAGAAACATTTAATTTTATCGACTGACCTCATGTTCCTTGTTTTTACTATTAAATAAAAGTTGTTTTTTTATGTATACATGTTTTGAATCCATATTACAACTTAGACACTAGGTAAGAATTCTTTGTAAAACTTATTAATGCCACTCAAGATGGAACAGTAAAGTTCCGAAACATGTTTGTCTGATTTGAACATCTGTATGAAAGTATTTTGTGGAGTAGACGTCTTTGATTTATAAATAAATAAGTTTATTTTAGTTTATTGCTATTGCCTATATAAATAAATATGAACCATAACGAATCTCACGCAAGTATGGGCATGGAATATCTAATAGGTCAATTAAAGTATAGTCTAAAAATTAAATTACTGACTGTTTAGGAAGGATTACTGTTATATGTGTTAATATCTCCATCGGAAATATGTTTATGTTTGACAAAATATCTAGGCAAAACTTTGATCCCTCGTTAGTAATAATAAAATACGTCAAAATTGGGTGTGAAACTGGGCAACAAATTGGGTAATTTGTGGGTTTTATTACTTATTGTTCTAAAATATTTAAACAACACAACATACCAGACAATTTATATAGTTCCATCTTTAAATAAAAATGAGTTTAAATGTTGTATTTGTAATTATGACGAAAATTGTTTGTTATTGTTGATGTTGATATGTTGGAATTTGTGTTAGATAGAAAAATGTGTTTCAACCTGAAGAAGTTACTAATTAGTAACGAAACGTCTTTGTCATTTTATTTGACGAAAATAAAAATGATTGTTTGTATTTAAAAAAAAAATTAAAAATAAATTTTTATTAGAACCCTAGAAAAATAAACTGAGAAAAATATTGAAATTGTGCACCAGGTTATCCAATTATAGTTTTTAGCTTTTATCAGTCCAACGTAGCTATAAAAGATAAAAGCAAAAAACTATAATTGGATAACCTGGGAACAGTTTAAATATTTTACAACAATAAAAGCCCCCAAATTACCCAATTTGCTGCCTAGTTTGACACCCAATTGGCAGGCATCATTTTGACGATTTTATTATTCAGTGGTTTAAAATGTTAGGAAACATAATATAATTAGTCAACTGAAGTAAATTTTGTTAATTTTTTTAGTCATTTGAAATTCTCACATCAGTAGTTGATAAAAAAATGTAAAAATGTTCAAAGCAATTATTTTCTAACGCCATTACCAATCATTTTTATTTGTTTATTGATAGCAACAAAAACTCCAAATGCTTGGTTTCAGTTTTTTTAACTAACCAAATTATGTACCTGCAATAAAAAAACCAAGTTATTCCTACTTAAAAAATATCATCTGAAAGAAAAGATGATGAACATGTTAGTGAGATCTGGAATAATGTGAATGTGATGGAATAGTAATTTTAAGTTGTACAGAATTTTATTTTTTAAGTATTACCTTATCATTGAAGAAGTCTTTTTAAATGCAAGAAATTACTATTGTAAGTGTGAAATTTTGAAAATAATAGTAACAATAATAATTAAAAAGGCTTTACATGGTAAACTTTCCAAATTATAAAGATATTGACTATCTCTTTAAATCTAAATATTGAAAATTAACACTATAGGGTACAAGCAGTATTAATACGTTATATGAACAAGAACATATTTATATAAAATATAATAACACGTAAGATAAAACATACTCTAGTCCACCCTCTGCGATAAAAGAAATTTATAAAAATATAATAAAAATAAAAACTTTTGTACCCTATTAATATGAAGAATATGCATATTAAAGCATAATACATGTATATGTCGTGGACTTAAAAATCAGTATTTGCAGAGAGATTTGTAGCATTTTATTTGAATAGTTTCATGCTTTACATTATCTAATGCTTGAATTTTTGTTTTGTTTTATAGATTAATTCTTTATCTTCTATACCTAGAGGAAATTTGTATTGTTTTTTATTCTAATTGTGTCAGAAATATTATTATTAAAAGACACTTTCGCTTAAAAGTCAAATGTTGCAAATATAATGAAGATTAATAATTATTTTGTTAATGAGAACGAAGAATATCATACTTTTTGTTCAGTAGTAAAGGATTTCTAAATAAATCTAAGACTTCTCCATACATCGCCAACATACGTTGGCACACTATATAAACCAGGAGATATATATTATGTAGATTACTGTTCAACAAACATATATTATAGTTTGTTGTCAATGTATTATGTCACTTGAGCTCCTCCATAAATATATATATATATATATATGCGAGATTAAAACTAATAATTACATAGGTAATCGTTTCCTATTTTTTACTAGTCAGAGCTTTAACTTAGGATAACGTTTTAGCTTAAGGGTCCATTATTTTATTTTCAAAAGCTAAATGAATAAAATCCTATTTTATTACGTCTGTTTAATTAATTAGTTACAATAAAACAAAAATCATCGTCTCCACTATTTAATTAGTGCATAAATTATGAAATGTCAAAGGGACATGTTTTGGAGACTCAGCTCCATCATCAGCCTTGGTGGCTGATGATGGAGCTGAGTCTCCGAGAGCTTACCAAACAAAAACATTGATGCAGTTTTCCGTTTTTATTATATATATATATAAAACAATCATTATTAATTAAAACATTATGTTTCGACTATTTGTTTGGGTCTTCTTCAAATGGCGACATTATGAAAAAAAAATTCAGAACAGATATGAAATGTAAATTGTTGTGGTATGAATTATATGTTCAATCTTCGGAAAGTGTTGTCATTAGTTGCTTTTTGTCATATTGTAACAATCTGAAGTTTGTATAAATGATTTTTTTTTTAAAAGGAAAAGAAAATTGAAGAAGTGATTTCGTTTTTAGGCTGATTTTTTGATGAATTTAATTATTTAGTATCTGTTGAAATAAACATACGATATGTATGTATAAGATATTAATTTTTATCAGAATAGAAAATTTAAGCAGACAATCAAACACAAAAAAGGAGGCTTGTAAATGTCATCCTCATATAGCACATAAAAATTCTAATATTATTTAATCACATTATAATTGCAACATTTTACTTTACACGATATATTGCGATCTAAACCTTGAAATATGTAACAAACACCACATGACCAAAATACGTGGTAATTAGAGACTAAATAATTTAGAAGACATTCCAAATATATCTTATAATAATAAACAAAAAAAAAGTATTTTACAAGATATAAAAATATACTAACGTAATATAAGTCAAACAAACATACTTTCTCAAACTGTGATAGATCAAGTTTCTAATTTTAAAACAAAGATCAATAAATAATAACACATAAATCTTATATTACGAAATAAAACCATTAATAATAAAAATATATTAGATGAGACTGAAAATAATAAAATACTTTTTTTTCAAAAAATCGTAATAAGAACTTAAACAAAAATTATTATAATAAGAGTGTTATAAAAAAAGATCAAGTACCTGAAATATAAAAGTGATCATAATAGTAAATTATTAGCTGCAGCGAAGCTAGTCCATAAAGATATTATTAAAAGAATTCATATGGAAAACAATTACCTATTTACATAATAATATTCATAAATGTAAAGTATTGTGTATATGTAAGTGTACCCCTTGTAAAAATTATTATAAAAGTGATAAGAAATAGTTTAGGGGAAAATTAAAACACCAAATGTGTTTGACCATAATACATTTAAAATTTCTATTGAGATCACCCTTGTAGAAAAAAATATTTATTATATCGTATTAATAAAAAATTAACATTATTTTTGTTATTTTTCCGTTTTCTTTTTGTAGATCATGATAGTTTCGATTATTTTTATATTACAATACTATGGCAATCATTAGATACCAAATATTTATTTATATTGATTCCAACATCATAACAAAACATTTTATATGTACATAAGAAACGGAAGTGCCTGGTTTATTCACTTTGCGTAAATGGATGCTAACCACTACATTTTACTATTTACATAAAAAAGTAACGTAAATAGTACTAAAGATACTAACGATAATAAATCGGTTTTCGTTGGTACGCATTACCAGAGAACATGTTCATAAACTATTTTAATTATATTTAGTTTGCCCACAATAATATTAAAACAAGCTCCTATAAATTAGATGATGATTAACATCATCTAATGTTGTTGTTATGTTGTTTAAATATAAAACTGTTTTGGTTGCATTTGTATATTAAATGTTAGACTGATAACTATTAGCAAACTATTTTAATTTAAGTTTTTACAAGGGGTATAAAATACAAAGGCAGCTTGTTTATGGGTTGAACCGCCATTTTATCAAGTTAAATATCTGTGATGTTTATAAAAAAAAAAGTGGACACACATTGTAAACAGCAAAGCAGCGTACATATGTTAAATAACGCTCAAATGTTACAATGAAGTCTCTAATTTATTATTGTAATAATATAATAAACTAGTATATTATATAAAAAAAAAACTCTGTAAATACAACATATTATATAAAATGCAATGTATATGGCAATTTCATTAATAAAAGACTATTATTGCATTTCATGACAAAAATCAACTATAAATAACTCTTATTGATATATTTGTAAATTAGTAAATTATTGCCAATACATTGTATTTGAAACGAACTTTTTAAAAAGAGACTACTAAAATTATTAAAATAAGAGTTTGTCCAATGAAATGTAGTTGAGACATATTACATATTAAAGCATTGTAATGATTTTCGGATAACTATTTAACGCTTTATTAGCAGAAGAAATAACAGACAATAATGTTAGTCAGATTGAAAGTATACAGTGCAATGAAAATGAAAAATATTTACTTCAAATCATTCTGATTTGAATTTAATATGATGTTTTCAGTAAAAGGGTTATAATATAGTAATTAGTGTTAATTCTTTGTTATATAATATTTTGTTCATATTTAATTTATTTTATTTAAAACAGATTTTTTCCTGCGACAAATTCTAGTTCATTTGAAGCATGTATTATCTGTTTCCCAATAAAGTATACTCTTTTGCTATCCTGGAATGCTTCCAACATAATATGTAATACTTTTTAAGGAAATGGTTCACTAAGTCGATGAATGGATACATTATCAATGAAAATTCTCTTCTAGTTAAGCTGTATTTGTTTAGCATGATTATTGGACACCATTTATTTTTGTGTTGCTTGCTTTTTGCCAAGGATCACGTAAACTGTTATTTTCAATCATTCAATATAAAACTATAATTTTTGCTTTCAAATATTTCACACAAAGTCTTATAAAATGGACTCTTTAACTGTACTGGATATACATATAGAGTTTTTCTGCGACTTTGTGTGGAAATCGAGGATGTAGTCTCTGCACGATTTAAAACAAGCAAATTTCGAACTTTTTGAATTAATAGCAGGGAATTATGCAATTTTTCATTTTAGGTATTCCAGTTCGATATACAAATTTGATTGGACGTTACGTTTTTTGTTTATAATTACCGAGAAATTCAACCTTGTAGCATTCTCAAAACTTATTGCAGGAGCGTCGAGGGTGGGCTGTAAATCTAAACGTTATGTAAATTCAATGCTATTTGACTTAATTCATCAGATCAAAATTTAACGTTTTCACCACTGCTAAACGATCGAGTGTAGTAGGAAAGTAATTTGTAATCCTGTTCTTGATTTCAATTTTGCTGTTAGAATTATGCAGGAATAAATCTGTTTTAATTGATTTAATATGGATATTGTATCATATATATAAAAAAATATAGGTAATCACAATGGTGTACAATTGTTTTATATGCGGTATACGCCCATTTTGTTGAATAAGCACATTAAATAATGAGGGAAATAGCTTTTTTGCTGTGATATAATTAACAAAAAATATTGGCATCTACTTGGCAATTTGCTTATTTTAAGTTATAGGTAGATAGATTCAAAATAATGATGCGACCACACAAAGGTCTATTGTGGCTATACCTATTCAAATGTCACCCAGTAGCTCAATCTTAATGAAGTTGATTATTTTGCTGGGTGAGTTTTTATTTTAAGTTATAGTCTACTGCAGTAAAACGAAGACAATGTTTATTGATTTTGAGCAATCACAAAAAATACGTAGTAATAAATAAGCTTATAATTTTGAGTTTCGTTAAACTTAGTTTAGATTTTTGAATATGGTATGGCTGTTATCATTACTTAAAAAAAATTATACCAATAATTATGATCTATTAAATTGTAGATTAGTAATTGTTTTCAGTTAGATTATAAGCCAGATATACTCGTGGTCTGCTATATAAGACTTTGCAACATTTAACTTATACTGATTTTATTATTAGAAGATTCAGTACTATTATTAGACAGAATATTGATGTATGTTCAGTGATATGGCCTAGCTAAGTTTATAAAATGTACTAAAATTGAATTGACGACGCCACATAACGATAAACGCCAACGATAAATTTAAAAATTGGAAGTTTTCCATTTAAAAAGAGAAAGAAAAAGAGGTGTGGATCGAGATAACTTTTATATTTACTTTTAAAAAAAGGTTGAGGTAGTTACATTGGGAATAAACTAGGCTAGCTAAGCATTAATTAATAATAATAATAATAGTCTATTTCATTTGAAATAGGTTTGCCGCCCATTTCCACCTAAATGAAGCTTTAGTTCGTATAGGCTTAGGTAGTGAAAAAGATTTTTAGTCTAGTGCTAGTTTACATTTTTTTAGAAAATTAAACATACAGGCGAACAATGTAAAGACAAAGTAAAAAAGAGGTAATTTTATTTTACTCTCCATTTCAGGATGTTTATAAAAATGTACTTATTTCTATTTATCTTAAATAGCAGACCTAAAGATAAACTATAAATATACTATTAAGATATAATATATATAGAAAGGAATACGTATTTTAAAGATATTTAATATTATATGTCTATTTTTAAAAATATAGGTACCTACTTTGTTAGTTTTGAGCCTTCATGTAGTGAAAAAGTAATCCATAATATAGTGGAGTGTT
The DNA here is from genome assembly GCA_911728435.2 of Apoderus coryli. Classification (NCBI taxonomy): domain Eukaryota; kingdom Metazoa; phylum Arthropoda; class Insecta; order Coleoptera; family Attelabidae; genus Apoderus; species Apoderus coryli. The sequence goes on from OU452199.1 coordinate 33,912,949, forward strand.
CCTATAAATCAAATAAGTATCCTCCACAAGTTTTTTGGTTTCTTCCTTTTACGTAACTAAGACTTATGACTCTCATAATATTATCCTGGTATTCATCATGAGGTGAGCAACCACCGATATCGTTTAATAGGTGCGACGAGTTCAAGAACTTGAACTTTCTACACCATGTGTAGATACATGGTAGGATATTTCCTAGTAAGCATATTTTGTCGATAAATTTCATCTCAGGGCCACTATCAATCATAAGGCGGGTTTAGCCAACTAATAATGGATAGTGCATAATGCATAAAGAATAATGCTCAATACATAGTGCATAATCAATAATTCACAACAAAATATAGGTGTTTATCCAACTCATAACTTTTATGCATAAAGCGAAAAGTGACAATTGACTAGACAGCAGGTTAACCTATTACCATTGTCTTTAAAGATAATGCTTTTACTTTGTGTTGGACTTATTTATGTTTTAATAGCTTTCAAATTAAAAATTCTGTTAATTATCACATTTTCAATTATTATTTAGTTTATTTTGTAAATTGAGGTTATGTAAGTGTTTATAATTTATTTGCGGCGCATGCGTAGTGATATTTTTTGCATAATTTAGTGCATAAAGTTGAAAGTTCCCAACCTTATGCATTATGAACGAAAATTATGAATTATACACTATTCGTTGTATAAACAGGTACATGTAAATGCCATGTTTTAAAAATTATCCATTATGCACTAAAATTATGCATTATTAGTTGGCTAAACCCGCCTTTAGTTTAAGAAATTAACACTCAAGCAACACTGAAGTACGCTTAAAGTAATTGAATTAAAATGTTTACCTATCTGATGGGGTTATGTTATTAATGTTTCAATTTTAGGTATGATGAAAGTAATTAATCGTAGCTCAAAACTAGCAAAAAACCAAATCTAATTACGAATTTGTTGTTAAACGACTAAAAAATAATTATTTCCCTGAAAAAATTTAAGTATCTAGTGTATCGGAATTAAAAATTTCGCTTTATGTAATCGATTCCTTAATTCTTGCATGTTTTAATCTGCCTAATATATATATATATTAATATTATACGTATTAATCGTTAAAAATTCGAGGAGTTAAAATACTTCTGCCTGATCATTGTGTCTCATGATAAATCTAACGGACGAAAGTTTTGGAGTATATATACATTTTTGTGTGGATCTGTTATGTTTTAAATTCGAAGTAAGCGACGTCATTGATTTATATTACATGATTTCCAATGTATTTGGAGAAGATTTCATTCCTGCAGTGTTATGCAGTGCACAGGTTGTATTTTCGTTAGGTTCATTGAGTTCCGTATTTGGAACAAATTATTTTTCATTAGCATTGTACCCTTCCTGGAGCTGCTTTTCTGCAAATTGTAGTTTTATTTGGATTTACAACTAAAAAAAGATTCTCAATGTTTTTGTTTTGTATAAATAATTTCCCCTAATTTAGTTAATTTGGAATATAATTATGACAACGTGCAGGAGTATTTTAACTTAATACCTACTTATTTGGCGTCTTGTTTTTATTATAGCGGTATATTTCATGGAATTATTTGTACGAATTCAGATATTAGTGTTTTGGTGTCCGATTGTAGTGAACTGTACCACCATCAATATTGTCATTTGTTTTGAAGGGAATTATAAAAATCTGATAAAGATTAAACAATTCAAGTTACACGTAAGCACTCCCACAGCATTCCGAGTTCGCGTCGGCACTTTGAACTAAATAATATCAAACTGTAACATATGACGCCGCCATTTTAGGAGAGAAGTCAGGTCCTGACTAAAAATATTTATATTTTTCAGTTTCTAACCACAGTTCTGTATTTTTATTTTCGTAGAAATGTTTAAGTACATAATAATGTCGCTGTCAATTTCAAAAACAATTGTGGTCTGTCATAGTGATTGAAAACATCCTTGAGTGGTGTTATCAGTTAAATGTTGATATGATTGCGTGATTTTTGTCACATGGTACAAAATAGTTTTATAGACAGTTAAGACTGTCAAAAAATTATCAAATAAATTTAATAATTTTTTTCGTACCATTTTATGCAATCAAAACGTTACATTTTTGGTAATACAAATGATTATACACTTTGCAGCTGTCCAATCAATAAGTAAGCTGGAGATCATTTACGTAGCAACTAGTTTGATATTTGTTACAAACATTCAGATTGCGATATTTAACTTAACACCTGTTAATTATTTACTCACAAAATAACCTAGCATAAATATAAATTGTGTGTTTTAAAAACATTAAAAAAGTGACCATTAAGGTTCACTAGTGCGCGACACCAAACATAGTTATGAGTCTTTATTAGTTACTATCGCTTATCTTGTAGACTAATAAATTTCTTAGACAATTTTGTTGAAATATACCATGTTCATAAATTTTATTTTCCACTGACTTAAAGTATTTATTATAAATAATTAGTATTCTTGATATCCTTTGATAGTATTTTAAATTTATATATTTTTGTATTAAAATTACGGCTTGTAGTACATCCAAAATAATTCTGGAATACATAGTGTATGAGGTATTATCGTTTTGTAATGAATGACACTGGTTTAAACTCAATATTGTTGAGTTTTATTTATAACGTACTTGTTTCTCCAAGATCCAAAAAGTCTTATACAAATATTTCCAACAAATGTCATTTGATATTAACCACTTACATGTAATAATTACAAATTATACCAGAATCCTAAATTTATTTTAGCGTATAACAGAATGATTTACTTTTAAATTTGTTTAGATTTATTCGCATTATTTTTTAAAAGAAATTATTTTTATATTTTATTGATGATAAAATGATTTCAATTTGTAGTAGGTATTCATAATAAAGATGTGTGAATATTTAATTATTGTTTTATTTTGTAAGTATATAAACCATCTCCGCAAAAAGGCTGCATCATCTCATTTTGTGACTTGAATTATTGACCAGTCCTGTTGGCGGCTCCTCCGGTGAAGCGAATCTACCAAAATAATAATACATAAAATTAGGAGGAAAAACAATTTGGAAATATTAATTTACCAATATATGTTAGCAATCATCCCCTGTAAAGTACATTCCGACGTGGTTCGCCTACGTCACACCAGACAAACAGGTTTTGGTTTTCGATACAATAAGGACGGCCGAACCCAGTAATGAGAAATATCAGACGATAACAAGTTATAATAGAAGACAGATGTTAATAAGATCTGTTAGAAATACGTTGTTTTATGTGATGACAAATAATAAATGATTTTGGGTGTGGTTTTGAGAGTTGTATTAAATAATAAAGAATAATACTTTTTACATCAGAAGTGAGATATTGAACTACGTGCTATAATAAACAATTATGAAATTTGGATATTGTACTACGTGCTATAATAAACATTTATAAAATCTGAATTATGTGCTACGTGCTACAATAAACAATAAAATTGTACTACGAGTGTTGTCCAACAGCTTGCAGAGTTAACGCGACAGTCGCGAATTGCTGCGTGTTGTACTCCAACAACGGGTTTTACGAGGGCGGATATCTCCAATAGCCAAACTTTCTTATCGGCATCCGCGCAAATGTCATCATTTAAGTTAACTAGTTATGATCCTGATAAAACTGCCTATTCTATAGATGGTTGGATGACGCAAACAAACTTAAAGCAGAATTGAATTTAAATGATTATTTAAAGATAGCAAAAGCTAGTGAGGCGTTAAAAAAACATCGTGAAACACCAGGTATGTGAGCGTATAAAGCCGCTACAATACGTAGTCGCAATTGAAGATAGTCAGTTGGCCGGTGGAGGAAAACTGAAGCCAAAATATGAACGACCGTACACCGTTCGAAGCATACTTCCAAACGAAAGGTATGCTCTACATAAACGAGGTGGGCGAACAACAGTGGCAGCTCATCAGCAACTTCGGCACTGGTCTTGCAAAGAAAAAAAAATGTAAGTAAATTTTACTTATGTCCTTTTTGTTAGAAAAAAAAAGAATGTTTGTATAGTGGCGATCCCACTGATACCTAAAGGCGAGATGGCGATCCCATCTGCATAAAAAAATATATAATTGTATAGTGACGATCTCACTGATACGTAAAGTCAAGGTGGCAATCCCACCTGCATAAAAAAAGAGAGTTTGTATAGTGGCGATCCCACTGATACGTAAAGGCGAGATGGCGATCCCATCTGCATAAAAAAAAATGTAATTGTATAGTGACGATCTCACTGATACGTAAAGGCGAGGTGGCAATCCCACCTGCATAAAAAAGAGAGTTTGTATAGTGGCAATCCCACTAATACGTAAAGGCGAGGTGGTAATCCCATCTGCATAAAAAAAAAGTTTGTACAGTGACGATCTCGCTGGTACGTAAAAGTTAGGTGGCGATCCCACCTAAGTAAAATGATTGAAGCGTGGCAGTACCACTCCATGAAAACCAAAATTAAAAGTTTAAAGGCAGTTTGCCTTGTGTAATGTAAAACCAGATTTTGTTCGCTTTGTTTTTTTTGTTTAAGGATGAATGAGGTGCGAGGACGCCCCAGTTGCAGGACGGCCGTGTTAGCAATCATCCCCTGTAAAGTACATTCCGACGTGGTTCGCCTACGTCACACCAGACAAACAGGTTTTGGTTTTCGATACAATAAGGACGGCCGAACCCAGTAATGAGAAATATCAGACGATAACAAGATATAATAGAAGACAGATGTTAATAAGAGCTGTTAGAAATACGTTGTTTTATCTGATGACAAATAATAAATGATTTTGGGTGTGGTTTTGAGAGTTTTATTAAATAATTTATACATAATAAAGAATACTACTTTTTACATATATATACGCTTAGCTTTCATGTGTAGGTATCCAAATATTTAAAAAAATAATTATGTGGAAATTAATATTCATTTAATCCAGCCGCAGTTCTGCAAAATACGGCCACGTTAACAAAAGTGCCAATATACCTACACTAATCTGACTTCAGTTTAGTCGTATGCGTAATTGCTTTGGTATGACATGGCTAGGCAACTAGTGGGAAATATTTATTACGCACGGGTAAATTTCCTGGTAATGAAAAAGTAGCGTCGGCCATGAAAAATTACCATAACAACGCCGACAATACAAAAAATTGACAGTTTAGGTATTTATAATAATTATAATTAAGTATTTCGCTAATTTCAAAACAGAAAACCTGTGAATAAGAAGAATATAGTTTAACACCACCTAGTCAATTTAATACTTCTTTTTACAAATTTGACAGTTACCTGAGAAATTAACTTCAAAATGATAATGCCAATGATATATTAGGCAGTTAAGGCAAAACCGAGGACGTATACGTATCTCGATACGTAAACGTGAGATTTTGATTATGTTTACACTAGATAAGCAGTCATTCAAAATAGAGTTAAGGTGCCATCCAATACGTATCGTATATGCGGAAGGTAGAGATAACACTTTACTTGAGAAATAGACATAGATTTTTCTACTTCCATTTACTATGTTGTTAATATTATTGTTTTTTTAATCATTAACCGAATACCTATATATGTTAATAGGGAGTTAAGGCAAAACCAAGGACGTATACGTATCTCAATGCGTAAACAATAACAGAAAAATGTATATAATTGTTACAAAATAAACTACTACTACTACTAATAATAATAAAGTATTTATTGCAAAATAGCTTAGCTTAATTTTTAATATAGATTCACAGTTTTTGTTGTTCTATTCTAGATATTCGTACAAGTTCATGTAATTCCGACAACAATCGGTTCAATACGTTTAAGTATACGATACGCGTAGAGGTACATATGTTTACGGCCTTCGTATCGTTAAACGTATCATAAATTTAAAGAGCGCATGAGTAGATGTCAAAAGATACGTATACGTCACTGGCTTTGCCTTAACTCCCTATTATGTATACCAATAACAATAACAGAAAAATGTTTTAGCTTAATTTTTAATATAGATTCACAGTTTTTGTTGTTCTATTCTAGATATTCGTACAAGTTCATGTAATTCCGACCACAATCGGTTCAATACGTTTAAATTATACGATACGCGTAGATGTACATATGTTTACGGCCTTCGTATCGTTAAACGTATCATAAATTTAAAGAGCGCATGCGTAGATGTCAAAAGATACGTTTACGTATACGTTCACTGGCTTTGCCTTAACTCCCTAAAATACTAATAAACTACAAAACGGTTTCTGACGGTGACATTACCACAGTTTATATACAGTTACTTCACCTCATGTCGGTACCACAGATCTAGAAAAGGGGTTCTAGATCTGTGGTCGGTACCTTTTATCTCTCTGTCTTAAAAGCAATTCGCCGCACTTTCTACAACCACTTCAAATTGCTGGTGAGAGCACATATCTTATAGTATATATAGATATAGTATAACATAGTAGCGGGCCCGAAATGTAGCTGGGAATACGACGAGTCGATGCCGTTTTCAGCGTCTAGTGGAGCTTCTTATAGTATTTATGATTCTACGATAATACTGCTTTCTGCTGTACACACAGATCTAGAAACTCTAGATCTGTGGCTGTACACGCTTCCATGCGACGCGTAGTGGCAGGCGTACTTAGAGATGTTCTAATTTTAATACATTGAGCTGAGCATCTATTGTGTACATTAATCTTTGGATAAGTTATTAACAGTTACTGTTAAAGAATGTTACACGTTTTCAAATTTATATCAAATACAAATAAAAAAAATCGGTTGTGTCACCCCAAAACTTTCCCGGCTAGCTAGACACAATCTAAAATATATAACCTGTAGCGCTATTCTGTACACGTTTCCGAGAGTCGTCGGTATCGGTAATTCTCACTTACCGACAGCAGTCGGCAAGTCGCTTCGTGCGGCATTCTGTATGTTCTAATACCGACCGCTAACGGTAATTTGAGTCGACAAAGATCGGTATCTCACCGTGCCCTCGTTCACCCCACGGTGGACGTTACCGATGTTTGTTGAGCGATTATTGGATCATTATTGATGTTTTGGTTGGAATTGCGGATTATTATTTAAGTATATTTGGACTATAGAGATTTTAATTTTACAGTGTAGTGTCTAGATAAGAATTATTAGATACCTATGTAGTTAACTTTCGGTGTCAATATATTATTAGTATATTACATAACATGTGCTGTAAATGATATTTTACATGCGAGAGACTAGTTTGCCCAAGAGCCGCGAAGCGGCGAGTGAGGCAATAGTCTCGAGCATGGAAAATTATTTACAGCTCGAGTTATGTACTATACTTTTTCTACGACTTTGGGGAATCCGAATCCATTTCAGAATTAAAATTTAAGCAGAAATACTTAACACAGAAGAAAAGGTAATTATGACATTTAAATATTTGAATTTATTTGACATTTGTGTTTGACATAATAACAAATAAACATCCCCAAAGTGTTAAGTAATATTCATTACGTAACACTTTGGTGATCATTACGTAACACTTATGTAAGATTGAATTTACATGTCACGTTAACAGTTTTACAATAGACGGCTTAACAAAACAGGAGTAGAAAAAATATTTTTTTGATTCTTAAAACGCCATTACAGGTATTATAGGTATTTTAATTGGCAATTGCTTTATTGTATTATTGTTTAAAACACATTCTAATTTACAAACCAATGCATTTTGCACCGTTTTCTTGCAGACATCTTACATTCAAACTTAAAACGTCGCACAAATTACAAATGACGCACAACAAAATATTTGTTATTTGTTTACAAATATCTCACCGTTCATTGGCTGAACATACCGATTCGAGTGATGTCACTTGCAAGCCGACACTTGACGGTTGCATTTCCGACTGTCGGTAACCGTGGCATACAGAATAGCGTGGTTTTGATTCCATCGGTCGAGCAACCGTTGGATGTCGGAACATACCGATACCGACGATTGTCCATACAGTGTACAGAATAGCGCTACTGGCTGGGTAACGAAAAAGTATCTGAAAATGGTATTAAAAGCCTCGATAGCATAGCATGTCCTTATATTATAAAATGACGTACCAAGGGAATAATGTACATCCTGAACTTATGCTTTGATTGTACCATTGTCTTTATAAATAGGTACCAAAGATTAATGTAGAGTAATGTACATTAATCTTTGATTATACCAAAGATTAATTGTAGATTAATCTTTGATTATACAAACACGTTCAATCTTAGAGTATACCTCTTTATAATCTAAGCGTCCCCTATATCAGCTTGAAAATTTTGTTTAAATTAAGTTTTTTTTTCTTTTTTAGAGGAGAAATGGCTGTACATTAGCCAAAAGAACCTCGTATAAAAGTGTTTGTTGGGTTGGGAAGCCCAATCAAGTGGCGGAGTTGTGAAGCTCAAATTTTCATAATTCAATCGCTGTATTTCATTTAAAAATAGACTAAGGCAAACGTGATTTACAACATGCGACATCTCTTAACATTTTTTTATACTACCGGGACAGTGTCTCGATTCGATATAGACAGTAGAGTCAATGGATATCTGTTTTTTAATTGGTTGGAGAATTTTTGCTTTACTATGGCTGCCGGTTGCTATACATTAGGGTTATTCTTTCGTAGTGATTGATCTGAACAAGTGAATGTGAATAAACTGAATGTGATTATACTGAACTGAATATTTGGCGAAACCGAAAGATCATCTTTTTTGTGATTGTCTTTCACTTAACCTCGAAAACTTGTGAAAACAACCAAATCTGCTCTGAAAACTGGAAAATTATTTCTTCCATGATATTATTATCCATGTTTTAAACTTTTATAATTTATTGGTTTGATTCGAAATCATATGCCAATTATTATCTCTCAATATTCAATACTTTTAGAGGTTAACTGTGAACTGAACGAACTAACCGGTACCTAGAGGTTGATCAGTAAGCGGCAAGGGGGTAGGAATTTTAATCAGTTTGGTAGAAGTGACCGATGTCGAAAGAATACGCTCAATCGTGAATGAACTGAAAATTTTCAGATTGTTCACTTAGTTCAGTACGAAAGAATAACCCTTATGTCTCTTTCCTAATCTAAGGTTGTTCCCATATACTTTTTCATAATAAATCTATTACGTTTTGTTTTGGGATTATGGACAATTTAATAGTATATTGATAAAGGAAAAACAGCATTACAATGTACTACATTTTCAAATCATGATTGAACATATAATAAAGGCATTTAAAGACAGTCGTAGAAAAAATAATTAAACGTGCATTGGGGAATGGCAGATGCCAAATGACAACCATCAACCATCTAAGTAAACTTTCTTACTTAAAATTGTCACTCTGTAGAAAATTCGTCTATAAACAAAACAACGTGCTACTACTACGTGAAATGGTAGGTCCCATACATCCGACTGAATTATCTCGTACCTAACAATTTTACATTTTCTTTTCATTTGAGTTGATTGATGTTATCATTTCACATTGGTAATTTTCATTTATTCAAAAATTGCAATACATAAAATATACCTAGTTTTTTAGTTTTACTAGGCAGAAAAGTGCCAGATTTAAGCCGCGGCTGATGTTTCATAGACGAAGCGTAGCCGAGGCGAGGAAAGCAGCCAAGGCATTAAATCTGCTTGTCTGCCGTGTGGAACACATAATTTTATAGTAACATAATGTTATAATGACCAACCATTTTTAATGCTTCTTCATTCATTTTCATTTTTTTTTGTATATAGCTAGTAAATAATGATCGCATTACCATAGAACAAATAATAATAATAAGGGTTATTCTTTCGTAGTGATTGATCTGAACAAGTGAATGTGATTAAACTGAATGTGATTATACTGAACTGAATATTTGGCGAAACCGAAAGATCATCTTTTTTGTGAATGTCTTCCCTTAACCTCGAAAACTTGTGAAAGCAACAAAATCTGCTCTGAAAACTGGAAAATTATTTCCTCCATGATATTATTATCCATGTTTTAAACTTTTACAATTTATTGGTTTGATTCGAAATCATATTCCAATTATTATCTCTCAATATTCAATACTTTTAGAGGTTAACTGTTAACTGAACGAACTAACCGGTACCTAGAGGTTGATCAGTAAGGGGCAAGGGGGGTAGGAATTTTAATCAGTTTGGTAGAAGTGACCGATGTCGAAAGAATACGCAGAATCGTGAATGAACTGACAATTTTCAGATTGTTCACTTCGTTCAGTACGAAAGAATAACCCTAATATATGTTTATAATCTTTTACTTACCTACATAACCTCACAAAATACAAAAAATTGTTAAATAAATAGATAACATCACCCGGGTTACTTCTCGCTCATTCGACTATGAAAGGCTTTAATTTTACTTAATCTGACATATGACATATGATTGCATGTGCTATTTTGATATCTCTTCATTTAGCTTCATAAAATTGATCATACCTGAGTAAATTCATTTCATTTAGATGAAATATTATGTGCTTATATGTTTTATTGTTTTTAATTACATATTTAAGATGATACCAGTTCTAGCATAGTTGGCAACATTGGCTTCTGTTAATTCCTAATGTCATATCTGTAGCATAGTTGGCAACATTGCGTATTGTCAAATTCTGAATGTCATACTAAAATCACAAGGCCGCGCCATATTGAATGAATCAGTCGTCAGTCGTCTGTTAATTTTTTGACAGGGAGAGGGTTTAATATCCCGGTTATTTTTTTCTGTTTTTCCCGAGGGGAATCTTCAACAAAATAAAACAATATTTCCAATGCCTAATTATTAATATCTTACAATGTCAATCAAATTAGTGAGTAATATATGTGTGCCGGGATGAAAAAAGGTACATACAATTTTTAATCAAAAAGTGTTGAGTGTGTGTACAGGAAGATAATCGATTTGTCAACGCGAGGTTTAGATTACAATTTCGGGTGCATTAATTGACCCAAGGTGCGTTCACTTTTTTAGCTGAAGCATATCTTGTTTGGTGTCATTTTAATCAGCATTTTAAACATAATCGAATGAAAATGATATTAGTGCGTACTTTTAAAAAGAGTTTTCTAAATATTTGGATAAAAAGTGAAAACGTTAATTAGCGTTGTCGCGAATTGCAATCGAGAGTAGCCACACGTCTTCCCATACATTGCATGAATGTTATACGTCAAGATATTTTTTGACAAAAGTGAAATTAAAACAATCAGCTTGTTAAAAAAAAGTTCAGTTCGGTTTTCAGATTAGGATTACGAACAACAAACAAATGCATTTAAACCATAATTAAACTGTTTTAAGTACTTAAGTAACTAAACAAATGTTCAATTAGATATCATTTGTTAGTGTTAATGTGCGTACATCTTTTCAAATCCCTATTAAAATTACAGAAGTGATTAGGTATGATTTTTTTCAAGTGTCTCTAAGTTATCAGTGATAAGTGTGGGAATTTGTGGTTTTGGCTTCATGGATAAAATGGAAGTGGATGAGGTTGTTGTGGATTTAAGTATTGGGTAAGTTACAAAGTAATTGGTAATAATAATTATTATTTGTCATAACTTAATTTAATAATCCACTATACACATATATATAAATATACACTAGACACTATCCAGTGGAATAATAATAAAAACGCAAAATTGTTGCCACAAAGCCAAACAAATTATTTCATATGTAAATATGGCGAAAGTAAGCTAATATAGCTGATTTTGCAATGTAGTAGGACTATTATATAGAAAATTACACATGGTAGACTTACACATCCAAAAACGAACGCTTCTCACGCTTGTAGTTTTTAAAATAATTGTATACTGTATTATCAATTTAATAGTAAAAAGTATAAAAATATATTCTTACCTATTACAATAATGTTATTAGTCATAAGAAAACAACTTGCTTTAATGATTTTTGGGGCTTCTCTCTAATCAGCAATACCAAAAGGTTTTTAAGTATGTCACCATTACGTATTGAAAGTTCCTCACGTAAACAAAGTGGTCATTTAAGCAGTCCAGGTAAGCAAAATCATAAGGCGAGTAGAAAACGTAGGCGTTCTATTACTGACAAAGATGATATAGTATTAAAGAGGCCACGCACGCATGTAAATGTTACTAGTAATGAAGATTCAGAATCCCCTACTGATTTACAGGATAAACCTGGACAGGTTGAATTGGATAATACTTGTCAATCTAAGCAATACATTCCGCATCACTTGATTGGACTTATGTATCGATTAGACTTGTCGGTGTTTTGCTCACTTAGAAAGTCTATGTATGAACATAAATATCCTTCATTGTCGTTAGCATTTGAAGATTTTGAAATTGATAAGTTTAGTAATATTGTTCTTCGTTATGGAGAGAAGTCTATTCATATACAAATTGAAAATGTAGACAAGTATTATATAGACAATAGCATTAGTTATGCTAGGTTATTCACTAAAGAAAAGCGAAGCTTTTTTTCTATTAATGATTACTTTGATAGTTTTGTTAAACATCTAATATCTAAATCAAATAGTGTATTAAATAATATAGAATATCTTATACTCTATACTAATTCATGCCTAGATTTTACAGAAGAAAAGGAATTAAAAAAAGGAAGATTTAAAAAATTTTACCCATTTAAATTTGATAGCATAGATATGGAGAAATATGATATTTTGAAAGACTTTTTGTTTACGCAAGGGAATGGTTTTTATCAATTTTCGCAAGATAAAATAACAAGAAAAGAACTTTTGCGACGATTAGAGTTTTCGTCTGCAATGCAGAAAGTAATAAAAGAAAAAAAACTTTCTCAGGATTTCGAAAACGGAATAAAAGAAGAATTTTTTGATAAACTAATATTTGCAGTTAATCAGCCCAATAGAGAAGAACTGAATAGCATTGTTAAAAGTGAAATAGCAAAAAAAAATGAAGTTCAATACGATTATATAGCATTGCAAAAAGAAGTGTTAAGTGATTTAATAGCTCCAGAAAACCTTAAGAATTATATACCTAAAATTATATATGAGTTTAATTTATTAATGCTTTTCTTGCATGACATGTTCTTACATAAAAACATATTTTCCATAAGTTTTAAAGGAAAAAGCTATGATACATCTAATGACATTACTATCAGTTATAAAGATAGAAGAACTGCTTACGTAAAGGCTCATAACACGGAGAGTAATATTTGTTATAGTCAGTTATTTCCATCCAGAAAGCAGAAAGCAAAGAATACATTTTCTATTAACAAGCATTTTTGTCTTTTTGCTGAAGAGTTAAAACATGATATGAGATATTTTATTATCTACACTAATGCAGATCTAGGTCTTACAGAAGAAAAGGAATTAAAAAAAGTGCGATCTAAAGGTTTTTATCCTTTAAAATTTGATAGTATAGATATGGAAGCATGTGACATTTTAAAAGGCTCTTTATTTACAAACGATATGCAAGAATGTGGTTTTTATCAATTTTCGCAAGATAAAACAATAAGAGAAGAACTTTTAAAGCGATTAGAATGTTCGTCTGCTATAGAGAAAGTGGTAAAAGAAAGAAAAGTTTCTCAGGAAGAATTGAAAGAAGCATTTTTAGATAAATTAGTATTCGCAATTAAGCAGCCTCGTAGAGAAGAGCTGAACAGCATTATTAAAAGTGCAGTAGAAAAAGATAATGGGTCTAATAAAGTTCCATATAATTATAAGGAATTACATGAAATAGCATTACGTTGGTTAGAATCTCATGAGTTTGGCCCTATTACAAAGGAAATAATGGAAAAGCTTTTGAGAGATATAAAAAATAATAGGTCTAGTTATCAGAAAATTCAAAAAAATATTGATGATGAAACTAAATTTGCTAGAAGTGTAGTTGGTAGAGAAGGAACATCCGCATTTTATCAATTCTTAAATTTTCTAATTAAAGGAGAAGGAAGGAGATATCTAGAAGTTCTAAAAAGAAATGAGATAAGTCTAGCTAATATGTCTAGTGTTTTGCATGGAGCAGGAAATGAAGCTGTAAGAGCTTTTAAAGACTTATATGACCGTTGGTTTGATAAGCAAGGAAATAAAAAACAGTGTCTAAAAGTTCTAGAAGCAAACGGGATAAATCTAGTTAATATATCCAGTATTTTACATGGAACAAGAGCTAGTGCTGCAAGAACTTTTAAAGAGTTGTATGACCTTTGGTTTGATAAAAAAGGAAATAAAACACAGTATTTAACCAAACCAGCAGAAGATGGAGTAGATTTAGTTCGTATGTCCAGTATCTTAGGTGGAGCAGGAGCTAATGCTGCGGGAGCCTTTAAAGACTTATATAATCTTTGGTTTGATCAGAACGGAAAGAAAACACAATATTTAACAAAATTAGAAGAAGATGGAGTAGATCTAGTTCGTATGTCCAGTATCTTAAGTGGAGCAGGAGTTAATGCTGCTGGGGCCTTTAAAGACTTATATGACCTTTGGTTTGATGAAAAAGGAAATAAAACGCACTGTTTAAAAACTCTGGAAAAAGAAGGAATAAATTTAGCTAGTATGTCTAGTATCTTGCATCGAGCAGGAAATAGTACTGCACGAGCATTTACAGACTTATATGATCTTTGGTTTGATAAAAAAGGAAATAAAACACAATATTTAACAAAACCAGCAGAAAATGGAGTAGATCTAGTTCGTATGTCCAGTATCTTAGGTGGAGCGGGAGCTAATGCTGCGATAGCCTTTAAAGACTTATATAATCTTTGGTTTGATCAGAACGGAAACAAAACAAAATATTTAACGAATTTAGAAGAAAATGGAGTAGATCTAGTTCGTATGTCCAGTATCTTAGGTGGAGCAGGAGCTAATGCTGTGGGAGCCTTTAAAGACTTATATAATCTTTGGTTTAATGAACAAGGAAATAGAACGCAATGTTTAAAAACTCTAGAAAAAGAAGGAATAAATCTAGCTAATATATCTAGTATCTTGCATGGAGCAGGAAATAGTACTGCACAAGCTTTTAAAGTCTTATATAATCTTTGGTTTGATAAAAAAGGAAATAAAACACAATATTTGAAAATTCTAGAAAAGGAAGGAGTAAATCTGTCTACTGTATCTAGTATTTTGCATGGAGCAGGAAACGGTGCTGCACAAGCTCTTAAAGACTTATATAATATTTGGTTTGATGAACAAGGGAATAAAACACAGTATTTAAGGAATTTTACTGATAAAAAAGATAGTAAAAAGGGTTTCACGTTGCGTAACTTATCGAGTATGCTAGGTGGAACAGGAGTTAAAATTAAAGATACTTTTGAAAAGCTGCATAATGTTTGTTTTAGTGAAGAAGGAAAAAGAACAGAGCTTTTAAATGATTTCTATAAGGCAGATTTCAGGGCACGTAACTTATCCTGTATGTTATGTGGAGCAGGAGCTCGCATTTCCTCTATATTAAAAAAACTACATAGTCTGTGTTTTAATGAGAAAGGAGAAAAAACAAAACTTTTGAAGGATTTCTTTGATAAAGCTGGTTTTAGACCATGTGACTTATGCAACATATTAAGTGGAGCAGCAGATAGTTTAGAGCAATTTCATGATTTGTGTTTTTCAAAAGAAACAAAACATTATTTAAATCACTTTTTAGGTGAGAAGGAAAGTTTCACGTTGAGCAATTTGTGTAATATATTCCATGGAGCAGAAGCAAGTGCTTGTTCAGCTTTAAAAGATTTTCATGACGTTTGTTTTGATAATGCGGGAAATAAAACACAGCTTTTGAATGATTTCCATGGTGCAGGTTTTAGGTCGGAATGTTTATCCAATATATTATCCATGGCAGGAAATAATGCTGCTTCTATTTTAAGAAAATTTCACAAATCTTGCTTTAGTAAAAAAAATTATTTAAGTCACTTCTTGACTGAGGAGAAAATTTTTACACCAGAAATTTTATCTAAGATATTATATGGGACAGGATCTAAAACTTGTTCTACCTTTAAACAATTGCATCATCTTTGTTTTGATAAAGCGGGAAACAAAACAGACTATTTAAACGACCTTATCAAAAATAACGCATTGAATACGATAATCAACATATTATATAAAAAAGTCAGAAAAGCTCCTTCTACTTTCTTAGACGATATATCACTTCAGCAACAGAGTATAATAGAAGAAAGTGAAATGGATTATTCTTCATGCTCATTCAATGTAAGATGATCTTATTCAATAGAAAAGGGGAGGGATTTTTAATAAGAGATGTAAAAGGAAATCAGGAGGTTATTTCTTCCTGAAGTTGTTTTATTTCAGCTTCAGGAAGGCCAGTAGATTCAGCTTTGAGTAGATTTTTACCCTGTTTTTCGCCCTCTGCTCTGCCTTTTTCAGTAGCATCATCAAGATTTCGAGCAAAAATACGCTTTATCTCTTGTCAATACTTTCTTTTCATAACCAGTTGATTCTATTAAGCTTTTTCCCGCCTTTTTAATTATTACATCACTACCTATTATTTTTTCCAACTCTTCTTCACTAGTCTCAACTGCAGATTTAAATAAGTAGATCCATTTCTCAACAATACTTACTTGAATGCTGATCTTTGGTTTTTGGAAATTTAAGCAATTCAGCCATCATCAATTTATTTTTAATTTTTTATTTGGGTGAGCAGCTACATGTAGCGGGACCGGGGTTCGAACCCACTACATACCGGGACAGTCTGCTCAAGTCCAGCGCGCTTATCCCCTATCTCTATACTAATTAATCAGCTGAGCTCGCCTCACTTGCATTTTTGTTTAGAAACGTCAAACTGTCAAAATTATGATTAGTTATAAAATATTTTGAGGTTAATTCCTCACTTAAACTGTCATTCAAAATGAACGTAGGCGTGAGTGCAAATTGCTGATATTTCACGTTGAAGGTTAACGCCTCTTAACAAATACTGGGCTTCATGTCACTTATCAAAATCATGTTGCCATATCCAATAACACCTCCCGTTATTGCCATATCCCCTTTCCTACGCCCTTGGTGGATTCATTGATATTTTAAATAAAATACCATCTTATTAGGTTTATGTAATTATCTCTCATTTATATGACTTACATATTATATAATTTAAATTTTTATTATTAGGTATATGTTTTAACATTTTTTTAAAATATTTTTGCACAACTAACAACACTGAGCACGTGCCGATTTGGCTATATTTGATTGGCTTTGTAAAAACACAAACGAACTAGTTTATGTAACAAAACCTCTGGAATAGAAAGATATACACTATCATACGTAAGAGAGAGAAAGAGTGATGTTACCGATGCGGATTTGTATCGTTGGTCGTATGAATAAAAATGCATAGTCACTAGCAACGACAGATGTTGTTTATACATACAATAGTATGAAGAGTAAAAATAAACAAGAAGCGTGTCTGTGATAGTAGGCACCATGTAGACACAACACAAGGCCGCGCCATATTGAATTGAATCAGTCGTCTGTTAATTTTGTGACAGGGAGAGGGTTTAATATCTTGGTTATTTTTTTCTGCTTTTCCCGAGGGGAATCTTCAATAAAATCAAAAAATATTTGTAGTGCCTAATTGACAATGTCAATCAAATTAGTGAATAATATATGTGTGCCGGGATGAAAAAAGGTACATACAATTTTTAATCAAAAAGTGTTGAGTGTGTGTACAGGAAGATAATCGATTTGTCAACGCGAGGTTTAGATTACAATTTTGGGTGCATTAATTGACCCAAGGTGCGTTCACTTTCGTAACTAAAACATATCTTGTTTGGTGTCATTTTAATCAGCATTTTAAACATAATCGAATGAAAATGATATTAGTGCGTACTTTTAAAAAGAGTTTTCTAAATTTTTGGATAAAAAGTGAACACACACATGTGAATTTGTGGTTTTGGCTTCATGGATAAAATGGAAGTAGATGAGGGTGTTGTGGATTTAAGTATTAGGTAAGTTACAAAGTAACTGGTAATAATCATTATTATTTGTCACAACTTAACCCTAAAATATCTAGTCTACTTTATTGTCAAATTTATTGAGTTTTACGTTTACATACTTAAAGTATTTAGGGATTTTCTGTAGCAATTGCTGTCTATAATCTATAAATATAATAAAATTATGGGTAGATATTCTTGCTGTAGTTGTATATACCTACCTACCTATTACACAGGCCAACAAAATGAAAAAAAAAATTTGGTGCCAGAAATCTAACATCTGATTTTAGATGTTTTTAATGTGCTGATTCCAAAAATGCCACCAGATTTTTTCTATCAGCTCTAGTTTTTGAGATACACGTTACAGGTTAAATGATATATTTTTTTCTGATAAAGGACAACAAATAAAGAGATAAATATGTACTTAATCGTCAAAATAGGAATTTCCCAGAATCTAATTAGCCAAATGGATACCTGGAATTGTCCCTGACCCAATGTTCCTATACTAGGAACTACTCAATACAATGCTCTTACTTACTTTTATACCTGTAATTGCCTATGACCCGATCCTTCTATACCTGCTTGGCTGTACTTGATTTAGTATATTACTGAGTTTTCCCAAGTAAAGTTGTGCTATCATTTTGTGTAAATTTTGGTCGTTTTGTAGTATCAAGACACTAAACTGAAACAATGGCATCCACAAGCAGACGTACCTGTGCAAATCATCCCGATGTTTTTTGTTATGTGTGTGGTGAATACACTTTGAAAGAGAGCAGAAAAAGGATTTCTGACTTTGTGAAAAGAGCTTATCTTGCCTATTTTGGCGTTCATTTAGGAGATCAAGATAAATCTTGGGCCCCACATTTCATATGTAAAACATGTGTTGAACATTTGCGACAGTGGACAACTGGAAAGAGGAAGTGCCTAAAGTTTGGTGTACCAATGGTTTGGAGAGAACCGCGGAACCATCATGACGACTGCTATTTTTGTCTCGTTAATATTAAAGGCATAAATAGAAACAATAGACACAAATGGACATATCCTGATCTAGATTCTGCAAGAAGGCCTGTAGTGCATTCGGAAGAAATACCCGTTCCATCATTCAGCAGTCTACCCAAACTGACAGAAGATGATACAGAAACATCAACGTCTGACGAAGTTAAAAGAATTCAATCAGAAAACGACAGCGATTTTGAAGCAGATTTAGCAACTCCGCAGTGTTTCAATCAAGAAGAACTAAACGATCTTATAAGAGACCTGAATCTCTCAAAGGAATCCGCTGAATTACTTGCATCCAGATTAAAAGAAAAAAATCTACTTTGTCGAGGTACTAATATTACATTTTATCGTAAAAGAGATAAGGATCTGCTGCCTTTTTTCACTCAGGAAAATGACTTGGTATTCTGTAACAATATAAAAGGGCTCTTAGAAAAAATGGGTTTGCCTGAATACACTCTAGATGATTGGCGCCTTTTTATTGACAGTTCAAAACGTAGTTTAAAATGTGTTCTTTTACATAACGGTAACAAATATGGCTCAATTCCTATTGGTCATTCTACTACCATGAAGGAAGAATATGAAACAATAGCATTAGTTTTGAGAAAAATTAAATACGAAGAACATCAGTGGTCAATTTGTGTTGATTTAAAAATGATTAACTTCCTCCTTGGACAGCAGAGTGGTTATACAAAATATCCTTGTTTTTTGTGCCTTTGGGACAGCAGAGCTAAAAATGAGCACTGGGTTAACAAAAATTGGCCTTCAAGAGATGTCATGATTCAAGGAATACAAAACGTGATCAACGAACCTTTGGTTTCAAGAGAAAAAATCTTACTTCCGCCCTTGCATATCAAGCTAGGCCTAATGAAGCAATTTGTGAAGGCTTTAAATCGAGATGGAAATTGTTTTGGGTATTTGTCACGTAAATTTCCTGGCATTAGCACGGAAAAACTAAAAGCTGGTATATTTGATGGTCCTCAAATAAGGCAACTTGTTAAAGATCCACAATTCACCACATCAATGAACGAGACTGAATCTAACGCTTGGAGTTCATTTGTTCAAGTAGTACAAAATTTTCTTGGCAATCATAAAGCAGACAATTACGTAGAATTAGTGGAAACTATGCTTTCAAATTTTAATATTCTCGGCTGTAACATGAGTATAAAAGTTCACTACCTCCACAGCCACCTAGATCGTTTTCCAGAAAACTTAGGTGATTGTAGTGAAGAACAGGGGGAAAGATTCCACCAGGATATTAAAACTATGGAAGATCGTTATCAAGGACGATGGGATAGCCACATGATGGCGGACTACTGCTGGAGCCTTCAGCGAGACTGCCCTAGTAAACTCCATTCTAGAAAATCGTATAAAAGAAAATTTTTATGTGATTAGTGACTAATGTAATTATGTAAATTAAGTTTTTGCAATAAATACTTAAATCCATGTGTCTTTGTTTTTTTTAACTGTCAATAGTAATATTATATATTATAACAGTTATAACGTAAATTATATACACAATTTTTTAAAAAATCTCAAAAACTAGATCTGATAGACAAAATCTGAGAACCTTTTTACATTCTGCATCCAAAAATTACTCAGGAACAGTTAAAAAATCGCAGGCACCAAAATGTGTGTTGGCCTGTGTTATAGATAAGTGAGTACTTAATAAGACTGCTACCAAGTAAAACAAATTTGTACCTACTAGAGATCGATATATTTTTTCGGTCGAGATTTTTTATTCTGTTATATTCTCTGAACTGAGTAGGTACTTATCTAATCTTATTAATATGGCTTGGTACTCTTTAACGATTTGAGCTTTATAATATAGTATTATTTAAAGAAAATTGTAATATGGTGACACCGAAATGTTCAGGTAGCTAATCCTCGAAATTCCCTTTAGAAATTAACATAAAATGATTAATTCCTGTACTACCATCCAATGAAAAACAGCGTACTTATCTATGTGCATTTTTTATTTATTTTGAATATTTAGCATTTTTCGATCCTTTTCTACATACCTAAACTTTATATCCTGCTTATTTTTTACAAGAATTATTATTATTATTTTTAGAATAGCGAATGTGCACCTGGATGCATTTTTAAACCCCAAAAGAAAAGAAGAATACTAATGTCAATCAAACGTACATATGACTAGCCAAAAAAAGCGAATGTTTTTTATTACCATTATGAAAACTATAGATATCACATTCGCTTCGGTTTGAATTTAATATGCACATTCGCTATTCTTCCTTAGTGTTTTGCGCCTCCCGCGCATTTCCCGAGAAGCGAATGTAACCTGGTAACGGTTTCTCTTTCGCGTGGCGCGTCTATATCGTGCTTAATTGGTTTACGAGTTTTGTGAAAAGAAGTGGAACTTAATATTCACAAAAAAACTAAGCAAAACACAAAATCCCATTAAATGCCGTTAGTATCAGTGTATAAAAAACCATACGGAACTCTTTCTTGATACAAAAAAAGCATACGTTCTCTCCAACCATGAAACTGCAGTTTTGTAACATTCGCTATCTTTACTAGTAAATTTGTTACATTTGCTCTTTTTCTTTGATACGGTCACGTTATCTTTAATGGGCCAGCACATTCGCTTTTCTCCTTTTCGTTAACTAAATTTTTTTCGCTGTGTAGAGTGCAAAGGCTTATTTCTTTTACAAAATAAAGACTATGTCCTAATAAATCTGTTAGAAAAATCAAAATATCAAAAAACAACTCGTAGAAACTAAGAGAAAAATCCAAAAAATATTTCCAAATACCGATCTTTCAAAACGTAAGTAAATCTCGATGTGTAACTGTAACATTCGCTCTTATTTATTAGGACGGCAGTGTAGAGATAGGGCGTCGCACTAGGAACTGTTGCATTGGATTTCTCTAAAAATAATCTTTGAAATTGTACTGATGTCGATGGGGACAATTTGGCTAAAATAGATGCTACTTAGCACCTCCAGTTATTCGGAAATATTTTTTGCATCAAAAATCTTTCGTAGGTATCTAATTTTGGTTAATTTTCTTGTTCTAATAAGTGTGAGCAGTCGGGTCACCAAAATAATAATTTTATGAAATTAAATAGACAAAAACTAATAAACGCCTGATTGGATATTGACGATGCCACTGTATAGGACAGTTGGGCTTAAACTTAAACAATAGACAATGTTTATCTACAATTCAAATACGGGCCGGTCAAACACAGGGGTTATGTTATGAAACAGCAGGTAGTTTTGTTAGGTAAGGGTAAGAGCACAGAGTACAGTAGTAGTGTAGTAAGAATAACAACTAAGTGACAAACATTGTTGGTGCCTATTATTATGTATGTTATGTTTTGTGAATTAAATAATAGTTAAAAATTATATATATTTATAAAGTGCATTTTAAAATGGTTGGTTCTTCAAGTTTCAAGTGCAACAGTAGATCTGAGAGAAAAGAGCCAGGAATTACGTTTCACAGGTAAAAATTTAATGCTTATAAAACTTATACAATTTATTTCTCTGAAATTTATATAGCAAATTAAGAACATATTACTTAAGTATTAGTCTATCGTATTTTATTCTTTTAACATGTAATATTTAATATTTTCATTCATGATTTTGTAATTATACTGGTCAGCTAGGCACAAAAACCACTGCGGTGGCGTACATTCATTATTATTATTATTTTTGTGTTCTAGAATTGTAATGTTTTAAGTTCAATTAATAATTTAAGTATTTTTTTTTATTGAAATATAATATTATATCTTTACAAACATCTATAAAGGTAATTACAAGTAAAGATGGTAAACAAATGGTAAAATTACAAAAAACAAAAAGATAACAGAAAACAAGGATACTTATCCAATAAATACTTAAAACTAAACTAATACTATCAAAAACCATTATATCATAGAATAATGTTTGCATTATATCTAATAGCAAATTACAAAACAAATGACAGATGTTTTTACAAATTACTCATGTTGAAAATATCAATATTTCGTGAAACTAATATACTTATCATTACATGTACTTAGCTAGCATAGCATTTAATGGAGATGCACTACATGGAACCACATCAAATACTGTTCTGTCAAATAATAAATACATGTGATTCTGAAAATGTTGTTTTTTTAAACTCCCCCGACAACATTCATTATAAGATAAATTACTTAAATATTGTTCTTAAACATTTCTTTTGTAGTTAGTATAAAAAGTCTAGTAGCGTGGACGTTATTACCCCAAAAAATAATTCCTATTAAGTATATATTATTATCACTACCTATTACATGTAGACTTGGAACTTACAAAACTAGTACTGACAAACTAAAAAAAATTAACATATATTACACAGGTACTCCAAAGTTGTCGCAACGAGCAGCCAAACAAGTCAACTTCAGGGTTTAACATAATTATTTCGTTACTTATCCTTAAAATGTTATCTAATGGAGACATATAACTGGACCTAACACAAAATATAACCTGTCGACCAATCTTTAGATACATTTTAGGAACAATCAATTTTATCTCATTGATAATCTCATATTTAATGTCATTAACAATAAAATAAACTAAAATCACATATTGTATTTTCATTCTCAAGCATAATTTCATTACATTAAAGCTTTTTAATAAGTTATTGTAAGAGATCATATAGGGATACTGCTTGACATAAAGATACCTGAGAAAACGTTTCTGTACCTTCTCAATAAGATCTATTTGTACTGCTGCTGTTGGCTGCCAAATACTCGGAAGATATTCCAAGTGAGGTCTCACTAATGCGTTATACAACCGTATACTTAATTGTTGAGATATTAAAATATTTTGTATTACGTATAACAAACCCCAGAACTTTATAATATGCTTTATTTACTATTACATTATAGTGCATATTAAATTTCATATTAGGCTGAAACAGCCATCTTTAATTTCCATTTCTCTTGTTATCTCATCATCATTAATGTAATAAGTATGCTGCAAAAAAATTATATTTCTTGAGAAATTCATAATTAAACATTTTCTTGTATTTAGCTGCATGTTGTTTTGTTCAAACTAATGTATTACATTATTATATAAATCTAATTGTAGTCTCTCACAGTCATTTGCTGTATATATATCTTTGTAAAATTTGAAATCATCAACGTATAATAATCTTTGCGAATACTGTAAAGTCAAGGGTAAGTCATTAATAAACATTATGAACAAAAGAGGTCCTAAATTGCTCCCTTGTGGAACACCAGAAGTAACATTGATTTGTTGGGAAAGTGATTGGGAAACTTTAATAGTTTGCGTTCTATTGAGTAAATTATGTAAGCTTAAGAATTTGTGTAATAACCTACTCTTATGACATGAATTTAAAGATAAGCAAGGTGTTTCTAAAAAAGCTGTGAGCGAATTGGGGACATCTAATCATGAAAAAAACCTAAATTGTAATTTTTCGAAAAGTCCTTATTTACAAAGATACAGGGTGTTAAAGATGAATGCATGAGGACGATTTTTTTGAAATATTTTCGAAACGAGTAAAGATGAATTAACCAAATGTAGCATATTTATTCACCTAGTTAAATGTCTTAAACTGACATGTAATTTAATAAAAAAGGATGACCATAGGCGGGTAAACGGGAGGGCGACCCTTGCCTTAATTATAACGTAACTTTTTTTCCTTGTGACTTTTATTCATTTTGTTGCAAAAATGTGAGAAAATAAAGTTTTCATTTTGGAAAACTTTTCGTTAGCAAACTGTATTTCAATAATTTTATTAATGCTGTTTACTAAGGAACAGTTTAGTCCTAAAATTTTCAAACTCGCATTTCTCGAAAACCTTTAAGTTTTTCGAGAAAAAAGAAGTATACCTTTTTTATGTAGAAAACTTTATTTTATCACATTTTTGACACAAAATGAATAAAAATCAAATGGAAAAAATTGGGTTATAATTAAGGCAAGGGTTCCCCCGTTTACCCACCTATGGTCATCCTTTTTTATTCAATTTCATGTCAGTTGACGACATTAACTAGGTGAATAAATAGGCTACATTTGGTTAATTCATCTTTACTCGTTTTGAAAATATTTCAAAAAAATCAGGCAGTCATCTTTAACACCCTGTATCTTTGTAAATAAGGACTTTTTGAAAAATTACAATTTAGGTTTTTTTCATGATTAGATGTCGCCAATTCGCTCACAAATTTTGGCCATGTCTTTCTGAAACACCCTGTATAAGTACAAGTAAGTATCTACATTTTTTATCGCTTGAAATGTTTTACAAAAACAAAATTACATTTTGTCGAACATTTTGTATTGTTAACAACTACTTAACATATTACTTAGATGTTTTCCTTGTACCACTCACGTTAGTTATTAATAATAATAATAGCTTTATTACCCAACAGAAACTTAATTTCACTTTACATTATTATGTTGATTATTAACAAAATACAAAACAAATAATATACACACACTCCAAAAAATAACTAGATATTTAATGCTAATTTTTATCTAGACCACGTATCCGAATTGAACGATTGTTTTTTGATTGATGGGCTGTTTCTTCGAGAAACTTGATGCTGTTGCCTTTATGCAGGCATTTATTTTTTATTAATACAGGGGGTAACCATACCTCTATTAGTACTGCAGAAACACACGCTTATAGCACAACATGTTTTAATGAAAATGAACAAAATGCACGGTAATGCCAGACCTCTGGGATACCCTAGGGCAAAGATCACAAGAGGCACCTCATCAAAAACATCCTAGCCGAAGATGGGCGGAGATTATTCAAATTTGGGACGAATTGAACCAAAATGAAATTCGGACGCTTATTTTAAGTATAACGGGCGTTGTCAAGACGTTTTACTTTTATAAAGTACCTACTTGGAATACTTAAGTAATTTTACTTGAAAGTAAAAATTCAATATTCACCTGCCAAAGTTAATATGCTTAATTTGCTCGTATACAACTCATTTGTTGGTTAATAATTGGGCATTAACAATTGATAAAGATGGTCTCTTAACTTCAGTGAGCAAATTTGTAATAGAAGCAAATATCAAAAGTCGCTTTGTTAATAGTCGGCCCGGGAAAGAGGAGAGGAAATTCGTAAATGGTCCTGATGAAGTTCATGGAACTTTAGAAGAATATGATGCAACGAGTGTTTTATAAGAACCACAAAGCATCATCAATATGGATGAAAGATGCTGCAAAAAACGGTCGTGTTATAGAACTTCAAGGAAAACAGGTTTACGACGAAAGAAAACGTAACTATGATGTTCACTGTCAATGCTGCTGCAAATTTCGCTCCGCCTTTAACAATTTTCAAATATGCAAGAATTCCAGCTGCTGTTGCTAAGTCAGCTTTTGAAGGGAGAAGCAAAAAGAGTTGAATGACAGCAATGTTCTTTAGAATACCTTTCCAACGTTTTCATACCATTCCTTAAATAACGTAAAAGTAAATGTTTGGGTAGGTATTTTGGGAAACCACATAGTTGGACCTATTTTTCTCCATGCTAACTTAACCGGTGAATTGTATCTGGAGATGTTACAAAACGCAATTGGGACATTAATTCTGGAAAATAATCCCAGATGAATTTGGCAACTTGGAAATAACGTTCCAATAAGATGGTGCTCAATAGAATGGCCAGCTCGATCACCATACCTCACACCATTAGATTTTTTTTGTGGGGGTACTTGAAATCTAAAGTTTACGCTACAGCACCTGACAGTATTGATATTTTGAGACAACGAATTGTTGAAGAATGTAGGGCAATTTCCGCTGATACATTAGCACGAGTACCACAAAAAATTAAAATATTTTCACCGCAAATTTAAAATGTATTGATGTAAATAAGAATTTTTATTTTATTTTTTGAAATGTCTGTCATTCGGTCCGTATACGATTCGTAAAAAACGGCTCGACGGATTTCAACCAAATTTGATACAAAAATGCAAAATACTATTGGACATGGCAAGGAACTGATTAGTTTTGGGACTGATAGGGCGCAGGTGAAGGGTATAAAAAGAGGGTCAAGACTTTAAAAAATCATTTGATAAACTGAATAAAAAAATTACGTAATTTTCTTTGAGCCAATAGACCTTGGCCTATAACAGACGGTGATATACAATTGATATCTACAAGGAGTCCGTAATTATTTAAAAAAAAAAGGGACTAAAACCTTTGAATATACAGATATAATTAAGGCACTGTCAAAAATAGTGACATTAAATTAGAGTATAAAATTTGGCTCGAAACATATCTGATAGATTAATACCTATGCATAGGCTGCCCATAAGGGGATTCAAAAGGGTCAAAATATAACAAAGTTATTAAGCGACAATAATAATAATAAATAATTGATTTTAGTTGGTCCTGATGACTTTAGAAAACTAATAAATATATGAATTACAAGTAGAATAAAAAAATATATATAAATTATATATAGGGTCCATATTTAAAATATGCAAGTTGACACCCACTTCCAGTATAACCGGAAGTACTAGATTCTTGAAAACATTTTAGCCAAATTGGTGCCGTTGACCTAAGTACTACACCAGATTTTCACATTGTTCCACAGTGTAGTTTCTCCCTAATCGATCGAATCCCTTCCCGGTGGGACGTCCGGTATAAATAATGTAACACAATGCCACAGTTTTAAAATATTAATAAACATAAAGCTCAATGAAATATAAATGTGAAAAATAAATAAATACTTAAGTAATTATTGAAGTTTTAAACTGCTTGCATTTTTTTGGTTTACCGGTATTGAAATATAGTACCTTAAAAGTTAATTTTAATAACAGCAAGTTTTCCCAGTTACTTTTACTTATTTTTCAATTCATATTATACATATCTACAGTAGGTACATAGGTCAGTTTCAGGAGAAAATGGTCCTTATTAACAAAAAGTTAAATTAGATAGAGCTATTCGTTGCTAAAGGTATTTTATTTTTTAATTAGGTAATACTTAGTTACTTTTTGTGGAGGCTTTTGTATCAAATTAGGTATATAATGTGTGGCAAATGGATCTGTAACAGCGCGGCGTCGCGTCGGTCACGGAAATGTAGTTGTAATAAAACATGGCTGATTTCATTCATACAATTTCCAGCGGCGTGCGTTGTAAAACTTTAATAATAATTAATAAACATTTGTGTTACTAAAAAATTACAATTAATGAAAAGTTCTTCACGTGTTTGGTAAAGCACGTACTGCTATTAAACTATAACACACAAGAAGTATTTTATTTATTTATTTATTTTTTTTTAAATATGTAGGTACTAAAGGTTGCATACAAAAAATAAAACGTTCTTGTGAAAAACAAAAACATCCTAAAATAACTTAACGAAATAAATGAAATAAGTAGGTAGGTACTTTGGTAATCTTGTTGATTTAAACTATATTATAATGTGCGCAATTTCCTCCAAAACTTAGTCACTTTTCCAAATAAACAATATTTCGACCCTCTTGACGATATCTCCTTATTTCACGGAAAAAAACCATCATATAAAACAGGTAGATTAGTAAAAGAATGCCGTCAAACGAGGCGAATTTGACACTAGGGATATGCTAATTTTTTTGTGTTTTTTGATTAATTTTTGTTTTTGTTTTTATATAAATGCAATTATTGTATATGTATTATTATTACCTACCTACCTATAAACATTCGCAATCACCTCTCTTGTTTGGCCGTTGAGAATTTTTCTGTGAGTAACCTTGGTCATTTTAAAAAATAAATAATAAAACTAGTAAGAACTAACAAACAATGAAACAAAGTAGCAAAACAGCAAATTGTTCAAAATCACAAAACAAAGTAACAGAACACTAAATATACAATAATTATTTGATATAATATTTGATAATAATACAAATCATACACGACGACAAATGTATAAATATCACCACTCTGCCACTGGATGATTCAATATTACTCGATATTCCAAGAGGGTCGGCAAAAATTGCGGGGAAGTACTCAGTTTCCACCAATTGCGACTTGAACACCCGCATGGCGAAAAAACGTGCGAGGGTGTATGCCCAATTAGGATCATTCAGTCGGCTTCTAAACACCCATTTCGCGTGGTATTGCCGATTTTACAGAAGATCATAATTCATTTCCCTATTGTAATATTCAGTGTTAAAAATTTTAGTTATTAAATAAAACTAACAACCACTTAAAAACGCTGAACTTTTTTCATTATTTGTAATTGTAAAAAAACGATTTTCAAATTAATACTACTTTTTGCTTAGAACTAGTGCTTTTTTATAGTTAAATTTGGCAATATCGGATTTTTGTCCGAATTCCTTTCGCTGTTACAGATTCGTTTGCCACACAGTATCTATACGAGACTGGATTTTACTAAGTACTACTAACTATTATTAAATAGATAGATAGTTTTACACGCCGAAAACAAAATAGTTAATCTACCTACCGACTTTTGTTAATTAAAGCTTCAAGAATATACATAATTCTTTTTGATTATTTTTGTTTTGACCTAAACTTTTGATTGCTTTCTAATTTCAGTTCCATCAGGTCTCCGTCTCCAGCTATATTACCACTACAATTACCCTACGCACTTAATCACGTTGCCCCGCACCCACCACATTCAACCCACCATAATACACAAACCATGGTAAATTCCAGACGGGTGTTGCGACCACGAACTGAACCGCGAAGTTACGTTGAGAGTCCTGATGTATTGTTCAACGGAGCCCTGGATAAACCACGTACCAATGGAAACGCATTTGATTACAGCAGTGATTCGAGTGAGGGTGGTGAAATGCCACCTTTACCACCTGTTATCGAACTTAGTCCTGCGGAACTTAAACAAAGGTTAGTATTTTTTTAAATTATTTTCCTGTCGGATATTCATTAGAAATAGTTTATATCGAGTGTAAGGATCTTAAAAATGTGCTAATGATACGTATTGTTACTATAACAAATTTTTCAATCATACGAGGGGGCGTTTTTAATTAGGCGTAATGGTGGGGATGGAAGTTACGATTAAAATTGGAGGTGGCTGAAGTCGATGAATGCTTTCGAAATAGAAATATTTCAGTGTAGAACCGCCTAGCTTCTGATGCATTGCCATCAACGAGTCCGTAGATGAAGTGCATGTCGGTCATCTCGGCTTTTGTATAGTAATTCATGTTAAGGGACTTCAACAAATTTAACAGATTCAAAATAATTGGCGCAGTCAAATAACATCAACGTTACTAATTTTTTGTCGAATTTTTCGTTAAGTTACAGTCAATGGCGTACATCTTTTTCCAATGACTAATAAAAGTAGAATCTACACATAGGATGTCCTATGCTGACGGCCCATTAAAATATTTCGGAGACTACTTTGAATTGAATTTGGAAAATTTTAGTATATGTATTGCAGAATATGGTCTATTCAAATATCATAATACCAACCGCTTAGCACTTCCGGTTATACCGGAAGTTGATCGTGACTTTGTTATTTTAAATGGAACACCCTATATATTATGACATTTTTGCATTCCACATAAGATTCTAGACATGTTTCATGTATTATGTCCTAAATCCAGCCGGTTTTGACGTATATCAAAATTTATGTCAAAACTGGCATTTTAGGGCTCAATAATAATCACATTTTTTTTATTATAAAGAAGTCTTTATCAATCATTTTGCAGGCGTTTTCTTATTAAATAAGGTCTCCTTTTTCCGATACGTATGATATTTTCTGATTTATTCATACAGGGTGGTCAAAAAATTATACTGAAAACGATGTTATAAAAACAGCCGAAAGGCAGTTTTTTCAAATGGAACAGGTATATTTTTATAATTTTACCTTACGTATCATTAAAAACTAAAGAAACTTTCTAATAGATTACTGATTTCGAAAATGCATAGTTTTCGAAATATCGGCAATGTAACATTTTTTAGCATTTTCACTATTCTCGTATATTACTTTGACTAATTAATTTAGTGTGCCATGAAAATACTAAAATTTTTCTGCAAGCCCATAAACGTCTCTACTATTATACACAACATTTGCGATAGCGAGGACAGATTCATTCACGTTCTTAATTTCTATACAAATATATTTTTTACTAACAGTAAAAAAATAATAACATATTAATTTTAAGCTTCCACTGTTTTGTATTAATAAATAAACAAATAAATTAAATCTTAAATATTAAAAAAATCTATTGGTGCGGACAATCTTTTTTATAACACAACCCAAATTTATAAATGCATTGGTGTGGGCAACATAAGTCTGTCAAATCGAGTTTAAATCACTGTTTTACTTACGCATCTGGTCTATTAAATCATCATAAATCAGATAGATCGCTAGTAAGCCTATGTGTAACAAGGACCTGACACGCCATAAGCGGCAATTTAGTCACTAGCACTCCGTGATTAACTTTATCAAAAGCCTTGGAGAAGTCAGTATAGAGAGTATGTACCTGACAATCATCCTCTACCTCACTCACGAAAGCCGTAAGTGCCATAAGAACCGTAGACTTTTCCGATAAAAACCCATATTGGTCATCCTCATCACTATGTCTGTCTCAAAGATAGGAGTTAAAAACAAACTTTGTAATTAGATTTTTGAATAATTTGGGTATTGCACTTAGGATAGACACTGGTGGGTAGTTGCATATATGAGATTTATCACCTTTTTTTAAAAATTGATGTGATGAAACCGTTTGAGGCCATCTGTTAAAAATTAGATATAATGGTCCAGCCAACACAAAAGCACAATTATGAAGCATAATAATTTCATCAGGATCAGCGCCTTTTATTAAAGGGGAGTTTCAGTTCAGAGGCTGCCACTGTCTATTCAACTGCATTACATTTTTATGTTCTAACCTTATCGTCTATTCCGCGAAATTAAAAACGCCTCCTTTTAAGACATCATAATAATAAAGCTTTATTGCTCAACAGATAAAAAATCCATTTCTGTAAATGGCAATGCAAAGAGCAAAATAATATAGTAAACATAACCTATAACAGCAACCAGTAATATCATTACGTTATGCCAGATAATACCAGTTAATCTGAAAACATCATTAAACATCTAGAAAATATACAATACTGACGAGCTCTCTAAATAATAAAAGATCTAAAAAATAATGATCGTATATATAAAAAAAATCGAGATAATATTACAGTAAAAAAATCAACTATTTCTAGAAGAGAGATGCTGAAATATAAATAAATTATACAATTTGTTGCAATACCGACGACACAGTAAAAATATATTTTTTTAGAACATTCTAGTCTTATTTTTGATCGAACTAACCGTCCTTGAAATTTCTCCCAATACTTCTGGGTCACCCTGTATAATTATCAACTACCTAACTGGTGAAATTTTAACCGCAATATTCTCGAGAACTATGGAGGTAAATTTCAAAAGTAATATAATTCTCGAGAAAATTGCGTTTAAAATTTTACCAGTTAGGTAGTTGGAACCTATAAGTAATTTCATTTATGTGCCACGATAGTTTAATTGGTTAAAACACCTGACCGGCAATTGGGAGATGTTGGTTCAAATCCAGCTTGTGTCATGAGATTTTTTTAATTCGTACAAGTTAGTTTATTTAATTTTTCCTTTGTATATCGGTGATATACTATACTCTGTCAACTTAGTTGAATATCTTTGTTTGTTTACCTATAAGTCTTCTTAGAATATAATAAAGTAATTTGATTAAGGGTTTTTGGCCTCGTTGATAGAGCGTGCGCTTCTCATGCGGAAGGTTCTGGGTTCGAATCCCAGCTCTGGCAATATTTTTTTTTTCTAATTTTTGAGTAAAGTAGTTAGTTTGTTACGTTAGTTTATTGGAAATAATGTAAATAATACAATTGTAATCATAATAATTCTTAAAATTCTGTTTCGTTACGTAGGTCATATACAAGGTGTTTCTAAAAAAGCTGGCCAAAATTTGTGAGCGAATGAATTAACCAAATGTAGCATATTTATTCACCTAGTTAAATGTCGTAAACTGACATGAAATTGAATAAAAAAGGATGACCATAGGCGGGTAAACGGGGGGGCCCATGCCTTAATTATAACCTAACTTTTTTCCTTGTGATTTTTATTCATTTTGTGCCAAAAATGTGATAAAATATAGTTTTCTACATAAAAAATGTATACTTTTCTTTTCTCGAAAAACTTAAAGGTTTTCGAGAAATTCGAGTTTGAAAATTTTAAGACAAAACTGGTCTTTAGTACAAAGCATTACTAAAGTTTGGAAAACTTTTCGTTATCGAACTGTATTTCAATAATTTTATTAATGATGTTTACTAAGGACCAGTTTTGTCCTAAAATTTTCAAACTCTAATTTCTTGAAAACCTTTAAGTTTTTCGAGAAAAAAGAAGTTTGTCTTTTTTATGTAGAAAACTTTATTTTATCACATTTTTGACACAAAATGAATAAAAATCACACGGAAAAAAAGTTAGGTTATAATTATGGCAAGCCCCCCCTCCCTTTTTTATTCAATTTCATGTCAGTTTACGACATTTAACTAGGTGAATAAATATGCTCCATTTGGTTAATTCATCTTTACTCGTTTCGAAAATATTTCAAAAAAATGGTCCTCAGGCAGTCATCAAAATTACAATTTAGGTTTTTTGCATGATTAGATGTCCCCAATTCGCTCACAAATTTTGGCCAGCTTTTTTAGAAACACCTTGTATTTTTGATTATATTATATCCTTCCGGGAAAGTTTTGGGGCGACATAAACCATTTTTTTCCTTTCTGTTAATTTTGTATTGTATTTCAGTTTGTTAAATAATCAGTATATTTATTATTATTTGTTACATTGTTTATTTTCAAATTTTATTACATGCAGGGAACGAGGGCTGCGTCGACTTCGCGAAGAACTGCGTGTCGAGGAGATGAAACTGGTTCTGCTCAAAAAACTGAAACAATCTCAACAGCTCAAAGAGAATGTAGCGGTTTTACCACCCAACATACCAGCATCAGCAATACCACCAAGTGGCTTGCCAAGTGGTTTAAGTATTACACCAACAACTGTTAAGGTACCACCTGTAAATAAGACAAGTCAACCACCACAGCCTCAAATACAGGTTGCCCATGCGAGACATGGTTCGAATAGTGGGAGTACGCACAAAGGAAGTACCATGCCTTCGAACAGTATATCAGTTTTAAGAGGGGTAAGTACTAAGACAAAGTTTCATATATATTTCTCTATTAACTACATGTCGTGAATAACCTAAAGAGGTTCAAAATCTCGTTAAAAAGTCAATCCGACATTATACAGTGTGTCCCCGGATTAAAAATGAAAAAAAAAAATCAAGTTGGAATTTTAGCTCCTGCTTGATTTGAAAAGTAATATTAGTTTCGATAAATCATCGATGGCTTTGAAATTTTCAAATAAACGTATAGCGTAACTACCCTTTTCGAGATACGCGAAAATGTTATTAAGAAAAGTTGTTCAAAATGAAAGGTTGAGTAGGTGTGTAAAATTGAAAATCCTAGGCCTGCTTTAATTTTTGGCCCTTTTTTTTATCGGAAAATTGCAAAAAAGTGCCATCTAAGAAAAAGAATTACAAAATGGTATTATTAAGAACATTTATTTAGAATTGCAAGTTATACCGTACTGTTCAAAATTTTAGATCTCTGAGCCAATTTTATGTTTAGTTTTTTTAATTTTAATAATTGCGATGTGGAACACGAAATGAGGTATATAAAAGCAGTCAACAGCTATGAAGTGATCAGTCAATAGTTGAGAACAGTGTTGTCACATATAAATAAATAAGTCATAATACTGCATTAAAGTTATTAGTTTAAGTGTTTAGTTATTAAGTTTAAATAAATTAGTTTTAATTAAAGCGCGTTATTATTTCACACAATGAACCAACGAAAAACGTTACAATAGGCTTTAATCGTTTCTGTTTTTTGTGTTAGTTTAATAAAATCAATATTTTATTCTAATTCATGCAAATTTTATAAATATTTATAAATTCTCGAATAGCAAAAGCACTTGTAAAATATGTAATGTTAACCAAATATATTGTGGACATAAAATGTCAATTGTCATCAGGGCACACTTGATTATTTTCCCAAAAACAAACAATACTATGGTTGATGAATTCCAGTAACCGAAATTTAAGTTTTACACTGAAATATCTGAAGAACGACAGAAGCTATACTTTTTTAAAATCAGAACAAAAATATCTGTCATTTTAGCTTATAATATATAGGCTGTTCCATGTAAAACCTAATTAATTTTTTCAATTTCCCAAACAAAATTTTTCGATTGCAATTGTTCTAAAAGACACTACAGCAAAAACCTTCAAAATTTTGTATTAACATTTTTTTTATCATCATCCGATCCATTGCAACAGCTCTAGGTGGGTGATAAATAATGAAGATCATGTACAAATAAAACAAGTATATAAAAATTAGTTTTAGGTTGAAATCGCTTAAGCGCTGTGATAAATTTTCACATAGCAGTAGGGGTCGAGTGATACATCATTCTAAAGCATTTCTTATCTGCTTTA
This sequence comes from Apoderus coryli, assembly GCA_911728435.2. Taxonomy (NCBI): domain Eukaryota; kingdom Metazoa; phylum Arthropoda; class Insecta; order Coleoptera; family Attelabidae; genus Apoderus; species Apoderus coryli. Next base: position 33,948,191 of record OU452199.1, read on the forward strand.
CAGCGATGGGTCACTTTTGGTATTTGCCCCCATAATTCTCGAGAAAATTGCGTTTAAAATTTCACCAGTTAGGTAGTTGGAACCTATATTATTACAATTAAAATACAATATTTCCAATGTTGGTTCTGTGGCGTCATTGATAGAGCGTTCGCTTCGCATGCGGAAGGTTATGGGTTGAAATCCCAGCTCTGGCAATACTTTTTTTTTTCTAATTTCTAAATAAAGTAGTTAGTTTGTTACGTTAGTTTATTGGAAATAATACAATAATAATAATAATTATTATTAAAATTCTGTTTCGTTACGCAGGTCATATATCTTTGATTGTATTTTATCTTGTCGGGAAAATTTTGGGGCGACACAACAAATTTTTTAATTTGGTAATTCCCGAAGTGATTCCAGTATAAATTATGAATATCTTAATTTATGTCGTCTTTTGTTTTGATCTGGTGTCTTGTCGTTGTGTTTGACGGAAATCTTCGCATTGGTCGACCAAGTTTCATTATTTGATCGAATGCTTTCTTTTTCTTTTATCCATGAAAGTAATTCGTAGTGCGATTTTGTTTAATTCTGACGCCTGTACTGGTATTTATTTTTTTTGTTCAGCACGAGGGTTTTCCTAGAAAGAAGTTGGAAAAAGTTACGAAGATATTGGTTGAGGTTTACTGTCATTGGTGTTTCGAATGAATGAGCTGATTATTGTCTAATCCAAACTCAATCAAATCAATCACAGTTTCTGCAATGGATTTTAAATGTACCATAAATCTACAGGGTATACCAAAGTCGATGGACTATTAGAAATATCTGGAGAACGGAAAGAAATATATTTCTGAAACTTTGAGTACTGCTAGTTGATGCCTAAGCTAAGCTACTAAAGTAATTATTTGCTACTATTGGAAAATGTACTCATAGTAAAAATTACTTTAAAGACATTTTTTTCAAATTAATAGTCAGTTGATATACCTTTGTAATGCAGTTGGACATTACTACGTAATAATAGAGTAAGGGTAATTTTTATGATTACTTTAAAGTCGTAATGACTTAGCTATCAGGACTTATTAATTATTTATTTCAACATATATTCTTGGTTAAAAACATTTCATTTTCACCTTTGCAACGGACGTATGTACTTCAATAGGCTGTAAAATGTATAATAACATAATAATCGGTCTGAAATTTGGCATATATGATAAGTGTTAAACCATACCAGCAAAAAATCACACCTACTGGCCGGGAAATTTTTATCCATCCTCGTAATATTTCGCTTTGTCATAATCAGTTGTAATTCTATAGTGCTATCTTAAAATATATAAAATTTAACAAGTTCCACGATAAGAAATAATGGTTCAAAAGGTACTAAAATATTACAAATGCATAGATAACAAATTATAATTATGTTTATCATGTAAGACTCAGTGGAGAATATGTCGTAATAGTAAACATAAATTATATACATAGACACTTATTTTATCGTTACCTTACTACCAAACATTAATAGAACAGAACAATTACCTTTATGCCGTTAATGAGCTGAAATATATGCAAAACGTTTATGTAGCTTAAAGTATTAGATAACATTTGTGAACATAAAAATAGAATTCAATCTCAATTATTTAAACTTGTAATTTTATTTTTGTATCAAAATGATTGATTATAGTTTTATTATTTTTTTTTGTTGAAGAAACTATTAAAATAGATTTGCTATTTCTATTCCATGGTCAATAATGTTTAACAATACTGTGGTAATATAAAGGAGATGTTTAATAATGGATTAAGTATGAAATTTACATGAATTATATAATTTTTGTGAGAGAATACATACGTGGCCAACACTTACTAATTAAATTGTCTTGTTGTATTTGCGAAAATACAGATTTGAGAATTTGCTTCAATGAAGAAGTTCTTTAAAATAAGAACTTAAAATATTATAGCATTGTCAATATAATAATAATAATAAAGGCCTTTATTTTTTTTATATTGGGCGAGTTTCAGTTCAATCATGGCCAATGGCCATAATTGTCTGTTCAGCTAACCCAATAAATACCAAAATTACACAAATACAACACTATCAAAATCCTTACTTCATTAGCATTCTTATAACACCTACTACCAGATCAGATATAATAAATGCAGCAAAGAAAATAAATACAATAAACAATAATAAATATAATAAACACAATGAATATAATAAAAACAGTAAATAGAATAAATATAATAAATAAGTGTATCACGGGGTTTGATTTAAAAAAAAATAAAAAAACGGCAGTTTCTCATTCACATATTCGCAGTGTTCTGGACGGAGAGCAAACCGCTATAAAGTTTTTTTTTTAAACTGTAACTTAGACATATTCTTACATTATGGTTTTAAGTAATTAGGATTGAGCTTCAATACTGATTTTTATACACCAAAGTTTGTAAAATTGTTCAGAATTGAATTATTTAAGATGGAATATACAAGGTGTTTCTAAAATAGGTGGCCAAAAATTTGTGAGCGAATTGGGGACATCTAATCACGAAAAATACCTAAATTGTAATTTTACATACATACAGGGTATTAAAGAGGATGATTTTAAGTTAATTAATTAATAACATTTTGGAAAACATTTGTTAGCAAACTGTATTTCAATAATTTTATTAATGCTGTGTACTAAGGACCAGTTTTGTTTTAAAATTTTCAAAAAATTGGAAATTACTTACGCCGCCTGGTGAAACTATGGTTGTTAAATCATATGCCGAAGATAAAAAGATTGGTTACAACGTCTAGCAAGGCTTAAAAAATCGGTTGTGTCACCCCAAAACTTTCCCGACAAGTTATGATATAATCAAAAATATATGACCTGCGTAACGAAACAGAATTTTAATAATTATAATTATTCAAATTGTATTATTTTCATTATTTCCAATAAACTAACGTAACAAACTTTATTCAAAAATTATAAAAAAAAAGTATTGCCACAGCTAGGACTTGAACCCGTAACCTTCTGCACGCGAAGCGAACACCCTACCAATGACCTAAGGGAGACTTAATAAATATTGCATTTTATTTGTTATATAAATATATACGTTCCAACTAACTAACTGCTTACATTTTTAACGCTATTTTCTCGAGAATTATGGAGGCAAATATCAAAAGTGACCTATCGCTGTAAAGCAGATAAAATATACTTTAAAATGATGTATCACTCGACCCCTACTGATATATGAAAATTTAGCGGTTGTGTCCACCCCTATCACAGAACTTAAGCAATTTCAACCAAAATTTAGCTCAATTGGTTAAAGCGTTTGGGCGCTATCGTGGTAGAATACATACACGCAGACAGACAGACTTCCATCTGAAAATGGTCTTAATCGTCTCAGAGAACTTCAAAATGGATATATCCGTCTTTATCTCAAACAAAATTTTTAAGCGCGTTCACAATACCCGTGTGCGGGAAAGTAAAATATAACGTGGGCTGTGGGGGAATTCGGGTAACTTTATCGTTGGCAATAGGATTATATTGATTTTTTATCATCTTATTTGGCGATCGTTGTGGCGTTTATCGGGTATGTTGCCTGCCCAACCTAATTGGAAAAAAAATGATGCTGCAAATTTTATGCAACATTCACTTTCATTGAAAGTGAAATTTAAACTTACAAAAAAAATGTACGTGCAAATAAGTAATATTTTCACCGTGAATATTCGGTTAACTTATGTTTATGTTACATATTATTATGAACATATAAATTTTTATTGACTTACACGGTTATTATATCTGCATCTTAATATAAAATATCATACGTATCTGAAAATTGATTGTTTACACAATCACCAGAATTTTTAAGACATAAAATTTTAACTAGGTACTTATACTATAAGTACCTAATTAAAATTAGTCTTATAGGTACATACCAGATATTATGTTTCGTTGGAGGACAAAGTGTCGATTAAGAAAAACATGATTTATTTAATCTCTACAAAATATTACTATTTTTCTTTTGCCCGGGATTGTAAAAGTTATTTTTTTATTAGGTGTTTGTTCTCTTGAAAATCGATCATTTATAAATAAGATAATACAGTCAGATCTTATTAATATGTATTTTATTGCAACAGTGCGTAATATTATTGTTGTTTACATTAAATATCTTTGAAACGGACACAATATCAACCAATTTTTTCGACTATTTTGTGGTCAACAGCTGTTTGAAATGGAAATGTAAAAAATATATAATAATATATAGTAATACCGCATTTGGCACATTGAAAAATAGTAAGTGTCCCGTACGTCGGTGTCTTCTCAGACGTAATAACACATAAAAACAATATTTACAAAAACTGATTATCTCTAAAAGATATGATATAACATTTTGGAAACCCTATTGTGATAGGAATATAAGTAGGGCCTTGATTTACCTATCCACAATCGTAGATCCCTGTACCATTTATTTTTAAATTTAAATAATATATTTAAATTTATTTTGACGATATATAATCTTATCTTGTTGGAATAATTCTTTATATATAAAAATATTTCAGCAACCACCAGTTACCCGTCCTAGCGTCCATATGTCGCCATTAACTGTGTCGCCAGTCAGTGGAGGAGGCAGCAGAAGTACCAATATATCAGTACCGCAAGTGTCGCAAGCGCCGCAACGTTTGTCGTTAAGTGGGCGACCGCCATTAAACTTTTCCTCAGCTGTTAAAGATTTGTCACCTTCAGTGACAATTACACCTGCACCGCCACAATCAATTAAGGTATGTTTTTCAAGTTTTTAAATTGAATAAATTATTATCCATTTCCAAAGTGGACTGGTTGTTTAAATATAAATAAATGGAGGATCTAATATTGACCTAAACTATCATCTTGAATCTTGTGACAATTTTTATATTTCTTTGGTGAGGTTTCGTCAGAGTTACCAGCAGTAGAAAACGGGTAAAAGGAGCAGTGTAAAATAGGTGGAGGGAAACCTGATATACCGGGCGTTCCATTTAAAATCACGAATTATTAGCTGTTTATAGTATACCTCGAATTAGTATGACCTTGAACATATTTTAAGATACAACACATTCTTGGTGTTCAAATATTCAGAATTCCAAGTTTGTACCCTGTATTCGTTCGTAAATATAAAATATTTACAAAGTATTTTATTTCAATGCTGCTTAAGACTCATAGTGGATTAGATAATAAAGGATTAACACATGGTGGAGGCAGTAATATTCAATCAAATGTTACGCCGGAGGTAAAAAAACAATATACCTATATAATTAATAACTAATTTTGTTTAAGATTTAATATTTGGTATTTCTTTATTCAAGGACCGTTCTTCTAGAGAAGACACTCAAACACCCGCACAAAGACAAGCAGCAGCAAAATTAGCTTTAAGGAAACAGTTGGAGAAAACACTGTTACAGGTAAGAACGCCCTGGATTTTAGTTTATTCACAGACAAGTTCTGTTGAATAGCGGTACAAAAGAAGAGAAGTAAAAAAGATAATTTTAGTTTTGTTTGGTTTTTTCTATATTCTTATCTCCACTGCGACCACCAAGAACTTATTGTGCATCATACCTATTCATATATTTCACCATCAGGCAACGCAGATGAGAGCCACTTACACCCAACAACCGCCTGGCTCTTGATTTCGATGGATTGGTTAATAAACTCCTTTGAATGTACCAAATTCAGATGGCCTTACCAAAAATTCCGAACTTTTGTCGTAATCCAGGTAAATGGCGGTGTTAAACACTATGGCAATTGCAAGTTCTGGTCCGATATAGTTTCTTTCAGTCACTTCTATTGTCAGAGTCGGCAATACCTTTGCCAGAGTGGCCAGAACTCTAACCATTTGTTTTGGCCGATATTTGAAAGTCTGTTTCGACAATCCCACACTGTTGTTGATCAGGATCTTGATCAGCTTAGGGCTTTAATGCCCGCTTGACTATCAGAGAATATTTTTATTGACTTTCGCGCAACGTTCTCCTGTTCTAGCACCTGCGCAGAAAAATCAATGACTAAAACTTCTGTCTGAAATGCAGTAGCGTGAGTACCCAAACATTGAAATTTTCGTGTTAGGTTTGTTTTCTTAAACTCGCATTTTTATGCTGACATGCAATTTTCAACAACACAAATAGTTATATGGACAAAATGTTTGGTCTAGGTTAAAGTCAACAATGTAAACTTTCTAGTGAAAATAAACAACAGCTGATATCTAACAACAATAAGTGTTGTCATTTACTGCTGTTTATTTTGTTACGAAATTATGGAAGGATGCAAACTATTTTCGAATGGGGATCTTTAAAGGAGATTTTAACGCGAATAAAGAATTGAAATATGTATTTTAAACTCCCAATTTCCACATACTTTTGAGCTCTATTAATTTGCAAGATGATTTAATTTAATACTTTTGTGCCAGTTGTGTATAATTATGAATTGTTCTTTCTGGAGAAAATATATATTATTAACAAGAAAGCGGTAAAAACCCGATGAAGCTCCTATTTCACTTATAAAATAGACACATCTCTCTGCTGCCCAACTACCATGAATCTTAAAGTATCTGCACTTCTTTCTATAATAATAATAATAATAATAAAGTGATTTATTGTGTATAATAATTTACAAAAATTATTACAACAAAGGGCATGAGATTTGGCTATAAAGCCACTCTTACACTCTCGCCCAATAGGAAAAAAAAAACAATAATAAAATATATATATAAAAAACAATAATAAGTAGCATTAAACACTAAATGCAGCTGCAGATTACAAAGTATGAAAAAAAAATAGATTGATTCTTAATTAGAAAAAAAAAAGAAATTTTACATTTATAACTTAGAACTACTCCAAAGAAATACATAAATAAATACATAATGCATAGGTATAATGTAATATGTTATGACAACATTAATCTTTGCCTAAGCTCTCTCTTGAACGAGTAAGGAGACAACTGGAGAATATCCACGTATTGATTCATAATTTTCGCGCCCCTATAAGAGAAAGAGCCTTCGAAATGTGAACTTCTATGTAATGGAATAGAAAAGTAATTGAAACGCAATTCTCTATCATGTAAATTAGAACCCCGTAGCAAAAAACTGTGAAGATATTGTGGAGTTTCACTATTTAAAATTTTGTAGATTAGCATAGCGAATTGATATTTTATTCTTATCTCAATTTTTGGTTCTCTCAAATGAACCAAAAACGGTGTTATGTGAGAAGCATATGGAACCTTGCACACAAATCGAACACATGCGTTCTGTATTCGCTGGATCTTAAGCCTATTATATTCCGGCAAAAAGTAATAGTAAACCTGAGAACAATATGTGACATGTGGATAAACTAAAGATTTTATTAAATTTAATTTCGTGCCCTCACAAAGGAACTTTTTCAAATGATACATCGATTTAAGTTTATAGAAAGAGTTTTTGTATACAAAATTACAATGTTCATCAAAGCTTAATTTGTGATCTATAATGACTCCCAGATTTTTAGCTTTATCTTTCCAAGGTATACCAGTGTCACTTAATTTAATTTGTCCAATTTCACGCATTAGTTTTGTTTGTCGCTCTGATCCAATGCACATGGCCACCGTCTTGTCAGGATTCAATCTCAGACCGTTACGTTGACACCACAAAGACAAGCTATTCAAATCCTTGTTAACAAGTCCCAACACTTGCTCAAAGTCTTCCAGACGGCAGTGCGCATATACTTGAACATCGTCAGCATACATGTGAAAATGAGAGTGACTCAAACTCAAAGGCATATCAAAAGAAAATATAGAGAACAGTAGAGGGCCAAGGATACTGCCTTGTGGTACTCCGCTTTTTAAAAGTTTGAAGTCAGAGTAATTTGAACCGATCCTAACACACTGCTTTCTGTCAAGAAGATAGCTGAAAAACCATTTCAGCGCGCCATCATCAAAACCCAAGAAGGAAAGCTTACTAAGTAAAAGCTCAAAATCGACAAGATCAAATGCCTTACTTTGATCAAGCAAAACCAATATGGTCGATCTCGAGTTGTCCATAGCACAAGCAATATCATTCGTCACTTTAAGTAATGCGGTTGTTGTAGAATGTTTTTCACGAAAACCTGACTGTAATGAGGGCAAAACACTATTATCGGACAAGTATTGTTTTATTTGAAAACTTACAAGTCGCTCAAAAATTTTGGATAAAGCTGGAAGCAGGCTGATTGGTCGAAGATCATTGAAGCCAGAGGGAGAAGGCACTTTCGGAATAGGTATGACGCAAGCAAATTTCCATGTTTCAGGGAATATACCAGAATGCATGGAGTCATTAAACAAATCCCGAATAACCTCAACACAATAAGGAATTATCAAATTTAACATTCTGGCATTTATACCGTCAACACCACAAGATTCAGATCTCAACAGACCAAGGCTTCTATGTATGTCATGAACAGACACGTCGTGAAAACGGAACCTGTTACCGTTATAAGAATTATTGCGATAAAATGTAATCAACTCCTGATCGACACGCTCCTGACCAGTTACATTTATAAAATAATTATTAATATCACCTGAATCCAACAATTCCTCAGACAAAACGTTAGATTGGTTGCCCTTCGTGGAAATCCCCCAACTAGTCAAATTCCGCCAAAGATTCCTAGAATTATCACAATTATTTAACGTATGTTTCATGTACGCTACTTTTTCACGCCTTATCGCACTTTTGACAAAATTTCTCAACTCGACATAGTACCTTCGTGATTGTTCTGTTCTACTTTCAATATACCTACGATAAGCTCTATTCCTAATGTTAATCATTTTTCTTATATTATAAGTTATATAAGGTAAATTCCGGCGCTTAGTACGAAAGATCCTAACAGGTGCATATATGTCAAATAAAGATAGCATCATACTATTTAAGCATTCAACTCTGTCATTAATGCTGGGCAAAGTATTGATGTACGCCCATGATAAATTTTGTGCTGCTTCAGAGAAACCCACATTATCAAAATTATTAAAACTGCGATAAACGATAGTCCTGCATTTTTTACTTTCCGTTTCCAAAGATAAACAACAATAAACAAGCATATGATCGGTCCTACAGTGAAGTTCACATGTATCCACACACGAAACATTTAAGTTGCTACTGGTAAATATCAAATCTATCAGCGATTCACTGGTCTCAGTAATTCTAGTAGGTGTATTAATTCTTTGCTCTAAATCAAAAACTTGAACCACTGAGAGAAGTTTCCTCACATCCGAACTATTGATATCAAGAAAGTTAATGTTGAAGTCTCCAACCATAATGATAGACTGAGTCTCTAAATATACTTGCTCAAGCGATGCTGTTATATCACATACAGAATTTACGTTACTACTTGGAGGTCTGTAAACCACACCAAAACCAATTTTGATATTTTTAAAACTAAGCAAAATCCAAATTTGTTCCAATCCACCATCACTTATACTAGATACTACCGATCTTATTCTAATACTGTTTTTGAAATATATAACAATACCACCTCCTCTAGTTGGTCTATCAAGTCTCTGGATGTTGTAGTTCTGAACACAAATGTTTTTGTTAAGGTAGTCATGCTGAAGCCAAGTTTCACCAACTGCCAGTACATCAAAATCATTCTGGTTTAAATAGTCCTTGAGAGTTGGAAAATTCAGAGTTAACGAACGAATATTCACATGACCAAACTTAACCTGTTGTAGTTTTTTGTCCTAGCTACAGTGGCTTTGTTAATAGCAGGCACACCTCTTACGTATTTCATGTATATGTCAGTCTCACCATTGGCTTTTCTGGTTTCCAAATCCTTACGCACTTTCTTGTAGTATTCACGTTGTTGTTGCGTCTGATCGGTTGAAATGGATACATTTGTGAACCCATCGCCAAGTTGTTTTTTATGTTTCAAAATACGGAAAACGTCCTCCTTACATGATAACGTGACTTTCAGTGGAGGATTTTCACTTCGACCAATTCTTGCAACTTTAAGATTGTCAGTTGCCATCTGTGGACATATACTTTGTATTAAGTTTCTCACCCTTGCAACATCCTCAATATCCTCGTCGGCCGCACGCCGGAGCCCATATATCATTATGTTACGCTCGCGCTTCTGTCTCTCAGTAACCTCCTGCACAAGATTTTCAACATCAGGAGCTGGAGATTGAGCTGTCTCTTGCAGCTGGGCAATTTGTTGTTGAAGTAGGGTAACGCTAGTTTGTAAAGCCTCTAAGGCTCTAATCAAATAATCGGTGCGATCAACATTTTTTCGAACGCATTCTGTGCACCGCCATGTACATCCGTCAACAGTAGATAAGAGATCTAGTTGATTTTTAGATATGTTTACGCACTTTATGTGGAAATATTGGTCACAAAATGTACACTCGATGCCAGGTGACCTTGAACCGATACTTAAATTGCAAATCTTACAATTTCGCGACATATTTTGGTAGAAAAACAAAATTCACAATAAAAACAAGCACCAACTCAACAAAATAGTTGTTAACAAAGCAAGGCGATTAGTTAAAACAAATATTATCGCTTACAGACAAAAACACTACGGAAATATAGAAATTCAAGTGGATATTTAAGGAGCCGGTGTGAATCGTGCCGCGACTAGAATATTCTAGCATCCAATCTATTCTTAAATCATTGATGGAAGGCGCTGTTATCACTTCCTCCGGCAGCGCATTTCACAAATTATATACATGACTCTGTTTCACATCTCTCTGCTGCCCAACTACCATGAATCTTAAAGTATCTGCACTTCCAGCATCCAATTTATTCTTAAAACCATTGACGAAAGGCGCTGATATCACTTCCTCCGGCAGCGCAGTTTACATATTGTATACATGACTCTGTTTGCTATAAAATTTCTACAGACAAGCCACGCACACCTTTCTTTATCCAGCTTTTAACCTTAGGTTTGCATATTTGCTGAAATGATACAGGTCAAATTCAATGGTATAAAGTAAATAATACAGTGTATTTAAAAAAACGCGGCAATATTTGAGGGGGTGATTTGCCAGGTAACTTTATGGAAAAATTTCCCGTAACATATGTCCGGAAATTCATTGTTTTCCAGATAAAAGGTGTTGCTAGAAATAGGGAGCTTATATGGCCCTAACTACACTCAGTTTTAAAAGTCATGCACCACCCTGTAAAACCTAAAATATGTATTTGTATTGAACTTCAGCTGTGTAGATATTTACTTGATAATGTTCCTTTTACAAAAATGAAAAACATGCCAAAAAAGAGAGCATATTAATCCTTATCACAATCGTAAAGCAAAACATGTACTTTTACGTACGTATATTTAAAATAAACAGTGGTTAAAAGTTCGTCTTAACAATGCCTGGAAATCCGCTTAGTAATGAAAGTCGTTTGTGAATAATCTTCCTTCATGAAGAAGGCCTATCACATCGAGAAATAGCCAATAGATTAGGCTGTGACCACAGAACGGTTACTCGGACTATTCAAAGGCGCATTGAGACGGTTTCTATGGAAAGTAGACCTCGAAGTGGGCATTCACGAGTTACAACCGAAAGGCAAGACCGATATGTTGCTCAAGTGACTCGGAGAAATAGATTTGTAACGGTCAGCAGTCTTCGAAGGCAATTCCAGCGTACTTACCATCAAGTCGTTTCTAATGCCACCATTAGAAGACGCGTCATTGCTTCGGGTTTGCTGTCTATGCCAATGTTGTTACCTAGACATAGGCGGTCGCGGTTAGAATAGGCTCGTGGTCACCAAAACTGGCTTTTGCCTCAATGGTCAAATGTAATGTTCTTGGATGAGACAAGGATTGGATTGGTTAGTGACGATCGTCGATGTCGAGTCTGGAGAGAACGGGGAGCCCAACACCGATTTGCTTTCGCCAGAGAAGTGGTACCATTTGAAGGCGGGAGTGTTATGTTTTGGAGTGGAATCATGTACGTAAGAAGTACCCCCTTGGTTCATGTTCCTGGTACTATGACCGGCCAAATTTATATCGATCTTATTCTTCGGCCTATTGTGCAACCAATTCGAGACGAAGCAGGTCCCAATTTCATCTTTATGCTCGATAACGCTCGTCCACATCGAAGCCGAGTCGAAAAGTTTCTTCGGGAGGGTGAAATTGACAGATTGGAGTGGCCACCTCTATCTCCGCACATGAATCCCATCGAGCATGTCTGGGACTACTTGTCTAGATGGAGTCGCCGTCGCTTGAACCTGTTGTTGAGTTTATCAACATAAACTGAATAAAATAAAGATATTGATTTTGGTAGTTTAGTTTAAAGAAACACTTTTATTCTACTTGACAAAAACTACTATTTCATTTATATATTTTTGACAACTTCAAAACTTATGGTTATGGGCCCAGAATAATTTGCTGTGATTTTAAGTGGTATAATTATTATAAACTTAAATTTAAAGAAGACAGAAAATGTCCAGTCAATCTGCATACAGGATGGAAAAATTAGAAGGTAATAAAAATTATGCAACCTGGAAATATGCAATGAAGATGCTTCTCATTAAAGAAAAATTGTGGAAAGCTATTGAGGAACCACAGGTAGATAAAGAAATTGATCAACAAGCATTAGCAACTATAGTTTTGAATATTTCTCCAAACATTTATGTTAGAATTAGAAGTGCTACCTCAGCCAAAGAAGCATTGCAAAAATTGGAAAATGCATTCGAGGTTTGAGAAGGCAAATTATTTTGGATAGGCAGCTTTACTCTACAAAGTTTAACGATTTTAACAAAATGGAAAGTTATATTAATAAAATGCTTGAAATTCAAAATGAACTTAAAGGTGTTGGTCGAGAAGTTACTGATGAATATATGGCTTTTAAATTATTAGCAAATTTACCTGAAGAATACGATTCATTAGTTATCGCAATGGAAAACAGCTGCAAAAATTTACAGTTGGACGATGTCATTACAAACTTATTGCAAGAAGAATCAAGAAGAATTGAAAATACATCTAAAGGTGAATCAGCATTAGTTTCAAAACAAAATTTCCAGAACAAATTTTATAAGAAATCAAATTCAAACATAACGAATCAAGGCGAGAGGAAGAAGAATAACGTAGAATGTTACATTTATAAGAAAATTGGACACATTTCGAAGAATTGTCGATATAGAAAATCAAATGTTGAAGAAAAATCAAAAAAATCTATATCCCAACATGGACTATTTGCTCACGAAGAAAATGATAATTGTTACGATAGAAATTGGTACTTGGATTCTGGCGCAACCTGTCATATGAGTCCACAAAAATCAATTTTTAAAGAAATTAAAGAGACTACAAACAAATTTAACATAGAAACTGTAAATGGCGAACGAATTTCACCACAAGGTATGGGCGATATTGCTTTAAATATAAATTTGTACGGTCAAAATACAGAAATAGACGTTAAAAATGTTTACTATTTACCAGAGTTAAAAATGAATTTGTTATCTGTTAGTCAAATAACCGGTAAGGGCAATGAAATTTTATTCAATGAAAAACAATTTACAATCAGAAGTCAAATGACAAAAGAAATTATTGCGAAAGGTTCAAAAACTGCCGATGGGTTAAACATGCTTGATTTGGTTAGGAATACAGATTGGATTACGAAAAATTTTTCAAATTACGATCTTTGGCATAGAAGATTTGCCCACATAAGTGAATCAGGTATGAAAAAGTTACAAACATTAGTAACTGGTTTTCCTCAAAATTTATCACAACCCAACAAAATTTGTGAGAATTGTGTAATGGGAAAACATTGTAGAACGAATTTTAGCAAGAATAAAGGAAAAAGAGCTAACGAAATATTAGAATTAATACATTCTGATTTATGCGGTCCAATGGATACTGAATCTCTTGGAGGTGCAAAATATTTTATAACTTTTATTGATGATAAATCGCGAAAGACATTTGTATATTTTATTCGTCAAAAATCTGAGGTTTTAAATGTTTTTAAAGATTTTAAAAATATGGTTGAAAATCAAGTTGGAAAAAAAATTAAACAACTAAGAAGCGATAATGGAAAAGAATACGTGAACAAAATTATGGAAAACTATCTAAAATCAAATGGGATTATTCACCAATTATCAGCTCCGTATACTCCGGAACAGAATGGTGTTGCAGAACGCTCTAATCGAACCATTATGGAAAAAGTACGAAGTATGATGAATGATGCGAGCCTTGAAAAGAAATTTTGGGCTGAAGCAGTAAATACTTCAGTATATTTAAAGAATAGATCAGCTACAGTCGCTTTAGAAAATATGACTCCTGAGGAAGCTTGGTCAGGCAGAAAACCGTATGTGGGATATTTGAGAGTATTTGGTTGTAAAGCTTTTGCACAGATACCTAATGTAAAAAGAAGAAAATTAGATAAAAAATCTATGGAATGTATTTTCTTAGGATATGAAGAGAATTCAAAATCTTTTCGATTATATGATATTAACAAAAATCGTGTGATAATTTTGGCAAATGTAATTTTTGAAGAAAGTGAATTTTTCACGAATAACAAAATATATCAAAACCCCGAAGAAATGAAATTGTAGTTTTTCTCAAGTAGAATAAAAGTGTTTCTTTAAACTAAACTACCAAAATAAATATCTTTATTTATTCAGTTTATCAACATAAACTAACAGAACCCACCTATGAACGTTCAAGAGCTCATCCTAGCCGCTACTGAAGAATGGAATAGGATTCCTGAAGAATACCTAAGTAACCCATACGAGGCATGCACAGACGTGTTTATGCATTGCTGCAAAGTATGGGTACTGAAAGTAGTGACGTGTGACATAATCAACAAATAAAGTTACTTGGCAATGGAATTTTTAGGTAGTTTTGCTTTTTGCCCTAATAACCTTTAATTAGTTAAGTGTCATCATACTCTAAAATGCTGCAAAAACCAATTAAATACCTACATGAATCACTATACAAATGTCGAGATGTCCGACATGTACTTCATTTATGGACTCGCTGATGGCAATGCATTAGAAGCTAGGCGGTTGTACACTGAAAGATTTTCTCAGCGTATGGCTCCTGAGAAATTTTTGAAAGCAAGACCAAAGACAGCAAGAACGGTAGAGCTGGAAGAGGATCTGCTGAACATGATTAAAGAAAATCCAGATACTTCTACTCGAAAAGTTTCTGAGGTTTTGAATGTAAGTAATAGGACTGCTTTGTGCATTCTTGGACAATTTGTTATATCCATACCACATCCAACACGTTCAAGCACTTATTCATGCTGATTTTCCTCCACGTATGAGATTTGAAAATCCCTCAACTACTGATATTGATTTTGTTTTCTGATTTTTTCACGAAATCGAATAAGGATTTTTCATAATAACCATTTTTGGTGTGATGAAAATCCACATGCGTGGGGGTGACTGCTTAATTCGACCCGTATTTCTACCAGGAAGACTTACCAGAGAAATATATTGCGACTTTCTGGAACGCACGCTTCCTGGATTTCTGGAAATAGTACCATTCGCAATAAGAAATGCAATGTGGTGAATGCACGATGGTGCACCAACGCATTTTAGTCGGGTTGCTCATGAGTTTTTAACAGAAATTTTGGAAATCGCTGGATTGGCCGAGGTGGACGTCACTTATGGCCTGCAGGATCCCCGGATTTAAACCCACTGGATTTTTCATGTGGGGCCACTTTAAGTCCTTAGTTTACGCTACTCCTGTGGAAAATGTGGAGGCGCTAAGGAATCGTATTATTGCTGGGTGTAATTTGAATAGAAACGACCCATATATTTTAGAGAGTTCGCCAGTGGATTCGTATCCGAGCTAAAGTTGGACACTTTCAACAGTTTTTGTAATTTTTTGTATTATGTTCATTTTATCTATTTATTTATTTTTATCTTGCTTCGAAATGTTAATTTTAGTTTAATTATTCGCAAATATTCTTGGAAAAATGTTTTAAATTTTTATCTCGTAAACGAAGCAACATATGAAAAAAATACAAGAGACAAAATAGTTGTAGTTTTAGTTGTTTTATCTCAAGACAATATGGAATTTAGATTACGTCGGTGGCATATTTTTTTTTTTTTGAATAATTGTTATTAAAAAAAAACTTTAACATCTTGTATCTTGGAAACAATGCATTTCCGGACGTATCTTTATGGGAACTTTTTCTATAAAATGACCTGTGAAACACCCTGTATAACAGAAATAAACCAAACGTAACTTGAAATTATATTGTGAAACCAACAATACCTAGAAAATGCCATCTTAACATATTATCAAATCAGATTTATATGAACACATTTTTTTTCAGATTCCTCCGCCAAAACCGCCACCTCCAGAAATGCACTTCATACCTAATCCAAGCAATACAGAATTCATTTATTTAGTTGGACTAGAACATGTGGTTGATTTTCTAACCAAAGAAACGAAAATACCCTTGTCACCGCAACCATTTTCCTGTTCACAATGTAATTCAGACTTTACACCTGTGTGGAAATGGGAAAATAAAAATAAATCGAAAGGTAAATATGTGGTTTATATATTATTTTGATTATAATATATTATAGATATTATCTTCTTTATATAATACTTTTCTGTTCTAGGTGGATCTAAAGTTATTTGTGAACAGTGTGTTACGAATAACATAAAGAAAGGTCTTAAAGCAGAACATACAAATCGACTGAAAACTGCTTTTGTTAAGGCGCTACAACAAGAGCAAGAAATTGAACAGAGATTAGCACAAGTGAGTACGATATCATTTTTTTTTATTTATATAATAATAATCGGGTTTCCCATAAGCATACTAAAATTTTAGAATGAAATTAAATAAAAACTATGATGCAACCAAACTTCTATATTATTTTATAGTACAGTCTTAAACACGAGCGAATTGCTAGTAGCCATTTTTTTAACATAGACAAAAAAATAAGCTAAAAGAGTTGAATCACATTTTCTTAGAGACCAGTTAACAGTTGTGTTCTTTGACATCAAACTTTGTGGCATTTGGCATCAACTTGTTGGAATCTCATAGTTTCAAAATCATATACATTTGTCCACAAAAACATCAGTACATATCTCTCATAGTTTAATAAACTGAGATCATTTACGTTCGACAATAGCAAAGTTTAATTTTTCAGAATGGTGTATTTACATCTCCCAGCAGTCCGGCGCCATCTCCCGTCACCCCAGAAGCGGTGCCTAAGTCGATAACACCAACTCCTGCTCCACGTCATGCACCTACACCTCCAGCTCCTCCGCCACCACCACAACCTACGCCGCCGCCTCCGCCTCCCCCACAACGTCCGCAACAACATGTGCCAACGCAGCAAGACAAGTACACAGCTCAGAACGCGGCTGCTATGCAGGCGCTTCATCAGCAGTTAATTAGAAGTAAGTAATTTGATAAATACTGTAACCTTTTTCGTGGTTCGTAGTGCGATATAATAACGCGCTTTAATTAAAACTAATTTATTTACACTTAATAACTAAACACTTTAACAAACTAATAACATTAATGCACTAATACTGTTTATTTCACTACACAACACTGTTCTCAACTATTGACTGTTCACTTCATACCCCTCTTCTGTCCCTGTTATACGTTGGCTATATAATATATGGTTGGCCTTCTTTCTCGAACACTTCCAGTGAGTAGTCGAACATTCTGGTGCACGTAGATCCTACCAAACTAACATAGCGCTGCGCCGGACGAGGTACAGCCTACTAAATTGGTACAGAGTCGCCTGCCGTTGGTTTGAGTGACGAGCTTTCGAGAATGGTGCATCTGATTACTATTATCAAAGATTAATCTACACAATAGATAGTCAGCCCAATGCATTAAAATCAGAACATCTCTAAGTATGCCTTCCACTACGTGGCGTATACTAGCGTGTACAGCATAGAGCAGTATTGTCACAGCCAGAAACCGTTTTGTAGTTTATTAATATCAGAAACAAAACGCAACGTATAACAATTATTTACATCATTTGCAACAGATATGCACCGGCAATGCTGTATTGTCAGAGAGAGAAATTGATGAAATTCTGTATTAATCTGGAGGGGATACGCAGGGAGGGTAGAAAAAAAAACAAGCGAATGTGGTGTGTGTCGTGCTGTTGCCGATTCGTCGGTAAAAGAAACACACAGGGTGATTTATTACAAGTACAGTATTGAAATAAAAGCCCAATCTCTATGAATTAAATTTAATATAATACTATTTAATCCATGTCATACATGTTTCAAGACTAGACCAGTCTCATGATCAGTGGCGAACAATCGTTAAATGAAAAGCTTTTAGATAGAAACATACTTTTGACTCCATTGTAATAATTTGTTGATGAATATAAAAAATCTAAATATCTAAAAGCTAAAAGCTTTTGATTTAATTATTGCTCGCCACTGATTATGGGACTGGTCTAGTCTTGAAACATGTTGTATGGCATGGATTAATGATTATTATATTAAATTTATTTCGTGGATATTAGACTTTTATACCAATACCGAAATCAAATAGGTATTAATGTACATTATTCTTTGTCAAAATTATAACTCCAGTTAAGAATGGACTAGGTACTTTTTCAATTTATTACATATATTTTAAATATTTCACGTAGACAATGTGGCAAAGATGTAACAAGATTGTTGTAGATCTTATAATACCTACCTATAATAAAAAAATTATCATTGCTACCTATATTATATTAGGTATACCTATTATAATAGTCTGTCTCTGTTATTGCGATTTTCATTGTTTTCATACCTACTGATTTTGTTTTGAAGAGAATTAATATATTAAATTTAATTTAATCTTTGATACTACCAAAGTTAATCTTTGGCTGCTTAGTTATTTTTTTGTGAATATTTTTAGCTCTCCATATCATATATGTAATAGGTATATGGAGACTATTAGTTTCATGAAAAAAATTGTTTTTTTATTTTCACCGGAAATACTTGTTTTTGGTCATTTTATACATAAATAAGTAGTTTTAAAAAAATGTCTGTCTGTCTGTATCCACGAAAACGCAAAAACCGCTTAACAGATTTTAACCAAATTTGGTACAAAAATACTATTGGACATGGCAAGGAGCTGATTAGATTTTGGGAAACATTGAGCGTAGGCAAAGGGTTTTAAAAGAGGGTTCAAAAATTTAAAAAAATTATAGTTCTTAAACTTATCCGAAACAGATTAAAAATTCTAATTTTTTACATCCTGCATTTCGAAACCGTATTTTTTAAATAATTATTGTCATGCCGGAAATTTCAAACTTTATTTACTTCAGCAACTTGTAAAAAGCAAATCATATTACGCGATAACGATAACTTTCTATCAATATCACAGAAGGATACATTTATTACGTATATAATTTGTTAGATTTGACATCTCCGAATTGAAACACACGCAAAAAATGTGCATAAAAAAGTTAGGGTAGCATTTCACGCCTGTATGCTCCTTTAATTTACCTGCCTCTGAGATTTATTTTTTCATAATGTTAACGACAAGTTGAATCTGCTGTTTGAGTTTGATCCTTAAAACTGAATCAGGTAATAACCGGAAGTCTTATCTATAACGCCAAATTTCGTTAATTTAAATATAACTTTTTGATGCATCCTTATATCCGAAATTGATATTTAAAATTAAATGACTAAAATAATATTATTTTAGTCATTTAAAATTATTGTCTAAAACATTTAATGAACCAGCCCTGTATATTTATACTGTTATAGTAATTTTTTTATTTTCGTACATACACATTAATCTTTGCGTAGATAGGTATACCATATAATTTTATATTACCCGACAAAAAACACTGCTGCACTGTAGTACATATATGATACCTATAATATAAAAACAAACTCCCACCTCGTAGGGGAAAGTATACTCGTCCTTGTCTAACATTGCCCAGATTATTTTATTTCAACACAATACATATAACGCCATCTACAGTTTCCATGGTTGCATGTTTTTCTAATAGATGTAGCTCGTGTCGAGACAGTTTCAATTTTTGTTTTATTTCCCATATACGCTGACTATCTATTGTGTACATTAATCTTTGCTATTATACAGCCAACGCGGTGTTTATTTCTCTCGAATCGTTCGTTGGGGACATTTTTATATTAGTCATAATACACAATAATGGTTGCGTTGGTTGGGATTGACGAGAATCGATTTAATGATTTAATACTTCTTTTCAGGTTTGACAGCTGGTGTACCACCTGCAGCTCATATGCTGCCATTGTTCTATCCGTACCATTTAGCTATGGCACAAGCGCAGGCATCAGCGGGCAGCGCTAAAGGTAATGCTGGTGCCGCAGCTGCTGCGGAGCAGATGCAACGTGCAGCTGATATACAACGACAGTATCTTCTTGATATGATACCACCAAATCCCGGAAGAGGACATAATTGGAAAACATGATCTCTTAATGATAGGAATAACATTAATTGTTAAGTGGTTATGCTCTGAATGAATTCAAACTAAGTGAGCGGAAATGTTCCTTCGGGTTACAAGATGTTATATGAATAAGTGGAGTATGTTCCAAATGATGAAAAAGTGCTTTTCTGATTTTAATTGTAGAAAATATTTGAATAATTTGAAAGTAATTAGCTTAAACTTATTGAGAATACCCCCCACAATTGCCATTGGGATTCCCGGACGTCCCCGACGATTTTAAATGGAAGTACAGTTAGAATCTCGGTTAATACGGAGCATAGACGCGCGTACCTCGGATAATCAGGGTCTTAGATTGGCTCGGTTAATCTGGAGCGTGGGAATCGTTTATTTTAATTGCACTGCTCGATACGGGTATAATTTAAGATCATCCGTAGACATTAACCGATCGCAATCCAGCCCATTACCGACGAACAGAAAAAAAACTGGTTCCAAGTTAGATGCCCAGACGATATCATAAATCTGTGAAACATAACTATAGTGATACATACTCAGATCTAATTCACAGATATGTTTTAATAAATAATTTTAGAATGGAAAAATTAATTTAATATTTGCGAAATCGGTACCAATAAATACGAGAAGAAAGTACTTTTAATTGTTAGATCTTTCTGTTGGGTATAATGGATAGTATAAGCTTTTTCCTGTTTAAACTTGACTTGTTGACTTTAGGTGTAGCAACAGAAATTATTAGACCTTGGGCAGTGATTAAGACATCGTTTTGTGTCTAATACATGTGGGACTTCAGTGAAGAGGTAAATTTTTTATGATTAAAATCAGATACTCATTTTATTATGGAATCTTTTTATTGTACACTTTCGTGTGATTTTATATCACGCTCAGGTTGTAGTGGACTTGTCAACATTTGATGAAGAGACTGAAACATCTTCGTGAAATGTTTTCCCATAATCGTAGCTGACTTTAAATACGTCTGTAGCCAAATTAAATCTGTCGACTGATATGATTTGTCTATTGTGTGTATATAAAATATGTTATAGTCAAATGTATTTGCCTTAAATCATATTTAAAGAGTTGGTCGTCATTTTGGACGCTTTACTTAATTTTTATTAAAAGAAACAATCATTCTATGGTTGAATTTGGTGGTTATGAAAACACCTGGAAATTAAGACAAAAATGTGGACATTTTTCATCTAACAACTCTTGTAACCAATATGTTTAGTGAAGAGTCTTTTTAATTTATTAAAATATTTGTATCATTTGTTATTGTAAATAGGTGGGAAAATATTGTACTGTAAGTTTCGGAAAAATTATTTAAAGATTGATTTCATACTAATGAATTTAAATCAAAACTCCCAATTTAAAATGACACTGCTTTTTGGCAAAGTTTTTAAATTACTGCGTCCGCACTTTAGTAATACTTATTTAATCAAATCATAAAGTTCGTACTCATTTCTTCTTATCCACGTTTCAAACAAAATGGTTGTATGTGATGTTTTCTTTATATCACAAAATATCTTTAATAATACTGGTTTAGTTTTGTACAGTACTACTAGTGATCTGTATTGGGTAGTGTGGACGTATGTTTATAGATCATTTTATATAAATGTATGAAAAAATAGTTCTACGACACAAACAACTTGAAATAAAATTCGATTTATAAAATCGTTGTTGGCAATTCAAACCATTATTAGTTTTAATTGACATTTGGTGTGACAAGTGACACCAAAAAGTATTTGAAACAAAAGGCGTTATCCGTCAACGGGAACAGTTAACTGAGAAATTAACCTCAAAATATTTTATAGCAAATATTTAAGTGAAGGTTTTTGGAGTTGGTCTCAATTTGGCGCACATCACTGATTGACTAAAATTTTATTTGTTTTATATTATATGTTGTGAAAGTGATAATATATGACAATTTGAAACCGACGTAAAAAAGGAAGAAGCCTTGACAATGGTCTGGTAAACCGTTACGTTAGTAGCGAACGCCATACGGGAAACGAACGAACGAAGTGAAGGTTTGACCGGTGATCTGAATTGTAGAAGGATAACGCTTATTAACATGAAACATTAAATAAGGAAATTGTGATTAGCCAGCGGTGAGTTTATAAATCCAACATAAGTATTTTGTTATTGTTCTATAAAATATTAAATAATGTTATTTATGTTGTCTTTGTTGAGATTTACAACAATATTTATTGACAAATTTGTTTATTAAGTTTGGAACGTGAAATATATTATGATTTTTTAAAAAAATGTTCAATATCAAGATTGGGAAACTATTTTCGCTAACTTTATTTCAGATATAACGTTTGGAATTAATTACTTAATATAATATTTTTGAAACTTAAAAGTCATTGAAATTAATATCAAGATGGGTTCAACAAAACTTCAATTTTGAAGTCGGCTAATAGAGATGTTTCAAAACGATGTCAAAATGATACGAAATCGAAATTTTAAGAAGTTAAACGAACGTGTAAAGAATTATTTCAATACTACTAAATAAATGAACAATTTGCTTCGGAAGGACACATTTTTTTTAATAGGCACTGTATTAAAATATCTTTTCAAGAGCCCAAATATTTCAGATTTAAAAAAATTACATATTACAGTTTTGTTTAAAATGGGACAGTAATAATATTGAAACCAATTCTTATTTAATTTAAAAAAATTACTATTCAAAATTCCTGCAAAGTTTAAAATAATAATAAGCAGTTTATTTGCAATCAGTGATTCAATGATTACAGAATTTATTGTTATTTATTAGTTTTTTGAGAAATGAATTATGAAAAAATTGTTTTATTTAATTTATACACTGGAAAAAAGTGGTGCTTAAGTCCAATGAACCATTTCAAATTAACTGCAAACTGATAAACTTACCTTAATTCTTCGATCGAGTTGAAATGGAAAAAATACGTGTCGTTTTTTATTTTTTATTTATTAAAAAACGAAAAATTATGGCATACAAAAATTATACAACTAAAATAGAACGGACTTGATCCCTTAGTTTCATTCATATTCTAAATTTTATGAAATGGACATATAATAATATGTTATTATGCTATGGTATATCAAACTGTACTATTAAGCATTTCAGTACTGTTGATTTAATAAGTAACTGAGTGAGAATGTTTGATTTATATTAAGCTTTCATTAAATTAAAAGAAATTATGAATATATTTGTAAATAGATGTTTTTACGAAATGATTGTACATTAGTTAGTTAATCTATAGTTAATTATTAATTCTAAGAGTAAAATAGTAAGCTATGTATCGGTTAAAAATATTTCCTTTGTGTTTTAGGGGTAATTTTGTAATTTATTTGCTAAGTACAAAACGTTTATTATAAGTTAGAAACCAACATGTCTATTAGTTTAATTATTTACTATCTTGAAGCCAAATATAAAGCACTGTTTTAAATTATTTTAGTTGAATTATATAAAATACAGGTGAACCCAGAACAAACTCAGATTGCTGACATCAAAATCAGTTGATTTAACTAGACTTGACTTATTACCACTTTTAAAATTAGTAAAATCAGACTTTTTCTTATCCATGTAATTCAACATAAAAATACTTAGTATGGGATTTGGAAGCCCAAAACTGTTACCTCACTACATAAATAGCATCAAATTGTCTTTGTTTCTCGGTGTTTTGCTGAAATTCATTTGATGGTTTCATTTTCGAAATGTCAAACATCATTAACAAGATTGAAAGATGTATACCTAAATGTACTAAACCAGTGAATTCAAATTTAGACAAAGACACTGATTTTTATTATTGACGAAGCCACTTAATAAATTTGGTTAAATTAACTTATTTGGATGTAAGGAATCTGGTTTTGTGTATGCTTATCTTATTCTGGGACATCCTGTATAGTTTCGGTGATATCGAAAATTAATTATGAATGAGTTAGATATATTAATTAATCAGTGATTCCAATCATAATAACCATCAGGTGGTAGTGTGGTGCTCATCATCAACGCAGCTGTATTATTTGTCTTTTTTATCTGATATTTTATTGAATTCTTTACCTGGTCAAATTACTAGCATCGAAGTATGGCCCCTCCAGTAATTTTTAAAGTACTTACTTCTTCCTGGTAATTAAAATTATCTCGCAAATATATTTTCAAATCATGAAACATGCCAGGATTACAATTGATTATCCGGCGGTACGTGACGGTTTGGTTTAGTTTTTGTTAGTGATTGTTACTGGGTTATGATGGAGAAACCGATGAGATCAAGATCTATGCTTATGCTTTTTCCACACGTGTTAAGCTATAGCAAAATATATTTCATTTACAATTAGTCAATAAAAAATGTTTGAAATCTTTAAAAAGGCCGTTCAAACTGTATCCGAAACGATATGAAAAAGCATATATTATAATGTATTTAACGCTAAACCAAACACAAACTGTATGGATTATGGAAGACCATTGAGCGATTCTGTAAAGATTCGTGTCAAGACGCGGAAATATCCTAATGTGGAAGTACGCGACTATTTTGAACCGATTTCCCATTAACGTACTTTTAATGACTTGTTTGTTCTTTCTTTAAACGTCAGTAAAAACAATTAATATTGAAGACGCTGGAATTCACATGGTTTTGAATTTTAACAGGTTTAATTTTATTGTACACAAAATTTTCTAGGAAAATTAATCAACGCCAACAGTTTTATTGTATTATAAATAATATACATCACGGGGTTTTTGTGAAAATGCTGTGGTGGTTTTCAAAAATCGTATAAATAAAATTCAGCATTCAATAAAATAATATGCAAAGAAAATAGATATAGCGCTGTGCGCTCTGGCTAAATATTACTTGATAGTGTATATTTCGTAGGATGTGGACGTAAATCGAGCAATTGTTTGCCAATTAACCTGCTTTGACCAATGACATATTTCGTCGCTTATGGAATCCTAAGACTTATACACCTATCTATGGCATTATTTTTCTAAATATTAAATATTTGAAAATCACTGCCTTTATTCAACATACAGCATAATTTATAATATTATGGATTTTAAGTTGACATGATAAATTTCGCATATAGTATTATTTTTTTAATTTGAAACATCGTGTATGCTGTATGTGTAATAGCGAATCGTAATTAATTTCTTTTTGTAAATAATAATTTGGTTAAAAACTATTTTTAGGTATGTACATGGGTGCTAAATATATATTTTCATTTTGTCAGGAGAAATAAAAATTTGCAATAGAAAATAGAACGGTTTTTACTATATTTGCACATCTTTTTTAGTATGATAATTAGCTCAATATAATTATTATGAACTAAAGCATAAACTTTTTGATATTGTATAATATTTGTCCTAAATAAGCATAATTTGTAAGTATTTCCGGAAGCACAGTAATATTTTTTTCAGCCATTTAAGGTGTAAGTATATATATGAATTTGGCACAATGTATAAATTTATTAATAACTTAATAAAAATCCTTTTACTCGTTTTTTCAGTTTTTTATTGATCAGTAAATAAACTATTTAGTCTCTTCACAGGTTACAACCAAAACAAAAGTCAGTACATCGAAGTGAAGGGTAAAATTTGAATAAGTTGGATTAGTGCCAGTTAATAAATGTGTAATAGCATTTATTGCCAAACAGAATAAATACCTTAACAGCAATATACTTAAGAAAAATCACTTTTAATTTAATCAATATCACAAATGTATAAATATACTTAAAGTTAAAATTCAACAAAAAAAAAACTAATTATATGTATACTAACTCAGAACAGTCTCCAACTGTAACTTAATGGAACAATGAAATATAGCTAAACGATTACGACAATCTGGGAATATTTATATTGATTGAGGCTCGTAGTTTAAGACAATCAACAAGTCTGGAATTATGCAACACTAGTTAGGTATTTGCTGAATTGGTTGCAATGAAAATGTCATCCATTAGCTCTTAAATAGTAATGAACTGCGGGGATAACGATGATAATTTGTAGCCTTCCTCATCCATCTGTAACAGAGTGGTTCTTGTATTTTGTATTCTAAATATTCACACTAAATTTATTCTTCAACCAACACAATGAAAGATAGCTGGCTGAAGTCGCGTAATTAATTTCAAAGATTATATATTATCTTTGTTATTACTACAGTCAATAACAGTTTCAGAAAATGATAGTTTAAGAAAAACATATACCTATTACCTCCAATTGAATAATTATTGCTAAATTTAATTCAAACGCGACATTTAAACTGCATGTATTTATCATTTATCCGTATATATTATACATGAGTTTTTGCCGCAAATAGCTTCATCTCTCTCGTAACGTTGGCTGTGCGCTATGTGATTATACCATAGAATAAGAAAGCTACGCTAACTAGCTGTCTTATTCTATGATTATACAGCCCGGGCCCAGATAAAGTAAGTTTATCTAGGGCCCGGGCCGGTCCAAGTAATGTCATTGCATTGGTTCGAAACATTAAGGTGGGAGGAGACCAGAGATATAGAGAGGGGAGAACGCGCTTCGACGAGTGCGCATACGATTTTCCGAGGACGGTACGGGTGCCGCCATGTTCCTTGTTGTCGTACCAACTGTCGGAAAACAAATCTGAACTATGATTCGTCTATTAAAGCGGGAATTTTTAATTCCGGCCAATAAGAGTCCGCTGTTTTATGTTGGCAGCAGCAAATTGTAGACCGTCTTGTCTTTAGTTTGAAAACTGAAAACAGTTTGTTTATATTGTTTGTTTAATATTATATTCGTTAGGATTTTCGTGTTAATTTCTATGTGATTTGTTGGTTTTGATCGTTTTAGTGTTTATGTAAGTTCTATAAACATTGGCTTGTGTTGTAAAATCGTGCAAAAACTATAAAAAACGTAGCCCAGAAGGAATTTCATTTCATCAGTAAGTAATGTGAGCATAACCAAAAATGCAGTGTCGTGTATTCAAATCTAGGTTGATTAGTAGTAAACTTTAATACCTAAAGACAAAATACTAATTATTTCAATTGCTAAGGCTTGTATTTTGATATGAATATGAGACATCAATACAAATACTATTATACATTTTGTCGAATTCCAAAAGATGAAAATTTACGACATATATGGCTTACTACGTTGGGAATTCAGCCAGAAAATTTGGTATGGAAACCATTTAAGTTAGTGTGCTCGAACCATTTAAAACTGAGGATTTTTTAAATTTTCCTGGAAAGCGTCTGTTGAAGAAAAACTCTGGTCCTGTACAACTTAAAGTTTGTCCGACAATGCAAGGTATTTCTGGAATAAAAAAAGGAACGCAACCACGGCAACTAAAAACTCCGATTCCATCTGATACATCCTCATCGATCACCAGCTTACGTTCTGAAGAAGGTAAGGTTTTGTTAATATAATTTGTTTAAGCTAACATTCTAGTAAATGCTTTATTTAAAGAATTATACGTAATTAATTAACGCACTGCGTTTTTCATTTTAGTTTAGAAAACCAACTGGACAACTCGAAAACAATCACGGACAGGACAACAAAGCGTCGAAGAATTGCCTCAAGTTATAGGTAATTCATTTATAGTTTTTTTCTTCAAATTTTATTATCTTTTTTTTTCTGTTACAGCTCTCTAATACCTCGTCAGAGCTCTGGTACCAGCACGGATAGCAGTACAAGACGTAGAATTGTACAAAGAATTAAAACTATCCACAGTTACAGGTTTGATTGTTATAAAATATAAAGCTTGAACCAGAAGGACCGTGAAAAATTCAACAAAACTGGAAATATTTACATAAAAATATCGAAAAATTGAATGTTAATGTTTGAAATGGAAGTCTAAGGCCACCTAAGGAGTTTAATAAAATCAGTTGTTGTGATCAAGTATCAAGAAAGAAATAGCCAGCGGTATTGCATTGATTCATTTCAATCCATCGTTACTTTTAGTAATAACAACAAAGGCATCCAATAATGCTATCACAGCAACGCTATGGCACGTGGAACATGAGAGACTGATTGCGTGTGTCTCACGAACATTAATGCCAGCAGAAAAGAAGTACGCATGCATCCAAGGAAGCATTGGGAATCGTATATGGGGTAAGAATGTTTGAACAATATTTATGGGGGAACTAAATTTACTCTCAGAACTGATCATAAACCTTTGGGTCATATTTTTGGAAAATATAATGGCATTGTCTTTATAAACATAGTCTGTCAGCGCTTGATTAGTACCTGTCTCAAACAACCAGACGGCGTTGTCGTAAAAAGTCGTTCATTCATTAATTTGGGTTTATAGTAAATGTGTAGCAATCTTGATGGAAAAGTGGGGGAGCCATGTTTTTCGACCAATCAGGTCGTGATTTGAACATACGGATATGTATAATAAGTTCACGTATTTTTCTTTCGCTTCCAGTCATAGACAATGTTGCCAGCCGTCACATAATTATCAGATGCTACCTTATTTTTCATTTTATAAATGGTTCCAACATTATTTTTTTTGTGACGAATAATTCAAAAATATAATTAAATGTTATTTTGCTTGATCTGAAATTTCCACATTTATTAACTTAGTTTTAACGATATCTATTATAAAAAAGTTTCTTTGACTTCATTATTTTGGCGATCACATAATATTCAGTCGTCATAGTCGCAACACTGTATCTATTAATAATAAAATAAGAAATAAATACATACCTATATAAGATATAAGGTAGGTCCTACTCGTACATAAAAAAATATACGAAGTTTTATACCTAACAGAGATAGCTATATATTATAGGTATATTATCATTATTATTTATCATTTTTCTCTATGAAATAATATTTAGCGTGATTTTAAATTTTAAAGTTAAAAAATATTTTTTAGTGGAAATTTAAATTCAGTGTTACTTATTGTAAGAGTAAAAACAATAGTGCTAATTGTGTTGATTATAGGTAATTTCCCTTGACGAGATACAAAGCCGAAAGGTAAGTTCTGATCACAGATCTGTGGTTCTGATCCATTTTTTTATAAAATACTTAATAGCAAAAAAAATAATTTACAATGATAATCGAATGAGTTTTCAATAAGCGATAGGATTTTCTGGAGTTTGTATGTATTTTCATTATAATTTGATTTCTAATTTCTATACCTACCTAAGTAATAGAAATTTTCAACTATAGGTACATTTTTAGTGAATATCTCTCTGGTATTTCAATAAATATAAATGTTTTAAACACATTGTCATCTTATTTTTTTATGTTCGATCAAATGTATCTGAGAGATCTCCCATAATTTCCGTGACACCTGTATTCAGATATTATTTTTTGTAATAAGAGCATGTAGATTTATTTTTAGAAATAAATAAGTTTGTCTCATTGGCTAAAAACGAAGCTAAAAAATATCGTGTTTACGTAAAAAAGTTGGTACCATTATAATCATGTTTTTATATTTTTCAAAAAACATGTATTGTTATAGATGTCTGGACGCTTGTGCACATTGTAGATGGAACACTCCTGGACTACAGCAATTTTTCTTCCCAGTGAAGGAGTCTGCCAGATGTCAAGAGTGGATCATAAATTCAGGTAAATAATTAATGAACGATTAAGTAGGTAATCTTTTATATCTAATTGTGTTTGAGACTGACACGTATAACGACTAGCACAAGAGATGACTGACAAAGAGATGTTTTTGGCGACACGCTAGATGTCGCCGAAAACATCTCTTTGTCACTATATTATTTTTTTTTCTGTTATAGAATTTTGTTGAAGTTGTGGGAAATAGGGCTACTGGCGAACCACCCACTGAAAAAAGTTAACGCGCCATTAGCAATACTTCATGAGTGGTGTGGAAATTTGTTTTCAATTATAGTGCTCTATGGTTGGAGATTATGAATGGTAGGAAATGGAAAAGAAAAGTCGCTGAAAGATTTTGTAATGCGCTCCATTAAAATATATTAGCTGATGCACATTATTTGTTATTTATACCTCTATTTTTGTATGTTTTCTAACATCCTTATTAATTTCTACTGTTTATGGAATAAACAATGTTCTTTAGTAATTACAAAGTTGTTTGTTTTGTTAAAACCGATACTTAATAAAACAATGAATAAATGTTAAAAAACTGAGCCTCTTGAGAAAACAATAGCTCTCCATGTAAATATAGATATTTTTGTTTTTTTGCCCTTTTTACTGCCTTATAAATGCGCACTACATTAATTTTATATCGCAGATATTTTAGACCAGATTTAAAGCGAAAATTTGTTTTTAAAAAGTATTCCGTACTTGGTCTACAAAATCTGCTATATAAAGTTAATGTGCATAATAACGCTTAGTGTCAGAGAAATAATTAAAGTCATTTGTACAAGGGATAACAAAAATGCAAACTTTTATTTACGAATCACAAGCCATTTTTATTAAACATTAACAAAATATCACATTTTCGTCAAAACACATCAATTATAGTAGTAAATCTTAATTCCAAAATTAAATGGATGAAAATCGATAAAGGCGTTTAGCAATTATTCAGAAAAAACGATATTAATTTGAGAATTTTAGCGCCCTGTAGAGGCACATCGAAGCAACATGACATGTCTATTTGCCTCGATTGGCTTATTTTTAGTTGAGGAATTTGTGGTTAAGCGTTGTAGTCATTTCATGAACACCCTGTACCTATATCTACATCTACTTAAATAAATACTATTTTTCACTACACATTTTTTACAGTAACCCCGTTATTATGCTCATCAACTTTTTATAGCAGATTTTGTAGACCAAGTACAGAATACTTTTTCAAACAAATTTTATGTACGAATATTTTTGTTTGTCCTTCCTCAAAATTGTATGGTCTAGCAACCTTAGTTGTAGAGAAACATCTACATCAACTTTTCTGGTCTGGCAACCCTAGTTCGAGTGAAATAAACTAACAGAGGGGAACTTTTCAGTGTTTGAAGAGGTCGTTCACCCGCGCCTGCTCCCTCTACCAAAATATGTAAAAGAGGAGAATTTTGATTTTCATTCATAAATCGTACTTCAAAGTTTGGCCACCAGAGTCCAGCACCTGCCGGTACATAGCGCTGACAGACTATCCTTTTAAAGACAATGATAAAGGTATACCCCAATCATACGCTAGTCGTTTGCAACTCTGGGCTCTTTATTTAGCAAATTTTCAGTATAAAATTGAGTGCATAAAAGCCAAACCTAATTTTTTGTCTAGGTTGCCGATAAAGGAAGGAAAAGGGCGAGATACTGAATTTTGTTAAAACATGTACATCATGACATATCTCTAGAATCGCCTACGATCCAGAACAGTGCGGTTCTCAGCCGTCTGCTGTGGTTGATTGTTTGGTGGAGACGGTTAATAAAAATTTATTTAATAATAGCTATTTGGATACTAAAATAAATATATCTGATAACAGGTTGGCTGCTGAAGAATAAGATACGCCTTTGGTGTCACCAGCTTCAGGATCACTAGGTCAGCATCATCAACATCAGCAGCGAAGCATCATCACCAACATCAGAAACATCATCATTGACGTCAGCAACAACGTTAACATCCGAAGCATCATTAATGCCGTCAACAATATGAACAGCTTTTCCGGTAGCACCATCTGTAAAATTGACATCACAACGAGCACGTAGGTCAACGAAAAGACCTGAAAGATTACGCCATAAATCTTGATGACGAAGATACTAATTATCACTATATTTTCGTATTTTAGAACCTTCCTCTTGCATATCTTTACTGTTTTTATTTTTAGGGATGTAAGTTCGTATAATAATACAATTATTTTAGGAGAGGAAAACATTTCATTTTTATTTCCATGTCCACATTTACATAACGACGTTTCGTCGCATTATTTTCGACTTCTTCAGGTTTATTATTATAATTATAATTTATAAAAAATAATAATAAACCTGAAGAAGTCGGAAATAATGCGACGAAACGTCGTTATGTAAATTTGGACATGGAAATAAAAATGAAATATGTTTATCTCCTAAGATAATTGTATTATACGAACCTACATCACTAAAAATAAAAACAGTAAAGAAGATATTAATGTTTAAATTGTTGGTCTGTATTTTGTAGTATGTATGCATTTTATTGTTCTTATATATAAACTTTGTAAAATATGTAAATAGCATGTAATTGACGTAACTGGTAAGAATATTGTTTTTAATATCTAACATTTTCATATAAAATTTCCGCAGTTAAAAATGTATAAAAAAAGATTACGGTCGACGTATTAGCATAAGCATTATAAATAACTAGTGTTCTACTAATTGTTCAAGATGGGGTTGTATAAAGGATATTCAAATAACATAAAGATATTAAGCAAGTGAATCTAATAAAATTGTACAATACAAAAGATATCACTGGCGTGGGTGTTCACTAAGGGAGTTGCATATCCGTCCGGAAGGAAGGACAAGGGTCACTTTCTATCTGACCGAGTTATGTATGGTTCATCCTGTATAAATATAATAAGATATTCCCACGACGACAAGTTCCTGATCCATCATTTCCAGTAAAATAGCACAAGTGCGATGTATCAAAAGTTACTTAGTTCTGTATAACAACATGTTTAATTAGAATAGACATAGACACGAACAAGTAAACATTAATAATTATTATATTATATTCCTTTGCTTTTTCTAAGTTATATTTTGAGTTTTAATAAAATTTAATTAAAAGATATTTTTTAAAAACAAATTCTTTATATTCAAAAACATAGACCGTTCTATACGACGCGTAGTAATGCTAACATCATAAAAATTAAGAGTAAACGCGGAACCATAAATTCTTGTACCGAATGAATATTAAACCATTAATTAAGATTCAAACAGTGTTTGATTGAAGTAAAAGTATAAAAGCTAATAGTACCTAAATACATATGGGGTGCGCACAAAACAGCAGATAGCCGAGGCGGTTACTTAAAAAATTTAATCTCTTCCTTATTCTCTTCTGAATCTTTGTTAGCAGTATCTAAATACATATAGGGTACACACAAGACAGCAGATAGCCGAGGCGGTTACTAAAAAAATTTAATCTATTCCTGCTTACAATTACTTCACAATAAAGTTATCGATCTCTGGCTGTTTTTGTAATTACATAGTAATCCAGATAAGATGATTATGTTGATGGTTACTTTTTTTTAGTCGATTAAATAGGGGCAAAATTCCGCCCTTAGGCGCCTAACCATATATGCTGTTTAGAAGTTCCAGTAACCATGAACATTATTTTGATATTGTACCAAGTAACAGATAATAATAAAATCGCTTTTTCAAAACTTCGGAGTATTTTTATTATTTTGCAACCCATGGAAATATCGTAACATTTCAAACCTAAAGTAGGTTTGGAATTTACAACCCGATTTTAGTTTTAGCATAAGAATGCAATTAGATTATATTAAAGGATTAGTCGTAGTCTGCAAGCCTCGGAAAGACCCCCTCTAAATTTCCGTTGTATGTGAAAACTATTTGGTGTAACTCGAAAAAACGTTTGTTCCATATGCCGCGAGCCATTTCTTTTATAAAAAAGGCTAAAAAATTTAAAATAATCTATATTTGTTTTATTATAAATTAGAAAAAAGCACACTTTCACAATTCGAAAAAATTTTTATATAAACTTTTTTCCAACTTAAATAGTACCCCTTAAAACGATACACCACTGTCAACAAGGAACATGGCGGCCTACTACATTAGCAGTTCGCGCATCTGTCAAGCTCATTCTCCCCCCTCTATATCTCTGGAGGAGACGCTATAGCGATATCAAACGCGGGTGCAGGTAGGCCAGTGCGGCTCTGGAGATTCCGCCATATTGGTATGCGATTACGCCCCACCCAATGCACCCGTTTGTGTACAATGTAAAATAATGCTTATAGCGGCTCCTTATATCTCAATGGTTCGAAAGCAAATCATAACCTCAAACACGTAATCATTGATCATATAGGGTAATCAGTATATAAACATTATTCTATGAGGATAATAAACTAGTAATACCGTTAGTGTCTATGCTATAAATTCTTTAAATCTGTTAGTTTTCGATATTAAAGTAGCAAATTAACTGATTTATTCTTTTTCGTCATTTACTTAATAATGAACGTCATTAGTGCAACAATAGCTATAACCAGGTACCTAATGCTCAATAATTCCTAGCATGTAGCTTAGTACTTCATTATTGAAATGGTTTTAGATTGGCGATTAATTCAAGTATACATAGCCCATTTATAAAAAACTTATCAACTTCAAGTGCAGTACTATTCCGAACAACGCCATATTTGCAAGCAGAGCCTTTAAAAAAGAAAAAGCGCTTGGATCCTGCCATAGTTAGAGCACGAGAAGATCGCAAAAAGAAAAAAATTGAGAAACAAATTAGACGTCTTGAAAAAAATGCTAAGCAACTGAAACCTATTGAAGAATGTGAAGTTTCTTTAAATTTGCTAGATGAAAAAAAGTACTTCTAACTCTGTGTAGCAATAATTCTGTTACGTAAGTTTTTTTTTTAATTTTTAGGAAGCTGGAAAGAAAAGTAAATATAGCAGCTGAAGTAATAGAAAAAAGAGCTCTGCTTGAAAAAGCATGGGCTAATTATAAAAAAAATCAACATTTAAATGACTGCAAAATGTTGGACAGGATATTGTTTTCCCAACAGAAAGCCCTAGACGAGTTAAGAAAAGAATCCGAATCTTTATATAATGAAGCAATTCAGGTTAGTTCTTTCAATGCACATACGTGTTCTTGTACTACAAATAATCTATTTTAGTTTGACTTTCAATTAATACCATTTCAAAGTGAAGGGCCAACGGAAACGCCGCCTATAGAAAACTACGAATCTGTAGACGGAGATTATCAAGATATATCAAAAAAATGGGATTAAATTTTTTTAAGCTTAAGAATAAATTAAATTAATGATTTAGTAAAACTATGTTAAAATTTACGATATTTTCTTTATCAAGCCTAAAGTGTCAAAGAAGTATTTACCCATAATCATGAAACCAACCTGTGATCGGCAAGGTGATCAGGAATTCTGATTCAATCAGATTCTGGTAGTAAATCACTAGCAGTAAAAATGCTGCTTTTCAAAAGGTATTCTGGTTTTCTATTCTGCATTGAGATCTGACATTAGGGATTTTAAAATGAACGTAATTGGAAAGACGATAAAATTCCTTCTATTTGCTATGAAATAACTTCAAAACTAGAAGAATGAGCAGGTGATGCTAGGCGTTCTCCTTCAATGCGAAATATCAGCAATTCGTATTCACCTATCTGTCAGGCAAGTTGCGTTTACCAATTTTATTAACAGTTAATTGAGAAATTAAGCTGAAAATGTTTCATACACGATAATTTTAACTGAAAAGTAAGATGACCGGTAAATAATCATGTCACATTAGTCTAGCTGATTTGAGTTTGTAGAAGGATATCGCCTAATATCTGTCTGATTAGTTAACTTTTTATTCAATTATGATCCGATAACCTCAATAGCAAACAAAAAAATTATCAATGGCTATGAAACATTTTGAGGGTAATTTCTCAGATAGCTGTCAATTACATTTGTAGAAAAAACGTGCGTGTAAGACAAGTGAATGGAAATTGCTGAGATTTCGCGTTCAAAGATAAGGCCTAATTCCTCAGAAAATATTTTTCTGAGGCCTAATGAGTACTACGTACTCCCAATTTTCATGGTATTGGAAAATCTCCAGGGTGTCATTCACCTCACTTTTCAATTCATCGTTTCATTTGCGTGAGTCTGAAGTATTTGTCACATCAAGTAAGTGCTGTCTTTAATACTTGCCTTTTATAGTGTTCTTCCAATACAAAATTAGTACCGAATTTATGTGATTTGATTTTTGTTTAATAAACTTTCTACTATTATTATTTTTCTTGTTCAAACAATAGTACTAATAATATAAAAGCATTTATTGAATACGGTTAATAAGGTGCTTGTAGAAAAAAATATCTTATTATTGAGCTATGTGGGGCTTTTATGCCCTGCAATACGTGTGTAAAAAAACTCAATTCATTAATCCATCGTATCATACAAGTGAATCTGATCAATATTTATCACAGTAGTGAAACTGATGGTTGGGGCCATACATGGGGAGAGAGAGAGAAGAGAAATTTCAGATAAGTTAAAGATCACATAGTTGGCTTAACCTGTCAATATTTGACATTCCAGTAAAAATTGCTTGCATACTTCAAACTTCTTGTTGAATATTTAAGATTTCAAGCAGGCAGAAAGGACTTTAGTACACATTTAACATGAATAATTCGGCTGTAAGTATTATAATTTTTTATAATTATGATAGGTCTTACATATTATCATAATAATTCTTTCTTTTATTTAATGAAAATCGATATTTCTGGTGTCATAATCTTTACGTAACAGGAGCTCAATAAAATTTATTAATGTGGTATTTTTTTAGAGACTGCTTACTTTGGCAAAGGAAGCTTTTCGTCAAGCAGCACGAAATTCTTCCTCTGAGCAAGTTGTGGAAAAAGTAAACCCAAGATTTTACAGAGTAAAGAAGTTACAACAAAAATTTGGAGTAAGTATAAGTAGCAAATAGCCTGTTTCTGGATAGGTATTGTATTTTTTTGTTTTATTTGTATCTGTTAGCTAGATGATGGTACACTAGTACACCTCAAAGGGGGATTTATGGACCGAATCACCTATAAACTTACGTTTGGTCTAACATTAGTATCAGTGGGTTTTGGATGTCACACATTATATAAATTAGCGTTCAAAGATTAGGCTACTACTACTGTTCCATTAATGTAATGTAGAAAGTTAATTAGAATGTTTACTTGCTTTATTTTCAATAAATAATTTATTAAGGAATATATTTTTTTCATCTGCCTTACCTTCATTACTTCCCCTTTATTGTCCTCTCCTGAAACGAATAAGTTTTTATCTTCTATTTTTATTATGTAGGTAGTACAAAAAATATTCAGGGTTACAATAGCAACAATTAACAGTACCAAAGTAGTTTACTTTTTTTATTATAGCTACATAATGAACTGCCTTAACAAAACTAAATAGTTGCCTCAAAAATAGGTGAAACGACTTTTTTGTAACAGGCAACAAATTTTTGAGCTTACAGTTGATCTGGTTTGAAACTATTTTGAGACATAATTGTAGTTTAAAAAAATCAAGTATGCCTTGGAAATTTGAAATTACTGATTTTTTGCACTATATAGTAAAGTGTCCTTTCGGTTGAAGTCACTAGGTATTCCGACACACAAGTCTCCCTATTTACTCCCAGAATGTTAAATCTGAATTTAACTGTGTTTCGATTATGAAAATCATGAAGATCATCTGACTAACATTTTTGATGTGATCCTGCTAGGTTTTTGAATTCTGAAGTACTTAGGTACTAAATACCATAAAATCCGGTCTGAGTAATCGAAAAATTTATTTTAAGCGAAAATTAAGCAATTCGAGTAGTGACCTTGATCAAAATTCATACAATTAAAATGTACATCTTGTCAAAGCAATACAGGGTATTCCATTTAAGAAAATCAAGTTACAGTCATTTAAACGGCAATAAACTATCGTTACTAATTGTGTTTAACTTAGAAGATTGTTTGCATCGATAAGTTACTACGAGGGTTGCTATTTATGTATTGAGAATAGAAAAAACAAACGAATTAATTTTATCAAAAATATTTTTATTGCTTTTCAAAATATTCACACCCAAACTGCCGATTGGCCTTTTCTTTCTGGCTCATAGACATAAAACCGCGACTCGTCCACTGTGACGATGCTGGGTACGGCTTTGGATGCCTCACAGTTGTTTTAGGCATTTTACGGTACCAATCGACTCGAGACGTTTTTAAGGACCTGTCAACAACAACAACACATCCAAATGTATACTAGCCATTTTTTGAAAATTTTGGCCGTATTAGGTCAAAATAGATTGAAGAAAAATCAAATTTGCTGCAGTAAACCGACACGAGACGTTTGACTCATTCCATCCTGTGTATTTGTTAGATTATACGAGGTGCGGCTATTAAATAACGAGACTACTTATGAAAAAGAGTTTAATTGTAAAAATTATTCTACAATCGAATGCTCCCCTTCAATGTAATCTCGCTCTCGTAATGTTGCCAAAATTGTCAAATAATATGTTTGGTTTACAGTTTAACCTTCTGCTGAAACCCATTCAATCATGCCGTTGATGTCGAAAAAAACGATTAGCAGGCCTTAAATATTGATTTGGAAAACCTTGCTTTTTTCATCCTTGGCGATGGAGGAGTTTTCCAGTGCATGGATTGCCGCTTAGTTTCAACATCGTACTGGAATATCCAGGTTTCATCGCAAGTGATGATGTTTTCCATCAATTCAGGCAATTCTCCTCTCAAGAAAATCTGAGCAGATCTGTTGATGGAAGAGCTTTTGTTCGGGGGTCAAATTTTTTGGGACCATCTTCGCAGACTTTCTTTATGTTCGTCACGTAAAATTTTTCTGGCCGTTTCTTTACCTATGTTTAAGCTGGGATCTGATGTTTAGTAATTTTTTGTTTTGTCAAAACATGCCTCCAATGTTCGACCAAGGCGCCGGAGTATTTTCGTGGTCGCGCGGCCTAAATTTGGACCGTTTTTATGTTATTGTGTCA
Source organism: Apoderus coryli (assembly GCA_911728435.2). Classification (NCBI taxonomy): domain Eukaryota; kingdom Metazoa; phylum Arthropoda; class Insecta; order Coleoptera; family Attelabidae; genus Apoderus; species Apoderus coryli. The sequence continues at coordinate 33,987,029 of OU452199.1, forward strand.
TGCAATCTTTTCAATGTAAAATTTATTTATTGTTTCACCTCTGGGTTCTTATTTATGGTTATCATCATTAGCATTCACGCGCTAACGAGTATGAACTATTCCAACTCAGGGATGTTTGTTGTGACAGTATAATAATAATAATAGCCTTTATTTTTAAATGGGCGAAGTCTAGCCTAAGGCCATTCTCACTCAACCCTTTATACAAAAAATATATATTTATATATACAATACACATACACACAAAAAAAAAACAAAATATAAATATTGGATCCATTTATCTTTTATACCATCATTTATTTCGTATCTTTAGGCTGATGATGGTAAACTAGTATGGTTGAAAACGAAGAAAGATCTATTTATGTACAGAATGTGTTGGGCCTTGACCTTAGGTGGTGTTGGCTGGGGATATGCTACTCTTGTTCACTTAATACTCAAGTAAACGCGAATATAGGTACTAAAGATATTGAAATATCATCCAATCTGAAGATCCAAAATAATTTGTGTCAAAATTTAATTAGTGTTTTCTTGCATTGAATTGTGTAAATAATATTGTATATCTCGAATCAAATAATATGTAACTGTATTTTGACAAACTTCTTAAATTAAACAAAAAACAAACATTAACAAAACTTTATTTCGTTTTTATAATATAATTAAATTAGTCTGCATCGGTGATCTCAATCGTATCCACGATTTCATCAATAATGGTCATTATATTTTCTAATTTTTCATTCGCTTTTTTAAACTTTTTAATGAAAATTAATTTCTCGTTTTCCGTGGGTTTTTGATCAGCATTTTGTGTTTCTTTTAAGAGTTTTTTCTTTTCTTTTGGATTAGTTTCGAACGCAGATTCAAATGTATCATCTATTTCACTGCCATCATAAGTAGCGTATTCGTCTTCGGACTGATCTTCTTCACTTTTAACCTCATCAGAAAAAGTTTTAAAACCACTTTCTGAACGAACATTTTCATACATTTCTGTAGACTTTGGAATTTTATCAGATTTCACGGAATAATCTATTTGAATTTTATGCTCAATAGCACTTTCCAACTCTTTAATTACAGTTTCTTTCAGTTTTGATTTAATTAATTCTTTGTTTACTATATTTGGATTGTTTTCTATAATATCCAAAATTTGCTGCTGAATCTTGCTGAGTTCATTTTTTTCATTTCGCATTACATGTTCGTCTCTTATTTTCTTTAATGCTTCTCTTGTCTGGTGTTTTTCTGATTCATCTTTTGGTATTCGTTTATATTTCTGTATAATTCGTTTAATTTTTACTTTCACATGTTGTTTATTTTCTTCACTGTTTCCGTTTGTAATGTCTTTCAGTAGATTTAATGGGGTTTCAGCATTTGGTTTAGTATCAATTTTTAACTTTTTAGTCTTTAACACTAATGGAGTTTCTGTACTTTGAAGTGTTTTAAATTTATATAATGGTTTAATTTTATGTACAACAGGTTTATATTTTTCTGCTTTTGGTATATTTTTACTAGACTCCCTTTTATTTTCAGTTAAATCCATATCCGTATGTCGCATAGTTTTTGTTAAAGTTTCTATTTTTCTATACTTTAACCGAGGAACTGCTGCTGGCTCTTCAAGTTTAATCCCATCCTCTTCATGTTGTTCAGAGAACTGTAAATTTTCCTTTTGAAGATTTTCTGCTGCATTAATGGCTTTTTTACGTTTTGCTTGTTGGTTGTTTTCAAGTTCTTCTGTTCCAACTAATATTCCTTGATCATTATTGTCTTCTGTTATTTCCACCGTTTCTTTTTTATAATCGTTTATTATCTCACTAACAAAATTGTTTCTATGTTCAACTGAATCTCCAGAATTTTCCTGATCTTCATCATCATCGTTATCATTATTTGAATCTTCTACTTCTTTTAAGTCTTCTAACGCCTTGCTTGATTGTTCTGATTGATACACTTTTTCTTCTAAGCTTTCCGACGTTTCTAAAGATTGTTCATTCACTAAAGTTTCTGTAGATGATAGAAAATTGTTATTCTCCTCCATAAAAAATTTTTCAGACGCTAAGTAACTTTTAAACTTTTCACGCCTTTTTAGTATAAATAAAACAGGTTTTGTTTTAATTTTCACTGGAGGTAACATAAAATAATTGAATGAAATTTGATGAAATGCTTCAATACTGTCTATTACGTCATGTGTTGAAGCATAATGTTTTAATGGCGAAGAGAATTTGCTTTTGGCTTCTGCGATCAAATGAGTGAACTTATACATCTGCGGATCTCCAATGATTAGTGATTCGTTTTTGTCGTATCTGAAACAAAAATCAAAATTATATTAAAATTTTGTCCATCGAATAATGGATACAAACTTACGTCCAATTAGAATTTATTTGGGTGAATCTAGACACACCAGTTTGTGCAGCCAAATTACAAATATGAACGTTGACGTTAGTTTGATCTCTGGCTAAACGATGCAGTCTAGAAATAGCGGTACCGCCAGGATAGTTTCGTCCAGATATACTCAACAGAAATATAGTGAAGATAATATTAATTGCTAGATGACTAGCAACTCCCATTGAAAGCAGATGAATTATCGGTGTTTTATTTCGATTCTCCCATCTAAAAAAAACATGTAACACTTAAATTCAATACTTAATTATATCAATAAGAAAATAGAACTTACATTTTGTGACAAGCTGATGCGGCTGCTACATTAAAAAAAGGAAATACATAAATTATAAACCTCAGCTCTTTATGTGGGAGAAACGAATATAAAAATACAAACATTAATGGGAAAATTACCAATTTTCGCACTCTCTGTTCTAATATAAATCCAATTGGTACTAAAACCACCGAAGCAGCCATTGCTCTGGGTATTGCTGAGTAAAAATACCACAGAAACGGAGATGTCTGTTTCAAAATTAAGGAAAGTATTATGCATGTTGATAAAGCATTTATTATGTAGGGAATAACAAAAAATAAATAAAATTACTTTTTTGACCATATGTAAATAGTATATTGTGCAACGAACATGAAATGACATATATTTCATACGAGTAGGAAATGGTCATTTCATGTGAGTTTCACACTATACTTTTTCTACGACTGTTTTAATGCTTTTGAATAAATTAAACATACTTTTTAGGAAAATATTTGTTTTTCGAAATTTACCCATGTTGGCTTAAGCCTAAATACGATAAGTTAGAAGTATTAAATTGACTAGGTGGTGTTAAACTATATTCACTATCATTGTTTTTGTGTTTTGAAATTAACGAAATCCTTAATTATAATTATTATTAATTGTAAATACCTAAACTGTCAATTTGGTGTGTTTGTATCGTCGGCGTTGCTATGGTGATTTTTCATGGCCGACGCTACTTTTGTGATTACCAGGAAATTTACCCATGCGTAACAATTATTTCCCACTAGTTGCCTAGCAATTTATTGTGCACGGGTAAATGAAAAACAGCATTACAATGTACTACACTTTCAAATCATGATTGAACATATACTAAAGGCATTTAAAGACAGTCGTAGAAAAAAGTTCAAGTTCGATTGTTTAAGAATAATCTGATTTAATAATTCAATATTATGAGTCAGCTAGGAGTAAAATGCTTTCAAATTATTGACTCTGCTAATTCAAGGGAACTAAATCTGTAGAATTGTAATTTATAGCTTGGTCTGATGATCTCAACTGATACTAGAAATCGATAAACAATAAAAATAATTAATGACGACCGATTGGGTAAGTATTTTCGCCTAGTTAATATTGAAAAATTTCGTAGAAAAAGATTCCCGATGTTTGTGATCTAGCTTTGATTATTAATCCATTAGGGACAATTAATTAAATTTAAAATTGATTATCTTTTTTTTAACTTTGATGTATTCATAATTTTTTTTTCTCTCTTGGTTTTTTTGTTAATAGGTTTACTTGGCTTTGTTGTTAATATTTTGTATCGTTCTCTTTTTTTGGACTCTTTGTAGTCTGTTTGGATGCTTAATAAATAAATAATAAAACATTGAATTGAAACCTACCCTTGGTTTATGTTATTAAAGAGGATCACGCACACTGATTTGGCGTCACAAATATATATTGATTGCAACGTTATAATTATTCGTTTTATTTAAAAGGATACACCCCATTCTGAGCTTTTGTTTAAAATAGTATTATACCACAAAACTTCACCTTCGGGCCATACAGGTCTATTCCAAAAGACGGAATCTATTACGACGGATAACAACAGAAATCCTATTCCACCTGGTACAGCAATTTGCAATAGACTATAATAATAGAAACAATACTTCTGGATAAATGCTGCGTCAAATTTATACTAGCTAACGTTTCGATGATTATCCTGACAGCTTCTTCAGAGCACCTTTGCATGACCGCGATTTAATTAAATATTTCGAGTATTGGTCAGAAATATTATAAGCATTATTAAAATTGAGTAGAAATAAAAATTAAAGAAAATTGCTATAAGGATTTTTTGAGTTTAACTTAATGCCAATCAATCAAATTGCAGCTAACTTGATTCAGCTTCAGCTATCAAACTTAACTGGGAATAGTTTTTATAAAAGTTAGATGTAATATTGCGTAAGTAAAGAGTATCACTAGTTTCCAAATTGTATGTTCTTACAACCACAAATGGAAAATGCAAAATATCTATTTGGAATAAAATTTCATTCACTCACAAAGTGGTTTATTGTGTAGTGTGTTCCGTATCTAGGTAGCAGCGGCTATGTGATTCAAACAGTTATATAATTTCTGACCAAACTATTATAAAATCAAATGTGTTCGAAGTACTAACCTACCGTTTCACTGTGATTCTTTGATAGTACAAATCATGTAACAGTAATATTCCCATAAATATTGCTAATTCTGCACGGAATATAATTATCGCTGCTCCAGCGAATAAAACAAAGGTTTTATGTTTATTATTAAGCCAGCCATCCAACGCTAGCAGTACTAAAATAAAAATGATTAATTGGACATATTTATAGGTATGATTTTTTTAATACCTAATGGTAGAACCATAATATTTGGCAATGGACGGCTTAAGTAAAACATAAAATGACTTTGGGTAACAGTAATAGCCAAAAACCACTGATACCATCTACTACCAAATTGTTTCTCTAATGTTTTACTTAAAATAGCAAAACTAAACACAACACATCCAGCGAGCATAGTTCTTACTGAAACAAAGTAGTGATATGAGTATGTAATATACATATTATATTTATATCAAACTGTACCTATGTATTGAGCCCAAAACTTATTAATTTCTAATAAATTTAAGATGAAGCTAAAGGGTGATGATAAAATAGATATGAACAGAGGACCTATAAAAGTTCTTGGAACAACACCAGGAAATTCATTATGATCATACTGAAAAACATACATAATATAATAATTATCAATTACCATAATGAATAATTGGTTCAGAAGCTATTACCTGAGAAAAATTAAATCCATGGTACAAAATATCATGCATTGCCTGTAAATTAAAACTTTCCTCCACTTTTGTAAAAGGGCAATACACTAAATGTGCAGCCGCTACTATCATCATAATTTGAGACATTTTAAGTTCATTACTATTTTATCACCATTCTAAATTTGTACTTAAAAGTTACTTAAAATAGATTCTAGTGAAGATATGAAAAAATAAATTTATAACATAACCTCTAAATTTGAAAATACTGAATGCCGAAATCGAAATCCGAACCATATACATCCCAATCACCGAACATGGTATGTCGTATGTCTGTACAATTTATATTTTATGGTACCATGGAATATGAAATTCGAATGCACAGATATGCAGAGTGGGAAGGCGAAGCGTCAACATTTTCTAAACAAGGGGGCCGCCATCTTCTAGCTTAGGCTTACAGGGTATGGTCAAAGTTCTTTTTACGATACGAGGACCGTTCATAAATTTTCACTATTTTACTCAACTAATTGTCTTTATAAACAATCAACCTTAGATTATACCAATTTTAAAGTATATCTGTATCGCAAAATATAAATTTGTTTGCGTGTTAATTAAGGAAAGAGCTAACTTGAGTACATTGAAATTGAGTAAATTAAAAAGACAAAAGGAGAAAAGTGAAGAGGCCCTGGAGGATATGAAGGAAGTGGGATGTCCAGGAGCACAGTGAGGATCGATATACTGGATGGCCGAATGAATTAGCTGGCACATGCTTGGAAGATTACGAAGGTCATAGAAAGAAGAAAAAAATATATATTGATGTGTGGGGCGGGAGATGTCCATATGTTCAAGCGCATGTCGATGCAATTATGGTATTCAAGGACCTGGTCGCGTGGATAGTGATTGGATGGGTGAGCGGTGCTTACGGCCGAGTCGGTAGACATGCCTATGGCAAGTAGTTTTTGACTACATAGTCGTGGGTGCGCACCAAATTAACGCATAATTCCATAAAGATTCCAGCTTTGTTATTAATTTTTTGTTGGAAATTTTTTTAAATCCCCAAATATAAATAACTAGTTTTTGTCACAAAATTTTAATTGAAAAGTATACAAATACTCAATGAGAAAAAACACAAAATTAAATTATTCTATAATTTGTAACGAAGATACTTTTATTCTCCGTTCGAACTCGAGCACACAGCATACGTTAATTTCTTTTTGTGCCGGGCCATGGTCTGCAAATCTTATGGAGGTTTTTTGGGTGAAGTACGTTTGTGTACATTCTGGATTATCATAAAAAAGTACAAACAATTTTTCAAATAACAAAATTCAAAATATATTAAAAAATATTGCAGTAAACACAGAACTACAATAAAAATTTGGATAAATAAAAATTATAACAAAATGGTTGGAGAATATATTTTAACTTTCTACATAGACCTGCAAGTATCTGCATCAGCAGAACAAGGGCCTTTCAGATATAAAATCACAATATAGGTATATTAATTTTTTTTATATTAAAACTACACTTAAATATCCTAGCACAATGTTTATAATTAATGTCTAAATTAATAATAGGTACTTAGTTACTCATAATATAACAATTAATTTAACAATTATTCTACTAATTATTTACTAATAACCGTAGGTATTATACTTAGTTGGTTCAGGCAGATCGAAAATTCATCAAATGAGTATTTCCCCTAAACTTGACAAATGTATTTTTCTATATTAAATATAAAAATGTGAAAACCACTAGGTTTATTTGTAACAAAACAATATTGATTTCTTAAATTGTAAATGTGTTTATCAATTTTTTTACGAATTAGTTATTTAATAGAACGGTATATACAGGGTGGCCGAAAAGTAACGGAATGGGCGATTATTTTCGAAATTATTGCATATTTTATTTTAGGTCTTTATTTTTATTTTTTTTCACTTTAAAACTTTTGTGATATCAGTTGCTAAATCTGTTACATTGGAGTGCTCTACGTATATTGCAATTTATTACAGATAACATAATGGTTAGGCATAGCTTTTCTAAGTGAATAAGCGATAACGTTAAATTATAACTGAATAAGCGGAAAACTAGCATAGTGTGCCTTAACGACTAAAACAATAAGTTCTCTTCTCAGAATGACATTTTTAGTGCATTATTTCTTCAATATGTAAATTCAGTTACTGAGATGCCACGTTTAAATTACTTTCGGTTAAAATTGTTTGTTTAATCAATGAGGGGTACAGACAAGTAGACATTGCACAGAGATTGTATGTCCATCGAATCGAGTGAAATGACCATCAATGGGGAAAAGCTCTTTTTACAGACGAAACAAGAACACAATTATGGAAGCCTCATGGACGTAGTCGAGTATACAGAAGGTCAGGAGAACGTTTCGCAGAACACATAATCTTAGCTTTGGTGGTGGTTCCATTATGCTATGTGCTGGCATTAGTTGGGAGATTCACACGGATGAATGCTGACTGGTACATACGCAACATCCTTGCAGAACATGTTATACCATATGCCGGCTTTATTAGATATGATAACTTTGTATTAATGCCGATAATGCCCGTGCACATTGCTGCACATTCCTGTGCAGCAATGGAATCGAATACCACAAGAAACCATCACAGATCTTTTGCGCAATATGTCTAGGAGGATGCAGGCTATCGTCAGAGCTAGATAGAATAAACTAAGTACTAAATTGTTATTTTTTTGTCTTAAACTAATGTGTCGCGTCGATGTTGTGATTCTTCCCTAATTAAATGTTATTATCAAAAACAGGCTTCACTAATTTCTCCACGAATCTGTTGTAAAACTTGAATATGTAATTAATTTGATTATTAATAACCTAAAAGACTGTAATGTAACAGATTTAGCAACCGCAATCCCAAAGTTTAAAGGGAAAACAAATACAGACATACAATAAAATATGCAATAATTTCGTCCGTGCGTTTGTACCACCCCGCCTTGCCCATGTATAGCAGCCGTACATGTACACAGTACGGTGCGCGCGACTACGACCCAGAGGTAAGAGAAGCACCTGGTGGGGACCGCAATATTTTTAGCAAATATTTAAACTTATTAAAGAAAAATCGCCAAAGTTTGGCACTTATTTTGCGCAAAACACGCATCTGAGAAAGTCGTTTTTTTAATAACTTCAAAAAGCACAAAAATTACTACTAAATTTAAAAAACCGCGTACAAAAAAAAATGTTGTACTGAGAGATACATAAATTGGCAAATAATAATAAATAATTGTGAGTAACGACGAAAGAATGTTTTTGCTAAGCCTACTACTCTGCATTCAGTCCGTTAAGTGCCAAACTATGGCGATTGTTCTTGAAGAATTTTAAATAACAGCTAAAAATACTGAAAACGAAGTTGATGATGGTTTTTCAAAAACGAAACGTCGTAGTGAAAATTTGTAAAGACTATCTTATTCTCCTCAAAAAGTAACAATGAGAAAGTGCTTTTAATTTTTTTATATCTGTAAAAATAACGTCAGAAATAAATAAAAACGAAAATTGCAAAACATTGTTTTTTCAAAAATTCTCGAAAACGGCTAAAGGTACTCTACTTTTGAAAACACCATTTAAAACACCTTTTTAAATTGTACAACTTTTTTCTACTTTAACCGACCAAGATTCCAATGCTATCCCATTCTTATCTTGGACACCCTGTATATCAACAACTATCAAATTTGAAACATTTTGGTTCAGGATCTAAGAAGATCAGAGGGTTGAGTTGTGTTATTATGTTAAGTCTATATCATTTGAATTATAAAGATCCCATATTTATGCTAGATTTCAGGTAATACCTTATACTAGTACTATTTTACGGCTTAATTTTTTTTAGATTCAAGGATGGAAACCTAAAATCGTCCGACTCTCCCATGTGCGGGAATCAAAAATTGATTCACACACATTGTTGTTATTTTCTGTCAATTTTTTTTTCTAAAATTAACAAATCTTGTGATAAATTTTAATAAAATCTATTATTTTACAAAATATAAATTAAAATTTTCAAGCTGCCTCAAATAAAATGTATTTAATGTTTCTCAAAATCATCAGTCCATTTCAATTCACTATTTTTACCAGGGCATATATTTTCTTCCTCCAAATTACTACAAAAAAAGTCATCATCAAATGGATCGTTCTCTCTGGCAAATATATTCACGGAGTCTGACTTTTTCAAATTATCACCTTTAACAACTGACAATCTATTTGCTAGTATTCTTCTTCTAGCTTTCTCAATATTTTGATTCACAAAGGCATCGCTCTCTTCTTCGTCTTTTGTAAATGTGTCTTCCTCTTCTTTTATACTTGAAATACTACTATCCTCTGGTAAATTTTCGCTCTTTTCACTTAACGAGAAATCATCTTCAAAAAGACTTTTCGATTTTGGATGATACCTTGGTGATAATTTTAAATCTTTAACTCGCTTTTCTTTGACTTCTCTGTCGATGTGACTATGCGTTCTTTCGAACATGGACTGTTGCCTTAAACCTAAAATTACAACAACTATTGAAAAACAATTGAATTCAATAGTGAAGAGGGAATATACTGTATTAGTAAATAATATCCTGGTGGAATGGAAAGCCAAATACCAAAATTAAACTGCTTAACAATCAGCGGACTTAATTGTTGAACGCTTATGTCAGGACGATCCTATTAGGAAAGTATACAATGTAACATAACAAAAGTTCTCGATCGGCATGGTCGGTTGATCCTGTTCGTGTTTTTATGGAGACAACATTATGACCTTCTACCGTCGCACGAGAAATCTGGATTCATGGACTGCAAGACTAAATACTAATACTCTAATACATCGAATTTGTGATAAAGATATTATAGAAATTAACTTTTGGTAATAACACATTGTAATTGTTATTATTCGTTAATATATTAATTCGTAATTTTAGAAATATAAACGTGAAAAAATTATGTAAATAAATAATAAGACAGTATAAGAATTGGCATGGACTGTCTACATTTTTCGATAAACATAATGTTATTGCCTATACCTTTAAGCCCCCTTCTTGGTAAAGAAGAAGCGGCATCCAAGTTTCCAAAATCGTTTTCAAAAGTCATTTTATTTTCCCTAGGACTGCTATTATCGGTTGGAAAATCATTGTCAAATACGGGAATTTTCGTTCGACCACTAATTTTTCTTGGAAATGTACTGCTACTAGATTTTTCCTCTATTTTTGATATTTCTTTTGTTTGCTTTTTTCGGGCTGCTGAAGACTTTTTGCTACTATTATCTGATTCAGGCCATGACCCTGAAAATATGATTATATCGATAACTAATGTAGGCTTTACAAATTCCAACTCTAATCATACAAAAAAAAAACAAAAAAATGCTTTATGCCATAGGAAATAACTGAAAACGTGAAATCATCGCAATTGTTAATTAATTTATTTTTTGCATCGAGCTTTGGGTAAACCTTCTGCAACGCCTTTTGTGTCCTTAATTGTACCCGCACAGGTAAAATATTCTGATCGCCCTAAAAAAAAATTGAGATAAAGACGGATATAACCATTTCGAAGTTCCTTGAGACGATTAAGATCATTTCCAGATGGAAGTCTGTCTGTCTGTTAGAACCAACGGAATTAATAAAGTCAGTGTAAAGTGGAAAATATCGGATTAAGTTAACAAAAAAAAAATCATAACGATATGCTTAATGCTTAAGAATCCACCCAATATTTAAATACACACATTTCCTGAAATTATAAAAAGATAGTAAGGCACCTTACCTTTTGTAGCTTGCAAATCAGACACCCCACCGACATAGTCTCCTTCAGGAGTCTTGACATGAATGGAATGTGGTTTTGGCCGCATATGCGAACTTCTATTGGGTTCAGCTTTATGCCGCGCATAATTCACCGGTTCGGAATATTGTGAGTCTCTGCTACGTGATCGTCTCCCACTTGGCTTATATCTCGTTCGGTCTCGTTCACCATCACTTCCCCCTAAGATAACATAAATATACATTTTTAGAATCAAGCGTTAAAAGTATACTTATAGAATGTTAAACTAAAGGCAGGATTTCAATTAGGCGTAACATAATTATTGTCCGAAGTGACACTTATAACTTATAATAAAGGTCGTAGTCGCTAAAATATTGATGTTTAGAAGTTTCTAATAAGACAGAATGTTTACTTTTGTTCTAGGTTGAAAATTTCAGATGGATGTTTTTTGTGTCATTTGATTTTTTTTTCATTATACAAATCTATTGTCTTCTATTGCTAAGAACTAGAAATCAGAAATAACACGCGACAAATGAATATAATCTTTTACCTGTGCCCAAATAGTGTCTCGATTTCATCTCATTAATCCGTCGGTCTGTTTCAGATGCGCTACTGGGTCGTTGTTTCCAAGGTGGTCTTTTATTAGTAACATAATGTGGGGGACAAGTTTCCTCGGGATCGTTAGAAATGTCGTCTTCACCTGGAGATTCTTGAGAATCTCTGCTATAGTAACGTTCCCTTAAATCGTCATGTTGACGATCTCGTCGTTGGATATTTCCCCTTCTCCCCGTAGAGTATCTAGATATTTTTTCTGAAAAGAGATGTAATAAGTGAATTCGTATATTGTGCAACGAGCACAGAATGATATTAATTTCCCATGAATATAAGCAAATTTATACGGGAAATATACTATACTTTTTCTACAACTATACTTTTTGAAAAATCCCGCGGCGTATTTACTTTAGCTAAACACAAACTTCATTTAAAATCAATAATTAATACAATGATCCATTATAAAATGTAAAATTTTTGTCATTTTTATTATATTTGTATTTTCTATTAAACGTGTCGATGCGATGTCACTATAGCAAGGAAATCCAATAATTAACATAGCACATTATTATAATTGAAGCTATACTACTATGTTAACATTGTAGTACAGATTAGTGGCTCATTATGTAACGGTAGTAAACAATAAACCAAGTTCCTTGATCAACAATTAAATTACAATTGATATTTTTCAACATAGCCGTATAAAAATGTTAGTATATTTTTAATTGAATTTAACTTAGGGATGTTAAATTTTTACCTATTCCATGTTGATCTGTCTGTTCCCAATCTGGACAGCACCATCTGTCTCTTGACGAATCCCATTTACCATCCTTTCGCCTTCTCCTTCGTTTTTCTTCAGTCCAATCCTCTGCCCAGCGCTCAGATTCCTTATCTCTTCCACCACTCGCTCTATCCGATTCTCTTGAACTATGTCTATCGCTTCTTTCTGACCAGTGAAATCTTGTCTCCTTCTCATCGTCATACCTGAGATAACATCAAAAGAAATTATACATCTACAGTAGTTCCTTTTAAAAATCTGGCGACATAGATTGAGAAACTACTTAGAGTATCTTCATAACGGCTTAGTCCCGTTTTGTACTGGCGGGTCCATCATCTTTGTAACATCTGTGTTCCTTTTAATAATCTGATTACATAGAGTGAGAGACACTTGTATGATGACTCCAAGTATATCCAGAAGTAGCAGTTATAATATGGCTATATTATAGAGCCACAACATAACTTTGAAACGTAACAGTTAAAACCAAGTAACACCAAAAATACAAATCTTTGGTGCTTTGTCACTTTAGAATTAAGAAATAATCTCAAAAAAATTTCGAAAAGGTCAGTAAATGTAGATAACCTCAAAAAGGTTTGAAGTGTTTTAAACTGCTTGGAGCTCTTCCCGTCTTTTAAAGGAACACGCGGCATAGTACAGTTCTTGTTGAGCCAAATATAGATACTTATGGTGGTGGATACAAATGACTATTGAAATTGGTCAATTCAATCTAATCACGGAAATACAGGGTGATTATCATTTTTTATTGTATGACCAATTTCAATACTCATTCGTTAATAGCCAGGTATATCCATCCACCAGAAACATCTACTTGCTCGCGAATCACCCTGTATATAACTCGTGGCTTAATATAGTTTCTTTTTACTTTTGTTGTTTACGTTTACAGCCCACATCGTAACAAATACCGCTGTTGGTCATTTATAACGTAGACTTTTTGATTGCTAATTTTATAAAAGTTGAAACACATTTACGTGATTTATTTAACAGATGAATAGCTAGATATACCCGATATATTATTCAATACAAGTTTAGGATATTAGCTATAATCCTTACTCAAATTCGTCCTCATCCCAACTGTCAGTATGCCGTCGTTCTCGTCTATCAAAAGAAGATCCTCGCATTTTTCCCACCCATTCTCTACAACGGCCGTCTCTACGCCGCGGCTGTTCTTCCTCCCAAGGGCTCACATCACGTGAACTTGACGAATGACCACCACTAAGTGGTTGTTGGCGACTAGAGACAGGTTGTTGACGCCTACGTCTATGTGGACGATCGTACTCTTCATGGTAGTAATCGTCGTCGTAGGAGTCAGTCGAGCGACGATTTGAGGGATAATATGGTGCTAACAATACAAAAACACCCGGTAAATTTTTTTATTGTAATCCATCGTGAATTATTGAAACAAACCTTCAGGTTCTGCAGATGTATCCCACCATCCATCATCTCTTCCTCTTTTGCCTTTCGTCCAACGTTCATCTTCATGCCTACTCCACTCACCTGGTGAAGTTGTACCAAACTCTTTAGAATCACTCGACCATGGTGAAGCTCCTTCTTCACTTTGGGCTGTCACGGGTTGTTCTTTAACAGGCTCAAGTGGTACCGTTGCCTGATCGAATATAGCCCACGATTCAGCTAATAATACATAAACATAATAATCAAATGTGTTTGTAAAATATTTCGATTTTCTTACCTGTAGCATCTCCTTTTTTTGCCACATCTGAATTACTTCCAGTATTGTCTACCTCGGGAGAACTGCCACTAAGAACATCTGACAAAGATCCTGAGGTTAAACGGGTGCTGTTTTGTATGATTTCGGCTACAGCGATAGGTATGGGACTTGGTGGTATTATTTGCTTCACTGGAGATCTAAATCAATAATTTATAATGAATTTTAAACACACAAATTGATATCGAAATCTACTTTTATTTTACTAGATGCATCTTGGGGTAACCTAGTTATAATCAAAAAGATTTTTACTTTATGAAGCTTCATTAAAAAAATAGGATCATCATAAAATGAAATATCAAACCTGCTAAGTGGAGACTTGATTGGAACAGCAGTTTTTGCGGCGTTTTCATCCATTGTGGGATACTCAATAATATGATTTTTGGAAATAATATCTTCATTACTTTCTTCAATTTTATTTTTGTCTTTATTCATCAAATTGATATCCTCTATTGCGGCATCAACTACATTGTTTTGGTCTTCATTAATTAAATCAGTCTTATTTCTGGTCGTAATTATTTCTTCTTCCTTTTGTCCAACGTCATCTTCCTTCTCTTTTTCAACTGGTTGAGATTCTGACTGCATTAATTCGATTTCTACTATTTCTCTTAACGCTGCATATTTATCTTCTTGGCCTGTGTCATCAATATTTATAGGTTTTAAGTCCAAATTGACATTCCCTGTTTAAATATAAAAAATACAGTTCGTCATTAAACCATTGCCAATATATTTTCGCAAATATTTTCATTAGCATTAGAATAGAAACAAAATCGAAGATAACATAACATCACAACCGCAACAGTGTCTCAAAACATCACAAAGTTATTCAATTAAAACAAAGATAAATTATTGCACTCGTAGATACAGGTTAAAATCAAATGACAATAATTTGTTTAAACTGAAATTGTTTTACCTTACTTTTTTAACGTGTATTTGTGTCCCCACTAATTTATTCATGTTTTAAAATAATAATTGCTTTTATTACTCAACAGACAAGTCCATTTACAAAGCAATCTTAAAAATAATTTTCAATACAACAACAAAAAAATATCTTAACAAAAGTAATTATTACATAACAAAAACCAACACTAAATTACTTCACAAAGAAATACATAAGTTAAATTAAATTAAAGTAAAAATTGACGTTCAGACGTTTCGAGAATTATACGTAACGAATCAAAAAATATATCGCAGTCCTCGCTAATTTGATTAAATAAATTACACATATTGTACACTGGTGTATTGTAGTAAGTCATCGCAATTCACTCCACCATTAAAGAGACAATACAAAAACCTCAGACATTGCTGTATTCTTCTTAACTCTAAACTCTTTATTTCAAATCGTGACGTGAAATACTGATATTGCATACCCTGCTGGGGATATATACTATCTACTTTAAAACAAAGGTATTATAACAGTTGTAATAAGGAAACCACACTGGACAACAGTACTCCAATTTAGATCGCTCATATGCGTAGTACAAGTTTTTTATTGTGTCACAACAATATTCGTTACCTGATCAGCAAATGTCAGAGACTCATCAAATGTCACCCCCAAATCCTTCACCGTTACAAACCTATCCAAAATAGTGTCCCCAATGGTATAATTAAAACTAATCTGAGATAACTTTCGTGAAAATGTCATTACTTTACACTCATCAGGATTCAACGCTATTTTGTTATTATCACACCATATCTTTATCTTGGTCAAATCCCTTTGAAGAAGAGAACAGTCTACTCGCGTTACGCTAGTAAAGATCTTTAGATCATCCGCGAAAATCAGCCTTTCAGAAAGAATTGAACGTCCCAGATCATTAATAAAGAGTAAAAATAATAAGGGGCGCAAGTTGGAACCTTGCGGCACCCCTGAAGTTACAGAATGTTGTGATGACTTAAATCCACCGTATGAAACAAACTGACATCTGCCGTGGATATAAGATTTAATTAAGTTAATAATTGGTTGATTTAAGTCGAAAAAGTTTGGATATCAAAATTGATTGGTCTATTGTCTATTCTATCGAACGCTTTGGCGAAATCACTATAAATTGTATCGACCTGACCACGCTTGTCTAAATTATCGAATAAATATTGAGAGAAAACGGTCAGATTGGATAAAGTGGAACGCCGAGTTATAAAACCATGCTGATATGGTACCAATTGGGCACCCACCTTTCTTAAACTTCTTTCATGCAAAATGATCTCAACTAACTTTGAAACACTCTGGAAGAAATCAGCAAATGCATCAACCACTGACTGCGGGCTATCCAGAACGCTTCCCTCGTAATTCATAACGCCTGGTATTCGGGATTTACTCTTTCTTGAGCTAATAATTAAATAACTCTGTGATGTTTTGAGACACTGTTGTGGTTGTGATGTTATAGCGTAAGTATTTAGATTTTTGAATTTGTTGATTGGTCATGACATTCCTTAAAATATTTTAAATAAAAACGAAGAGAGACTGCGGGTTTTTCTAGCCACTGTTATTATTCTTCACTGCGAGGAAGGGCTATTACATGAAGATAAAAAATGTATACTTATCACTGTGCTAGTTAAACCTAAATAAATTCTATTTAGTTTTATTATAATTAAATTATTACCTGATACATTCTGTTCCAATTGTTCCTTCTCCTCTTGTATTTCTTCAGGTTCTGTATCAATTTTTGTTTGCTTAATCTCTTCCTGCAATTCTCTAAAAACCGCATACCGATCGTATGTCGAATCACACACTGTCGTTGAATTATTCATATTATTGAAATTTGCCGAAAAATCAGCATGGAAACTCGGAAAATTATAATTATCTTCTTTTTGCGACTTATTCTTAATAAAATTAGAAAGATAACTTGTTAATTGCACTAATGTCATATTGCAAAACTGACTAGGAGGTATACTAAGTTTATTTGCTAATTCATTTAATCCACTTAACGTTAACTGACTCAAAGTTATATCTAGACCTTCTAAATTATCTGTTTTACTCTCACTGGTCTCTTGTTGTCTCTTAGTGCTTCGTTGCGGTGGTGGTAAGAATACACTAGGACTACCAGTACTTTCAGGAAATGATATTGGAGTTAAATAATCCTCTTCACTCGATTGTAAATCAAATGACTTCTTAGGACGTTCAGGTGGCGTAGAAAAATCTGCCTCAAATTTTGATTTACGTTGTGGAACGGGTAATGGAGGACTTCTATCTAAGCCTGTAGTATCTTTAATATGAACACTACTTTCAATTTGTTGTTGTTCAATATACTCATAATGACTAAGGTCATCTGTATGTGGAGGCCTAGGTGGCGGTTTAAAATTAAATTCATTCTGTTTCTTAGGTGGTAATGGCGGTGGTTTGATTTGAATTAGCGACGTTAATGGTCTCGGAGGAGGCTCTGGAGCACATTCAGACTCTGATGAAATATCTAAACTAGGATTATCATGCATTTTCGATAATATATTTGGTTTAGTTTCGTTGAATTTATCGAAATGTGCTTCGAAAGGTTTTTGTGAAACTATACTAGCTGTGGTAGGCACACTACCCGTCGATGATTTCGGAGACTTCACCACTGTACTCTGTAATATATTCTGTAAACTGTCTTTTTGAATTGGTTTCTCCAGATTACTCAGTTGTGATGGAAAACCAGTGTTGGCAAATTCTGATTCAAATGGATCCTGGTTACCGAAATCAGAATCAGCAAATGGGTCCTCCTTTACAAATGGATCTTCCCCAAATGGATCACTAGTAAAAACACTTGTAGTGTTTGTATAAACGACACTATTATTAAGTGATGGTTGTGTAGTTTTGGCTTGTGAAAATGTTATATTGAGTTCGTTAGCCGTATTACTGTTACTTGTTGTCACCAGCTCATTAAGCACTTTTTTCGGTGGATTTTTCAATTCTTGAAAGAAATGTTTCTTATCAATATAAGGCTTACTTCTACCCGTACCTAGAGGTAAAATAAAATAGCTTTTCAGAGATAGTGTTGTGTTAAAATTATCAAACAAAAAAAACTAAAACTGAAACGAAAACAACTTATAATCTTGTTTTTATATTTTATTTTACCACAGATATTTTAAAAAATAAAACATATTAATGTGGTGTTAGAAAGAAAAATGTGCATGAATAATGAATAATTAGTTGACAGTTGTTAGTTGTAAGGCATCCAAATTAAAAATCAATGCACACTATCAAACTCATTATGAAGACATTGGAAAATAATGAAAATTAGTAATCAGTTGTTTGCGTGAAACATTATACAGGGTGTTTCCAAATATTAGGATGATTGAGCAAGGCAAAAAAATGATAAAACTTGTTATAACTTTGTATATGACACATGTCGAAATAAAAACCAAAACCATTGCTTGCTCTGAGATAATTTTGCTAGCAAATGGTATTTTCAAGATAAACATTTTTACACTGTGCGGGAAAGTAAAAAGTTGTAGTTTTAATAGCTTTATGTCAAGAAAATATGGAAATTAAATTAGTTAGTCGCGTAAATTTTTTTGTCAATAATTTTTATTAAGTTAACGCCACTGAACTTAATAATATTGATTTAGTTAGGGCCATAATATAAGCTCCCTATTTCTAGTAACAACACTGCCAAATTTCAAATGTTGTTAAAAGCGTATGTAAGATTATTGCGGAAATATTAAAGTTCAAAAATTCTGCATAAATAGATGTTGATAAAATCAAAGTTATTTTTTTAAGTAGGGTTACTATTTTCATAAGAGTATTTATTTGTTTGTTTTTATTAAATTATATTTGAAAATGCAGTGCAGTGATGATGAACATATTATTTGGAGAACTAACTCAACAGCAAAAAACTACTAGGTATTTTATTAAATATTGTTAGGAAAGTTACAAAAGACCAACATGTATATAAATATTCGGGATATGTATACTATTTATAAAGGAATAATAAAATATATATTATCATGTCGCCTTGTTGCAATTATCATTCCACGCCACTGGTGTAAAACCATCCTTCGAGATGTGGAAAAAGAGGCAATGAGAAGAGATAATTCTACAAAATTGCTATAATTGAGATTAACCCAAGTGGGTCCCACGCGTTAAGAACCACTCTGTATATTTTAAATTTTATTATATGAAAATCATGTTGCCCTTTATGGAGTTATGGAGTACCGGCATATTTAATGTTATGCTGTTGCTGATATAGGTTAAACGAATACTACTTTCCAACTTCAAATTGAGACCAATCAATTTCAAAACAGGGACTAAACATATTCAAATTCGGACTTCATTAGAACCAAATTGGGACTAATTTAATCTGTTCCATTTATTTATTACTATTATATACTAAGAAGACTCGCAAATTATGTCTTAAGAGAAAAGTAAAAATAAGTTTCGTCGTGCTTCAGAGCTGCACTAAAATTAAATTTGTCCGAACAACTAACTGATGAAAGCCGAGCTAATTTACCTCACAATGATTACCGCTTACGGTACGTATTAGTAAGTAACGCCAATTATTACGAGATATATGCCAAACGCGTTGAATTTGGAAAGTATTGGTATTTTATAATTTTCTGAGCATGCTCTTTATCTAATATAAAGTTTTAATTCATCGAAAAATATTGTTATGCTATTAGTTAGCCAATAAAAATTTGCTCAAGCCGTCCGTAACAAAAACAGTGTGCTGCTTATAAACAAGCTTTCAATAATTGGCTTTTAGTCTGGAGTACGAAGTTCTCGAGTGAAGAGAAAAATGAAACGACCGCTATCGTATAGCATTCATTTCCAGAACAAATTCAGGTTTGATAAAAAATATATAATGACAACCAAATCCGCCGAACGCAAAAAAACTTGCTGCACTTGCGCACTCAAAGTCCCTGAGGCATCCGGCAAGTTTGTGAAGGACAGATCTCGTACATATACTGCGGATTGCTCTATGAGAAAATTTTAAGTGTAGCGTGTGCCTGGAATAGGATTACATAATGGAAGATATTTGATAGATTCAATGACCATTGAGATACTCAACATATCTTTGAAACAGCAAAAAAGTAAGAAATTATTTAAATAGTTAAAAGAGCATGAAAATAATACCAACAAGACACCCATAGATTTATGATACTTCAGATTTATATACAAGACTTTTAATGACAGAAATGATAGGTAAAAGCAGAACTGTAACCATAAAGAACTAAATAATGTGCACCAGATAATAAAAATATATTACCTAATGGATCCAATTCGGTGAAAACGTCGAACTGGGACATTATTTCTTGTTTAGCCAATTCGTGTTTCTCATCTTTTTTGGGTTCTGTTAATACCATTTGGGTATCATCAAATATGGCACCTGGACTGAACCAGTCATTACAGCTGGAATCATCACGTGATCCACTATAAAACAATGATAAATTTGTCATATGAATTAGCTTCATTATCGCAAAAGAAAAAAAGTTGTTAGACCCATCAAAAAAGACAAAGAATTTTATCTTGTTCCAAAAAAAATGATCTAAGGATAACTATTGATCAGGTTTCTGTTTCGCTGTCGTCCGCGGGTTCTGTTGTCATACTGGGATCTCTCTACCTGCTTCCTACATCGCCTGTGGAGCGTTATGTCACATTCAGCGAAACTGTTGATTAACTCTCATTTACTTTTCCCAGACGAGCCTGCTTATCCTCGTGATGCTGAAGTACTGACGGCGGTAACGGGAATGTGTAATTTGCATAATATGTTTCAGTTGAATCGGATACCTGACCGTATTGGCCGTTCGCTCGTCTTGTTGCTCACTCATGATATTAATACCACTGTGGATGATGCAGAGGATGTTATCATCCGCCAAGATGTTTATCACCCGCCTTTGTCCTTTAGGGACAAGGCGGGCGTTCGCGGGTATGCCCATTCTCCTCAGTCAGAATGATTTTATTATGATTTTAACGCCGACATGAATATTTTGAACTACTATTTGGGTTACATTAACTAGATAATTTGAGGGATTACCTGTGAATGATATGGTTGAGCAGTTTTATCAAGTTATTTATGACGCGTTCGAGATATTTGTACCTAAAAAGAAATGTTCTACGAAACTATTCCCGCGTTGGTATTCATATGAACTGAAGTCACTCATCTTTGCAAAAAGTAGGCCCATAAACGAAAAAATCTTTAGACTCGCGTGCGGATTACGCGGAGTTCATTCGATTGCAGGCGGTTGTCTCGTGTCTCGTGAATGTTATGTGTCCTATAATCACTCTATCTAGGAGGAGTTGCGTGAGAACATCGGTGCCGTTTGGAGCTTTGTGAATTCGAGGAGGGGTTCCTTCTCGTTTGACGTACTGGGGCCTAGTTGTGACGCAGACCAGGAGGGAGAGGATTTGTTTGCCACTTCTTTCAGTGAGTTTATAGCGATGTTCAATTGGATTTCTCTGGCGATTTTTGCCATGAAGGCTCCCCCAGCATTTCTGGGTTTCGCGTCTCCACTGTGGATGTGTGTGGTGAGCTTGAATCCTTACAAATGAGAAGGTTTGCTGTTTCGTACAGTATTCCCCCGTTATTGAGAGCGTGTTGTTGTTCGCTCGGCTCGGGTTGCTTCCCCCTGTTGTGGAAGACTAGTTTCATTAATCCAATCTTCGAGTCCGGCAGCTAAAACAATGTCTGTGATTACAGACTTGTGTGCAATCTTAGTCCAATTTCGAAGCTCTTTGAAACTCTTGTCAATAGGCACTTGACGGCGACCTTGGGTCCTTCTAATATAGATGAGCAATTTGGTTTTCAATCCAGTAAAACCATGGAGCTCAATCTACTCCAGTTCACCGACTTCTCTAAGGCTTTTGATCCCGTCAACCACAGGCTTCTCGTTCATAAGCTTGAGAGTGCCGGGGTACCCAATTCCTTGCTTTCCTGGTTGGGGAGCTACCTGTCAGGTAGGACTCAGGTTGGTCAATCGAATCAGTTTCATTCGGGGCCGGTGAAGTTATTTCCGGTGTGCCCCACTTGGGCCCATTATTGTTGACCCTATTTATTAACGACATATAACAATGCTTTCTGTACAGTGAATTCAAGCTGTTTGCCGATGATCTCAAGTGTTATAGCACGATCCGAGGTGTGACCGACAGAAACAGATTTTCACAATTGCTTTGCGATCAGTATTGAGCATTGGTTTGGGCTTGCTTAACGTTTCTCTATGCTGTTCTCTCTTCTATCAGATTCACTTTAGTACTGGTGCTTAGTGCTTGTGATTTTGTAATTAGTAATTAATTAGTTTAGATGGTTGGATACCTAAATGATTGTCATGCTTATTTTTATTTTCGTATTGTAATAATGGACTTTGTCCGTGAATAAATAAACAAAATTACAGCTGCTGTAAATTATTTACGGTCATGAATTTGTTTATCATTACCACAGGGAAATTTTTGAAGGAAAAGTTAATTTTTGTTTTCATATAACGCAATTAAACATAAATACGGCAAAATGACTTTAGGTAGACTATCCGTTTCATTCTCAAGAGGACAATACCGATTTGCGGAAGGCTAGTGCATGAGGAAACTTATGGTCACCGGCTCTAGTACCAACAGTAAAAAGTAAGTCATGTGCGTTAAGTTTGTCAGCCTAGTACAACTTTTTATCTCTATTTGAATCAAATTTATACAAACTTACCTGAAGTCATGTGAAAACGAGAAGTTCTTCTTTTCTTTTCCACTTAAGAGTGGATCAATTATTGCATCTGCACTACCAGTATGTGGTGTTTTAGGACTAAAAATACTACTGGAATCTGAAGTCCTACTAGATCTTTCTCTACCAGAAGACGGAGGAGGTGGCAATATTGGTTTCTAAAACACATTACCAACAATGCGATATGATTTTTTTTAAATTTATAGACGCAATGCTCCTGGATAAACCCTGCGTCAAATTTATACTAGCTACCGTTTCGCTGATCATCCTGTCAGCTTCTTCAGAGTTTCAGTTTAACCGCCTTCATGCAAAGTTGTTCAGCGAAACGTTACCTAGTATAAATTTGACTCAGGATTTATTCAGAAACATTGTTTCTATAAGTTTAGTTGCCTGTGGAAGTTTTCTGTCTGTTTCTTCTATTATCATTAAATTATTCTTACATTAATAGGATAATTTACAAAACTATCACCAAATGGATCATCCTTACAGCCAAAAGGATCTGACGGGGTTATTCGTTCCATCTGATTTAATCCCTGTTGTAAGCTACTTAATTCTAATTCAAGATCTACCAAATCTGCTACGGCGGTTCCACTTTTCATTTCTGTGCTAGTACTTGAAGCCTTATCCTCGTTTCTGCCTTTTTCAGTTGTTTGGTTAGAGCCCTTCGTATGTAAATAACACAATTAATGAATTAAAATAGTCATACTAAAACAATAATACCTTGGAAGTAGCACTGAGACTTGGAAATAATGGAGAACTGGGTAACACATAATTCTTCTCCAAATGCTGTTTCGCAAGTTCAATTTCTTTCTTTTTCAACGCAAACACCACTTGAAATAAATCCCTCATTGCAATTACAACCTAAAAATTATAAATATTAACATAAATTCTGCACCTATTGATGCAATATTTATGGATGTATTCACGGTCATTTTTTTCTTTACTAACACACAACATGTGCCAAATGAATCAGAAACCTTGGTTTAACAAAAACTGATCCAGGGCTATCCGCAGCGATAAAGTATGGAATCCACGCAACTTGAGTAGTCAGACAAAATATAAATTCGACAGATATCGCAAGACGCCCATGAATTATTACTGTTCAAGTCCGTTTTTGGTCCAAACAAAAAAGTGACATTTACATCAAAGAAAAAGGTTAATTGTTTCGCTTCATTCTGACGACTAAAATAACATAAAATCCTTCTCTCTTTAATTAACCCCTGTATTGTGTAAGCTTCTCAAGCTTTGGACTAACATGAAGATAATGCGCACAAGAAATAGCTGCATCAGGATTATTAATCAAACCAAGCCCGTTTTTTGTGAGTTTGCCAAATCTATCGACAAAATCATAATAGATCGAATTGGTCCAAATAAACGAATTACTTAGCCTCATTGTTTTTGCATAAACTGACGACTGGAACGTCAGTTTTTTTGTTCTTTTTTTTTGGCCTCTACTGATGACACACAGCCAGCGATAGTATTTTTGAAGGAAATAAAACGGCGTCTAATCCACAAAATGTTATTTATATATGTTCAAACCAGAACAAAACTGTCAGACATGTTTCGAGATGTGATATCTCATTATCAGTGACAAAACTGTACAAAAGTCCTCATAAGAAGGTTAAACCAGATTTAAACATACACTATACATCTAAAATATAATACTTTTTTTTTACTTTTATCTGGACCTACTCACGACTATGTAGATTGTTTTATCGGAGTCGTTTAGGCGGTTTGGCCTCCCCTCACTTCAACTTGCAAAAGATCTTTTGTGAATGACTCTATGAATTGCCCAGCTGTCCCACACTTTTCATGAAGTTGATGATTTCTCTGGGGGCTATATTCCTTGCCTCGTCGGGTGTTAGAGTAACCCCTCCAATGTGTTTTAGCCTTTTGCAGAAAAGCACCATGCATTCACAGAGCACGTGTTCTGTTGTATCTGTTGCGTCTTCGTAAAATCGACAAATGTCGTCTTCGGTTAGGCCCATCTTTTTGAGATGGTACTTCACTGGGTGGTGTCCCGTAAAAAGGCCTGTAATTCGCCTTACATCGCTTCTCTCTAGTTGGACAAGCTTACTTGCGTTGGCCTCTGAGGGTTTAATAAACCTTTTTGATTGTCTTAGGCCTGGAGTGTTTCTCCAGTAGGACTTAAGTTGTTCCTTTTCCCATCATATGGCTTTTTGAAAGACCAAAGATGGGCTCCGGACTGCAGAAGGGAGCGTTTGCACCCTCTTTTGCAAGTTGGTCCGCCGCTTCGTTCCCCTTTATGCCTTCCTGTCCTGGCACCCATGTCAGAGTAATATTTTTCCCCTGAGTTGCCAGTTGCTTTAGGGTCTGTTTGCATTCCCATGCTAGCTTTGACGTGAAGGTGTACGATCTCAGTGCTTTTAATGCAGCTTGACTGTCTGACATAATATTGATCTGCCTTTCCGGGATGCCTATGTAGTCTATAACCACTTGGCAAGTCAACCGACTCGGACGTAAGCAACGTCCACCCATCCAATCACTCTCCGCGCCATCAGGTACTTGAGTACCGTGATCGCACCGAGATACCACCAAAATAAAGAAGAAAAAAGAACGAAACCAATTTTTGCAGGTAACGAACTAGTGATCTTTTGAGGTGTACAACAAACACATTCTTATAGACCTGCTCCTACTCCTTTACCGACTAATGCCTAGTGTTATAGTGTATCATTCTCTTCAAGTGGCCCTCTGGCACATTTTCAATTAATACCGATATTCTGCAGTGCTCACTATTTTCTAAAACGTTCTTCTCCACATAAATGGCCTCCTTTTTTCAACGACAACTCCAATTTACGACGATATTAGTAGACTAATATATTCTTCTTTTAAGGCAAGAGCAGATTGATCAAATAGCAATATTTTGTTAAAAGTATTTGAATTACTTCTAAACTGAGCAAATTACAGACCAGTCAGCACTGTTTTCAAGCATATTTTACTTATTACAATTTGAATTAGTAAGTAACTTACCTGACTCGCAGCCTTATCTGTTTTAATTCCAAAAAATCTATGGCCAGTATCCGGAGAACCGAAAATATAACCAAACGCTCGTGAATCAGTCATATCTTGAGCAATAAATGAAATCTTGTGTACAGGATGGTGGTAGAGACAATCCTTAAAATGTTTAAAAATCAGGTGTGCAACTTTTTGAATAAGAATAATTATTGGTAATGTAAAAAATGATAACTCACGCCAGTTTTTTCATCTCGAAGTCTTAATCCATCTAGGGCAATATTTATAGTGATACGCTGTTTATGTTCCCCTGCGGCTCTTATAGCCATTTTTAGATCGGATAAAGCTTCCTGACACATTCTGTCACCTCGTGCCTCCGAAACTTCCAAAATTCCTATCAATTTTGCCTTAAAGCTCACCCCATCGCTTAAGAAACGAGTGGTCTCATTTTTGTCTAAAATACCCATAATAAAAATGTATTCCACATAAATACAATAATATATAATTTCTGAGTAAATTTTCAGTCAGTTGTATAAGAGTCCTAGATGCAGATAGAGGGAACACATGTATGTGGGCATATTTGAAATCAGTTCACTCAAAATATGTCTGAGAATAAATATGTTTTCAATTAATTCTCTATGGAAAATTTAGTATTAGGGCTCATTTCTTAATCTGCATTATGCACATTTCCTGTACAACGCGTATCCGTGTGGATATATAGCACAGTAAATCGAGTCTAAATGTCACTGATGAGCAGTAGATCGCCAAAACGACCGTTTGGTGAAAGCACAAGGTTTGACAGACGGACTCTCGAGTTTAAAAAGTGTTTCGAAAAACAAACCCAAATAACTTTAGGCGTCCAGTTAGGGAATCTATGTGCGTCTGTGTTGGTAATTGGACATATTGTGGTCAATGGTCTCTTAGCAGTGAATCTTTATTCACCTAGCACATTACCAATTAAACACTAGATGTCGCTACGTATATTAACTGTACAACGTTAATCTACATTCTCCAAATTCCTGATAAAGTCTACACAGTACCTACATAAGTACTAGACTCGAGATTATTGCACTGCTCGCCTTTTTGGGTGATACGATTATTTATTTTACTTTTAGTGCAGGTGAAAAAATAAAAAAAAGTGAAAAATTAAAAAAGTGATTTTCAGTTTTTGTTGTAAGATCAATTTGTCCAGGCCATCAAAGATAACTTTTTATACATATTATTTTCTTTTTTCATCAAATTTCCTACTTCAATATGAAAGACCATAATTTACATTGTTTAGTATATTTTTCATTACCGAATTTTAAATATAACAGTAGGCGCTTTAAATTCCCTGTAAGAATTCACAATCTATAAGTAGGCAACTAGGTAATTTATGCCAAAAAAAATCTTCTATTCTAAGCCACAGATGACCATAAGTTTCGAGATTTGTTTTAGAACTTTTGTCTCAATCAATCCCACCGACCCAACGAAGTCAAAAGCGTCCATAAGAGAATATCTATCTCATCACAACTGATCCTAAGGAAAATTTTAATAGTCTCTGTGGCCCGAGCCCCGACCTTACTAAAGTTATATTGAAAAACATAACGTTGAACTATAGGTACAAAAAAGCAGATTTTCACCTCTTTATTTTATAAATAATTCGATACTAATAATTTGACAGTTTATCTAACTACTATATAGTAACAGTTAATTATAAAACTAAGCTGTGAGTCATAATATAATAATGAAAACTACCAATAACCAATGCATGTTAATGTTAGTTAGGTAAGTATCTAAAGTATCTAAAAAGACAAGGATGTTCAAATACGGAAATAGGTATAACATTTTTCCAACTTTCTTTCGATTTCTGTATAATAGGTATAACTTAATTCCCTCTATGAATATAGTTAAGTATCTAATGTAAGTTAGCCTAGGTATTCTTAAGTAAATCTGCTTACTAGGTACTAACAAGTTAATAGCCGGACATTGTTTACAATATATATGTATGTGTAAAATGAAGAGTGTATGTACAAAATACTATTTTCTACTTACATTTTAAAGGGCTTGTTTTCTTTCGTAGTGTTTGCATGATAAAAAATAAGCCAGCCACTTGCAAAAAATATTATTTCAAGCCATCTGTTATGCAAACTTATCACATTTTAAATAAATTTATTGACTCTTAATTTGCACTGTCTTAAGTACCTTATTTAGAAAACATTTATTGTTATATTAGAATGTCTACGTATTAGTCTACATGTTTTGGGTACGTTTTTATGGTTTATGTTATTGATTACAACATGGTCCATTGATTCATAAGGTTCAAGTTTCAATGCAGAGGGTAAGTGTAGGTAGAGAAATGAATAAGGGATGATTTTATAGGAACATTGCACATGCTCACAACTGTGTCGTTAAAATTATATTGATTTAGAAGGGTGTTAAAATGTAGAATTGTCGCCGCATTTAATAAAATGTTAGTCAACAAAGGTGCACTCTTTACCTAAGCATAATTAATCTAGTACTTTCCATGCTGTAGAATTTTTCGGCGAAGCTGGGAAATAAGAATTTTAGGTTTAGTTGATAATAATAATAAATTTCTACCATCTCTCTGTGACATATTTCCTGGTTTCTTCTTATTGAGAATGACGATCTTGTTTCTGTATCATTTCATCAGGTTTTGGGTGTTCATAGGAAAAGTACCAAGTACTTATTTGTAATTCATTTGATTTTCATACATTTCACATTACTCAAATAACATTTAATCATAAGCTTCATTGTCGATTCGTTAAAATTAAATTAACTTTCATTGAGGAATTATTTATTTCAAAGCCAAAGATAAACATTCATTGGAGTTGTTAGTTGTTATGGTCTTTTCTTTATTTTATAAAAGTGTCAGTGTCCATCCGGTCAGATGATTTTTCCGGTATAACATGTCCACAAATAATGAAATAAAAAATCAAGCACTAGCTTTAATCATGTTAAATAAAATCAATTTAAAAAATAAAATAATTTTATTAATAATATGTTTGTGAAATTCAAATTATTAAAATAAAATTTTAGCCCTATTAGGCGTTATTCTTCTCAACCTCAGATCAGCTGGTCTGATGTGACATGATCACCTATCGCTCACCTCACTTGCACTTTTAGAAAATGAATGTAAGACAAAATTAACATGGCTCAATCAAAACAGTTGTCAAACGTCAGATAATTTCTCAGTTAAATTTGAAAACGGAACTTGATAAGTGACAGATTGATGAGTGAAATTCGCTGATTTGAAGAACAACGATATGTTCAAGCACCTGTCGATGCGATCATGGTAGTAAAGTACCTGGTCCTGTGGATAGTGATTGGATGGGTGGACGGTGTTTCCTGCCGAGTCGGTAGACTTGCCTATGCCAGTTATTGACTACATAAGGGTTATTCTTTCGTAGTGATTAATCTGAACAAGTGAATGTGATTAAACTGAATGTGATTATAATGAAATGAATATTTGACGAAACCGAAAGATCATATTTTTTGCGATTGTCTTTCACTTAACCTCGAAAACTTGTGAAAACACCCAAATCTGCTCTGAAAACTGGAAAATTATTTCATCCATGATATTATTATCCATGTTTTAAACTTTTACAATTTATTGGTTTGATTCGAAATCATATTCCAATTATGATCTCTCAATATTCAATACTTTTAGAGGTTAACTGTTAACTGAACGAACTAACCGGTACCTAGAGGTCGATCAGTAAGCGGAAAGGGGGGTAGGAATTTTAATCAGTTTGGTAGACGTGACCGATGTCGAAAGAATACGCACAATCGTGAATGAACTGACAATTTTCAGATGGTTCACTTAGTTCAGTACGAAAGAATAACCCTATAGTCGTGGGTGCTGGCGGATGGCAGTCGAGGACCGTGGTTCGGATTCCACGCTAAACTGTAGGTCCACACTTATGCTGGTTGAATGTCTATCATGACAAGATCCCAATAATTCAAGAAAACAAAAAAAGAACAACGATAGCATTGTCTTATAAAGACAATGACGATAGTTTTGAACAGCATGAAACATGAAAACTCAACATAAGGAAAATATTTACTCCTAGGCCCTAGGTGTGCTGTTGCTGCCTTCTTAACCAATTTGGAAAAGTTTTTTGTTGTTTTCGCCCAGCAAACTGAAGAGAGATGGATATTATTCCTTTGTGCTGGAACTGTCAAAAATCCAATATTGTCGATTCTCGTGTGGTATATGGTATTCATTTAGCTACCCCTACTTAAAGTATAACTTTACGTTACGACGAAAGGAAGAAGTTGACGTAACCTAACCTTCATAATAATTAAAGTTAATTTTTGTTATTATTATTACTGAGAACTGAATTTTTATTATTACGTATGTGTATTGAAAATAGAAGGTATACGCCAAATCTTTGCTATACTCTATGTTTTAGTGATAATTCAAAATATTCTAACACATAATGGCGGACGTACGAGATATTTTGGAATTGGACCGTCCAACGACTCCAGAAATTACTAGGGAATCCATTCTAGGTTCTGATAAACAGAAGAAACGCTTTTCTTCAGGCACAAAAGTTAGTAAACGACCAGAAGGGATGCACAGAGAAGTATTTGCACTACTTTACAATGACAACAAAGATGTGTCCCCATTATTCCCTTCAGATACTAGTGGGTGAAACATAATTTTACATGTAATTCAAGTAGGTAGTAAATTTCTTTTGCTTTTTCAGTTGGAAACAATGGTTACAAGCAGACAAAAATAAAGTTAGGAATGAGAAAACCTAGAAAATGGGAATGGATGGCTTTTACTAATCCCGCTAGAAATGATAAGGCTACTTTTCATCATTGGCGGCGCCCGTCAGATGAGCCAAAGGAATATCCTTTCGCTAAATTTAACAAAGTATTTCTTTATACATATTTTTGTTGTTATATTTATGTAGTTAACACCATTTAATTATTTCTTAGAAAGTTGATATTCCAACGTATACAGATTCGGAATATCAACAACATTTAACATGTGATGGTTGGTCGAAAGATGAAACAGACCATCTAATGGATTTGGCACAACGATTTGACCTTAAATTTATTATTATGGCAGACCGGTATGATTCTGAGAGGTTCACTAAACGTAATGTGGAAGATATTAAAGATAGATTTTATAAAATATCCGGAATCTTAGCTAAGGTAAATTTGCTATCAATATTTTGATAGGAGACTGATCAATCCTTAACCTAAATAATTAATACTAAGATTTATGTCTAAAACTATGCGCATGCGTTCAATTAGTACTTACAGTTTCATTCTACAAGTCTTTGTAATCTAGTGAAATGTATCTTATTGTAGTTGAATGGAGAGAAGAAAATTTATGTTTATGACGCCGACCACGAAAGGCGAAGAAAAGAACAGCTTAAGAAATTATATGAAAGAACACCTGAACAAGTATAACATACAACTAACTGGACATGAGTTACCATTATTCTAACACTATAATATTTTAGATTGAAGAGGAACAATTCCTATTAGGTGAACTGAAAAAAATCGAGGCAAGGAAGAAGGAGAGAGAAAGAAAAACTCAAGATTTACAGAAACTTATTAGCCAGGCAGATAATCAAAATGAAACACCAAGAAAAACTGACAAGAAGTTACCTAAGAAAAAATTGACAAATCCGTCTAGACCTTCGAGAATTGATACAAGTGTAAGTTGGTAGTTTTAAATAAATTAGAGTTTTAAAAAGTGTTGCTTTGGTTATAAACTTTCAGCACATTTTACAAGCAGTGGAGAGTGCGGGTATAAAATTTCCAGATTATAGAAATAGTGGAGCTTCACTCAGGTCGCAGAGAATGAAATTACCAGCGAATGTTGGACAGAAAAAGTCTAAAGGAATCGAACAACTATTACAGGAAATGGGTTTAGGTAACTATCATGTTTTAATATGTCATCTATTTCTGTATCTCGGCAAATTCTTTATGGAAAATTATGTTTTAGAGTTAAATCCGACACCAACAGAAGAAACCTGCCAGCATTTCAATGAGCTTAGAAGTGATATGGTTTTGTTAATGGAAATTAAATCTGCTTTAGCTACTTGCGAATATGAGCTCCAATCGTTAAGACATCAATATGAAGCACTGAACCCTGGAAAGGTCGGTATTTATTTTAAAATTAATTAATTAAATACTTCGATTATTAAACTTAAACAGTTTCAGCAATGTTTAAATAAGAGCCTAATTGCTTATTTTTATACATATTTAAAACCCTAGGATTCCACAACCCACAACTGGTTGAATTTTATAAAAATCAATAAATAAATCAAAGACAGAAATTCCACCTACGGCATGCGCTGAATTCCAGAAAACTATTGAAATGAAATAAGAATTTTTGTGATGTTTACTGACTATTGTCGCTGTACTCGTGTAATTTAATTTCAGTGTCTGCCGCATAGCTCAGTTTGGTGAAGTTTCGCCTTAACATGCAATATTCAGAGTCAATAAAAATTCTCTGCCAACCAAGCTAGTCGTTTCTCTAGCATGGCCGCACACATTGAACATTCCGCTGGAGGATGGATGGATCTAGGGTGTTAACAATAGGTCTTTGTTATAGCATAAGCATTCACACTCGCTAACGAGTCTGAATTATTCCAACTCAGGGATTTCTGTTATGAAATCTAAGATGGCTAAACAGACCGATCCTCGAACCACAAACCTTGTCACAAAATTGACACACCCAATCACCACCATTTACCGGCTGTTGTAGGTGCGCTGCCCCATCGATGCGTTATCTGTCTGTCTCTTTGCATCCTCATGTCGTCGACGCTGAATGGCACGACTCCACGTCGGTAGTTCGCGATCTGCTCCCAGTTGTTATTTACATCTAAGCCACACTTCTTCATGTTGGTCTTAAGAACATCCTTGTACCTCTTTTACTGCCCTCCCTGAATTCGTGAGCCGACCTTAAGCTGTGTATAAAGGATTCTCTTTGGAAGGCGTTCCGTTGGCATGCTAGATTACGTGGCCAGTCCATCGCAGCTGGTGCCTCACAATCATCGCCTCAATGCTAGTTGATTCAGCTTCCTCCAGAAAGCTGTTTGTTCGTGAGTCCTGCCATTTAATTCTAAGAATTCTACTAAGACATCGTTGATGGTACTTCTCTAAAGCTTTTAAATGCCTCCGATAAGTGGTTCAAGACTCACAGCATGCATAAGGGTAGGAACTACAATAGCATTATACACGCAGCTTAGTTCGAACGTCGATGTTATGATTATCAAAGACTCTCGTCCTCAGTCGCCCAAAAGATGCGCTTGCGTATCTTATACGATGCTGAATATCATCATCGATATTTGCGTTCGCCTCGAGCATGCTGCGGAGGTAGGAGACACTCTGGATGTTCTGAAGTCTATCTTCGTTAACTCGAATATGTGGTGGGACAGTCACGTGTTTGGTGCAGACTCGTAGAGAATCTGTGTTTTCTTTATATTTAGTAAAGCCCGATACTCCTGTATGCGCTGTTAAATGCATTTAGTAGTATATATTGAAGATCCTCTTCTGTATCAGCTAGGACGACGTTGTCATCCGCGTATTGAAGCTTATTGACTGATGTGGATACGATCTTCGTCCCAGCTTGCAGTCTACGAAGGTTGAAGAGTCCGCCGCCAATCTGTAGACGATCTCTATTCCCCCCGGTAGTTCATCCTTAACAAGTTGAATGGCCGTTCAAACAAAATAGGTGCAATGACACAACCCTGCTTTACGCGATTTGTTATTGGAAAGGGTTCTCCCGGTCTGCTACTTTGTTATATACACGCGAAGCATTACCTAGTAAATACTAGATGTGGCTATTTATTTCTAAGACATTAATATATATCTAATTATTGCGAGTGAAAACTATGATTTGAACTTATTTTCAGACTTTAAGCATTCCCTCGCAGCTTCTTTCCAGTAGAGATCCAGAGGCAAAAACCAGCACGGGTGAAATAATTGATGTTGTTGGATCACCAGGCACTCCTATAACTAACACTTAGCTAAGAATTAGAGTATAAGTTAAAATTTGTATTACACTTAAAAATCCATTATAATATACAACTAGCTACATTTATTCATTCAAATGTTTTGTTTTAATAATATTTACATTTATTTAAATCGAATAATATTAAAGAGTCATGTTTCAATAATATGTAAAGTATTTACAGATTATAAAAATTATTCTAATGAACATAATGAAAACATCATTATTTGATTTCAAAATGATTAAAATATATGAAACATATAATTAAAAAATAATTTGAAAATGGACGATGTCATAATAAATTAAATAACAGCTGAAGTAATTGCGGAATAAAATGCAACAACTAAAATTAAAAGATATTTATACTGCCAGTCTCGATATTCACAGGTTAATTACTATCTTCGAGCCTTTGTCTTTTCCTGGCAATGTCTTGCTCAGGACTAGGAGATACATCCCTCTTTTTACTTTCATTCTACGAAAAAGAAAAGCAATCATTATTAGTTATCAGTGTTTTAAGAGTATAATCTATAAGCTTCGTTCGCGGCCATGAATTAGTTCTAGTTCTCTACGCTTGCGAGTTTTGATTTCGGCGTTCGCGGTGCAAAAATTATCGAACTACTAGAAATAGAATCAAACAGTTTGGCGTTCGCGGTGAAAAAAGAATCAGTTCCTTACCGGTTCTGAATCGATTTTTCAGTTCTACGGACTGAAGAACTGTTGGTTCTGACATGCGCAGTCTAGCTAACCAACAATTATATACGTACTGGTTATATTTATTTATTGTTTATATGTTTTATCCTTGTATATAAAGACAATGATAAGGGTTTTAGACAGTGTCAGTTACTACAACGAAGAAGACATCCAAGAAACAATAAAATAGGGGATGAAGGATTTTATTTTTCAGGTAGATAGATCTGAGTATTATAAATAAAAATAGAAATGTTTTGTGTCTGTTATTTTTTTTACTTTTTATTTCTTATGAAGTATTTAGTGACAGTGGCGTCGTGAAAAAATTGAAAACAACAAAAATAAAATAAGTTTTCAATTAAACAACGTTTCTTGCTTCCATTACTTTATTAAAATGTTATTAAAAATTAAATGTGCTGCAAATCGCTGCGCAAGGTCTTGTGTCATTATTTAAATGTTCACGATATTCTTCTTCACTAAATTGCGGGACAGTATCTTCATAATAGGGATAATATTTTACTGAACTGGACTGACCAGTGATTAAAGATTGAATACGTCAACATAAAAATCAAAAATAGAACTCAAATTTATTCAAATATCTAACTTTGCACGACGACAACAGAACATACAACGTAAAATTAAAAATTCCGGCATCCAGCTATGCGATTCTATTTTGCGTTCGCGGTGATGATGATTATGAACGCGTTCCGAACCGCGCCTGCGCTTTAAAACCAGTTCTGTGATGTCACGATTCAGTTCAGAATCGTGGCCGCGAACGAATCTATATACTTACGTTCTTTTTCTTTTCCCAATTCTGCTGCATATATTTTAATAGTATACTAGATTTTTCTGTCACAAATACTGAAAAAAAAAAATGTAATTACATAAAGTTTGACATTGCACTGTCGCTAATAACATTTGTTATATTTGGGTCAATTTTATATACCTAATACAAAAGCCCCAAAATCTTTTTCAAGTAGCTTTGGTGTGCATATGTTTTGAATTGAATTGTGGACTTTGTGCGTTGCGTTGGTCAAAAACCATTCTAACAGGATTTTTTTTTATGAAGTCTACTCGAAACCTGATATCCTATTGCGCCGCTGAGTATTATGAGCAAATATCGAGTAGATTAACTCTTTAAAAAGTTGAATATTCCATTCAGGTAAAACTTCGCTGGGTAGTGAGTTCGACAGTTATAAAACCAGACAGCAAAACATTTTTTTAAAAATAAAAGAAAACAAACAAAAACTTCCAAAGTCAACTCCACAAAATCTTTAATTCAGTTATAAAAAAAAAGGGAACTAGTTTCGGCTCAACAAGCAATCATCAGTCCATTCTTACAAAAACATCCGTGTACAAAAAAAAAAAAAAAACAAAAAACATCAAACATGACTATGACATTACATTATTTGAAGTTCTAGCTGCCAGGTAAGCCTCTGACCGCCAAGTAGTGAAAGGTGGGGGGAATTAGCGTTGAAATTTCTCCAGAATATAACCATACGCAAAATCCCAATGCATGAACACGTTGCTGTTATGTGACACACCCTTTAATATAGCATATATATATTCTCCAAACAACTCCCTTATCCCCTAATTTTTTATTTGTTTTTTCAATAGTTCTTGTAAACCCATTTTGCCCTGGTGACAATGCGGCACACCCGTTTAGAATAAACTATACCATACTAAAGGCAGATTTAGCCCAAGAATAAGCATAACAATTTGTTTAGTGTATAGCTATAAGCTATAATCATAATCACAACTAGTTAAAGGCAGTTTTAGCCAACGAATAAGCGTAACAATTTGTTTAGTGTATAACTATAATCACAATAGTTATACGTTCGGTCTATTGGTAGCGTTTAGACAACGTTTAGGTTACAAGTTGTAATGCATAGTCATAACTTTGATTGTTCAATTATTTTAACTGTTATGATTGTTATTAGGACGAATGCAAATATGTGCAGGCGTAATTGTTGTTGTTTAAATTGTAGGCTATAAAAAGTACTCGTGCGCATTTATTGAAACGTTTTTTTAAACAATTTTTATATGAAACTCCCATAAAAAGAAAAGTGACATAAGGTGAGATCGTTAGAATAACACATAAAAATAAACTTTCTTATGACTTTTAAGGCGGGTTTAGCCAACTAATAATGCACAATGCATAATTTTAGTGCATAATGGATAATTTTTAAAACATGACATTTACATGTACCTGTTTATACAACGAATAGTGTATAATTCATAATTTTCGTTCATAATGCATAAGGTTGGGAACTTTCAACTTTATGCACTAAATTATGCAAAAAATATCACTACGCATGCGCCGCAAATAAATTATAAACACTTACATAACCTCAATTTACAAAATAAACTAAATAATAATTGAAAATGTGATAATTAACAGAATTTTTAATTTGAAAGCTATTAAAACATAAATAAGTCCAACACAAAGTAAAAGCATTATCTTTAAAGACAATGGTAATAGGTTAACCTGCTGTCTAGTCAATTGTCACTTTTCGCTTTATGCATAAAAGTTATGAGTTGGATAAACACATATATTTTGTTGTGAATTATCGATTATGCACTATGTATTGAGCATTATTCTTTACGCATTATGCACTATCCATTATTAGTTGGCTAAACCCGCCTTTATAGATGTTGGATAACCCACTCACTTTTGTTATACATTAAACACTAAATCTGTGACAAAAAAATACGACTAAAACTTATTCACTGTGACTTGTGCGTTCTACAAAAATGTTAGCTAAAAACTTTTTGTAACATTTTTTTTATGAAAAATCGATAAAAAAAAGTAACATAAGGTTAGATCGTGTGAATAACACATAAACACAAATTTTCTTATGACTTTTGTCTGTTGGACAAACCACTAACTTTTGTTAAGCATTATACACTAAATCTGTGACAAAAAATACGTCTAAAACTTATACACTGTGATTTGTGTATTATACAAACACGTTGGCTAAATCAGCCTTCACACGTAAAAACAAATTTTCTTATGGCTTTTATATTATGTTGGATAACCACTCGCTAAAACTTAACTTATGTGTGTTATACAAACACATTACAGACAGAGGTGACTTATGACTATGCATTACCACTTGTTACCTAAACTTTGTCTAAACGCCACCCATACACAGAACGTAATTTAACTAGTTGTGAATGTGATTATAGTTATACACTAAACAAATTGTTATACTTATTCGTTGGCGAAATTTACCTTAAAACTTATTCACTGTGACTTGTGCGTTATACAAAACCATTGGCTAAATCAGCCTTTACATTCGTAGCTAATTTTTATATAAAATTTATAAACAAAGTTTATTCGAATGAATTAACTTATTTTTGAACTTACTGTGCTCTGATGGTATATCTTTTGTTGGAATATACAATGATGGCCTTTTCGAGGATGTTCTATTATTTCCGTCCACGTGAAATTTAGAAAAGTTACTTTCATTGTAGGAAGGTAATCCAGCAAGAAACTGTGCCACAGACTGCAATATCAAGAATAAAATGTTTAATAATTTAAGGAATGTTTAGAATTGTATTTACCATGAGTAAAGTTGAGATGTTGAAGTTTTAGAGTAGTATTGTATCCTGAATCAGTCTCTTCTAGAATTATTTGCTGAAATTCCTCCGTTTATTTTTATAAATGCTTATGCTAATTAAAAAAGTAATACCTTGCAAATATTCGTTTATCTTATACTATGTTCTTTAAAAAATTAACTCTAAAACTAAAGTTGAACCAGGAGGAATAATATTATTTAGTTTGTGAGAATGTTTCTGAATTTGTTCACAGTAGAAAGTATTGTTATCGAATTTGTCTAATACACATTATTGACGTTTTACAATTGAGGAAATTTTAAAGTGATTGACTTTCTCAATTCAGTTCCCTGAACGGATGTGACATGAGCAACACTCATTTACATTATTAGCTGTAACCGGATACTTTTGTAAAAGCAACGTATGCTAAACCATTGTCTTTATAAACTTTTAAAGACAATGGCTAAAATGAGGTGAAAAGGTGAGTTTGGAAATTCTTTTTTGAATACCCTAATGAGACTCAAGGTCAAATGTTGCTAAGGTTTTTCTCATTTCCCATGAAAACAGAAATATTTAGATTTTGGATTCCACAACTTTTAAAATCAAATAAACATATTATCGCCCATACGTTACAAAAGATAAATAAGTAATGCCTACACAAAAAACAATCAAAGCTAGTTAAAAAAGAAGAAAATCTACTGTCAAACTTGATATATATTACAATAGGCGAAATCTCAAATCAGCTGGACTGATGTGATATGATCTTGCCAATACTCACCCATCACACTTGTCTGACCGTAGGCCGTAGGTGTT
This sequence comes from Apoderus coryli, assembly GCA_911728435.2. Taxonomy (NCBI): domain Eukaryota; kingdom Metazoa; phylum Arthropoda; class Insecta; order Coleoptera; family Attelabidae; genus Apoderus; species Apoderus coryli. The sequence continues at coordinate 34,025,875 of OU452199.1, forward strand.
GCTTGCGCAGTACACAGTACATCTGTTAGGTCTACCTTTTTTTTCGTTTTATTACGAGATATCCAAATATTTTAGTATTGGTTTTGATTCGAATATATATATATATGACCAGCCAGCAGTATAGAAACATAAAAACAGAAAATGTAAGTGTAGAAGCGGATACATTTACAAGTAAAGAATTAGAAAATGATATGTTAGTGGATGTGTCTAAGTTAACCAAAATTGATGTTAGTTGGCGATGCAAAATAGCACCAGGTGAAAAATATAAATCCTTTGTGGATCGTATATATTCACTATCGGAAAGAGATGGGCGACTCATTCGAGTTACCTATAATGGCCGTCCCGAGAAACCAGACGTGGAAAATGAAATACATACTATACAGTATCGGTGCGGCAGCGATTATCATAGCTGCAATAAGTTTTTTTTGCTATGTAGTCAAACTCTAACGGACTGGTCTATCATATTATGTCCGGAATGTTTTTATAAATGGAAAGATGTTGGTCGTGTGTCCAATTGGCTGAATTCTACAGGCCAGCATCAATTATACAAATGTCACGTCCACTTCATGGGGTAGGGGAGACCGGGGTTGGTTGTTACAATTTTTAAAGAATATATTTGTTGGCCTAATGAAAAGCTGCAATGTTCTTTTCAAATTACGTATACGAAGCATATATGACTTTAATATAAGTTAGTATATTTAAATTTGCATAAAACTTTATATTTTCTGTAAAAAATTATATATAAATATCCTATGCAAATTGTATCAAGTTACCCCACCTCGGGGCAAGTTGTTACTTCATGGGGGCAGGTTGTTACTAAAGGCAATTCAGTGTAATTTGTCTAATTTTGTTTTATTAAACCATAAACAATTTTAACAAAATACTCAAAAAAAAAATAACTCTCTCTGTAAAATTCACATTAAAAGAAAAACACACATTATAAATACAAAATATCGCTGTCTATATCTCCAAGTAAAATATTAGTCGGAATCGCAGTGTACACATGTAAATAATTCACATCCATCGCTACAGAGCTCATGCGCCCACCCTTTACACTGAATACACTGAACCCATTTTTCTTTGGATTTTGAGTTACTGAATGCCTCACAACAGATCAGACAGAAGCATTCTTCATTTTCATCATCACTTTCTTCGAAAACTTGCCTTTTTACCTTACGCTTCCCTTTTTTGTCAATTTTTTGCTTTCGCAATTTTTCTTGCCTCTCTAACTCCTCCTTCTCTGGTGTATCTGTTAGGATTGCTGTGTGTCTTCGTTTCCTATTTCGTTGGGTATTATTTCGTGGCGCAGCTTTCGGCAGTGGACGTATTTCCTTTGGACTAACAAACTTTTGCTTAGAAGTAGATGCATTGGATGTACATGGTTGCACATCGTCCATGTTTTCATTATTCTTATAACTTGTTGATTCTAAAGGAATGCTTTGTAGGATAGCTGAGGAATTCGAGGAAGTTTGTACTTCTGGCTGGTTTTCCAAGTGGTGTGTGACTTGAACATCCAGTTGAGGTTCTTCTTGACGTTCCATATTGGGTAGTGGCCTGTCAGTAACAGACGATGGTAGGAAATCATAATCTGTAAAAATGTCCCTGTTAAAAGGGAATATCCCTGTAGCAGCAAATCCAGACATTACATTTTTAGGCGTTACGGCTAACGGAAGTGCGTCTCTAACTATTGACGGAATATTATAAATAGTCATAGTTACTCCGGGATGTGATTTCATCCAACAATCCATCTGACTATTTATAAACTTTTTAAGGGGCCCAAATACTGTCCTATCCAAGGGTTGTAAGCGGTGGGAGCAATGAGGAGGCAACGTTAAAAGCACAATTCCGTTGTCTTTAGAAAAGTCAATCACATCCACCGATAGATGAGAGTCGTGATTATCCAATATGAGCAATATTGGCCTTTCTTTTGAGCACCTTACGAACTTTACAAAGTGCTTGATATACACCAAAAACTCCATTTTCGTCATCCAGCCAGATGGGTTACTTGTTCCTATGCAGCCTGGTGGTCCGTCGGAAACAAAATGCTCCTTGTAATTTTTCCGTGGAAAGATAAACATTGGTGGAATGGAATTACCACTAGCGTTCTCTGCTACACACACTGTCACCAGAGTTCCTCTTTCCCCCGAGGTTACTGCCCCCACTTGCTTTGTTCCTCTAGAAGCTATAATTTTTGCCGGCCTTTGAACGGTCGTGACGCCTGTCTCGTCCAAATTATAAACATCGTTGGCACCAAAGTTGTGTCTGCCAAGGACATCGGAAAGCTTTTCAAAGAACAAGCTTACGTTGTGCCGATTAAAACTTGTGGCACGTCCTAAACTAGTGGCTTGTGGCATGCGTATCGATAATTCATGGTGTCGTTTTAAAAACCCCGTAAGCCAATCAGATGACGCGGATTCGGATTTAATCCAATTATCTGGTACAACTACATTGTTTTTCATTGAAAACTGATATGCAAGTTGCTTTAAATCTTTGGGAGACAAACCATGATAAATTCTCGAACATTCTGTTACATATACAGCTAATTCGTTTTCTTGAAACTGTGTTAGGATCTGCCTATTCTTTAAATATCCAGTGGAAATGTTTTTGCGCTCTGTAATAAAATAAGATTAAGTTATTCTATATAAAGTATTTTTTGGAATATATTGTTCTCGTACCAATTGGACCAGCTTTCTGATACTTCTTATCATATCTCTGAAGAGTCATAAAATTTATTCCATATTCTTCAGCCACAGATCTAATAGATTTTTTCTTTTCAGCAACTTCTTTAACAGCAGCTAAAATAACTTCTTTTGGAGTTTCACCGCGATTTGTCTTTTTTTTATAATTCCTCATCTTTGTGGATCTGAAAACATTAAAATATTATTACATCCGATTTCTAAGTACATTTGTAATCATGAAAAATATATGAACTTGGATTACGAGGCAGGTTGTTACAGTAACAACTTGCCCCGTTTGAATTGTAACAACCTGCCCCTGGTGGCCATTTTATACAAAAGTATTAAAAAAACCCTCACATTCAAAATAATTTCGATTTGTGCCTTATGCAATGAAAAGCCAAGTAGCATGGTTTTATACAATACCTACTATCGGGATAATACATTTCACATTAACTAAGCTAATAAGAATCAAAAATGCATTTATAAAATTACATTTTGGTACAAAAATTATAAAACCTTACCTTAAAAATACAATCTTCTCTAGGCGTCCGCAACACACAGACTGTGGATACACCTGCTTGTAACACTCATAATCATGGCCGCGGACAGATGCTGCCATCTGACCTGCCAGTTAAAATTAAAAGTAACAACCTACCCCGTGTAACAACCAACCCCGGTCTCCCCTACTATCACTGTATGGATTGTACCTATGATACATGTAACTACAGCATCTGTTCCGTTTATCGCTCGCCAACTTATACAAACCTAAAATGTATAGCGCACGTTGAATAAATTAGTAATTAATGGAAATGGTTTTAGCATGGAAACAACAATGGACCACACTCTCCATTGTCAACAGGATTGTCTATTGAATTTGATCGAGTTAATTTGGCCAGTTCATCACGAGCAAGTTCCAGTTCAAACTTTCACACAATGGTTAGAAATGAGTATGATCATGTGTCAGAAGGAACAGTTTCTAGCTGGGAAGAAGCATTTGAGGATCTATTTAATTCCATTGCAGAAAATAATGAAAGAAATGAAGAAAGAAGAGGGCGTGAAAGACAACGAGTTAATGATTTCCTTCGAGAATTTCAAATCGCTCTTAAAGGCAAGAGACTTATTCACGACATATTGCCAGACGTTACTCGACCCACAGCTGAAAACTATCTTACAAAAAGTATGGAATGTAAATTTTTTGGAGGAGCGTTCTTATACTTCTTCCATGTCGACCATGCCCATATTATCCACGACTGCAGTTGGAGTGGAGACTACTGCCGCTGCGCCCGAATGCGACACTTTGCAATTAAACGAGGTAGACGAAGATTTATTTGGATTTACAATGTTACAAGACTCGAACTGTACAATCCCACAAAATATTTGTCGCAACACCCCAAAGAATGTTTATACATTGAGTTCGCCGGGCGAAAAAGGACATTCCCTTGTGAAATTGGAAATTTATCCCGTGAAGAGTATTTCGCAAATGCCGAAACAACAATGGTGGAGAATGGCGGAAATTCGGATGAACTTTTTAACCCAGAGCACTGTGGATCCTCTATTTCTCACAGTGAGAAACGTCGTGAAGGAAGCCACGAAACGTATCTCCCAAAAAAAAGATCTAAAAAAAGAGGTCTTGAAGAAGAACTCTTACAATTCATACGGGAATTTCCGACAAGCCCCGTATTAAATTTTATCAATACGCGCGTATGGCGAAATTCACCATATAAATATATTCGTAAAAATGATCCATTACTACAAAATGTTGTTGATATTTTTAATTTAGAAATATGTGAAATGTCTTTTGTCGACTTAGCAATGTTAGCTGAACAAAGCAAACCATTATATGCTGCTCAAAATATGTCTCTTGAAGAATATTATTATTCTGTTGAAGAAAGTTTAGAAATTTTAATGGGATTTTTGCATTTTCAATTTCAGTCATGTGAAGAACATATTTTACAATTCTTAACTGATGTGTATAATATTATTGATAAAAAATTACCAAAAATTAATGCGTTATGTATTTATGGTCCACCATCAAGTGGTAAAATTTTTTTTTTTTGATTGTATCCTTCATTACTGTATAAATTTTGGTCAAATTGGCAATTTTAATAAGTATAATAATTTTCCTTTACAAGAATGTTGTAATCGACGTATATTATTGTGGAATGAACCAAATTGTGAACCAGCTGCTTTTGATACTTTAAAAATGTTATTTGGTGGCGATTCGTTAAATGTAAAAGTGAAATATTGTAATGATGCTATTGTTTTTCGCACACCTATTATTATCTTAAGTAACAAAAAAGTTTTTCCAACAGATACAGCATTTCAATGTAGAATGATTTCGTATAGGTACTTGGAATTATTGTGAATATCTTAAATCGTATGATAACCATTTCCATTAGCTATGTATACTTTATTTAAACATTATAATTTAGTCTAAATGGTGTTGGGTTTGGGTGATGGGTTCAAATAAAATAAACAAATTATAGCAATGTAAACTTGAGTTTTATTAATTCCCATAGGATTCCATACATAAAGGTTGAATTTGATTATAATTTTGTTCTATATATACACAAAAGAATAAATATTGGGACCTCGGTCAATCGGGCATATATTAAAGAAAACTCTTTTTTTGCTCTGCCAAGAGTTTTCTTTAATATATGCCCGATTGACCGACGTCCCAATATTTATTCTTTTGTGTATACATTGACGGTCAAAACTACTTAAAAATCAATTATTATATATATATATATTAGTGAAATGTATACTATATAACTGGAAGCGAACCGCAACACAACAAAACTGGGGCATGTAGAGATAACACCATGGACGGTATGCGTTCTCTGTCTAACACACTGAATAAACGGAGAAATCGAGCAGGTTTTTAATTTCTTTTAAGAAGCATATTTTGTTTTTAACAATAAAATAAATAACTTACCGATGAAAAGTAGTTTGTATTTCGCCTTGGCCATTACTACATCCATAAGATGAACAATAAATAACCATTGTTATTTGTTATCTATACATTATACGCAATTTTGTATAGAATATTTACAAATACCAGACACTAATCTCTAGTCCAAAACCCAACACACTATTAACATGCAAAATTTATTACAGGTAACAGTTCTGAAACTACTAAAAATATCAAAAAGCGTAAAATTTGATATAACATAAATCTGCCATTTACAGATATGCAACAGACTGCAACAGAATACCGTCCACATGATTGTATCGCACTCATACAAATTACAAATGTGACACAATGCTGCTGCACCTTATTCTTATTCGAGGCCATTCCAGTTACGTAGTACCTATACATTTCACTGATGTATATATAGAGGATTATATCGTTCAAAACCGTATGCGCAACGCAATAAAGTTAGTTAGAGAAACCGTCATTTTGATGTTGGTTTTGTTGCCCAGTTATTTCTTTGTCTTCTAATTTTTATACTATAACATGTTCAAACGACACATAAAATTAATATATGGTGGTGTAAAAATATTAGAATAAACTAGCATTTTTCTATATCATTATGAAAGACATATAATAAAATTGTTGATTTTATTACTGCCAAATTATATGTAATTTTAATACTCAATATATTTATTACATTTTAAATGTGGCAACATTAGCTTTCCCCACATAAAATTTCATCCATATATTAGAATCCTTATATATTTTATATTATTATCGGAATAAGCTATAAGCTGTGTTATTATATTATATGTAGAGTTTATGGTGATATGATACAATACCAATTTTTATACCAATTATATTATTATTATAACTTTTGAAAGTAAGCTCATTAAGTAAGTTTTAATAATCCCCTGTAGTAGAACATCAAAATGGTCAGCGCGACCATTTTGATGTTCTACTACAGTAGCTACACAAATACCTGTCAGCTGTGGTTGTAGTGTAGTTCAATGGTACCGAATATGCCAATATTCGTATTCGAATCATATATAGGTATATATATAGAGAACTACATCACTCAAGTGAGAGGTAAAAAAGATGGATATAAAGCGCTTATATCCATCTTTTTTACCTCTCACTTGAGTGATGTAGTTCTCTATATATATACCTATATATGATTCGAATACGAATATTGGCATATTCGGTACCATTGAACTACACTACAACCACAGCTGACAGGTATTTGTGTAGCTACTGTGCGCTGTGCTACAACTACAAACCACAAGTCCCAGTCAATGTAACTCCCTACTACTACCGCTTTTTTTGTAAACAGTAAACAAATCAGATTTTAAATATTTTATATTGATTATAAATGTTTTCTTACTTTTTAAATTTACAAAAAAATATTAATGCGTAATTATTACCAAAATGCCAGTAGACATAAAAGAATTAACAGAGGGATGGTTAGAATTAGAAAGTGATCCCGGACTTTTTACTTTGTTGCTCGAAGATTTTGGTGTTAAGGGTGTTCAGGTTGAAGAAATCTATGATTTAAATAAGCCTCTCGACAGTCAAGTTTATGGATTTATATTTCTTTTTCGATGGGTTGAAGAAAGAAGGTCAAGACGAAAAGTTGTTGAACATACCGAGACTTTCGTTAGAGACGAAGATGTTGTAAACAACATCTTCTTCGCTCAACAAATGGTATGATTTACATAAAAATATACAATTACCTGAATCTATTACTAAATATATTCTTAGGTTCCAAATTCTTGTGCAACCCATGCCCTAATTTCAATTTTATTGAATTGCCCGACAATTCATTTAGGTGAAACTTTAATCAGACTGAAGGCTCATACACATGGTATGTCTCCAGAAAATAAAGGATGGGCTATAGGAAATACACCTGAGTTAGCCTGTGCTCATAATTCACATGCCATGCCTCAAGCAAAAAGACGATTGGAGAAAAGTAGCGGTGTATCTACAGGAAGGTTTACTAGTAAAAGTGAGTTATCCGATAACGCAAATTTTCTGAATGCCTACCTCCTATGTAAAATTATTGTTTAGAATTTTAGAACGTTGATAATACCGTGAATCTGTGAAAAGAACCTTTGTTGAAAAATATGTTAGACAAAGATTTATAAATTAGTACTTGAGTAGGTACTTAAATGTTGATTTTGAGTTGAGAAAAACTATAATTTCACTGTAAGCATCAAATAAGTAGGGAATGTTGTCAATGTTTGGAACGGAAATATTCGCTACCTAGATTGCTAGTTATGCATATCTAGGGAAATAAACTATTATAGCAAATACATACTAATGTTTATAGGTGAAGCTTTCCATTTTGTAAGTTATGTTCCCATTGGAGGTCGTTTGTACGAATTAGATGGGCTGAAACCGTACCCTATGGATCATGGGCCATGTAGTGATCATGATTGGACAGATAAATTTCGTAGTGTGATACAAAACCGTTTAGGAATAACTGCCGACGAATACAACGAAATTAGATTCAATCTTATGGCTGTTGTTCCAGATCGAAGGTAAACATTTCTAGCAACATGTCGTATAAAATAAGCCATTTTCCAGTTCGAATAATTGAATAACATGCACATTTTAAGAACCGTTTTAGACGCACGCGTACGGTAAGTACGTGAATGAAGTTACCACGTAATTGTACCCATAGCAACAATTGTATCTATTGCTGTGTGTATTTATTAAAAAAGTGTTAAGAGCTATTTTTCTTTATCTTGTGGTGTCGTTTCCCTTAAAAACACTTTTTTTTGTTTTCATAATTTGTTATGAAAGACCTTTTTTATGTTTATGTTAAAGAGCTTTTAGGACTGCTGATTTGAAAAGCATTCGGTTGAAACATCTAATCAAAATTGAATTTTTAAATTTAAGTGTTGTTGAGACTTCTGATTTCCCTAGTGACACGTTAATAATGATTGAAATTTCCTCGAGGTTACATTTTCAGAACATAATAATGTTTGCATATGATGAAGTACATTTTATACTCGAAACATGTATGGCTATTGAAAGGGATACTTATTCGACGATCTGAATAATTTTAGATATTTGTGGAGTTTGCCTCCTTTATTTACTATCTACTAATAATTTGGGAGTGAACGTGCACATTTGCACTTATAGAATCACCCCAAATATTACTCCCATACTTAGTAGTCAAGTTAAACGTCCTTAACATTAATTATATCTTTATTTTTGATCTTATACCAACAATTACAGTTACCGTATCGTTTTGATCGCCCGACATTTCTTTCGCAAATTTAAAATAGGTAAACAAACAAAATCTACCACTTTCATAATTCTATAATTCGTTCGCAAATATAATATGTATTATTCCATTGCCTTTCTAGACTTGCTATTCATCATAAACTGAAGATGCTTCGGACTAATAAGCAAATAGTTTTGGATGCTTTACAACATTTAGTCAAAATAAAAGACAAAAGTGGAATTAAATGTGAAAATCAAAGTACTGAGACAACTTCGAAAGCAACACCTGAAGATGTTAAGGTAGAATCAGCAGAGGAAAAGACCGAATCAAAATCTGGTGTGGCAGAATCCTCGACAAAGGCTAAATTGACTCTTTGTCCTCTGGGTAAGTAGACTATTTGATTAAGAATAAGTACTTAATGTTTTATTCTTGGAATATCGAACTTGGTTCAATAGAAAACTTTCTAATTTTGATTTAGTCAAGAATGTAATTAGTGTTGTTTTAGATTATGCAACACCATTGACAATACAAACTTCACCTGCTCCAAGCACTTCAGGAGCTGATACACCTTCAGATGCTGGCTCGGGATCTACATTCAACTCACCTACACAAAGTTGGAATTGGGGGGCCAATTCAGCCCAAAATAGTCCAACATCCAGAGATTTGAAACGATTTGTGGTACTTAGAATGGCGGAACAAGAGAAACAAAACGGTAAATACTGTGTTTGATACATTGAAGTAATTCAATTACTACGGGAAATATCATTGTCATTACAGAAACCAAACCATCTCAGCCGGTGGAAAAGAAATCTGTAAGTAGTGGGGTGCATGCTAGAGTTCATACTAGCGATGGAGATCCCGTAATAGCTGAGAAAAAGAACCAAGAACTACTTGAACCTCATACTTTTGCACCGAAAGATTTGTTAGCGTTATTGCGGAATTTAGAAAATGAGATTTGCATGTGCGAAATTAATTTGAAGGATGAAAACGATAAACAGAATAAATATAAGGTGAGTATTTTTATTTTATGGATAAAATATAAATTTAACCAGTAACTAGTTCAATATACAAGTTTTAATTTAGCCAATTCACAAAAGTCCACTTAAAGTTGGGGTAAAACCGGAAAATTTTGTCGAACGAATCCTTAACAAAAAACATTTAAATTTAATGTCTAGTGTTTCTAAAGTTATTTTAAAATGATATAGAAAACCACAACTCAATATCCCTTTGTAATGTCAATACCGACCGCAGCCGTCCATAGGCGCACCCTTTTAACTTTTCACAAAACATGCCCTACGATATTTTAAAAATCCTTTATGTATTAACAATTGTATGTTCATTTGTATAAAAGTATGCTGTATTTTTCCTTGCCGCTCCAACACGGCAACATGTAAACCTACGCTGAAAAAGAAGACAAGTTTAGACATAGATGCACACCTAGTCCGTGTTCTAACAGTAAGGAACATACCTTTATAATAATTAAACTATTGTTAATACTTGTTATGCATATAAGTAGATACATTTATAATAATATGCTTCTGAGATTGTAAACTAACAACAAATTTAACTCACTTAGTCAGTAACATTTTCTATAGAACGTAAAAATTTTATATGTGTATTCGTCACTACATTATTTTCAGACCTTAACTGATGATAACTATGTAAAAGAAGACGCTGGCTTTGCACATGTAAATCTTGATGCTAAATGTCCCAACGTGTTCCGCTCGTGTCGTATACCGGCCGTGTATGATACAGTGACTGCAAAAAGTTTCATCCACTTGGGGATTTATTAAAAATTATTATGTAATTTGATAGATCATGGTTACAATATTCTGCCACCGTGTTTTACTGTCGGACACAAATTTTCTTGTTTAAATTCCACATTAAGTCTTCGCCATACCATATGATGTCCATCCGATTATATTTAGATTAATCTGAGAAAATAACACGTTGCCAAAAATAATTTTTTTCAATCATATATTTATTTGCAAACTCTAATTCTTTTTTTTTTATTAATCATTAACCCAATACTTTTTCCAGTCCCTGTAGTTATTTTGATTACTGTCGGTATCCTTTGGCAAGCATGATTTATTATACGTCTTATATACCGGTAGAATCGTTAAATTTATATATTTTACATTGACTTTGGATAGGTTATACAAGAGAAATTCCAAACTGAAATATTTTAATCATTCATTATTTACAAAAAATTTAAGTTAGTGTGATTCTAAATATACGAAGGATTAATTATTAAATTATATAATTTCTGACATGTGTTTTCAACATCGAGCAATTAGTTGGCAAAGGCTTAGAATTCTTCATATCGAAATAGTATTTAAGTTTCAGTTGACAAGAAATAAACTTTACATTTCTAGAAACATGTTTCATTTCAGATAGATGATTGTCGAAGGACTCACAATTACGATGAGTTTATTTGTACATTCCTTTCAATGTTAGCAGAACAAGGTAAGCTTGCAGATTTAGTTAAACAAAATCTTATCATGCCGAAGCGTCCAAGTACTGGTACACCAGTTCAAAAAACTGTAAAATCCGTTAAAAAAGAATCGCCCGGCGGTTCTAAGAAAAAGAAGAAGGGCCGATCGAAAGTTAGAAGAAGAAGATGAGATTTAGATATATTATAATTATATATTACATATTAATTACCGTATACCTAATTGATTGAAGCAATCACTAAATAAAATATAAAGTACTTATTAATATTTCTTGTTTACTTTTTTTTTTTAAATCGTCGAACTTTTGAAGCAAATATGCATGGTGCCCAAAACATGAACATAGAGCAAACACAGACACATCAAATAAATTGATTTAACTAGTTTACTTTGGTAGAAAGTCCCTTCAATAGCTAGTGAATGACCTTCAAAATTAGAATAAAAAATTGTTTCATTCGGAATCATCTATCTCTACAGTGAGGACCAAAAGTAGCTTATTTTTGTACTATCTTGTAATTTGTGGTATGTAATTATATTTTATTAATAATAAGAGAAATAACAATGGTCTTCCAAGATCAATGTTTTTTAACGGTCAGGTGGCTGGTACGGGTCCCGACATCTCGAATCTTTTCGCTCAGTTTTTCTCCAGCGTTTATGATGGATCTGCGTGTAATGTAGGGGAATTTTCTGGTATCAATTCGGGAAACATCACATTTGATGGTATTTCTGTAGGTGAGGTGTATGACAAAATCCTTAGAATCCCTAATAAAACTTCCGTTGGTCCAGACAACATACCTAATTACTTTCTTAAGAGTTGCATACATACTGTGACGGTGCCTCTTCAGAGACTGTACAGCATGTCATTGGATCAAGAGAAATTTCCAGACGCCTGGAAAACTAGCTATGTGATACCTATATACAAATCTGGTGCCTCTGGAGACATCGCGAATTACAGAGGAGTTTGCAATCAATCTGCAGTAGCGAAGTTATTCGATGGCCTTCTGTTCGATCAACTTGAATGGAAATGCAGAGGTATCATTAAGGAGGGTCAACACGGCTTCTGTAGAAAAAAATCTACTGTTACGAATTTGATTTCTTATGAACTTGATATATTGGATGCTGTGAGTGGAGGTTATCAGGTGGATTCGGTGTATACCGACTTCGCCAAAGCATTTGATAGGGTGAACTTTGATGTTTTGTTGGCAAAGCTGGGAGTGTTCGGATTTTCTGACCATGCCTTATCTTGGTTGGAAAGTTTTTTGAGGGGGCGTACACAGGTAGTAAAGATCATGAATCACAAAAGTCATGAGTTTCGAGTAACATCAGGAGTCCCTCAGGGGTCCCATTGTGCCCCATTATTGTTTAATATTTTTGTCAACGATATCAGTGATGTATTGAAGTTTTCGATGGCTAATCTATTTGCGGATGATTTAAAGATTTATAGAAGAAGTTCGTGCGAGGCCGGTGTTGAATTTTTGCAGCGCGATGTTGATGCGCTGTGGCAGTGGTCTGTGTATAATAATTTGAAATTCAATATCAATAAGTGTTCATTTATTAGCTTCTTTCGCAAGAGGAATAGATTTCCTAGTGGGTACACGATCAGTTGAAATATGTTCACAAAATAAAAGACTTGGGTGTTCACTTTTCTCTGTTGACTTTAATGAACACATATGCCGATTGTCTCAGAATGGTCATAAAGTATTAGGATTTGTGATGCGAAATTCTAGAGACTTATCGATTGCGAGCTGTCGTTTGTTGTATGTGTCCCTGGTTCGTTCTTCACTGGAATACGCGTCAGTGATTTGGTCGCCTTATTATCAGACTTATATAAATATGATTGAGAGAGTTCAGGACAAGTTTTTGCGTTATGCTGCGTTTAGAATGGGGATACGTATGCGCAATTATCATAGATCGGACCTACGAGAGGCGTTAAACCTGGACACTCTTGATAAACGCAGAGTTTTAAACGACTTGGTATTTGCGTATAATATGTTGAAAGGTAACATAAATTGTCCTGCATAGGATTTTCTTCAATGTGCCAGTGCGTGATTTACGACACCATGATCTCTTCTTTCACCATACAAGTAGAAATAATTATACATACTTTTCTCCTATTGATAGAACTCTTCGCACTCTGAATGAACATGATTGTATAGATATCTTTTGCAATTCACTTTTAGAATTTAAACGTCAAATTAATTGTTGTATTGAGTAGAACTCATAACAGATCTTGAATTTATTATGAATTTGTTTATTTTGACTTAGGTACTGTCATGTATATAAGAAATTTGTTGTAAATATAATTGGGGTATCCCGTTAATTTAATAATTGTGTATAGGTATATTATCCTGTAAAGGGGTAAAATAAACGCTATTATTATTATTATCACAGATAATAATAGAAGAGTAAAATCGATAAATGGAAAAATATACCCTTGAATTTTTTATGTGGTACAACTATATAACAAGTTCAACTCTGAAAAATGCTTTTTTCTACGACTGTCTTTAAATGCCTTTATTATATGTTCAATCATAATTTGAAAATGTAGTTCATTGTAATGCTCTTTTTCATTTCCCACTAGTTGCCCAGCAAAATATTTAAAAATGCACGGGGAAATTTTCTTGTAATGACAAAAGTAGCTTCGGTTATGAAAAATCACCATAACAACGCCGACAATACAATCAAACCAAATTGACAGTTTAAATGAATTCGCTAATTTCGAAGCTTTCAAAGCTATTTATATAATGAAAAACAATGATAGTGAATATAGTTTAACACCACCTAGTCAATTTAATACTTTTAACTCATCGTATTTCGGCTTACGCCAACAGGGTGAGTATAGATAAGTTTCGAATATTTTCCTAAAAATTATTATGTTTAATTTAATCAAAAACATTAAAACAGTCGTAGAAAAAGTATAATGTGAAACTCACATGAAATGATCATTTCCTACTCGTATGATTATATTCGTAGGAAATATATTGTGTCATTTCATGTTCGTTGCACAATATTCTATTAACTTTTTTTAATAATCGACCTATTCCAGTGTTAATAGACAAGCTGTATACCAGGGACTTTTCTACTTTTTAGCTGCGAGAGTTTCCATAATAAGCAATAAAACATGTATATTAATGCAAAACGGCTATACAAATATATTTTTTTATCATTTTGCCAGTTAAACCTACTTTAAGCTATTTAACAAATCTAATGAGTGAGAATGGCCTTAGGCTAGACTTCGCCCATTTAAAAATAAAGGCTATTATTATTATATTAATATATTAAAATAAATAAAAAAATTAGTTAACATTATTTTATGGCACAAAAATAAAAAATTTCATTCACGATATACCACACAATCCATAACAATTTTCTTTAGTTTCTTATCACCACATCTCACGTTTTATAAGACATCTCATATGTTGGAGGCTTTTCAGGGATATTATACATATCCAATTCATCACTATTAAACCATTTTATCTCCATCTCATTTAGATCTTCCAATTTTGAATACAAACTTTCATCATTCTTAGGTGCTTGTACCGTATTCAATCCAAACACATTTGAAAAAGCTTGATTTTGTATTGGTGTACTATTTGTATGTGTCATTGGTTGAACGCTGTTTTGCTGCTGAGGTACACCAAATATATTTGATGAATGTTGAAAAGCTGAAGGCTGCTGTGTGGGCAGTGGGATGTTTTGTGGAATATTATTCGGGGTGTTATTCATTATTGACATACTAGGATTGTTCATTGGTTGCTGTGGTTGGGTGGCAAACACATTTGGATTCGATGCTTGAAGTGGTTGGATTCCTAAAAATACATCAAATTTAATGCTGGTCGATTTTCTTTTAACACAATTTTTGCTACCCATGTGGCTTGGTAACAATCTACATTCAATTATCTGATAAAACAGTTGTCATTTGGCCTTTATAAATGCATTTTGATTCACAGTACGAGGAGGTCATCTGGCAACAGTACATCATACATAATATCACACTAACGGTCGGTAATGCGCTTTCTGTTATTGAAAGGGAATCAAATACGAGTTGGATGCCAAAGCTGTGGTATATCGAGTTCAAAAATGGCCGAACATCTATGTTCAATTAGGCCCGTCCAGGACGCACAAAAATGAGGTTGCCGCAGAGAAAACCATCTACAAATTCCATAACATTTTGCTGAAAGACCGCAGATTGAAGTTGAAGGAGCTAGCTGGGACATGTGGCTTGTCACGTTATTCCGCCACATGTCCCAGCTAGCTCCTTCAAATTCAATCTGCGGTCTTTCAGCAAAATGTTTTGGTCCATGAAAATTACCGCATTTGTCGACGATGGAGAAGCGCCATCGTCTCAACACTTCCAACGAGGGTTTGGTCCTGTTCAAGATTTCGAGACCCGTTTGATCCGCAGAAAAGTGCTCTCTCACCAAGACAACGTTCCAAGCTCCTTATTCTCCAGACCAGGCATTTGCCAAAATTCGTTTTAAATAGTCAGCCAAAGGGTTTGTTGGAGATTGGACACATGATACAATAGGTCTTAGTGGTATATTATTCTTGCGTAGTTTTGGGACACCAAATGGTATACAAAATCTACATGGTCTAGTAGATATACTAACTTTAATTCTAACCATCCTATATCGCAGAAAAAAAGTGTGGTAATTGGTCTCGCTAATAAGAGTAATAAAACTGAAAGATCCAGAATATAGAAGGGAATGTATTGATAAAGCTAAAAATACGCAAAGCAAAAACAACTACCCCAAAAATTTTGTAAACACAATTTTTAAAAAACGCATTCACAAATTTTACAATGACGATCAATAAAAAAAAGTTACAAACAAAAATACATATCCATTCCGTATATACCTGGTTTCTCAGAGTCCTTCCAAAAAAAGATTAAACAAACACAAAAACGGCAGTTAAAAAACATATTGAGGCGACACGCCACACTTTCAACTTTTGTAATACCAAAACCAAAAAAAAGAGAATTTTTAGAAATGATATTCATAAAAAAAATAGAAACAGCGTTAATGACAGAACTGACGAGCATCTAAGCAGTATCTACCACAACATTATAAAAAACATTTCACCCGTATATGTCAAAAAAGCAAAAATAAAACGAAAAAGTTTAAAATGCTTTCATATCGACCTGTACTACTACTACCATTTCAACAAACAAAAATATATATTATAAAAAATTATCTAAAATAATGTATGTAAGAAAAGAATTGTATGCAAACCTGAAGAAGTTACTAATTAGTGACGAAACGTCGTTATTCATTTTCTTATTTAAGTAATTTGACGAAAATAAAAAATGGATATTGTTCTTGTTTAAAAAAAGTTTTGTAATAAAAATATTCCAACCAAATAAGAACATCCTAAGGAAAATCAAATTGAAAACATTAGGATTACCTACGGTTCAAGAATAAGCAAAGAAAAAAAATCAAAATAAATGCGTCTCTTTTACTTATAATCTAATAGTATTATGTTTATCAGAAATACCTGCGAATGGTGTGTTCATGATTTGATTTTGTTGAGTTGAAGCAGCAAAAAGAGGCTGAGTTGTCATTGGTACAGTAAAAGGTTGCGTTTGAGCCATAGGTTTCACAAAAACATTTTGTAGAGGTGTTTGAACTTGTTGGTTGCTGCCAAATATTCCTTGAGATGCACTGGCTTGTGGTGTACCACCGAATACGGATGATGCAGAAATGTTTGCCTGTACCCCACCGAAGACTGAATTAGTTGAAGTATTTGGTTGATTAAACGGCGTTTGGGTCCCTCCAAATATTGTCGGGTTCGGTTGAATGGCAAACGTTGAATTTCCTGTATTCAACGTTTGATTCGCTTGCGAAAATAATCCCTTATTGCTAGTATTTTGTGCAAAGATATTATTTTGTGAATTTGATGCTGGATTGGAAAATAAATTCTGTGTTGTGCCACCAAATGCATTACCACTTCCACTAAAAATATTAGATGACGTATTTGCAAAAACGCTTTGATTTGTTGGGCCAAAAGGCGTTTGATTGTTCGCTCCAAACACATTTTGTTGTCCGGTGTTTGCATTCCCAAATGAACTACTATTTGGCGTATTGTAGATATTTTTTAACATGTTAATTAGTTCAGGTGTAGGGTTTTGTAAAGCCTTTGTTTTCATGATTGCTTCCTGCAGCATACCATTCAATTGTTGTTTCTAAAACAATTAAAAACAATATTTTAAACCAATTTCTAATGGTGAATCACGCATTAAAGACCCGGACTTCGGTGATTGTCCGTGTAGGTTAGGTTTATCGTGTAATCCTAAACTTTATCTCAAAATTATGACGACGTCTAGTCGGACACGTACGTATTGTTATTTTAATGTGTTTATTGTTTAAACTGATTTTTCTACTAATTTCAAATTATACTGTAATCACTTAGTTACTACTATTATTAGACTTACATATTGTTCAATTGTGCCATTCTTCTGAGCCTCGAGAAATCCAAATCTGACTTCCTCAAAGCTCTGATCAGAAAAACCAGGAAAACAAGGTTTCTCCTTAAGAGGTCCATAACATGAAAGTAACCATTGACCACCTTTTTCAGCATTCAACATATCGATGGATACTGATTTAACTAATGTATTCGTATCTGTATTTTGGATTTTTGGAGCAGTTAATGTGCTTTGAGGAGCTGCATTAAAATTGGATTGCCGTAAGATAGAAGCTGATGATTGATCAAAAGTATCTGCAAAAGCCAAAAATTTGTTTGATATGTATAGGAAAATTAAAAAAGTTGATACTCACTAGGAGCTTGATGCTGAAATCTGCAATAATCCCCAAATTTACAAGTGCCTTGAAGGAAAAATTTGCAAACAACCATTTTCCTTTCCAAACTATTTAGAATCACAAATTAACTAAACCTAATTGTTTAAAAAGATAACAGTAAACGGTATTATTTTTTTTAAAGATTTTTAGATTTTGTTTATATTTAGGAATCAGCTGTGAATCAGTTCATCTTGCTTTATGTCTAACTAGTCAACAAAACAATATTTTGAGGTTAAATTTCTCATTTAACTGCTAGAGTTGTAGACGGATTCACAATAAACTTAGGTGATTGGAAATTGTTGGTGAACAAGTCTTGAAAATCGAGAAGAACGATCGCAGGAAGCGAGGCACAGTCTACTAAATTATTCGTCGATATTCAAGAATTAAGAACGTGCCACACCAAGGAGAAGAAGAATTAAATTAAGAACGAGAACGTTGAATGATTTTCGTTTAAATGTCAAAGTCAAATATCAGATGTTTTTTCAGTCCACATAACAGTGATGCCAACTCGTGGGCAATTTGCAATACTAAAGAGAAATTTTTACATTTCTTTTTACCTATATTGTGGGAAATTTTTGCCACTCCGTTTAATTATAATTTCATTATATAATTTGACTAACTTTATAATAATTTATCGAATGCAGTAGAATATTAACAACAAACTCCTTGCACTACACGAAATGTAACAGATGCCATGTTCGTAATACTACTATCATTGTCTTTAAAAGGAACTATGAGTAACCTCACATAATATGTGATTGAGTTTAGAAATTTGGTGAATTATTCAATTTTTTCTAGAAAATAGTGCTTCCTAAGGCTAAAAATAAAGAACCTCTTTTTTATTTAAAAATGAAAATTTTTATTCAAATACGTTGACATTGTCCTTTTAAAGATAATGACGTTGAGCAGTGTTGTTCGCATGCTGATTTTTTTCGTACTAGATGGCGCGTCAATTTCGTACTAGATTTACAATTGTCGTACTAGATTTACAATTTCCTTAAATCTAAGTGATCGAGTAATTGTAACCTTGCTTGTTTAATGTAATGAATCACTTTTTCTAAAAAAAAAAAAAAAAAACCAAAACCGTTTATGAATTATTTGTTAGGTTAAATGAGATCTTTCTTTCTTTGTTCTCTTATTTGACCTCTTCCTTGCTGATTCAGATGCACACAGCAGACAGTCAAAGATTGTTAGATGAGTAAAGTTTCACTTCTTCGTATCTATTAGCCATTTCGTCCGAATATTTGGTTTTCCTTGAGTTAGGGGATAAATATTGATTTGATTAAAAACGTACTAGAATCTAGTACGTTTTTTACTAGAATATCGTTCCGGCGTATTAACGTATGAAGTCTCTCAAAACGTACTAAATAAAATACGAAAAAGCACCTGGGAACAACACTGACGTTGAGTAATTTTGATATTTGCGTGAAAATATTTTTTTTTGCGGCCTACCTTGGAACACCCTAACGTTAGGTGCTGTCTAATATCGTTGGGGTAAACGGCCATTATTGCTTCTTATCATTCGTAGAAAAAAAGGGAAATTTTGAGCATTCGTCTGGGAAATTTTAGTTTTAGGAGTTGGCAACACTGCCGCATACCATATCACAAGAATAAATATTTTCTATTCTTGTGCTTGTCTCATCTCATATGGTATGGTTCGTTAGTCGTCATTTAATCCATATTAGTGTTATTGTATGTTTTATTCCTAATAAACGAGAATATGCAAATGTATCAATCTGCGATAATTTTATGAGATGAAAAATAAGTGAATAATTGGTATTAGTTAATTATAGTTACTTATAATTATTTCTTGGTTGTTACACACGTGCGTACATATGCTAGAACATGTCACTAAGAAGACCTAGAATTAAAGCAGTGGCTAATATTCCTCAACGCAGAAAACCTGTCGAATCAAAGGGCGACTTATCAAAGCATAATATATTAAAGTGTGAAACTACAGCTCTTGATAATATTTCTTCTGTCCCCGAAGGTGCATTAACGAAATCTCCGTCCAGTTTAACAACGTTGGAAAGTCAACAAAAAAGTGATTCTGTGATTCAAGACGATGAAATTACTACAGTTAAAGAGAGTGTACCTAAGCCCGGTACAGAAAAAAGTATTTCAGAAACTCGAGATGGATGTTCTTTTAGACAAGTCACTGAAGATGTTATTAATAGTGAAGCGATCAATATACAAAATGAGATCTTGGAAGAATATTTAATAACGGACGAATTATCATTTTTACACAACTTGACTGAAAAGGACCTTAATGTGAATGTAGATGGAATAGAGTCCAAAGAAAACTCTGAGACGAGGAGTGCAGCCGCTGAAAAGACAAAAAATGATTTATTATCATTGGATCAAAATAAACAAGGTAATGAAAGTAATTGCGATATTAAGTCTAGCACAAATTCTGAAATAAAAAAATTAAATTCTGCTACTGAAAATACGTCAAATCAAAACTTGGATGTTAATGACATTGAGGAAACTGTGGAACAATACGCAACTTTGGATGAAGTTCAAATTATGAGTGCTTTAAACAGACCAGCGGTTATCCATTCATTAAAAGGTAAGAGTTTGTTATAAAAATACCAATTATGGATTCTTTTATTAAAATGTTGCCAAACGATAGATATTTTAGAATCGCCTATTAAGAAGATTGTAGCAGAGCCACAATCTCTTGGTAGTATAGAAAACTATCCTCCACCACCTCCAAGTCCAAGTAAATTCAATCGAGGGAGAATCAAAGCTATTCCGAGATTTGGACAAAGAAAAACTAGTTGTAGTGCAAGTGAATCAGAAGATGAAAATAAACGAAATAGTAACAGAATTCGAAATGATTCGGTAAGTCACCTAGATAATCTTAAATATTCAGTTTTACTTACGTTATAATCATCTCACTCGATCTATGATACAACTAGGGTTAACAAAGTGACAGAATTATGGTTGTTTCTTTTTGAAATTGCTACTGCTAATATACCTTTAAATGATTGTTACAATATATTCGAGAGAGTACGCCTTCGCATTCTACATTGGAGCTCCACGTTGTACTTATTGTATTGTTGTATTTTACTTAGAGTATGAAATTTAGCTCGAAACTAATCCGATTAATATGAATTTGCAAAGGAATAAAAAAGGTCAAAAAACATACACAATTAAGTGAGAATTTTTAAACTCGTCGTGTCGAATCAGACCGGCACTGTACGTTGAACCTTGATTTCACACATTTGCTAATCAGCTGAGAAGCGGTGGTTGTGCGCACGCCCAGAGATGTTCTCGGAGAAATCTGACCGTAAACTCATGCGTAGAATCTCACTTCGTCCATGATTTGCCACTTTTAATATAAACAGCGCATTGACATTGCGGGTCCAAAATTAGAGGTCAGTGATCCTGTTCAGCCATAGCCTTGCAATGTATGGTCGAGAAATCAGCCTTAAGACCAAATTATTTTTAATGATATGCTCAGTACTTCATCGAATTTTGAATCGTTACAGAACGATTAATTTAACCTTATTTAATTGTATAGATTTGTATCATTAAATTAACTGTATTCTTACTTTCCTGCACAGGGAAAGTATTGTGGATTTTTGTCGAGTCCTACCAAAACAAAACTAGGTACTTTCAAATGTGTTTACTAATTTACACAAAAGTCTACATAAGCAATAATTGGAGCATCTTAAATAAATGTAAGCAATAAGTGTTTCTAACTCGATTAATAGAAAAAGTTTTAGGTTTCTTCAACAGCAGGTAGTACTTACGACGTAGTAAGTGAAGCCATGTTTCCAGCACAAAAACCACCACAGAGGAAACAGGTTAGAAGAGAACGTTATAGAAAAATTACTGAAGCTCGAAGAGAATTTTTAAAGAATTTCGGACCAAATGATGTTCCGGAAAGACAATCACTGAAAATGATAGATCTTATTTATTATAATCCCTGGAATAATCCAATGAGGTAAAAATAAGTATTCATAATTAAGAAATTACGTTGAATTAGTTGGATAATGAAACAGTAGCTTCTTCATGTGTAATATTTTTAGTAAAGACAAAAAAGATATCAAACATGAAAAACACCTCGAAAAAGAGCCTTTGGAAGAAACGGTAGATGATCCCACAAACGATGTAATTGAGGAAGAAGCTGACGAAAACGTAGAAGATGATAACGAAATGCCTGTGCCCCAAATTAAAATTGGTCCAACAGGCGAAATCATACTTGATGAAAAAAGTCTTTATATTGAAAACAAGAGGGTGCAAAAAGAAAAGGAGAAAATGGAAAAGTCTGCTTTGATTAATGGCGATATAGGGACGGGTTACGGTGTTTACAAAAAAAATAAGAGAACCAAAGAATGGACTAAGCAGGAAACACTTAGATTGTATAAGGTAATTTTTTAGTGAAATGTCATTTTGTATGGTTTCTGCAAAAAACGGATCCTATAAAGTATATTGATTTTAGGCGATAAATGTAATTGGTACAGATTTTACACTTATGACTGCGTTATTTCCCAACAGAACCAGAAGGGATTTAAAATTGAAATTTAAAAAAGAAGAAAAAACGAATCCCTTCCTAATAGATAAAGCTTTAATGGAACCGTGCACATTTAATTTTGCGGATCTGAAAAAAGAAGTTGAGTTAGAGGAAATAGAAATTAGTGCAATACAAAAAATTAAAGAAGAAGAGGATAACAACCAGATGAGAAGGAAAGCCGAATTGAAACAAGCTAAGAAAATAAAACGTGAAGAACTTGCTAGGAAACGGGAGCAACTGAAAGGTAAAAATATTAGTTGTCAATGTGGAGTATTTTCATTTGCTTATGCTTGAGCTAAATGGTGGATAGTATTTAGATTCTTTTATCAGATGAAGTTTGTTTCCTATATTATATATTATAATTCCTATATTGTATATACTGGATCTGTATATTATCTTAATATGTATAAACATTTACGAAGACAGACTAAAACAAAGATTGATATTGCATATAATAATTATCTAATTTCCGTACAAGGTTCGATAAAAACTGATCCTAAACAATTCTGGAAATTTATACAAGACAAGCGGCGCAGATCACGCATCCCGGCTTCAATGTTGGTTGAGGAGGGTTGCTGTAGGGATAATCCTGAGGACGTTGTTGAGGCTTTTTCTAAATTTTTTCAAAGAGTTTTTGTTGAGTCGCAGCGAGTTGGTTACAGTGAGTCTCTATCAAATGATCAAATCTCAATAGGTTGTCTTGATTTTGACGATGTCTACGATGCACTGAGAACTATTAAACCTAAAATGACTTCTGGTTGCGACGGAATTCCCGCATTCATTATTAGGGACTGTGCCTATTGTTTCGCTAGACCACTGCAAATTTTATTAAATAAGTCCATACAATCAAAAACATTTCCAGATTGCTGAAAAGTGGCCAAAATATGTCCTATTCATAAGTCCGGTGATTCTAACAAAATCACAAATTATCGGCCCGTTTCCATACTACCGAACTTTTCCAAGGTGTTCGAGACTATACTGCACAAAAAAAATTTTAATCAAGTAAAACACCTTATAATCACAGAACAGCACGGTTTCTATCAAAAGCGATCTACTGTGACCAACTTGGCTCAGTTTATGCAACAAGTATATCCAGCTATGGGACAGCGCTTCCAGGTCGACGTTGTCTTTACGGATTTCTCTAAGGCATTCGATAGGCTGGATCATGGTATCCTTAGACAGAAATTGAGTGATATTGGTTTTGAGAATGCATTGATTTCGTTTTTCGATTCTTATCTTTGTGATCGTAAGCAATTCGTCGAATATAATGGGTACAGGTCGAATGAAATAATCGCAACTAGTGGTGCGCCACAGGGCAGTAATCTCGCACCCTTGTTATTTGCCATCTATATAAACGACATTTTGGAGAATATGTCGAGCTCCTCTTTACTCTTTGCGGACGCTCTGAAGATCTTTTCCACAATTCGCAATTACAATGATTGTTTGCAGCTTCAGTCGGACATTCTAATGATGGAAGACTGGTGTTTGCATAATAAGTTGCCTCTAAATTCTAGTAAATGATATTAACAAGCAAACGTGAACCAATAGTATTTCAATATTATATAGATAATACGATTCTGGACAGATGCACCGTTCACAGAGACCTTGGTGTGACGATTGATTCTGAAACCGCATTTAATCAACACATACACAACATAACACAAAGCTCTCTTCGCACACTCGGGTTTATTTTTAGATCCACTAGTGGATTTGTTAACTTGGATTGCCTTATTACCTTATATGACGCGCTGGTAAGATCCAGGTTAGAATACGCGTCAGTTATATGGTCTCCGATCTATCAGGTCCACATCAATAAACTGGAGTGTGTTCAACGCAAATTTTTAAAATATTTAGCTTTTAAAATTGATGGTCACTTCCCTGAGCGATCATTAGAATCTCGTAGAGTCATGGCATATCAACTTTTTCTTTTTAAACTTATTAACGGCCTGATAGATTGCCCTTATTTGTTGGAACAGATCAACTTTAATGTCTCTCAATATAGTGCGAGAAGCTCGTATTTGTTTAGAAATCCCCTAATACATTTTAACTATGAAGGCAGGGCACCTGTGTGGAGAGCCTCGAGCTTGTGTAATTTTCATAACTTTCACATGAACATTGACTATTTTGGTGTGAATTTGAGTAAATTTAAGACCATGTTGTATCGTCTTATTAGTGATGTAATTATGTAAGATTTGTCTTGTAATTGGGTGTACACCTGTTGGGCAAATAAAGTGTTATTATTATTATTATGTGTTGGGAAAGAACTCGGGAAAGAATTTTTAAACTATACTATTTAAATGTCATATGACCTGCGTAACGAAACCGAATATTAATAATTATTATTATAATTGTATTATTTTTATTATTTTCAATAAACTAACCTAACAAACTACCTACTTTATTCAAAATTTGATATAAAAAATGCCAGAGCTGGGATTCGAACCCAGGGCTTTCCGCCTGCGAAACGCACGCTCTATCAATGATGCCAAAAACCTTTATCAAATTGCTTTATTATATTCTAAGTTATAGGTTCCGACTACCTAACTGGTGAAACTTTAAACGCAATTTTTTTCGAGAATTATCGAGAGAAATATCAAAAGTAACATATCGCTGTAATGCAGATAAAAAATGCTTTAAAAATATGTATCACCCTTAACACAGGGCTAAAGCGATATCAACCAAAAACTACTGGATTCATCCTAGGACTCCCTCAAACTCATATACCGAAATTTAGCGTTTAGGCGCTATCGTGGAAGAATACATACAGAGACACACACAGACAGACAGACTTCCATCTGGAAATGGTCTTAATCGTCTTAAGGAGCCTCAAATTGTTATATATATCCTTCTTTATCCCAAATGTTTTAATACAAAACAAACAAATATCGTCACCTCCACAAATCTTTTATTTGAAAAAATCTATTAAAAACCTACATGTTTCGAGGATTTAGATCCTCATCATCAATCTAAAATTTGTATAAACATAAATATGTTATAAAATGTCAAGTTTTGTAACATAATAAATATAATAGGTAGGTCATCTATTATGTTACAAAATTTGACATTTTATAAGATATTTTTGTTTATACAAATTTTAAATTGACACTGATGATGAGGATCTACATCCTCGAAACATGTATGTTTTAATTGATTTTTTCAAATAAAAGATTTGTAGAGGTGACGATATTTGTTTGCTTTGTATTAACTTAGCAATCCACTGAGAGTATGGACTACAATTTTTTTTACTTTCCCGCTCAGGTAAAGTATTGTGAACGCGCTAAAAAACATGAGATAAATACGGATATAACCATTTTGAAGTCCCCCGAGACGATTCAGACCATTTCCAGATGGAAGTCTGTGTGTCTATATGGATTCTTCCACGATAGCGCCTAAATGCTGTAACCAATTGAGCTAAATTTTAGTATATGAGTTTGGGCTAGTCCTAGGATGAACCCATTAGTTTTTGGTTGAAATCGTTTTAGCCCTGTGATATGTGTGGACACAACCTATAACTCTTAATAGAATATAATAATGTAATTTGATAAGGGGTTTTGGGGTTATTGATATATCGTGCGCTTTGCATGCGGAAAGTCCTAGGTTCGAATCCCAACTCTGGCAACTTCTTTTATTTCTAACTTTTGAATAAAGTAGTGAGTTTGTTTGGTTAGTTTATTGGAAATAATAAAAATAATAGAATTATAATAATAATAATTATTAAAATTCTGTTTCGTTACGCAGGTCATATATATGTCAGATTATATTATATCTTGTCAAGAAAGTTATAGGGCGACAACCGATTTTTTTTTTTTTAGCGCGTACACAATACTTTCCCTGTGCGGGAAAGTAAAATTATGATTTCTTGTGCTCGATCCCTACCTACCTAAAAACCCTTCACACTTTTTGCAGGCTTAGGACTGGCTATATTATATAAAGTTAATATTTTAATATATCAAATTCGCTTATATACAGCATGTTTGAAAAAGTGGGCAACAAATGGAAAACTTTTTTATTATTAATTTTCGGAAAAAAGTCATTGTTCATCAAAAGTTTCACCAGGCCTAAAAATACCCAATGCTTTACATCGTTAGTTAAAGTCCTAATTTCTACAGGGCACAGCTTCTACTACTTTAAATAAAAGAAGAAGCTATCAAATTTAATTGTTTTACTTCTTTGTAATTTGAGGAGTAAAAAGGATCGTGGCAATTAATTTTCGTTAGCAAAATCATAATTAACAGGAACCTGTGCCCTGTTTATAACGCAAAAATCACAATTTTGTCATTCTTACCCTCCAAAAGCAAAAAGTATCGACGCTCTTGTTTGGGTGACGTTATTATTTATGAAAAATAATTTTGTGGCGTAGGGTTTTACCTAAACAGGGGATTTTGTTTAATTTATACGTGTAGGTAAAACCAGTCATTTTGTCTGCTACGCCATAAAATTATTTCTCATTTATATTTACGGACACAATTTCATTTTATATTATTATTTATATTGTAGAAGAACACAAGCAAGCTGTTTTAAACAGATTGGAACAGAATAAGAACTTAAAACGTAATAATGAAGATGATTGTACACCTGAAAATTGGAAACGTATCAAACCAGATAAAAAGCCAAAACCGATGACAAAATGTATTCCAAAATTCGACAGTGAGTCGAGTGATGAAATCGACGAGTTTAATGAAGTAAGTACATTAAGCTTCATCTATTCAGTAATACTAGGAAGATCATTGATGTAAATGTAAAAGTAACGGTCCTAGGTTACTGTCCTGAGGTACACCAGAAGGGTTAATAAATTCAGCTGAATGTTTACCCGACACTCTAACTAATAATAAGATTTAATAAATCTTATCGATTGACCTGAAAGGCCCATCTTTCAAAACTTATACAGCAGCAATGTATACTTCACTTTGTCAAAAGCCTTGTCCCAATCTGTATATGCAGATATAATACGAGGGTTGCTATTTATGTATTGAGAATAGAAAGAACAATCGATTTATTTTATCAAAAATGTTTTTATTGCTTTTTAAAATATTCTCCTTTAAGATCTATACATTTTTGCATGCGGTGAAACCAGCCTTCAAACCACTTTGCCCAGTCAGAAGACGATAGTTCTAAAACATGGTTTTTGAAGGCCTCAACCGCTTCTTCGGGCGATGATGAAAATCGTTGTCCACGCTGTTTATTTTTAATTAGTGGCAATAAGAAGAAATAATTAGATGCCAATTCAGGGCTGTAAGGTGGATGACCCATCAATTGGATCTTTTGCATGTCCAAATACCCGTTTGCTGCAAGTGATTTATGTGACCTCGCATTGTCGTGATGCAACACGATTCGTAGTTTTGGATTGGTTTCTCTCAATTTTAATTTACCGAAAACTTCGAACAAACAAATGGTCGTATACCACCCTGAATTAACGGTCTTCTGATTTCCTAGAGGCATAGTTGTGGCATGACTGGTTTTCGTGAAGAAACATGCCACCATTTCGTTTTTAACGCTTCGGACGCGAACAGCGTTTGCTGGCGTATCTTCACATTGAAACACCCCAACTGCCGATTGGCCTGTTCTTTCTGGTTCATAGGCATAAAACCACGACTCGTCAACTGTGACGATGCTGTGTACGGCTTTGGATTCACCACAGTTCTAATTTTTAGGCATTTTACGACACCAACCAACCTGTCAACAAATGTGGAATCCAACGCGCACATACCTTGTAAACATCCAAATGTTCGTGCAACATCTTATATATGCGGGTCATACTAATGCTTAAACTTGCCTCGATTTCATGATATGTCACATGACGCTCTTCTTTAATGAGTTTTCGCAGAGCATCGATGGTTTCCGGCACACCGACCGATTATGAACGGACCACTTTTGAATTCAATGTACCCAGCGATATACAGTGTCCTTGGATGCTGCTTTATCACCAAATGTTGATTGGTGCACGGTTTTTGCGTTAGACCACGTCGAAAGTTATATATAGTTATATATTTTGGCCGAGATGAACTTTTCAAGTTACTGTAAAATAACACAAATATTGCTCGCACGTCAAAACATTCTGAGTCCGTATACTGTCAAAAATGTCAAACTTCAAGATGGAGGTGACAGATTTCACCTGGCAATACCAGTGTTGTCATTTCTCCATAACTAAATAGCAACCCTCGTGATCTTTTAAGACGCAGCGCGGCTTGAGTAAAATATATGGGCAGTTAAAACACCACATTTGTTTTAGTTACAATTGTCAATATCCCTTAAAGTTCATATTATTATTGAGTTATTCTCGAGAAAATTTAGAATTAAATGTGACAACAATGCTTAACGGGGTTTATTGAAATATCTATACTTTATTGTTTTATTTTAGTTTGTTACTAAACAGTACAATTATCATTTTGTGTTACTTTCTAGGTCGATGAAACAACAGATTTCCTCAAACAAACTCGTTCTGGTCGTATACCAAAATTATCAAGAAAGCTAGAATATGACGATGGGAATTTATTGTTAGAACCTCCAAGAAAACGACCTAAAAGTATTGATTCCATCCCGAATGAAAACTTAATACCAGGTAATTGAATTAAAATGATTAAGTTCAAATATCGTTAACACAAATCCAATTTCTATTTAAAGGTTCAGTTATGGTTATATCTGAAGTTGATGAATCAGAAAAAGTGGTATATAAAATGTACATGGTAACGCCACAGAAAACGTTAACCGCGTTAAATATTTCAAATGATATTGTATCCAACGTCGTGAACATTAGGAATAATGAATCGAATGTGCGTACTGACAACATAGCCGAAGAGAAAAACGTAACTATTCCAGCTAATGAAATTGAAAAATCAGCACCTGAAGAAATTATGGAGCAAGATTCGTGTGACTCAGAAATAATTGTCACTTCTAGGAAAAATAAAAATCAAAATGCAGAGAATGAATTTAATAAAAATAATGTAAATATGTCGGTACATAAAATTGAAACAATGAACGTTGCGGAAATTGTCGAAGATGATGTATATGATCCAGATAGGAAATTAGATGAAGAAGTTAGAGAGCAATTTCCGGCTCCGAATTAATCGTTCCATCTGCTGATTTAAACATTAATTCCAATGAAAAAGAATTCTAGTCTAGAAGTTCTATTACATCTTATTAGAATAATTAAGTGACGAAGGTGAATGAAATAGACCAGTCTGACCATTAGATGAAAATGTAACAAGCGTTGGAGAGAAACTATTTTCCAGTAAATAAAAAATACCATTCAAATCAAACATTTTGTAATACTTGGAAATTTGGTATGCTTGATGGTGCTAGAAACTGGACGAATACTGACAGAAAAAATAATGTGTAAATAATTTTTTTATAATATATTATGTTATACCTCTTGCCTGTTATACATTAATACAAATAAAGTTTTTGTTAATTAATTTGTTTACATAATGTAAGGTTAATGTACCGTGAGGTCCAAAAGTCTGAAATAAATTCAATTAAAGTTCGGGTAATTAATTTTGGGAAAAATGCCGAAACAATCATTTACCAATTACCACATTTTTTGACACCCACTCCATTTATACAGGATGTCCCATTTAAGAGATATGACGATATGGAATACCCTGTATATTCTAGACATGTTTTATGTCTAAAATGAAAGGTTAGCGAGAAAGTTTTCTAATGACTTATAATACGATAATAGATTCTGTAACCCAAGTCTCGACCTGAGTTACTACCGATTATTGCGAATTGTAAAAGTTAGGTTAAGTATAGTTGTTTACGTCAGTCAGTAGAATTCGCGCGTATTTGGGAGGTAGGTTTAGATTGGCGATTTGTAATACTAAATTACCATAATTGTGAAATAGAATCAGTAGCATTACCAGTTTGTTATACCTATTTAACTAGAACATACCTATAATCCATTTATTGCCTTTCATGAGTGTCACGCAGTAAAAAAAGACTCAGTTCGATAACTACCGCTTGGTTTGAGTATCAAAACTTTCCATCAAAAACATCCAGTCCATTTCGGCAAATCATAACTGTTGATTATTACAAACTGACAAATTATGACACAACATTATAATCATACAAGGAAATAATCTGGAATAACCGCCAAGTTTTAGCGACCGAACCGATTACCTTGAAACAGAAAATAAAACTTGGTGGTGGCGGATAATCGGACGTTACTTGACAGATTAATAACGATATCTGCCTAAAAATTGCTTATAGTATTTTTTGTTTAATGATTGAAATAGGTTAGACCAGTCTTTGACGTTTCTTGTAATTAGTTGTAATTTTGCGGTTGATAATTATTATAAAACATTTTTAAATTCGTTGATTTTATTTGCAACTTAACTACATTCATTAATAGTTCCCGTATGAAGAATCTCTCTTGTATTTTAGATCGATCGTATCTATGCTACATCTCTATATTTTATGTATATTTTTGTGTCGGTTTTTCGTTAATTTCGGTATTATTCACCTAAGTGGGATAAATAAAACTAAAAGTTCGGTAAGCGTACATTTTTATAATATGTTATTTAATCCTTGTGACATACGCATCTTTGATTTTTTTATTATGTGATTTGTCCTTTGTTTTTATTCATGATCTGTTCTTATACATATTCTAACTTAATTTTTTATACATATTTTTCGTTTTTTGATGTTTTTTTCTGACATTGTTATTACCATCTCTCTTTTAGAATCCTGATGATGGTTTTATAATAAACCGAAACGTTGGCATGAGATAAACTAGTTTTCATTGCTTGTCGACTCAATCCGAAAAAAACGTTTCCTGTTAAATTAAACTCAGCCATTCAAATATCTCAGTCCACCGTGAGCAAAACTGAGAAAAAATTTAGAGATGGGACACGTACGAGATCTTCCTAGGGCCGTTAAAGAAAATCCTCATAAACCCACTCAGGAGATTAGATCACGAAATGGGAAAATCATCGATTAAAAAGATTTTTAAAAAAGAGAAATATCACGCATACAAAGTAAAATTAATCCATGATACAGATCGCCGCTTATATTTTTGTGAAACCTTAATGTCTATTTGCTATAGGGATCATCGCTTTTCCCGTAGAATAATATTTTCTAACATATCGACCTACTGTCTGAACGGGGTACCTAGTGAATAGATAACTCTACTGGTCTTCCACCGATGTGGACTGGGCTATTGAAGCCGACACCCTGTATGAACACTGCATTACTGTTTGGAGCGGTGTTGTGAGAGGCAGAGTCGTAGGACCGTATTTCTTCAATGGTACGCTAACAGGTCAACGCTACTAGGATTTTTTAAGAATTGAATTGATTCCCAGCCTTCTGCCGTTTGTTTCCAAATGTAAAAAACCCTAATATTTCTGGACTTTCTTTGGTTCAACAGGATGGC
Source organism: Apoderus coryli (assembly GCA_911728435.2). NCBI lineage: Eukaryota > Metazoa > Arthropoda > Insecta > Coleoptera > Attelabidae > Apoderus > Apoderus coryli. The sequence continues at coordinate 34,057,832 of OU452199.1, forward strand.
GTGCCTCCACATTTTTGTGCGAATATTTAAAAAACGCGTTTCGAGGTCGATGGATACGGCGCAGGGGGCGAATAGAGTGGCCTACTAGGTCACCTGACCAAACTCCAATGGATTTTTTCTTGTGGGGTTACCTCAAACATAAAGTGTATAGGAACAAGCCTAACAATATCGAAGCATTAAAGAAGAAAATAAGACACGAAATTGAATAACCTCAGAAATGATATACATAACATATTCTAGAAGAGTTTGAATTGCTGCTTCCTTGCTGTTAAGGAGTCAATGGGGCATGGTTCGAGCATTTACTAGACTCAAGAGTAGAATAGTTTTTAATATAACTTTAGTGTTAATATCCTTATTTTTGAATATTCTTGTAAATGGACATATTGAATTATTCAGTCGAAAACTTCTCGCTAACCTTTCATATTAGACATACGACATATATGTCTAGAATGTTCCGCTCTATCAAAAATGTATTATATACATGGTATTACATTTAAAAAATACATATCTCTTAAATGGGACATCCTGCATAAATGTTGTGGGTGTCTTTGGTTAATGACTGACCCCCTTGCACTCTACCGATCCTGCTCCCATTTCAGTTGTCATTGTAGGACAACAAATTTCTGTTTGTTGTACCTTTCAAAAATAAAATGCAAGTGAGTGTGATGTGATCATGTCACATCACTTCCGTTGAGCTGAGGAAAAAGAAATCTTGCTAATTCATATATGAATGCTTTAAGCTAGAATTTATTCAGTTTCAGATATATAGTAGGTACAACAGCCAACAAAAAAATAAAAACGACACTGCCAATATCACTCAACAGTCTTATATATGTACAACGTAAAACTAATTACTAAAAATACTTTCTATTCTAATGTCAAGACACTTCCAGAGCATCACACGGCAACCATTTTGAACTTACTAAAGCATCCCATAGATTGCAGTCTTGATCAATTACTTCTTGATTCATTTTGTCAATATCTAGTAGTACTGAGTGGTCTACAACAAATGCATTTAATGAAATATATAACTATAGTTTCTTGCTTACCAATTAATTCCATGTCGTCTTCTTTAACTACCTCACTCTTACATGCAGTTTCTGCTGCAGTACTATGAGTTGGTTGATTATAATACTGCAATCGAAAAAGACAATTACTCCCGAATTAATTGTATAAAATCTTGATTATAGTTATGTATTAATATTTCGAATTTTCTTGATAATATCGATATTCCACTGATATGAGAGATTACAAACAAAATCTAACTAGTACAGTTAAGCTACTTGCAAGTTTTCAGTATTTTTTTACTTGCAGTACTTTGCCTAAAATGTACTGGATACTTTTACTTGTTTGAAATAAAAAGTACTTGAAGTAGTTACAATTAATTGTACTTTAAGAAATTTGTTTACACTAATCACTCAATTCACTGATGCCGGTATACCTAATTCCCATCCTATATTCATTTAAATATACCAACATACTGTGTGGCAAACGAATCTGTAACAACGAAAGGAATCCAGACAAAAAAACCGATATTAGCAAATATAACTACAAAAAGCACTAGTTCTAGACAAGAAGTAGTTACAAATAATAATAATGGTTGTTAGTTTTATTTAATAACAAATATTTTTACCACTGAATATTAAAATAGGGAAAAGAAATTAAGATCTTCTGTAAAATCGGCAGTACCACGCGAAATGGGTCTTTAGACGTCGCCTGAACGATCCTAATTGGTGCGTAGTTATTTATACCTTTGTTGTCGTGTATCAGTTAGTAGCAGATAATATTAACAAATATTATATCAAATTAGTATTGTATTTTTTTCCTTTCCTTTCTTTTTTGTCCTCTACACTAGGTAATACAACCATCTTTGTAATTCTTGGACCTACTGTTTAGCGTGGAATCCGAACCACGGTCATCGACCGCTATATGCCAGCACCCACCACTATATAGTCAATAACTACTTGGTATAGGCAAGTCTACCGACTCGGCCGGGAGCAGCGTCCAATTTAGTGTTATGTTACTTTAGTGTTTTAGGTTAAAAAAAATTATTTGTTGTAGAAATATAAGTTTACACATTGTTTGTTGTTTATTAAGGCATCCACACGTCAATTTTTATTTAAGAACCCGCAATACAACCGAAAATTTCAACCTAACTACATTGAAAGAAGTTACTAAAGCAGCCATGTTCTTAATATCCAGTAATGATTGGAATAGTTTTTGCCGACATGTTAAGGAGTTGAAGAGTAACTAAGTTTTGGAGGAAATTGAGCACGTTATAATAACTTTAGGCCAAGATGACGACAGCGAGACTGATGATGGTTATGTTGAAGAAGAACGTTTTATTTTTTGTTTTTATTTTTGGTATCCAACCTTTAGTACATATTTAAAACAAAATAAATAAATAAAATACTTCTTGGTTGTTATAGTTTAATAGCAGCAGGTGAATAACTTTTCATTCATTTTAATTTTTTAGTAACACATAAATGTTTATTAATTGTTACGAAACTTTTACAACGCACGCCGCTGGAAATTTTATGAATGAAATCAGCCTCTGCGTTCCCCTTACCGACGCCGCGCTGTTACAGATCCATTTGCCACACTATAATCCATGGTTGCAACAATTTTTAAAAGTTGCGATCTGAGAAATTTGTATAATCTATTATGGCTATTATCGAAATAATAAAATATCTAAGATGATTATCCTACAATAAACAAAATATTACGGAAATATAATTCAATTTTGCCGTCTTCCGCTCCTGGATCTAGACATATATTGAGCGCTACATTTTGCTTATAAGTAAGGTATATTGTTCAAGATGGAAGATATCGGACGTCAGTTTGGGTTCGGTTTTTGATTAATTGATGAACGTACTGGAAGTAGTTTCAAAGTATTAAAGCACATTTATTTGCTCTGCTTTTGTTGTTAGTTGGAGTAAAAAAAATTATAGCACTACTTGTTATTGGGCGAATTTGTTCTTAGTACTTGCAGTGCAGTACAGCTTCCCTAACTAGAAAGTAATGTCACTCCAAAACTCTCGATTTCAATGCTTTTGATTTTATGTAAACCTTCACCCATAATAAAATATAATATTCAATCACCTCGTATATTATTAAGCAAATTCAATTGCTGCTTTATTGCAGCAATTGACTTACAAAACTACTAAATACATACGGCTTGCCAATATGTGTAGTTCTGACAATAATTAGAGGTGTCATCATAATGATTGTAAGCAGTTGTACTACTCGCATTTGAAGTTGATGTAGTGGTTGGGTTCGCTAATAATATACCTTTGTCTCTCTGTACAGCAGTACAAATTCTCAGTGGTTTATTACCAATACCTTTATAGCCATTCATTGTAATTAATGCTTCTGTCATTTCAGATTCACTTCCAAAACTAACAAATGCATATCCTTTACTGAAGCCATCCAAAACAACTAAAATAAATTACTTAACTATTTTATGTTACTTACATAGTAAATCAATAATATATACCAACCAACCCTTAGCTGTTTTCACTGATTTAAATTTGTTTGAGAATATTTTGTAAAGATAATAATCGTCTACATCAGTGCTCAAATCACCAATCCAAATGGAATAATCTCTATTGGTATCCATTGTGGTTTTATTTGAATTACTTGCATTATTAAGGCGGAAACGCACCATAGGATTTGTACCTGGGATGGGTTTTGAATTTAATTTGTGCAATACGTCTATAGCTTCTTCATCTGTTGCGAACTCAATGAAACAAAAACCGGTGAATTGATTGCGAATTAATTTGACGCTAAGAGGATTTTCTCCCATTTTTCTAAAAGCTGTTATTATAAACGATTCAGACATGTAGGGCTCCAGCTAAAGAATAGATAAGTGTTAAATTCACTAAAAAAATGAAATGGTTAAATTATATACTTACACTGCCCATCCACAATTGACATCGTACCATTTTAGTCATTTATCTTCGATTATAATCAAAAAAATATATAAATCGTTAGATATATTTTTTTATAATCTAAAGGCGGGTTTAGCCAACTAATAATGCATAATGCATAATTTTAGTGCATAATGGATAATTTTTAAAACATGGCATTTACATGCACCTGTTTATACAACGAATAGTGTACAATTCATAATTTTCGTTGATAATGCATAAGGTTGGGAACTTTCAACTTTATGCACTAAATTATGCGAAAAATATCACTACGCATGCGCCGCAAATAAATTATAAACACTTACATAACCTCAATTTACAAAATAAACTAAATAATAATTGAAAATGTGATAATTAAAACAATTTGAAAGCTATTAAAACATAAATAAGTCCAACACAAAGTAAAACATTATCTTTAAAGACAATGGTAATAGGTTAACCTGCTGGCTAGTCAATTGTCACTTTTCGCTTTATGCATAAAAGTTATGAGTTGTATAAACACCTATATTTTGTTGTGAATTATCGATTATGCACTATGTATTAAGCATTATTCTTTATGCATTATGTACTATCCATTATTAGTTGGCTAAACCCGCCTTAAGTTTCAAACCTTGTCTTAAATAACTGTACTGGGAGTTTAAAAATAAAATACATCGGAAACATAACCTTACAAATAAAAGTAAACAAGAAGCGTTTGTGCCGCTTAAGCCACGTTCTCAGAGCTTCGTAATGGGGTAATGACGCCAGCGACAAGCTTTCGACCAATAGCAAGCATGTATCTAATTTTCCTTACCCCCACTTCTCTGTAGTTCAAATATTTCAACTCTAACTGGTTATTTACCCAGAGAAGTAAGAAGTTATTTATCTCATAGATTAATGTTTATATACTATTTATCTGTAGAAAAAATCAGAGACATGTCTCTGGAAAAAGTACATACAACGATATGACCATTATAAGACAATATCGATTTCGATTAGTATTGTTGATGAGTATCTTTGGTCATGACCCGTCTTGTATGGAGCATCCTATATACATCCATTTTACAATGTCTATTAAAAAACAATTAATTCTTGATATTATTTGTAGATACATAAAATGTATCCTTTTTTTTTTTATTTTTTAGATGTTTTTTCCCATGTTAATCAATGTAAAATCACTGGTTTAAAATATCGATGTACCACCTTAAGCTGCCTTTTGTGCGAGTGCGAGAGAGATTTGGAGATTAGGGTATTGAGGGATATGATGGTGGGGGAATAGCAATGTCATGAGACCCTTTTATTGCGTTGGGTATTTGGAGATTCGCTATAATAGTCTTAAAACTTCGAAAAGTAAACAGTAATAAACACGACAGACTAAACACTTTATTATTTAAGGTTAGTAAAGGTTCATTAGTTTATTTTTATTTATTTTATGGTTTACAATGGAGCTGATCATAACGCATGCGCAAATATCCGAGAAAACATAAACTTCAACCAATTTTTCGGTATTTGGTGAAACGAATACTTACCTCGATGCGCTGGCGTCACCGACAGGTTTTGTCGCTTCTCTGTGGTGATTATTCTTGGACATAGCGCCAGGTGTATAGCTGAAATATTTCAACCACAGAATAAGGAGGCTACGTAGCTTGCTTATTCTGAGAAGTGGCGAAAATTCGATGTTCGCTATTGGTCGAATCCCTGAGAACGCTGCTACAGACTACAGTCTGTACTAAAGAGTAGCCATGGCGCGTAGGTACAATAATATATAAATATATATTGCCATAAAATATATTTTATGGTTACCTCCACCTTTAGCTGATTAAACAAATTCGAACAATGCATGTCTTATTGGAGATATGAAACGGGTTAAAACTTAGGTCATAACGTATATCTGTATAATTAAAAAGTCAACATTAGTGTTCTGGCCGTCTGTTGTAGAGGGGTTTAGGGCCAAAAATGGATAAATTTCGTGTTTTGTTTTTTTTTTTTAACTTTACAACAGCGAGTTGGTTGAAGGAAAGTAGTCGAACTAGTAACTGGATTGAAACTGTTAAATTTTAGGTAGGTACTTTTAATTCTGTTTATTCATTATTTAATCTGTATTACAATGTCAATTAAATTAATGATAACGTTACATTTCCTTAAAAAAATCCAATAAACACAGCTTAACCATCACATCAAGTTCATGAAACTTCTAGAGCCTCACATGGCAACCATTTGGAACTTTCTAAAGCATCCCACAAATTACAGTCTTGGTCAATTTTTTCACGGTTCATTTTATCAACATCTAATGGCACTGAATGATCTAAAAATAAAATACCTACATGTATATTCACCTAACAATACTCCATGGGTTGGGTAACACTACATACAGGGTAAATGGAATGGTATATATTCGACTATGCCGTTCGATAGACAAAAAATAACATTTTAATGATATATTACTTCCCTATACCTAAAATATTCCATTTCTTTAATATTTTGTATAATATATAATAAAAATAATGCAAAACATTAAAGTAGGCATAGGACTTTAAAATTTTGAATTCTTACTCATTTATTATTTCTGAACATCGTTTCTTCTTCTTTCAGAAAATAAAGTTTCAACTCAAAAAATTGCAGCCTTTTTCACCTATCGTTGCGTCGATCCGGGGACACACTGTATATATAGCTCGGATTTACATGAAGCAGAAAGTAACGTATTTATTTACATCTTTGTAATATTGATGTAGAAAAGAGTTTAGTTTAAATTATGAAAGTTGATGTAAATCAGTTTTTTTATACTTTGACTTTTATGCTGTTTTAAAAAATATATAACTTGGTTATCTTTAATAGATTTTAATTTATAACCGCTTTCACTTTCCAATAAAGAGAAAACACGCTGAATCAAATCGAACCAAATAAAGCCATGAATTTATTAATATTATTTTTCCTGAACTATAGCGCAAGTTTTTTTTGTGTCACCTAAAAACAAATGGTAGGGGTGATCTTTTTCACCCCCTCATAATTATTTTTTATAATTAAAAACACATGAAACACGTATTTTGATACTTCCTTTGCCTTTCGTTATTTAAAAATGAAAACTGAAATTATTCGCAATTCTTGACATGTCATTTTAATATAATAAATTACCCTTTACTTTCAATAAGTTAAAGTTTTTTTTGCATTTGTTTTGCAACCCACTGTATATTTTTAAAAACAGCACATAAATGCTATATAAGTGTCATAAAATATACAGGGTTTCGATTAATTTGTCATGTTCTGTGGGACAACCTATAATAATGATTCTATACTCACCAATTAATTCCAGGTCATCGTCTTTTTTAACATCTGAGGGAATATATGTAGGCTGTGTTGTAGAAGCAGTACTCTCAGGTTGGTTGTAATATCCTTGCTAAAATGAAAGTAGGTAGGCGTACTGTAATATTTCTGCCACTGGATTCCAGTAGAAGTAACAACGTTGCACTTGTGTAAATATAGTCGGGTCCGGTTATTAAGACTGCGCTGGTGTAAAAAAATGTATTCGCTAGTTTTATCAGGTTACAACGAGTGTGCTCGTTGAACACGGAAAAACAAGCATGTACTAAGGCCTCGCTGATAGAGCTTTCGCTTCGTATTTGGATGTTAGGGGTTCGAATCCCAGCTCTGGGAATACTTTTTTTCTTCTAATTTTTGAATAAAGTAGTTTGTTACGTTAGTTTATTAGAAATAATGCATATAATACAATTATAATAATAATTGATTGAATAAAACACGTCTACTCCACAAAATGATCATGCACTATGAAAAGATAGGTTATACTGGACGATATTGTATAATTCCATACGTCCAGAAGTAACGCTTCGAACAGACTATTTTAGTCGAGTTGTAGCGAATAATTTGTAACCCAGAGTGCCTCACATGTAGAATTGTAGCGAACAATAGAATTCTATACGACCAGAGTCCCACTGTAGATGACTTATTGGCAAGTTTTAAAATGAATCTGGTAATGAACAATTTCCCGTAACACTTAAAATGACTCGTTAAAACCGAACGCTCGTTATATCCGGGCCCGACTATACAAATTTATTTTTTATCTTTCCAAACTCAATAAATCTAATTTGATAAAAGGTATATTGCATTCTATTAACATCTAAAGAAACGTTTATTTTGAATAAGTTTTTTTTCACCTTATTTTTGTTAATGGTCAATGTGTATAATGTTTAAATAAATCTAGGTTAGGTAGAGCGAACCTCACCTTTTCAATAAAATCCCTTGATCATTTGTACTATTTTGATTTCGTATTTTTGTATTATGATTGTTTAATTATGAATATTTTTGTAAGGTTTATTGAATAAAGAACTATACTGCAAAATTCTTATCTTAGTATTTAAAGCTATTGATTTTTGGCCGCTTTCCGAAATGGCCTCATTGTGCGTAGAGTGAAAGTAGCTGTGAGAAGAAGGACCGCTGTAAACAACACGAAACACGATATAATGCAGTAACTTTATGGTGTATTTTGGAACAGAATTCCTCATATGACAACAATACTCCATTAGGGGTTTCACCTATGCGTTGACGTCACGGACAAGGGGGAAGTAAAATATTTTAGTTTATTCAGGAACAGTTTCCTCAATATCGCTACTTTCACTCTACGCACAATGAGGCGTAGTTGATGTAATATAATTACATTACATAATTCGAACTAAATTCGTGATTTGTTTTTCAATAAAATCCTAATTCCCTTTTTTTCCTAAATTAACTATCTGGATTAACTTCATTGCATACGTACCGTCTGCCAAGATGCATAATTCTGCCAATAAGTTGAGGGATCATAATACTGACTATAATCAGTTGTTGTATCGGAAGTTGTCGCACTAGGTGTGGTACCAGTTGATGACAATGCACCCTTCGGTTTTGGTACAGCATTACAAATTTTTAATGCTTTACTACCAAGACCTATGTATCCATTCATTGTAATTAACGCTTCTTTCATTTCAGATTCACTTCCAAACTTTACAAAACCGTATCCTTTGCTGAAGCCACTATTGTCCAAAATTACTATATTAAAATATATCATTAATTTAGTCTTTAACTTCGGAAAAAATAATAATGTTGCAAACCTTTAGCTGTTTTAATGGTGTTAAATTTTGATGAAAATACTCTGTACAGGTTATAATCATCAACATCAGGGCTTAAATCACCAACCCAAACAGAAAATTCTCTATCCAGTAACGTTTTCCCTGTGTTGCTAGCATTATTAAGTCGAAAACGCACTACGGGATTGGTCCCTGGTATAGGTTTTGAATTTAGTTTGTGCATAGCATCTATTGCTTCTTCATCTGTAGCGAATTGGACGAAACAATAACCAGCCGGTTCACCCGTGAATTTGTTTCGCATTACTTTAACATTAAGAGGATTTTCTCCCATTTTTCTAAACGATGATATTATGAATGATTCTGTCATGAAGGGCTCCAACTAAAAAAAAAACAAGCTTAGTATTAATTTTCTAGAATTTGTGAGAAATACTTACGCTGCCCATCCATAGTTGGCAATGTACCATATTAGCCATAATGACGAATTTTACAATATGTTTGCTTTCAATAAATACTTTAAATTAAACTCTTCCACCACAGCTGATATACTTTCTTAGCTTAACTCACAGATTAGGGAGTATTAGCCCAGACTAGAGTATTAGCTTAACTAGTTTCTAGATAAATATAAACAATATCAACCTAAAATAATAAATTGAACAAACACGAACTGTCACACGTCGACGTGTCACACGTCAACGACATTTGTCACTCCACTTTCAGACAAATAGCAATTTCAAGCAATCTATTGGTTAAGATTTTGGTTGAGGATAACCTTAAATAATTGATAATTATCGAAAAAGTAGTCTTCAGTGGGGTTATAATTTCAATAATGGGGATTGGGCTTTTATTTTCTATTATTTAAATAATTGACATCAAATATATACCTATATTATGTTGCTCCACTTCGATGCGAGGGTTAAAACAGAGATATGGAGAATAACCGTCAACATGCGCAAATATTCTAATCACAGAGGCCGCCATCTTCTAGCTTAGGCTTACTGGGTATGATCAAATTTCTTTTAACGATACGAGGACCGTTCATAAATTGTAGGTTAATACTTGCAAAAACAATTGATAGCAATAATTTTTCCAATCATTTACAGGACAGAATGAAGTATTAAAGAAAACTAGTGTTGTTTCAGCTAACATTTAATATTGGAAATATGCGATATTCATCATTCTTTACTACATTAATTATTTATTGAATGAACGTAATAAAATAGATATTTGTTTCATCTATTGTAGATTGTAGTATAACATACTTATCCAGGTTCGTTCAACAACCTACATAAGTATCTTCTTTTCCACTTCTATCTATGTTGTGTAACATTGTATATTGTCACCCTTTTCAATACTATTTACCCAGAATACATGCAATATATGCAAAGTTAGGGCAATTAGAGGGACTTAATAAAACAAACACGAAATTTGTAATATTAGCCTGGAATTCATGAGGGAAAAAAGCTCGCCCGAGAAACCCTCCTCAATTCCAGAATACCTTATGCTATAAAAATGTATAAGAATAATCACACAACTGTCTTCTTATTAATGGTATTAATATAAACAAAAGTTGTGTGTATGGCCCGATCGGTTTTTTTTCTATTTCTTTCATACAATAAATATGGAATGTGTCGCATGGTTGTGTAGATATTAAATTCGGTACAATTTATAATTTTGGTACAGCTTTCAACAGCACAGCATGCCATTAACTACCCCTACACTTAACACTAATTAACTTTTTTCTTTAAACTACGCAATAAACTAAACACTAACGGCACTAATAATAAAAAACCGAATATCCAAAATGAGTCCACACAATTAAAAAATAGCAGCAAAACTTTGTTTTAGAGAAAGACACTCACATGAAACATAACCACACCAACTTTAAGTGTTTTGATGCTTGTGACTAGAAAATGGCGGCACGCATAGTGTACTGGGAAAAATGGATATGCATCTTTGAATAAAAGTCACTTTATCACTTTGACCATAGAATAAGAAAGCTAGCTAACAGCTTTCTAATTCTATGCTTTGACTGCCACGTCATATTCACTGGAGGGTCGCTAAGGCCACGCGTTTTTGTATATAGAAATTGAACTAAATGCCTACACAACACTCACTTATGGCCTTAACGCTAGTGTGTAAAAAATATACACGTGGCCTATAAGCGGAAAAAATACCTAGCGCCATATGTATACGACGATATACACATTTTAAATCTGGAAACGGTTCCTGGAAGAGTCGAAGGCAAAACGAAACCGGAAGCCGTGGTTGACTGTAGTCAACCTTTTGCTTTATTATAATAACACAAAAGGTTTTCTTGACATCTCGGACCAGTTATCGTCGTATTCCTTCTCGGTAAGGTGCAACATCAAGTAGTACAAGAAAGTGGCACTCGAATTACGTACGGGCGCAAGTGTAATAAACGCATGTTATCTATACAACAAAAACTAATCGCAAAAAGTTAGCATTATCGATTTCAAGGAGAAATTGTGTTTGAGGCTGCTGTCCATTGGCAAAAAAATATTCCTGCACCAGATTGTCTACCTCCACAAGTACACAAATTGAATTAAGTAGCAAAAAAAGCCGTTGTGTTATTTACTACCAACGAAATAAAAACCAAACTTACCACTAAATGCCAAATGTGTGTTGTCAAATATCTCTCTTAGACTGCTTTTTGCCAGACACAATATTTTGCGTAAAATAAATCTTCGACACTAATTAAAATTATTTGTTGTATTTCGATTAATGTATTTATATTTAGGTATTATAATAAGTCCTAATCTACCAAATGTATTTAATTTCACAAAAAAATAGTGCCTAAGTAATAAAATTATCAATAAAATATTTAACTTTTATCAAAAGTCGGCGCTAAAATTATTTTATCATAACCCCACGCCTCGCTAAACAATATCCCATAAGAAATGCACGTAAATCGTGCTACTCTAGCATACACACGGCGCAATATTCATGATCGCATGTGTATACCAGAATATACACGTGGCGATCTGCTCAGCATACGTTAATTTCCTTTTATACCGAGCCAATGAGAATCACCCTGCGCGCGTCTGCATGTTGTAAGCCGGGTTTATATAGCATAATCATAAATATATGCATAATAATCACAAAAGTTGAAGGCATTGTAATCATGGGCACCGTTACAAGAGTCAGTTATAACGCTAATATACCTAGTTGTAAGTGTAAATTAACAAATTATAATGTGCAATATCATACAAAACGCAAATTTTGAATGAAGAAATTCAGCTGTAGTTCCTCTAAAACTCAAAAGTAGATACATACGCTTACTCATATCAAAGATTAATGTACATTAATCTTTGCTCATATTGTTTAAACTAATTTATAAGTATGCTTATGTTGTATAAACCGGGAGCTATGTTTAGAATTAAGTCAACGAAAATTGGGATATTGGGATCAAAGAACGAATCGCAAAAATAAAAGACTGGAAATAATACAAACATTTGAAATCCAAAAAACCATATTTATTAACAAAGTAAAACACGATAAAGGTAACTCTAGCCGATCCTAATAAATTTAGGTAATGAAAAATAACCAATGAAGACTTGCAAATGGTATAAATGATTTTTGAATTAGGTACATACCATTTAGTAAGACTCGGACCACAATTCTAGAAGGGCATGTTCCGTTAATGTGTATACTACCACCCGCTTTCATACTGCCACTTTTACACAAGCTGGTATAGCCTAACATAAAACAATGGCATTGTGTTATCAATTATTTAGCACATAGGCATAAAAACCTTTAGAATTAGTTCTGTTACAATTGTAGACTATAACCTCATCACAATTAGCAAGTTTCCTTCTCGTATTATTAATGCTTAATATACATATACCTTTTAGTTTTCGATTCCATAATGAAATAATATTCGCAACTTTTTATTGTGGAGGTCGTGGGTAAAAAAATATGCGCAACTATAACTTATAAATTATTATTTTATATGTAGCAATAAAAATTGCTGTTATAAACGAGCTTGTTTTTGCTTTTTATCTAGTAACACATTCAGTTGTTTATATTATTCAGAGCACTAGCTTATGGCGCCAAAATATTCAAACAGCAAAAACAAAGCGAAATGCACGCCACCGATCCGCAACGGCCACCCACGGAAACACGACCCAAGGGCGAACGTTCCCATTGGCTCGGTATAAAAGGAAATTAACGTATGCTGATCTAGTCTAGGCTACTGTGTATACTCAAAGATACACACGGCAGTCAAAGTGTTATATTCAAAGATGCGCATCCGTCGAAGCTTATTCTCCCTTCTGTATATATCTAGGGTTAAACATCAGTTATAATTCTTTAATTTTAACATAATATTTGCGATTTACTTACATTATAATATTATATTATAATAAATAAACACAATGCTTATATCATTACCTGTATAAAGAAATGCTAATATATTCTGATTACTGGGAAAAAATAAAAATCAATACTAGGGAGATATGGGAACGACATATTTAGTGCCTGTCAGTAATTGTGACAGACCTTAACTAAAATAATGCCAGGCACTATATTACAATTATTTTATTGATATGGGTAAGGTCATTTAAAGCTGCGTCCTATATCCCATATATAACCTAAAAATCTGGAAACTAGCATTGTAATGGAAAGAATAAATAAGCTAAAATAATGTAGGTATTATAATATAAATACTCAAATGGATGAAGCTCTGGAAGTCATGAGTCTTGGAGAAATGACTAAATAGAAAAAAGGGATTTTATTAAAAATGTCTTTCGTTTGTTGTATCGAGACTGAATTGTTTCCCATGTTTCTGGGTTGTTTGTGGGATTTTCATATTATATATTCTTTTAATAGGCGTACATCATTGCTATATGTAAATATGTTTCTTTTATTTGTCTCCATGTTCAGTTTCATGTTTCATATTATGCCTAGAACTCTACTGCACAAAACAGATAAATAAAAATAAACAACCATTCTAAATTAAACAAATTCTAACCACAAATCAGAAACACAAATTCTAACCTTTAACCAAGAGAAGAATCGTTATAAACGAAGATGCCTAGATTTAAATAAAGATGGAATAAAATAAGAACCCAATACTGCCAGGCACAATACGACAACAAATAATGGCAGGCACAATCCTTATTAGTGGCGCGCCTTACTAAAAGCGAACAGCGCATGCTCTGATGTCAAAATAACGTCGCCGTTATTACTGACTGTGCTTGACAATCGTTCCCATATCTCTCTATTGTGTCACTGTCAAAACCAAAACATAAGGATTATTTATATATCACCAATTTAAAATTTCAAGTTCCCGAAACACATTATCTTTTGTTGGCTGGCGGGTGCTCAGAAAAATAAACAGAGGACCGTGGTTCTATATCCGGCTAAAAATTGGGCGACCTTCATAAGACACCCTGGTTTTTCATAAAAATCTAAGTTTTTTATGCAACATAAATATGCAGACTTTTGCCGCCTTGGTAATATCCTTGGTCATTGTCTTCGTAAATATAAAATTCTAATTTATTATCCATTAATAAACAAAACACAACAGCGAAAATCATCTTGGTACTTACTCCCATAAATTATGTTTATATACTGAAACCTACCTATTAAGTTATTTCATTGCAAATCCCAATGCTTTCATACGTTCAGCAACTTAAGGAGGACAGCGCACGAGCCGCCAACCGCGGCGGAAGGCGGTCACGCGGCTGTTAATTTCTATTGTAAATAATGGTAGACAACGCACTGGCAACCGCGCGGTTGAGCGGATGGCAGCATCGGGCGCGGTGCACGCGGATGTCGACTTGTTCAAACTTATATGAGAGAAAACGCACGACACCGCTAATTCGCGCAGTTTTATTAGTGATCTAGAATAATATTGTTTTCGAGAGTATTTTATTATTATTTTTGACATCATGGTGGGCGAGAATTATAACCAATTTTAATTACTTTTTTTCCTTGGGTATTAGGTTCGAATTTTGAAATGAGACTTCCTTATTTCATATGTGTAAAAATTGGTTTATACAACCATTAAAAATTGTCATATATTTTTTCCTTCTCCTATCGACGTTTCGACAATGGTTATTGTCTTCTTCTGGATCTACAACATTTTTTATATTATATTTATTTCCTAAAACTGCATTTTAATTTGTTGTTTTTAAAACAACAACAAAACATCCGCCGCGGCATCCAGAAGAGCAATCTGCGCTTCTACGCTGCACCGCCATCCGCCGCGGTTGGCGGCTCGTGCGCTGTCCTCCTAAGAATCAGGTATTGCTTACAGTTCCATCTAGCGTATTTTGCGAGTTTGTTGGTGCATATAGAGGAGGTTCCAGAATTAACAAAAAAAATAATTTGCACTGATGTAGCAACATTTAGTAGTGAAGGCATTTTTAATAATAGACGGAATTTACATTTCTGGAACAATCAACATCCACACGTACCCGGAGAAAGGGAGTAGGTTTCAGTATATAAACATTATTCTATGGGAGGGAATAGGTACCAAGATGATTTTCGCTGTTGTGTTTTGTTTATTAATGGATAATACATTAGAATTTTATATTTACGAAGACAATGACCAAGGATATTACCGAGGCGGCAAAAGTCTGCATATTTATGTTGCATAAAAAACTTAGATTTTTATGAAAAACCAGGGTGTCTTATGAAGGTCGCCCAATTTTTAGCCGGATATAGTTTTCCGATTTTGAGAAACTTAATGTTGCCAATATACATAAATTATAAGTCATAGTTATGTAAATGGAATAAAATTTATTAACAAATTGTACACAGTTATAGATAAATATGAAATAATAAAAATGTGGTTGATCATCTTTTCAAGGCTTTTTTAATTCTAATGTCTTTTCGCCTTTTACCCTTACCGCCACCTAGTTTCCTCCTAAACATCCTATTCTTCCTTTCGTTGTTCTTCACTTTTGATTTTACAATTTCTTTTAAGTCTCTCCTTAGCTTTGAAATCTCCCTTTCACTTGCTTTCATTTTTTCGATAAACTCAACACCCTCTAATAAAGAATATTATTAAATACTTGATCATATATTATATTCACACATTAAAAGAATACTGAATTTACCCTGTAATCGGTAGTCGTCGTTCTTGAAAAATAACGGTTCATCCCGTGCCGAGTCCCACTTTTTAGAACTACTAGTTCTAGAATCTATTTTGTTTATCGTGAAAGAACTGTTGTTCTCATTTATATGTGGTATATCTTCCGTTTCATCTTCGTTATCCGAAGAATCATATTTAAAAGCACTTTCTAATCCAGAAACATAAGGTTTAGAAATATCCTCAGGTTTTTCATTGAATTTCTCGGATTGTTCTGTAAAATAAAAACGTAGGATATGTGGCTAGGTTACACGGTTTCTATTCCTTCTATATAAAAAGAAACATGTCAATCTTTGTTTCTTGGGATCAGGTTTACTTGATCCGTATATTTTTGTCTGGAAAAATTATTTTTTTCATAGATAAAATTTGATATAAAATAAACCCCTCGTTGAAGTTGGAAAGCAGTTTGTATCTGAATATTACTAAATAGGAACGAAGTCTTTAACTATCAAACTTCTATTAATAAACTAATCAAACACTACGATGAGGAATTGATAATTAATAAAAGATTTGTGAAATTAAACTTTCATTTCCTGCTTCTAATATAAAATGATTTGTAAAAAAAATAAAATGCTTTTTTATTATAAATAAGCAAAAAATACACTTAACACAGATATTAATCGAAGAGTGTAAGTTGTAAAGGTTCTTGTAAAGGTTCTAACTGCCAAAAATGTCGAAATGAATAATTAAGGAAAAACACACTTTTGTTATAATACAGAAGTTCACCAAAATCATATTTTATTTAGTTTTAATATGAACTAAGTAATACAAGCTGTATCATAATTAGAGCATAGCAAAAATATTCATTTCAAAATTTTTGTAAAAAATAGCCATAAGTACCTACAAAAGAACGGTTTAAAATAACATTATTAAAAAAGAGCTAAACTAAAAAACAAAATTTTTTTTAGCATTTTCGAGACGCCAAAAATGCAAAAAAACAAAATACGTAAGGGACTCTTATCAGGTTGTCATAAAAGTCAGAATATTTGAATGGTCCAACATGGAGTTCAATCACAACAATAGACTAATAATTCAACCCGGATATCATGAGACTTTGGCTATGAGAAACATTATTCTATGGCTGACTTACAAGTAGGGCTATCTATTGCACATGATTTAAAGCTGTTAAAAATTCTGTGGCACTTGGGGCGTTTACAGATATATCGGCGTTGACATATAGACCGTATTCATGTTAAAAAGTGAATGTGTGGAAAATTGACGGCCAGAGAATAATCGCTTTTGAATGAAAATATTCAAGCTCAATCTAGTAAAAAATAATAATAATAAAAAAGTTTTTTCTCATTTGTTCTGTTTTTTTTTTGGGATGCAGAATTCAATTTTTAACAACTGCAAAATATAGCGAATATACTGTTTTGAAAAAAAGTTTCAATATACAAAAATGAACTAAACTAAATTACCTACAAATTAGGTTCGTAAGGTTTTTTAGAGAATATTTTCATTTTTGATTACATATGACAAAATGTAGTGATGAAAATAACTTGTGGTTCGGTTGAGATGGTCTGATATCAGGAGAAGATGGTCCAGGCTGCTCATCTGAAAGTTGTTGAATATCTCTTTTATCTTGTGCTGAACTTCAGGAGGAAACGAGACCGACTGCAAAATTATTTTTAACATATGAGCCTAGACATGCGCGGTCATTATTTTCTCAGAACTGTTTATGGCATCCACTGTGTTAACAGCCCCCATAAAGGACATCAACAAATGAAATCCTCCTCCCTAACCATTTTTCACAATAAGCCCATGAGGCTGCAGTGAAACCGGGGATTTAGGTCGAACGGACCCTTTACAAAAAAAAAACTTTACAACCACATTGGACAATTGAGGATTTCCCTTACGACTTGGAATTACATATCGTGCCTTTAAATATAGTGGCTGGTCAAATGTGACTATTTCAAAGAAATAAACGCAAATTTATTAGCGAACACAATTTGAGATAAAGACGGATATAACCATTTTGAAGATCCCTGAGACGAATAAGATCATTTCCATATGGAGGTCTGTCTGTGTGTATGTATTCTACTACGATAGCGCCCAAACGCTTTAAACAATTGAGCTAAATTTTGGTATATGAGTTTGGGGCAGTCCTAGGATGAACACATTAGTTTTTGGTTGAAATCGCTTAAGCCCTGTGATAGGGGTGGACATAACCGCTAAATTTTCAAATAGCAGTAGGTAATACATCATTTTACAGCGATAGGTCACTTTTGTTATTTGCCCCCATAATTCTCGAGAAAATTGCCTTTAAAATTTCACCAGTTAAGTAGTTGGAACGTATATTACAATTAAATACAATATTCTCAAATATGGTACTGTGGCGCCGTTGATGATGATGATGATTGATAGAGCGATAGATGCGGAAGGTTATGGTTTCGAATCCCAGCTCTGGCAATACTTTTTTATTCTTCTAATTTTGGAATAAAGTAGTTGGTTTGTTACGTTAGTTTATTGGAAATAATTAAAATAATACAATTATTAAAATTCTGTTTCGTTAGGCAGGTCATATGTTTTTGATTATGTTATAACTTGTCAGGAAAGTTTTAGGATGACACAACCGATTTTTTCAGTCAACTATAGAAATTTGGACGAATTTCAATGCTCTATAGGGGCGAAACCGTTTATCTGAACAAGAAAATGTAAGAGACCTAATTTGTAGAGAATTTATTGTACTTAATTTTTGTATTCTAACAGTTTAATATGTTTTATGCAATTTGGTGAATGCAAAAACAAGAACCTGTGAAACTAACGTCCAAAAGAAACTTAAAATTTTAGAAAACGGCAAAATATTAATGTAAAAAGTTCAGTTGTTAATATGATTATACGCAAAAACCATATTACTCACCATTTTTTTCGTCTACTTTACCAAACATACTCAACAAACTAAAAGTTTGTTTTTCTTGAAATGTTTCTTTTAAATCTTCCGTAACTTTATAAAATACTTCCTTAGATACTAGTGTTTCTTGTGATTTCTCATCTTCTATAATTTTTCTCTTCTTCACTATCTTCTTATCTGTATTTTCTTTTACTTTTTGGACCTCCAAATTTATATGTTGGGGTTCATTTGGATCAAATCGTAACATAGATTTCTTTTTACTAAAAATACAATTATTTTCATTATTTCAACGAGACTGCCACTCAAATGTAATTTACTGTTATACAAATAATTACCTTTCCTTGTCATTTTTATGTTGATATTTACTAACGACAGGTTTTCCCAAAACTTGATTCAATATCTCGAAATCTTTTCTCTTTTCATATTCGATTGTACCTTCATCTATTTCTATATCAGACATTTCTATATCAGATATTTCTATATCAGATTTATCTGAATCTTCACCTTCGCCATTTTCAATAAATTTTTCATGCAACTCGAATCTTTTATCATTTTGATATTTTGATTGTAATTTTAAAAGCTGAAACAAAAATGTGTATTTTACATACAAGATATACAGGGTGGTCCAACGAAAAGTTTGCACCTAGCTTTTCTCTTTTTTTTGTAGTCGAATGCGAAAATGCTCGGACACGTCGATTTTGCTTTTGAGGGGGACACATTTTAAACATATTTTTCGATCTGCGCCTTTAACCCCCTAGCGGGGGTGAGTAACAACCCTAAAATTTTAAATGGAAAGAGGGGTCTAATGACATATCATTTGAAAGGACACAAAATTGTCTTTCTAATGATACCCTATTTGTCGAATTTTACTAAAACAGTTAATACGAAAACGACTTTAAAGACATTAAGCCGATAATTTTGGTATTAATGAGAAATACAAATAAGTTTTAATTATTGCGAGTGAAAACACCTGCAATCGTTAGTACATTCCAATGTTTGTTAGTTTTAACATTGCTTTGTAAAAAAAGTAAACAAGCTGTTAAATTGATTTATTAAAACGTTACATTAACAAATGTTGAAAATGTGACCCATTTGATTCCATACAATAATACAGATTTTGTTCAAATCTATTTCTAACATTTTGTAGCATATCAGGTGTTATGTTTCTGCACTCTTCTGTAATGCGTTGGCGAAGATCTTCTATGGACTCGGGCTTCGTGGCAAAACATTTATTTTTTAAGTGCCCCCAAAGAAAAAAGTCTAAAGGCGATAAATCCGGTGACCTGGCAGGCCATTCAATTGGGCCCCTCCTTCCAATCCACCGTCCAGGGAACCGGTCATCTAAGAACTGTCTTACAGGAGCCACATAGTGCGGAGGTGCTCCATCTTGCTGGAAATAAAGCCGATCAGCAGTATGATTTTGGTCATCTTCTATTATTTGTGTTATTAAAGGATCAATTGTGTCTTCAAGCATGTTTAGGTACACTTCACCAGTTAAATTTCCAGGAATAAAAAGTGGTCCTATAATATGATTTCCTAATATGCCACACCAGACGTTTATTTTTTGAGGATACTGGGTATGAACCTCACGGAATAAATGTGGGTTACTGTCATCCCAGTAACGGCAATTGTGCCTATTTACAGCTCCATTCAAATAAAATGTGCATTCGTCGGAAAAACAAATGTTAAATAATAATTGCGGATCTTCAATTAAACGCTGGCTCATTGCTTCACAAAATTGCAGCCTTCTATCAGGATCATCCTCATTTAGTTCCTGTACTAATTTGATTTTGTACGGATGAAATTTGTACGCTTTTAAAATTCGTATTATGGACGAACGGGAGACACCTGAGGCTTCAGCTAGTTGACGGGTACTTTGACTATGATCCATTTCAACATGCCCTAAAACAGCGACTTCCACAGCTTCATTTCTGATCGGTTTCTGCGGCTGGTGTTTTACATTACAGACAGATCCGGTATCTACAAACTTTTTAACTAACTTGCCAACGTACACATCATTCACATTTTTATCGGGATGTCTCTCATTAAATAAGCGAGCCGTAAGTCTAGCACTACTATTATTTTGAAAATAAAGTTTAACAATTTCAACTCGTTCTAGAATGGAATAAATCATTTTGTACGGTAAAAGTAAAATAACTTGAGAAGCAACCAAACTGAATCAATGAAAAGACTAAAATAAACGGTGTAAATTCTTTTCCTACACGTATCTGCAGTTTTTATTTCAACAAAAAACGCAAACGATTAGTGAGGAATTTAGTTCTGATAAATAAGATAGTGTTTTTGAAATCCCGTTTTTCTTCAAAGTAAATAATTTAGAAATGATTGTAGTTGTTTTCAGTCGTAATAATTAAAACTTATTTGTATTTCTCATTAATACCAAAATTATCGGCTTAATGTCTTTAAAGTCGTTTTCGTATTAACTGTTTTAGTAAAATTCGACAAATAGGGTATCATTAGAAAGACAATTTTGTGTCCTTTCAAATGATATGTCATTAGACCCCTCTTTCCATTTAAAATTTTAGGGTTGTTACTCACCCCCGCTAGGGGGTTAAAGGCGCAGATCGAAAAATATGTTTAAAATGTGTCCCCCTCAAAAGCAAAATCGACGTGTCCGAGCATTTTCGCATTCGACTACAAAAAAAAGAGAAAAGCTAGGTGCAAACTTTTCGTTGGACCACCCTGTATATATAATATTATAACGTTTATCACCTCTTTGCCTTTACTTCCATCAAATTGTTCTTTTATATTGAAATTACCAGTAAAATCGTCGTCATCTTCTTCATCAAATATATTCTTTTTGGACGAATTTTCCTTTACTGGCGTTTTAAGACATTCCTCATTGTGATCATTAAAAATGATCTTATTTTTCGGCCTAACATCCTATAAAATAGGACTGAAATGTATCTAACAGAAATCAACATTATTCACAAATACGAATAGAAATTTCTAATTAGAACAAATATAATAATATAAAATTGAACGGAGAATACATCGAACGGTTAGTAATTGTCATTATGTTATGTTCGACTGCTTCGAACTGACAACAACAAAAAAATGTGAATTATTAAAACTCTGTATAATAAACTCTAATTTATCTTAACCTTCACAGCTTTCACACAGATTTGCAAAGTTTGCTATGGCTCCTAAGGTTACAATTTATTTGATTTTTGTTTTTAATAATTTGGCAAAAAGTTTGCCAATTAAAAGTGTTCCTGAAAATGGAAGAAATATTTTGCACCGCATAGCCAAATACTCATTTCGGCCAAGGAGGGTATTTGTCTGAAGATATTTACACTTTCTATCGAAAATAGTGTGACCAAGAAAACATACATGGGAAACGCTTTTCCCTTAAAGATAATAATAATGTAAATTTCGCCCCCAACAATGCATGTAGCGAGAGTCGCTGTGCTTCGGTAAAACTACGCGCAGTATTTCCTGAGATCTGGATTTCCATCGCACTTCTTGTTATAGTGTCTGGGTGGACAATTTGTAAAATGTCCTAAAAGACTGAATAAAACCTTTTCATAACTCTCAAAAAGGCTCTAAAACATAACCTAACCACTTATGGGGGCAAATATCAAAAGTAACCTATCGCTTTAAAGCAGATACAAAGTAAAGTAAAACTCAATGACGAAATATGGAAGGAATTTTAATCTTACCACGTTGGACAACGCAGCTTTTATGGCGGACTTCTGTGCCTGGTATCCTTTTTTCATAACCTTTAATGAATCAAGTCTTTTTAAATTAGCTTCAGATTGATTTACAGAATTTTTTTTCTTCTCTTTGTTTATTGTAGCGATGGGTTCGTTACCAAAAGAATTTATTTTTAAACCATCTTTACTAATACTTTTGTTTTTATTATTTTTTATTATAATATCAGGAATATCAGAATCAATATTACATATCCCATTCGACAGAGTATTTTCAGTCTCCTCGCTGATATTATTACTACACTCTGGTTTTTGATTGTCAATTATAACGTTTTGTTTCCTTCTTTTAATTGTAGTTTCAACTTTGATATCTGAATTTGACTCAGTCTTTTTTATAGGTGTCTCATACCCATTATTTATGAGTTCTTGGTTTGGTGGTATTTTCTTACAATCTGTAGGAATTTCTTCCCTTTCTCTTTTTAATCTCTCCAAAAAACTTTCTCTGGCTACTTGCAGATTTAAATACTGTCCATGCCATAAAGAGTTTTTGAAATCTTGGAAACCTAAAAGAAGTTATAACATATTATATCTACTTAGTTTTCAATAGCTTAAAGAAAATTATAGAAACAAGCAGAAACGAATCTACAATTATCCATTTATTTAAGGTTTATTAGCTTTTCTTAGCAGCTCTTACATTTTTGCAAATCTCTGTCGCTAATGTCGATATTAACATAAGCAAATAATAAAGAAGTATTTTTAGGTCCCAATTCCTTTCTGTTTTTAATTTCTACTGATGAAACCTTTCCATATTCACTGAAGGCCGATTCTATTTCTTCTGGTGATACAGTTTCAGGGAGATCACTTATGAAAACTCGTTTATGTTCAGTCCTCATTATTTCTAAATAATTTTAGAACACGTGAAAAAAATTTCAATAAACAAAATATAAAAACAACTTTTATCTCAGGTTAGAGGTTAGACCACAATCACATTCATCTTCTTCCATTTCTGGCCGCAGTCGGTTGTCAGTTAGTAGTAGCACAGAATAGAGAGGGGGCGGGAGATGCCCACATGTGCAAGCGCGTGTCGACGTGATCATGGTATTAAATTACCTGGTCGCGTGGTAGTGGTAGAGTTGCCAATGCCATGTAGTTATGGACTACATAGTTGTAGGTGTGGGCATCTGGCAGTCGATGACCGTGGTTCGGATTTCACGCTAAACTGTAGGTCAAGTTAACAAAAAACAAATAACTAAAATACGCTGTCTGTATTACCTTAGATGTAAAGGCCAATAATAGGAAAAAAGAATAGGGAGTTAAGCCGGTGTGGGTGGTCTAGTGGCTAAGCGCGCTAGATCAGGAGCAGGTCGTGCCGGTGTGTAGTTAGTTCGAACCCGGGACGGGCTACATTTATACTGCTCCATTTTAGTTAAGGATTTATTGTGACATTGATAAAAATAAAACTGAGCTGGGTGTATGCTACTAACGTGGCAAGAGGCCATAAAGTGAGTACTCGCTTCAGCGGTACTAACTTTAAAAGAAAAATAAGGAAGCTAGGCTTACCGCTTGTCTAAGGTAGTAGCATTGTCTTTAAAAGTTTATAAAGACAATGGTAGTAGCATTGTAAAGACAATAGTAGTAGCAAATATTAATGTACATTCATCTTTGGTAGTGGCATTGTCTTTTCCTTATAAAGACAATGGTAGTAGTATCATTTAGGGCAAGTGTTGCTAATAGGCGTTCGTTCTCAGGTTCGCTGGGCTGATGTTACAAGATTACTTGCTACTCACCTCACTTGGATTTGTTCTAAAAGAAACGATATGTAAATTATAATTGGCTTCTACAACCATAGGCAAAAGATATTTCTATAAAATAGACCGTTAACTCTGTGCTAGACCTCAGCCTCCTTTCTGTGGCTACACCCTGATAACGTGTTTTTGATTTTACCATTATACAACAGACCACCTCCAGAAACGACTTCAGATAGTTTGATATAAATACCCTGTAACATTGTCTTTGTAAACTCTGGATTTTTTCTGTGGGACATTCTTAAATGAAAAGTGTATGTTTCTCCCATCGCTACGGAAGTTGAATTATTGCAAATAATTATCAATGCTGCAGATTATTATTATTTTATAATAATAATAAATTGTCTTTATAATGAAAAACAAATAAATAATTACATAAGCAAGTATGCTGTTCATGAAGGCGAAGTCTAGCTCAGAGCTTCTCTTTGAATGGGCGTTAACATGCGCAATTTTTCTAATCACAGGGGCCGCCATTTTCTGGCTTAGGCTTACAGGGTATGGTCAAACTTTACGATACGAGAACCGTTCATAAATTATAGATTAATAATTGCGAAAACAACTAATAGCAATCATTGCAATTATTTACAAGGCACGAGTATTAAAGAGTGTTGTTTCAGGTAACATTTAATATTGGAAATATGCGATAGTCATCATTCTTTACTATATTAATTATTTATTGAATGAACGTAATAAAAACAGGTATTTGTTTCATCTATTGTAGTATAATATACTTACCCAGGTTCGTTCAACAAAGTACATAAGTATCTTCTTTTCCACTTCCATCTACGTTGTGTGTTGTGTTACATATGGTCATCCTTTATAATACTAGGTACTTACCCAGAATGCGAACGACATAAGCAAAGTTAGGGAAATTAGGCTTAATAAAAGCAAACACGAAATTTCTAATATTCCTAATTTATTTAAAAACTCTAAGCTCGGAGGTTCACGCTCTATCTTATTTAATTTTAACGATGGTACAGCATTCAATGTTAATGACCTTTTCCCAGCATGAATCGAATAATAAAATCATCTTCTCGAAAATGTTCTGAACAGATAACATTTCTTTATTCATTTATTTCTTGTCCAGCCCCAACTTTGAAAACTGATTCCTAATATAGTAGAATAGCCAAACATTTTGGCGTTCTACTTTTGCGAAGCTTAAAATGTTAAATTGCAATTAATTCTCTATTTTTTTTAATGTAATAAGTTGAACTTACACGTGAAAGCTAATGTTTTTCCCATGAGAAGCAAATTTTTCTAATATTGGTAGAGCTTCACAACTACCCATAGATCTAGAAACTTCTAGATCTGTGCAACTACCCCTCCACTTAAAACTAGTTCACGGATATCCTCTTTTCTTTAAACTACGCAATAAATTATACACTAACGACACAAATAAATAACCGAATATCCAAATTAGTCCACACAATAATTTTTTGATATTTGTGACTAGAAGATGGCGGCCTACATCGCGTAACTAAGGCAAATTTGTAAATAGAAAGAGTGGAAGCATAAAAGGTGTAACGGTCTCTGTCTTACGCATCACAATAGATGGATTTTATTTATTTTATACTTTATATTTATTTTTTTCTGAATTACACAGTAATTTATGTGAGAATCAAATCAAGACTAATAGACATAAAATAACCAGGGTTGCCAACACCTCAGAAAGAAGATCTACTAAATGAGATTATCGAATCTACCTACTATACGAGAAATATGAAATTTTTAAAACTACCAAAAAATCTACTAGGTGTGGCCAAGTTCCCTTAATAAAAAGGAATATGTTATTAGTTTAAAATGAAACAGTTTATTTTATACTTACTGCACTCAGAACAGTAGCGCCATTGTCTTTATAAAGACAATGGTAGCGCTATTCTGTACACGTTTCCGAGAGCCGTCGGTATCGGTAATTCTCACTTACCGACAGCCGTCGGCAAGTCGCTTCGTGCGTCATTCTGTATGCTCTAATACCGACCGATATCGGTAATTGGAGTCGACAAAGATCGGTATCTCACCGAGTCCTCGTTTACCCCACGGTGGACGTTACCGATGATCATTATTGATGTTTTGGTTGGAATTGCGGATTATTATTTAAATATATTTGGACTATACGGTGATTTTACAATGTAGTGTCTAGATAAGAATTATTAGATACCTATGTAGTTAAGTTTCGGTGTCAATATATTATAATATTTTTTTGATTCTTCTTAAAACGCCATTACATGTTAGCATTGTCTTTATAAACAATGATGATTTTAAAGACAAGGATGCTAGGTATTTTAATTGACAATGCTTTATTGCATTATTGTTTAAAACAAATTCTAATTTACAAACCAATGCATTTTGCACCGTTTTCTTGCAGGCATCTTACATTCAAACTTAAAACGTCGCACAAATTACAGATGACGCACAACAAAATATTTGTTATTTGTTTACAAATATCTCACCGTTCATTGGCTGAACGTACCGATTCGACTGATGTCACTTGCAAGCCGACACTTGACGGTTGCATTTCCGACTGTTGGTAACCGTGGCATACAGAATAGCGTCGTTTTGATTAAATCACCACTTCAGTACGGTATTATAGTAACTCTACCATGGTTTTATTTTTGAATATCTAAATAAAAAACATTAAATATGTTTCTTGAAGTAATCCTTATTAGAGAGGAGTTGAATGTGTAAGACACAAATAAAACAACGTCGACTCCACCAAAGTATTTGTATATTTGTTCGCAATGAGCTTGCAGCGCCAGACATGTTTCGGAAAACTAAGTTTCCATCATCAGAGGCTCAGTATATAAGATACAAAAAGAAACGCTATATAAAAATGACTGAATTTTTATAATATTTTGACCACACAAATGATCTGGGTTTCTCATTTTCAATAAGAATATGTTTTTAATTTTAATTTTATAACATTTTATTTCAATAACTTCCACTAATTGTTTGTATATAGACGTTTAAATAATCCATGCCATTCTGTGTTTGACTTGTACTTAACATGACTGCGTAACTATGTATACTGAGCCACTGATGATGGAAACTTAGTTTTCCGAAACATGTCTGGCGCTGCAAGCTAATTGCGAACAAATATACAAATAGTTTGGTGGAGTAGACGTTGTTTTATTTGTGTCTTATTAAATATGTAATAACGTATCCTATACTAAATTTTCGATAAACTTTTAAGTATTTAAATTATATCTATGTTCTCCTAGGATCCGTAAATGGTCTTTACTTGCGTCAGTAGTGTCAAACAGATAACTGCTTCCGTCGTCACTCATTTTTCTTAAAATGTAGATATTGTCTTATTTCTTTACTAAATACTAGGTAACACAACACAAACAATTAGTAGAACCCCGAAAATAATAATAATAATAATTCTTTATTTTAAATAAATACCTACATACCTATCTACAATCACACGAGCATACAAATAAATGAAACGACGTCAAAAAAGAGAAAAACAAAAAAAAGTTGATACTCCTAACTACATATCAAAATAATCCGCCAGTTGATATGGTTCTAGTTCCACTAGTAATCTCCTGACTTTATTCTTAAATTCCTTCAATCCATTTATTATAATAGTAATAAAAACATATTCAAGAGCAAAGTTAGATATTGGTTGTTACATAACATGAAACAAAGTGAAATAAAATTAAATTGCGCATGTCAGTCGTGGATCAGTCCAAACGGTAATTGCTTTTCACCTGTGATTGAAATGACGGTGCCGAAACCGATTCTTGAACAGTCACAGGTTTGGTTGGAACGTTAACGAAATCGTACAATGAACGATCATCGCTCGGTTGGAACGCATTTAACGTATTGCGCATGAGCGTGACCGTGCATTACACGGTTTTTAGGGGGGTTGGAACGAACCTTTAAAAATTATGCAAATAATTATTCACACCGTCATTAGTCATAAAAATGTATATCTGCGACAGAGACAACAACCTCTTTTATTGTTGCTCTCACTCTATTATAAATATGCCTCAAAAAACGATATTTAAGGCACGGTAGGGGTCCCTTCAACAACAACAAAACATAAAAGGGTATATTTGTGGTACATAGTTCAATAGAATAATTAAACAGAGAATATTATTCACTCCCACCACTTTATATTGTCCTGTGCGAGGCAGGTGGCAGCCATTTTTTAATATTAACCACAGATCCATATTTACGTATTATTGAAATTACAGGATTAGTAAAGAACAGGGGAGTAATATAATTACATCATTATTAATTATAAAAACAAACAAATAGTTTTTTACTTTTATTCATGTTTCCATATAATAATTTTATTTATATTTTTAAAATTTCTATTGATTAATTTCAATGTATAAAATAACCTTAACCTTAAATATAGTTTGGTAACATATTTTTCTTTGAAAATTAGAACATGGATGTTCAAACGTTACATTTTGGCTTAAATTCATAAAATTGTTAATAATATTTAACTTAATTAAACAATTTTCACCCATAGTTCAGCTCTAATGAAAAAAAAGTGTAATTGATTACGGGCAAATATGAATTTTAGATGTAGTAATATAAAATTGTTCTAATTTATACAATAGGTCTACGGATTTTCAATTCCTTAAGTGTAATTGAGAATGTCATTATATTTTACCTATTTATGCTAAAATCACTCCCAATAAAAAGGCAATAAAACCTGAGACGACAATTTACTACCTGCTAATATCTATAATAGTTAAAATATGTAATTCAAATTTAATAAACACTGTCAGAATTTAATAGAATTTTTGCACTCATCTAGTAATATTTTTAAGCTCTCTTTTTAGAATGCTTAATATGTATTTGACTTTTATGGGCAAATAGACTAAACCAAGTCATAAAAGATAAGGGCCACTGTGCGAAATTAATCGAAGTTATTCATGTTTTTTAAAAAATTTGTGTAATTTTTTTAGGCAAGTAAGCTCAATCTTTTAAACAGTTTGTTTAGAAATATTTGTTTTTCAAAATAACAATTGGTAATTTGATTTAATGTACCTATGTGATATTATTTTATTCTAATTTTATATCCATCTAATTCAAATACTACATAAATATCTTAGCTTTTACTATCTATCGGGAAACTAAAGAATGATAAATTGCAGATATCCGATTTATTCCTGCAATTCTTCGCAGCACAAACCATTCCGCCTCTGCTTTTTTGCATTTCAAAATAAACAATATCACTCTCAAAAGTTTATAAAACAAAAACACACAATATAACTATATAACACACAGATTACTACGGCACTGGACATCAAATCACTTGAGATGGCAAAGCACAAATAAAATATCCCGACGACAATGAGTTAATAAGAAAACATGGCGATTTTGAGTGAACAATAATATGCGCAGTCTCTTCACCCACCAGCAAGATCACATTCTTTGTTTATTTATTCTATGGTTCAATGATGCGCATTAGTCGAAGTGTCGAAGCTAATTCTCTCTCCTGCTTATCTCTGGTTGTGCAGAGTGCAGTCATTTCATGGACACCCTGTATATCTACATCTACTTAAATAAGTTTTTTTTCACACTTTCAATTTTTTACAATAACCCCGTTATTATTTTTATAGCAGATATTTCAAACAAATTTTATGTACGGTTTTTTTTTAGTACTTCATCAAAATTCTTCTCTTAGAGAAGTTTGAGGTAGATGTTTCTCTCCAACTAAGGTTGCCAGACCAGAAATTTTGCGGAAGAACAAACAAAAATATCCGTACATAAAATTCCGTAGAAACTATACTTAATTACTAACTCTACGCATATGCCCTTCGGCATGCAGATAA
The DNA here is from genome assembly GCA_911728435.2 of Apoderus coryli. NCBI lineage: Eukaryota > Metazoa > Arthropoda > Insecta > Coleoptera > Attelabidae > Apoderus > Apoderus coryli. The sequence continues at coordinate 34,088,057 of OU452199.1, forward strand.
CCCTTCATTATTGTCTTTATAAAGACAATGCCCTTCATAATATCGTTCTGCAGCCTAAATTTCACGACCCAATCAGGCGTGGAACAGGGTCCAATTTTAATGCATTTGTTTGGTATTGGTTGGACGCTAGTTTTTCATAATGTCTTAAGTATATTATTAACGGCCGTTCGTATCAACAGTTTTAGGCAGCACCTAACATCAGACATAAGGCAAAGAATAAACCTTGTATTTTGTTTGCACTTATTCTTGCCCTAAGTCTAAAATTGATGGCCATAAATAGGATACCTACATCATAAATTAGGTGTTTAATTTTAGGGCTCTATAATATGCTTAAATGCTAATCAAAATCTAGTTTTGTGCTATCCTTGCCCATTGTAAATTAATGAAACACTGCCTATTTATTATGTAATGGAATGTAATAATAAAAATCTCTATAACAAATTAATTGTATAATTATTGTTGTATAAATTATACTTCCTTCCTTCTTAATATGTTTAACGCAGTCGGAAAAAATAGGTCATGAGATATGAGCGTATTTATATGTAGATAAATTTATTAAGTAGTTATTTTTATTATATTTAAGGGTAAAATTACCATACTCCCTTAGTACCTAATGGTTGGTTAATTTTTAGATCGAGTTCGTATCCTAACGGAAAATTCATTTAAATCCACAAACCAGCACTATGTCGGTATTTCCCTTTTCGAATGGAAGACAACCTAATTGATAGAGTCGGAGTTGGCGTTAGAGTATACATTTTTGGATTAAATCTAAATAAATTTAGTGGGGTTAGGCTCTGAAGTTATTTTGGCGCCTTTTTCGTCGTAGTAATAATAATAATTTTTATTACATATTGTGCAGTTTCACATCGAAAACTAGAACAATTTTTGAATGGAAGACAACCTAATTGATAGAGTCGGAGTTGGCGTTAGAGTATAGATTTTTGGATTAAATCTAAAAAAATTTAGTGGGGTTAGGCTCTGAAGTTATTTTGGCGCCTTTTTCGTCGTAGTAATAATAATAATTTTTATTACATATTGTGCAGTTTCACATCGAAAACTAGAACAATTTTTGAAATTTGATAAGTTTATTTTACTATGTTTTTATATATTTGTAATGACCATGTTTTTTTGTTCAAATACCAACACATTTTTTGCTTAGTTTATTGGAGGTATTAATTTTTATAAAATTTTAAAATACCTAGTTTGTTTGTGTTACTTTTATTAATATGTGTATACAGGGTGTTTCATAATATATGCGCAGGAAGTTTTTATTAACTTTACCCTCTAAAATTTGAAAAAAAATCCGTTTTCCCGAATATCTCCGTGTTCCTGTTTTCGTGTTTTCTACTAATTAAAGGAACTATTTAAACGTTAGAACAAGTAACAAAACCGAACGATAACTTTAAAATTGCCAAATTAAAAAAGCAATAAAAAAATCATACACAGTTAAATTAAATGTTGGAAATGTCCGCCGATAGCTTTCAATGCACGCAGCAATTCTTCGACGTATTGACTGTTCTAACACGCAGGAAAATTCCCGTAGTGTTCCGAATAATGTCGCAAGATGCTTTCTTAGTTGGACCACATTTTCAACTGGAGTAGCGTAGACTAGGGTTTTGAGATGGCCCCAAAAGAAAAAATTTAAACAATTAAGTTCGGGAGATCGCGCGGGTCAATGGTGTGGACCTCCTTGACCAATCCAACGGTCTTGGTATTCATCGTCCAAGTATTGACGAGCAACCAAGCTCCATCCTGTATAAAGTACATGTTTTGTCTTACTTGAAGAGGTACGTCTTCCGGCAGTACTTCTTCTAGAAATTGTCGATAATCTGCACCGGTAAAAAATGTGGGCCTATCAATGATCACCGACGAAGCCAGTCCAAACATTCACGGGAAATTGTTGCTGATGATGGCCTTCTGCAATTTCATGTGGATTTTCTTCATCCCATATGTGGTTATTGTGAAAATTGAAAATACCATCTCTCGAGAAAGATGCTTCATCGGTAAACAGAACTTCGGCTCCAAACTGAGGATTTTGAGCTATTTTGTCTTGCATCCATCTACAAAAAGTCAATCTTAGCCGATCATCTCTTGGTAATATGGCTTGTACTCTTTGGGATGGTAGGGATACAAAAGTTGTCTTTTCAAAATTCTTCAAACCGTCGATTGAGGTTGGTTTAAGTTGTGAGCTATTTTTGAGGTACTTGTGGTCGGATTTTGTTCAACTTCGTTGAGGACAGCCTCTCGTAGGGGAATTGCAACTTCCTTAGGCCGCCCATTATCAGCAGTATTCTTTTTAAAACTTCCATTTTCTCATAGTCGTTGGTTAATGCGTTGAAACAAGTTATGGTGTGGTACTTTGCGATCAGGATGTCTTTCTTGATACAACCGCCTTGCTTCTGCTGAATTACCGCTCGCCATTCCGTACAGGTAATGCATTTCGCACATTTCAGCGTTTGTGTAATTATTCATTTTTAATTTACTTTTTGCAGGTACAAGCTTAGGTAATGTTATGTTTTTATTTTTAATAAACAAACAACAAACTTGATATTCAGACAGAACTTTTGTTTGAAAATTTAAAGCCTACTTGATAAAAAATTATTAAATTTTTTTACACAAAAGCTGAAATGCGTTAGTTTTTCCACGATTTGCAGAATTTTGAAGAGACCACTTCTCTATCAATTTTTTAGTTTTGCAATTATGAAGTTAACATTTTATTAATAGAAAAAATTTTAAATTTATTTAAAAGAATTGACCATGATTCTCAACAAGTTAATTTTCCTCGAAAACCCTCAACTTTAGAGGTTATGAGCAAGAGTACCTTTTTTGTATAGAGAACATTGGCGGTTCAAATGGGATCTTAATACCGTACTTTTTCCAGTGGCGTAGATATTGTGGAGAAAAACACCCACTACCCCTTCATAAATATACAGGGTTATTCACGCTTTATGGCGCGGAATATTGTGGCCAAACTACGTGACTTTCAAAAAGTTTCATTTATTGGACGTGTAGGCATCTACTATGGCTACTTTTTAAAATTGGTTTCATATTATACAGGGTGTCCCAAATAACCTAAAAGTATCAACGTTGTGTTTTTTAAATGGAATGCCCTGTATATGATTGCACTTTTAGATCCTCTGATCAAATTAAGTGTTTGTTTCATTAAGGTTTATAATACCTAAACCTTAAGATTGTTTAAATAATTGAATTTTCTCAAAATCTAGTCTAATTTTCATCTTTCAAATACTTGGGAAGTATTTAAGTCATGGTGACGAAATTAACTCTAAAGTGTAATAATAGATCATATTTGGTATTCCAATTGCAATAAACTTGCAATCTTATACAGGGCGTCCAAAAATGAAAACTACTCAAATAAGAACTTTAAGTTGCTATAACCTCATTAATTTAAATTGAATGTCATATTTCTGAACTTACCTAGCAATGTACTTACTAATACCAAATTTGATCTATTATTACATTTTAGAGTTAATTTCGTCAACATGACTTAAATACTTACCAAGTATTTGAAAGATGAAAATTAGACTAGATTTTGAGAAAATTCAATTTATTTAAACAATCTTAAGGTTTAGGTATTACAAACCTTAATGAAACAGACACTTAATTTGATCAGAGGATCTAAAAGTGCAATAATATACAGGGTATTCCATTAAAAAAAAACACAACTTTGATACTTTTAGGTTATTTGGGACACCCTGTATAATATGAAACAAATTTTAAAAAGTAGCCATAGTAGATGTCCAATAAATGAAACTTTTTGCAAGTCACGTGGTTTCGCCACAATAATCCGCGCCATAAAGCGTGAATAACCCTGTATAAAGCATATATACATTGGCAAGTCAAAAAAAATATAAGAAAATATAAACTACTACACTCACGTAGGTAATTAAACAAAAAATAAATCTAAACAATACACGTGTACAAATAAAATATAAAAAATATGTATAATATAAAGGACAAGAAATCCACATAATTACAATACAGAGCAATAAGACAAACGAACACACTGGCTGAAATACCTATCGCAGCCCACAGAGCAAGTCATGTCACGCTAGAGCAAGCCACATAACATACTCCTCTAACGTGTAGAAGCAGTTCGCGAATAAAAACAACTTTAATTTATTCTTGAATATGTTGACTGATGTTGTGTTCTTAATTGTTTGGGGCAGCAAATTAAAATAAAAAATACCAGAATAGTGCGGCAACTTCTTGAATGACTCATGATGGGGCCTTTGCAACAATAGCTGGTTTGCACCTCTAGTGGCATAACCATGGAATGATCCGTTTGTAGCGAATAAGTGTAGTGAATAAACAGTTGCCACAGCTCTCCCCCCAAGGAAGCGGTCTCATTGACTTTGAATAAAAATGACCTTAAGTTCAGTTTTTTATTACAGATTCATTATCTAATACAATATCGTTTGTTCGTAATAATAAATAATAATTGAAACTTATAAGGTGGAAAGATCGCTTAAAATATTACACAAATCCTCTCCTGCAAGGACAAACACTCATACACACGGGAGAGCTTTTGTCATTATTCCTCCATTCAATCGGGTCCGGCGCGGGATGCTACAACCGTAACGCGAATGGTATTTCATCTGATTGCCAATAGCAACAGATATCGCGTCGAGATTTCTTTTCGCAGCTCACGCGCGTATTTCATTTGTGCTCTCTTGTTTATCGAGGAACTTTAATTCCGTAATATATGTTGCGAATTGTTTCAAATTCCTTTTTTCACACATGGAGATTGATTCGAAATTGTATTTAATACAAATCGCCTGATTTTTGAAATTGGAACGGGCCGAACATTTAGAAATATAATCTATACACGTGCAAAAAAGTGGCATTATAACAGGATTTCCGGTGGATATATAATTGAGTTTTGTCCTGGTGTGTCGTCTGTGAGAGCTGGTTGTTATTAGCAACGACGCTACCTGTTGAATAGTAAGTTACATTCATAAATCATTTTTAATTGTTTTTGTTTAATATAATCATTCAGATATTTCTAATTTACTAATCACACTATAGGTACTTAACTAATTATTATTTTAACGCTAAGAGTTATAATTGGAGTTGTGAAAGAACTCAGTTGTGTGGGAGGGAAAGGAACCAATAAAGATTTTTAACCGCACCAAGTAAAGCCCAATAGATATTATGAAAAACATTTATTTTTCTTTAATACAAGAAAACTTTGACTTACATAATATATTTTCCAGCTAATGATGAAAACGTGTGTTTACTCTTTGCGTTATAATTTGTGATGTTCTAATTCCAGTAATATTATTTTATTTACTGAAAAATTGATGAGGATGGAATTTTGTTAATTCGTAGAAGAAGACGTATTTTATTTCACATATCTATTCATATTTCGCCCAGGACCAGTTCTAGGTACGGCTCCAAAAGGCTCAACCTCAAAAGATGATTAATCAAACGACAATGACAAGTGTGTAATCCCACTAAGCCGCGAAGATGAGATCTGCTCATACTTAACAGCTGCCTGGCTCTTAAACTTTACAGGACTGTGTGCAGTTTTGAGGCCTGTCTTGAGTTTCAGAGGGACCTTGAAATTTTACATCGTTGGTTTGTTCAGAATAGACTTTCATTAAATATTAAAAAATATAAAAGCATGACCATTGTTTTCGATTATCATATTGATGGCGCGATCTTGGAAAGATGTTCTGTGATCATAGACCTCGGCGTTTTTGTAGACAATGACTTGGAGTTTAACTTTCATATTTCCGAAATCACCCAGAGCACATTAAAGATTTTGGGTTTTATATTTAGGTCTATACTAATAAGTTTACCATCAATACCGACTGACTTGTAACCCTTTATAACTCTTTCGTTAAACTTGACTTGACTAAACTTGAATTTGCATTTATAACTTGGTCACCGATATACAGGGTGTCCGGAAAAAGGAGGTCAATCCGTTAACCACAGATTCCTTGAGCAAAAATAATATGAGTTTTAAGATGTCATTTTTTATTTTAGCCCTCCATATTCGATATACAGGGCGTCAAATTTGAAAATTTAAAACCAATATTCTTAAATCATTCTATTATTTATTGAGATATTGGATTCCAATTTAGTGTATTGCTTCAGCATAAAGAGCTACTTCTTTCCAAAAAACAACACAAAAAACAATTTCTTAATAGCCAAAATACGGGATGTTCAGTATCCATTGACCCACCAAGTTTTTATTACGTACGCCAATGCTTTTAAAGTAAGTTTTTATAGGTTGCTATGTACTTTTGATTATTTTTCAACTCTTATAAAATTTGGAAAAAATCATTTGTTTTTGAGATATTTTGAAAAGTATTGGCTCTTGTTGTCTACGCGGCTCACGGTATTTTCACTACTAAATCAAGCATATTTAACTCAAATTACCATTACCGTGCATCAAATTAAGTACAGTTTTCGAAAAGGTAATAAAACTAAACATTACAAACACGAATTTGTTTATTATTTTTAACTTAATTTGACGCATCATAGTTAATTATTTTATAAACATGAAAAAGTAACTAAATCAACATTAGAAAAACTACCAGTCTAAAGAAATTGCTCGATATGACCCCCATTTTTTTCAATGCATAGGCGAGCTCTTTTTAGTAAAGAAAATCTTAGTCTTTGAAAAATATGAGGCTTCAACCTAAAGTCTTCCCCAGCTTGTAAGATTTTCTCTATTAAATAATTTCCACTCAAAATCGGAACCTTATAAATAAAATCTTTCATACAACCCCAGACTGAATAGTCCAAGGGAGTAAGATCTGGGGATCGGAGTGGCCATTTAACAGGAGCATCTTGGCCTCGCCCAATTCATTATATTATAATCAATAAAATGTCTTTTAATCTTACCCATTATTAAAATCTTACCCATTATTAAAATCATATCTGTCATTTCCGAAAAACATATAATTGTTTCGTCTACGATCCATTTTTGTTGTGTTTACTTATAAAATTACCGATAATTAAAAATATTAACTTTCAAACCTTAAACTACTGTCAAATTGTGACAACTAATTTGACAACAATAAAACATTCCTTAAGTAGGTATCCAAGATAACACCAGAGTGGCTTGATATTTCAACATTATAAAATTTGTCAGAGCCGCCGAGGCATCAAACAAGAGCCAATACTTTTCCAAATATCTTAAAAACAAATGATTTTATCCAAATTTTATAAGAGTTAAAAAATAATCAAAAATACATAGTAACCTATAAAAACTTCGTTTAAAAGTCATTGGCGTACGTAATAAAAAATTGGGGGTCAATGTGTACTGAACATCCCGTATTTTGGCTATTAGGAAATTGTTTTTTGTGTTGTTTTTTTTTGGAAAGAAGTAGCTCTTTATGCTGAAGCAACACACTAAATTTGAATCCAATATCTCAATAAATACTAGAATTATATAAAAATATTGGTTTTAAATTTTCAACTTTGACGCCCTGTATATCGAACATGGAGGGGTAAAATGAAAAATGACATCTTAAAACTCATATTATTTTTGCTCAAGGAATCTGTGGTTTCCGCCGCGTGGTCTCGACTTGCTGTGGGATTCGGACTAATTACGAGTCCAGAGCACCCTGATGGAGCGCCTACAATTATTGCAATTCCTTGGGTATCGATAATATAACCCTAGCTAGCAAGTTTATCAGGGTTTATCGCGGCACCTGCAGGCTAATGATTCTTATGAATTTGAGCTGTCTCATGAATTTAAAACATGTTCTAATTATCTTTTATTATTATTTGTTTGTTATTAATTAAGTATCTAGAATTATTTTTTCATTGTTTTGTCTTGTTAGACAATAAAGTGTATTTATTTATTTATAAGAAAAAAAATATTACAGTCGAACCTCTACATAGTGAAAGACCAAACTGTAACCCAAATTGCACTATAAAGAGTTTTTCACTATATAAAGAAAAAATCAACAAGCAACAAACAAAATCAAAAAATTGAATTATAAAAGATTTTATTAAACATTTGAAAGTTTAAATACCTACATACATAATTTACGTACACATTACAGAAGAATATAGTAATTATTATGTACTAGGAAAAATAATCATTTATTTTCTTTTGAACATTACTTTTGAAAAATAATTGTTGCTGAACAAAATTCTCGGATTTAATCACTCATCACTCATTTTCACTAAATTTAGCAGGACACTCCTCGGTTTCAGTTTCAGCTTCATGATCGTCTATTCTTTTTATCGTCAATTATGGCTAGGTCAGTTGGGAGATCTGTCGTGCCAACATCATTGTCGATTTCTAAAAAATCTTCAAATAAAAAAACCTGCCTGGACGGTAGCAGTTTTTTGTAGAATATCCCATTTTAAGGTAGCGAGATCGATTTCGTGTCTTCCTCCCATTCGTGATTTTTCTCAGTAAAACCGCCTTTAGAAAAGCAGTTTTTGATAGTTTTCTGAGAAACATTTCCACTCCATACTTTAACGACTTCGGTTATGCAGTCTTTAAGGGTAATCAATTTTTTGACTGGAAGGTTCTTATCAATCGCGTTAACAATTTTGTGAACAATTCTGTTTCAGTAATAATGTTTTATATTTTTTATAATACCCTGGTCCATAATTTGCAATTTGGAGGTTACACAACTTGGGGAAACACCGAATTTTGCAGCACATCAATTTTTTTGCAGCCGTTATCAACTTCCTCCAAAACTTTAATTTTCTCAGCTAAACTTAGACACACACGCTTGGACATCTTACTTGATTCTTAACCAAAAACCAATTGAACCTAAATTTGCGATTTACTAGGCCTCGACTATAAAATGGGTTAGGAACTTCCCAGGTGTCTCACAGAAATCTACCTGCTTTATTGCCTACCATTAGGCGTTATGAACGCGCTAAGAACATTTTCAAAAGAATGCGATATAAAAATGTAAATGGGAAACCGAAAAGGCCAAGATCTCAATAAATGCATACACATTTATACATAAAAGTCCGGTGAAAATTTTATTGCATAAAGTGCTACTCAAGCTTTTTACATTAAATTTCATTAAAATGTTCTAGGTCTTGTTAAAATTGCACTGTCAAGAGTTTTTCACTATATAGAGTTTCACTATAAACAGTGTGGACTGTATGTCTATCTACTACACAATTGACCCTGTATAATTTCGGTTACGTCAAAAAACGGGCAACTTAAAATGAAACCTCGCATGTTCGAGAGTTTCTTCCAAATATGTTTTCTTCAAATTTGAGGTGTAGTGATAACTTTAAAATTAAATACATATATAAATTTTAGTACCCCGCTCAATTCTACGTACAATTTCCTCAAACTAGCAACGGAAATACTAAAGAAAACGGCAAAAAATGAAAAATCACCCTGTATACAAGAAACTAATCAACTTAGTCTTGAGTTGATCGCGGTATTAAACTGAACTCAAAAAAATAGAACGTGACATGACTTTTTCTCTAGCTACCTATTACCTTTTAGGCTGTACCTTACAAATCCATCGAAATTTGGGTACCCTGTTCCTAAAAAATGACCCCTTTTTCTATAATACAAAAAAAAAAATCGTCTTATACTCAAAGCACCTCTCACAATAAGAATTAGTGAATACTAATATAATTCTAAAACCTCTAGGTACATAATAAATCCTAACAAAACTCATATCGTTCTCTTTTCCCAAATTGCTAAATATGAGTCCTTGAAGGAAAATCTTAAAGTAGAAGTTAATAACACAAGATTACACATATCTGATGAAGCTATGAATCTTGGACTAACTTTTGACAGGTTTCTTAGATTTGACACACACGTACAGAATATCAATAGAAAGGTTTTCTCTTGTTTTAAAGTGCTGTACTCAAGTCGTAAAATCCTGAATTTTAAACCCAGGAAGAAGCTGTGCGAGTCCGTAATTATGCCTGTTTTTCATTATGCAATGACCGTATACTACCCTTGCCTGAATTATGGAAACAAGAAGAAAATATAGAGGATAATAAATAATTGCTGCCGCTTCACTTGGGGCCTCAGGAAGTTTGATCATGTTTCCCTTAAAATAAAAGAGCTTCACTGGCAACGCGGAGAATACTTTTAATTATTTGTTCCTAACGTCCGTTAAAAGATTGATGAAAAATAACGTTCCACAGTATTTGATCGGGAAACTTGTCTGGCGCCGTGATCTACGTCAGAGATCTTTAAGAAACGAGGAACTTCTTTCAATGCCCCGCCTCCGCTCTGCCTTTTTCCAAAGGAGTTTCACATACAATGCCGTAATGATGTATAACCAGATCGATCCCAATCTGAGGAGCATCGGACCGGACAGAGTTAATTTGTTTAAAAAAAGATTGTAGATTACCCTATTAGACAAACAATAACCTATAAGCCTACATCAGTTTGATGGTATAATTTTAAATGGTTATGAGGTTGGCTGAGCGAGTTGTTGGAAGTCTCGTTTCAGTTTGTTACTGAAACTGTGTTATTTGTAATTACTGGGGTGTCCTGTTTAAGACGGAAAAGGAAAAATTTGGATACTGCAAATCGAAATTTGGTAGATTTATCCGATGATCTGCGTCAGTATGTATAAATTTGAATCACCTACCCGCGATAGATTATTTGTAGTTTTTTTTTTTTGTCCGTTATGTCATCGTCAGCAAAAACATACATATTCTTAATATTTGTACTTATATTTGTATAGTACGTTTGTTCATTTCAGGATGAGAGTTTTGCAATCAATTATTGAATATAGTGGTAATTTTAGGATAGTGCTTTGAGGTTAAGTATAAAGTAGCTTCATAGCTAAACTTCGCCTTTTGATTGAGGACAAGTTCATTGAGACATTTTAAAGCTCAGTGCAGAAGATCTTTCCTTTTATGTATCATCTAAAGTTTGTACACACTGCTCAATCAATAAAGACTATTACTATTATTATTATTATTACTATAATATCCAGTTTGTAAAATATACACACCGACAAAAACAATAATATAACAGTTTTGATGTTCCATAACTTTTTATTTTGGATTCTATTTCATGATTTTTGCCACCGGACGATATATCGATTCATTAGGATTGAACTCCACTTTTTCCTGATGAAATTTTGGTTGCTTGAATGTTTATATACCGGTGTAAGTCAGAATGATGTTTTTAGTCGGAAGTTTAAAACATCCTGTGAGACAAACATGCAAAACATCCTTATTCCAACATGATTTACGATAAAGCTGGATGTGTTCCAAGCATTTTGCTTGTTAAAGCATCTGGCTATCTCGTTTATTTTACGAGACGGTTAAAGTAAGCTGTAGTTCCTCAATTGCTTCCTCTCCATCGTTAGATTCGATTAAGATTTGCAAGGCAGCATGTTAATTGGGCAAAAAGAGTAGCGAAACGTATTGTTGCGCATGTCGTCAGTGAGTTTTTGGATAAAGTTGGAATTCGGAGGTTGATATGGCCATCCTGCAGTCCAGATCTCAACCCAATGGAGCATTTTTGGTATGAATTAAAAAGATGCGTTCGTCATCGTCCCACCAAGCATATAACTTTAACAGAGTTCAGGTTAGTATTAAATGATAAATATGAAGCTATTCTTCAAGAAAAAATTATAGCCAAGAAGACTTCAGGCTGCCTTATGCTCGAACCACATCCAGCTTTATTTTAAATCATGTAGTAACAAGGATGTTTTGCATGTTTGTCCCACATGATGCTTTAAACTTCCGACTAAGAACATCATTTTAACTTACCCTGGTATATAAACAACGATTCAAGCAAACAAATTTTCAGCAGGACAAAGTATAGCGAAATCCAAATCTTTCGTTCAATGAAAAAATCATGAAATGGGAAAATTTTAAACAGAACAAATTAATAATGTTACCGTAAAATAGAAGATTGTTTACATGTAGTGTCGTATAAAAATGTTTTGTATTTTACTTTAAAATATAGTTCTTAAGCATATTGCGAATGCGAGCCATTTTATTTTATTCTAAAGGAAGTTTGCAGAGTTCAATTAACTTACAACAAAATATGAGAAAATGCTCAGAAGTAATTTCGAAATAGCAAATTCCTGTTGAATTTGAATAAAATCCACAAAGTATTTATGTAGAAAAGGCTTGTATTCCAGCTGTATTTCCGGTTTTGAGTTGGAGCATACGGTTGCCCATAGCAACTCCGCTTATTACCTACCTGTTGAAATAAAAGATTTGTTGGTTATTTTATTTCTGTATTTAGGTTGAGATATTTTACTACGGTATTTTATTTTGAAACACACACATAATACACTGTGTAGCAGATTATTTATTACACATTTCACATTATTTGTTAAACTAGCACGAATGTGAGAAGTTTGAAGCCCATTATTATCGAATTGATTCAACTGATAATTTTGTACTAAATATAGTAACCAATCAAATTACTTAATTTTAAGTCATGTGTCCAATTTCATCCAATCACCTCTGGATTACAGCGATAATACCCTACATGTGGTGTTTTCAGTTTGGTGTTTTTTATTAAAAATTAATTAAACGACAACTAACAACTGGTTTAAAAATGTCGCGAAGATTTGGTATTGCATCTAACGATGCAATTAATGATATTATATCTAATAATATACCAAAAAATACAATCAAGTCAAAAAAATATGTATGGAAAATATTTCGAGTTTTGTGCGACTAGAGAATACGAACTGAATGCTGAAACGAGTTTGCACAATTTGCCTAATATATTGAAAGATTATCCGGTAAATATGAGAAAAGCTGACGGAACTGAATATAAAGAAGCAACTGTAAAAACAATTTGGAATACTACGAGTAGGCTACTCCAGGAAAAATACTTCAATGACTTCAAAATTGTATTCGACCCGTTTACCAGTGTGATATTCAAAAATGCGCAAGATGCAAGAAATGCAAAACGTAAAAGATTACAGCAGGATCCAAACAAACGAAAATGCAGTTCATCAAATTTGAGTTCAAGTGATTTGGCTAGAATCATTGGATTATGGGATGAATGTACACCAGAAGGTTTACAAAAAAAAATTGACCATATTGTAGCTGTTGAGTTAGCTTTGCGAGGTGGTGAACCTGATTGCCTTATAGATTATTTCACGATTGAGAAAAATAATGATGGAACGCCAACCAACAGAATTGAATACAATCCAATATTCAGAAAAACATGCCAGGGAGGATCTAAAAGTTGTACAAATAGTAAGTGGCTTGTTCCAAATATTGCAAACGAAAGTGCATGCCCTGTTCGGTTATTCCATAAATTATTGTCCAAAAGGGGGAAAAATATTACCTCCAGTCGCCTATTCTTGAGACCAAATCGTTTCTGGAAATCCGAAAGTGACACATGGTTTGACAATATACCGGTAGACAAGAACACAATTAATATGTGGATCAAGTCATCCGCGCAAGCTATTGGTTTGGACACAAAGTGTAAAAAGATATCCAAGCATTCGAACAGATCAACTGCAGTTAGCCATTGAACAGCAATTAATAAAAATAATAGGACATAGCAGCTCTAATTCAATTAAACCGTACTTGAATATTAACCAAGAACGCCATGGTGAAATAATCAACACCATGCGAGGAATTTCTTCAACAGTGGAAATTAACAATCCGTCAACTTCAGCAAACTCTTCTTCCAATTTAACATTTACCAATTGTACTTCTCACAACTGTAGTTTTAAATAAAAATGAATAATATTTGTTTGATTAAAACTAATACATTTTGTATTGAAAATTATTAAACGTCAGATTGACAATCAAATTTTTGATATCTACAAAGTAAAAAATTAGCTTATCGAATACTCCTCGGGCCTTGATAAATACTCAAAATTTTGTCATAGAGAATCCTTCAAGCGAGTTGCTCAAGAATATTATCAAGCAACACACTTTCGGTATTCTCTATGACAAAATTATCTCGGTATTATCAAGACCCAGAGGTATTAGTACTGAAAATTACACGCACACATTTTAGTTTGTGAATCGAATCTACAATTAATGGGTGGAGTGGTAGAATGGCATTTGGCCAAACTCTTACCTTTTATGCAAAAGGAGAATATTCTTTAGTTCTTATTGTTTATTGGATTAAAACTTGCAGTTGTAAGGATTGTAAACTTTGTATTTATTTATTTTTTTTTTGCCTAATAAATCATTTATTTATATTTATTTATTTTTTGTACGACCGACCTTTTTTGATTGTTTACCGTGTCTGTCTTTATGACAGTAAGTGACATTTACTGGCTGACAACCCAAACACGACGGTAAGTAATTCACTTACCGTTCAGAGAACGGTAAGTAAATTCACGACGGTATATCATTGCGCATTTATGCTGACGTCATTATTTTGATTTTTAAATTGTATATTAAACGGCATTAGGTATGAACTTTTATAAGCATTTTCATACCGTTCTCTGGAATTATAGCGGCTATTCCAACATTCCATGCTTCATCAAGAGATTCACATTGAAAGTCACTCATTTTCAGTAATAATACTTATTTAAATAAGTTTTGACAAATACATGACATAAAAAATACGATAACAATCATAACAATAACAATTAGTTCCATGACAACGTTCAACTGCAACTTTGTAGAGGGTATTCAGCTAACCTGAATTTGTATTTAATTGAAAATATTAATTATTAAAAATAATAAAATTGCAATTTCAGCTATTTCGATCGTACAAAAAATAGTATAAGCATCTCAAACAGTAAGTAGTTTACCGATCTCCTCCAATTTTGGCGACTTCGCTTCGCTCAGTCGCCAAACATTGTCGTCGATCGGTAAACTACACTTACTGTTCTCAATACTTAATATACTATTTTTGTACGACCGACCTTTTTTTATTGTTTACCGTGTCTGTCTTTATGACAGTAAGCGACATTTAAGGTTCGTTTTCATGCGACATAATAATGTTATGACACTTTAAGCCATGACAATATGACATTTTTAGTGGTTGTTTTCATGTATTTAATGTCACGATTTCTGTATTGTATGTACCACGAATACTCCTTATTTTTTTGCGCAATGTTCTGACGTCTTTAATTCCCGTAATAGCTAACAGATGATCTTCCGCTTTGCTTCTTGCGATTCTGTCTTTAAATTCCCGATTAATTTTATTCCACAAACAAGCCATTTTTTGATATTCCTCCAAAAAGTGGGCGATATCGAAAACAACATTTTTCTTTTCCATTGTTTAACTTGTAAACCAATATTTTTTTAACCTCACTTTAACACGTGGTCACGACAATGCGACACTGCTGTTTTCACCAGGTATGGTACGTGGAACTAACGTAAAATGTCACAAAAATATCAACATGATTTTGATATCGCGACACTAATGTCACGGCTTCAAATTGTTGCCGCGACAACGTGACTTTGAAGTTTGCATGTTTTAAAATGTCGTGACTTTTAGTGTCATAGCACTAAAGTCGCGTAATTGTCGTCACATGAAAACGAGCCTTTACTGGCTGACCACCCAAACACGACGGTAAGTCTCTGAACGGTAAGTAAATTCACGACGGTATGTCATTGCCCATTTATGCTGCCGTCATTATTTTGATTTTTAAAATTGTATATTAAACGGCATTTTATAAATATTTTCATACCGTTCTCTGGAATTATAGCGGCTATTCCAACATTCTATGCTTCATCAAGAGATTCACATTCAAAGTCACTCATTTTCAATAATAATACTTTTTGTACGACCGACCTTTTTTGATTATTTACCGTGTCTGTCTTTATGACAGTAAGTGACATTTACTGGTTGACAACCCAAACACGACGGTAAGTAATTCACTTACCGTTCAGAGAACGGTAAGTAAATTCACGACGGTATGTCATTGCGCATTTATGCTGACGTCATTATTTTGATTTTTAAAATTGTATATTAAACGGCATTAGGTATGAACTTTTATAAATATTTTCATACCGTTCTCTGGAATTATAGCGGCTATTCCAACATTCTATGCTTCATCAAGAGATTCACATTCAAAGTCACTCATTTTCAATAATAATACTTATTTAAATAAGTTCTGACAAATACATGCCATAAAAAATACGATAACAATCGTAACAATAACAATTAGTTCCATGGCAACGTTCAACTGCAACTTTGGAGCGGGTATTCAGCTAACCTGACTTTGTATTTAATTGAAAATAATAATTATTAAAAATAATAAAATTGCAATTTCAGCTATTTCGATCCTACAAAAAATAGTATAAGCATCTCAAACCGTAAGTAGTTTACCGATCTCCTCCAATTTTGACGACTTCGCTTCGCTCAGTCGCCAAACATTGTCGGTAAACTACACTTACTGTTCTCAATACTTAATATACTATATTTAGCTAGGTGTTGTTTTCGCCTGATTACAGATTATGATTGACATAAATAAAGACACTTACTGACGTTTAAAAAAATAAATCTTAATTGCAATTCAAAATAACCCCCTAACAACGTCATGACAATGCCTTTCATTTAAATAATATGTAATTTTGACAATTTCACTATTTGAAAGATTTCTCGAGAAGTGTACCAGGAAACACTAAAATTAGCAAGCAATATATGTGGCTACCGCCATGTCGTTTTGTGAAGAAAGGAACTGTATTTTAAGGCAGGAAACACAGGAATCTGTCGTAGGCTAAATATATGTGAGGTGCAGTTCCAGTATCTAAAAATAGGTCATGACATCCCTACTATACTTCTTTTCCAGTTCGTCTAGTTGTCGAGATACCCAGCAAAATTATTGAGTTTAGAACACCCTGTATAATGTCTATTTCTACTTAAACAAACCAAAATATATCTAACAATTGAGAATGGAACGGTGAAGTACTTGCTTCGGATATAGAAATAAACTAACTACTCGTATTAACAAAAACTAACACGAAAATATTCTGGAAGAAAGGTTACCAATAATTGTCCATTTATTAAGCACAGTTCCCAGGCATTATTCTATACGAAAGCGTAGAAGGGCATAACAAAATATTTTTCTTTAGAATTCTGACTTTTTTTTTGCAGAATTCTGTACAAAATTTTATCATCTTGACTATTTTTACAGAATTTTGTAAAAAAACTCTAAATTTTGTATCATTATGACTTTTTTGCAGAATTTTACAGAATAACTTTTTTAAAGAAACAGTTTACGATTTTAGATTATTTTCGACACCCCCAAAACCTTCCTCGGTCCGCTGCTGGGACACAGAAGAACACACTTACGGATACACCATCATACACACACACAAAAACATACACCATCACACATACCCACAAACATTATCAATTTTTACTTTCCCGCACAGGGTTAGTATTGTGAACGCACTAAAAAAATTTTAGATAAAGACGGATATAACCCTTTTGACCCTGAGACGATTTAGACCATTTCTCGAGAAAATTGCGTTTAAAATTTCACCAGTTAGGTACTTGGAATCTATCTTATTACAATTATACGAGAGTTGCCTTTTATATTTCGGGATTGGGCAACCCTGGTGTTGCAATCTGGCAACTGACAGCTCTATCGTAAAGTTGGACATTTTTGAGGTTATACGTACTCAGAACGTTTTGACATACGAGCGCTATTTGTGTTGTTTACAGTAACTTAAAAGATTCATCTCAGCCCAAAAATGGAATTAAATCGTGAACATTTTCGTGCGATTATTTTTTACAACTTTTGACGTGGATTAACTCAGCAACAGTGCATGGATTCAATTAATTCACTTTTTGGCGATGAAGCTCCATCAAGGACCAGTGTTTATCGATGGTATGGTGAATTCAATCGTGGTCGTAGTTCACTCCAAGACGAATTTCGTGAAGGTCGTCCAAAATCAGTTGTTGTTCCGAAAACCACTGATGCTGTGCGCGAACTGATATTTCAAGATCGTTTGTGACCTATCAAGAGATTGAGACAACCTTAGGCATTAGTGGGACCAGCATACATTGAATATTGCATAAATATTTGACTGTCAAAAAATTTTGTTCGCGTTGTCAATCGCTCAAAAAAGGCTCGTGTCGATTGGTCGAAAGAAATGCTCAAAAAATACGATCGCGGTGCTTCGAAACACGTTTGACATCGTGATAGGTGATGAATCATGCACACAGCAGTCGACTGTATGGGTGTTTCAAGATGAGCCAAATCCAACAAAAGTTGTTCGCGCACGAAGCACTTCCAAGCAAATGGTCGCCTGTTTTTTCTGAAAATCTGGACATGTCGCAACCGTACCACTAGAACAACGCAGGTCAGTCAATTCTGAGTGGAACACAACCATTTGTTTGCCAGTTGTCTTCCAAGAAATCAGGAAAACCAACCGCCGAAGACGGATCACTCTTCACCACGACAATGCGATTTGAGCACCCAAAACATCGATTTGATAAGTTATCCGCCATATAGTCCTGACTTGGCACCGAATGACTTTTTTTTTATTCCCGTACGTAAAAGACAAACTGAGAGGTCAACGTTTTTCGACACCTGAACAAGCAGTTGCAATCAGAATGCATGTTTTGGAGATACCTCAATCAGAGTGGCAAAAGTGCTTCGACAATTGGTTCAAACGCATGCAAAAGTGTATAGATCTTCATGGGGAATATTTTGAAAAACAATAAAGTGATTTTCGATGAATAATATTAATTTTTGTTCTCTAATCCCGAAATATAAAAGGCAACCCTCGTAATACAATAATTTGAAGGAGGGTTTTGTGGCGTCATTGATATAGCGTGCGCTGCGCATGTGGAATGTTCTCAGTTCGAATCTCAGTTCTGGTATTATAAGTAATACTTTTTTTTTCTAATTTTTGAATAAAGTAGTTAGTTTCTTACGTTAGTTTATTGGAAATAATAGAAATAATACAATTATAATAATAATAATTATTATTAAAATTCTGTTTCGTTAGGCAGGTCATATATTTTTGATTATATCAGGAAAGTTTTGGGGCGACACCACCGATTTTTTTTTAAATTGGTATCTATTGTTCTCCACACTTTTAACTAAATAAGTATTCTCAAATAATGCCTGACAATCTTCATACTTACAATATTGCATAATTTTTGTAAATGCGGTCGAACCGTTTATAGTATTTCATTATAATGTATATATATATAAGGTATATCCAATAAAAAGTGGTCGTTGTATATCTGAACTACCTTGTAGCAATTATTTTATAGCTACATTTAAGCTGTAAATTCATGTATACTAAACACTTAAAGGGGAGCTGTTAGAGAAGCTTCAAGAGCAGCTCTCAGATTCACCCTGCTGTATACAATTTTAAGATTAGGAACTGTACACGTTGCTGATTATGATGTGATTGTTTTCAGTTTTTTATACTATACAGGGAGAGTCCGCAACACGCGTCGGTTTGTTGTATTTTTTCACTAATTTTTCATACGCTTCATTCAATGCATTCGGGTACATCAGCCTCGCCGAGCAAAATGGGATTCCAAAGTCTGCATTGCTGCAAACCGTACATTATGTCAAGTCCATGAATCAATACTACTCATTACAATCACATGTCATCACAACATGCTTCATAGTGTGTAGATAATTTTTTAATGGAATAATAAGTAATGGGATTACATAAAAAATATATCATGAAGAAATTACCTAATTTATAATATTGTTCAAGACAATGTAGTTTATTAAATTGAACTACTTTATTTCTTTCTTCATCGTTGACAAGTTAAGTAAACAATATGCTGATTAAGTTAATGAAGGATGTACGGATTAAATAAGAAAAAAAGTATTACTCGAATTTTCTTACCTACATCAAGTATGAAATTCATAATTGAACAAACTATTATTCATACTTAAGTATAATAATAATAAACGTCTTTATTAAGAATGCATACATACATTATACATTCAATTATCAAGAAGGCGAAGTTTAGCTCGTTAGCTATTCTTTAACACTTAACCTTCATGACAATTATACAACTTATGGCTTGATAGGTAAAAGTTCTTTGAAATAAAGTTAGCGAATGCTGAGGCATGGTCAAAAGATGTAGATTACAGTGGCGGCTTGTGGCAGTTTAATGTGGTGAAGCATAACATAAAAAAAATACGCGTGCAGCACAGTACACGTGATAGAAGTGAATACTTCTTTCACGAGAGAGGAAGGGAATACGAATGACGGTACAAAAGGGCAACTGAAGGATAGGCAACGTTAAGCCGCTATATATATATATTAGTGTATGGTATAGGATATAGTGTGTAGCATACACTCTCTCTCTCTCCCTCATATTTGATATATGCTTCATCTTTTTTGCGGTTTTGCGAGACGAAAATTTTATAAATCGTGTCGTGACGCGACCTTGAAAAATCACTCTCATGCGGCCAAAGAAGTATTCACTTCAATAAAGTCATATACTTAATAGGTTGCTAAAATTAATAGGGATATCCCTACTTCGGCAACTGCATAAAATATAGGATATGTTTATAAGTAGGTACCTCACCTAAGTATTGTTTTCTTAAAAACCTTAATTAAAGTGTAATTAGTATCTAGAATATATTTACGTACTTCCTAATAATACTAAATAAAACACATTTTATGAAACTGTCAATCAAATTACTTTTATGCTGTTAGCATATCATAATACGTCTCATACCAGGTATTATTAAAAGCTCTGCTTTTATGCAGTTGCCTTTATTTATATTTATCAAACATTTATTTAAACCTGGAATAGGTTTGTCTGTATGTTTTTAACAAGATTTTTCTGTTCTTAAAAGGAGTGTTGATTAAAAAAACTTAACTCTCGTTAAAATTAAAAAATAAACATCATTTTTCATAATAACTGCGCTTACCTGATGTCATTTACGCTGCTGATGTGTACTACTTCCACTTGCTTCTTCCATATTAAAGTAGGAGATATTATAATAAGTATACTATATTATTAAAAAAACAATATTTTACGGTACCTACCCATTTATTTTTATAAAAATAGGTAGGTACCTACTAATTACTAACCGTATATATATTTTTTTAATTTGTTCACTACTTTTTTAGATTTTAAAATTTAAATTAAACATATGTAGGCAACTAAATAGAAAGACTAATTTGTATTCAAAATATCAAACATCAAAACTTTTAGTGTTTAGTGTTTTTTTAATGGCAAGATTCTTATGCTATGCTT
Source organism: Apoderus coryli (assembly GCA_911728435.2). Taxonomy (NCBI): domain Eukaryota; kingdom Metazoa; phylum Arthropoda; class Insecta; order Coleoptera; family Attelabidae; genus Apoderus; species Apoderus coryli. Next base: position 34,109,136 of record OU452199.1, read on the forward strand.
AGTACAATTAAACGCTGGCAACTATGTTTAGACGAAGAGCGATAGGTGGTTGTATAGTGGGTATATGCCAGATGGCAGTGTTACCCATTGTTACTGAATTATAGATCATCATCTGCATAAGAACTATAAATAAATAGGCTATTGGTGTGTCAGAGGACACAAGCACTGGCATGGGTGTCAACTGCCGTACACAGGGAAGAGAGAGACCGAAATAAATAATGTTTTACCATTATTACACGAATAAAAAAAGAGAGAAATACCTATAGGTATGTAAATTAAGTATGTTAAATAGGTGTATAGGATAAAGCTTCAGATGAAGACGAAATTCAAAATTACAGTTTTATGGTAAAGCAGGTTAAAAATTAAGTATACATTAATATATAGTTTAAATTTTATATGGAGAAAAATAATTACACAATAAAATAAAATTAAATACTTAAATATTATTAATTTTACTGATTATTTAGGTGCTTCACTTGCTTCATAGGACAAGCCGCCACTGGTAGATTACGAATATTTCTGTTGTGAATATTATGTCTCAAATGCAATTTCTCGCGCAAATACTAGGGAGAAGAACTGTCGAGAAGCCAATATATAATATATAAACACTAAGTAATGCAGCTTTACAATATTAATTAATTTGAGCCACCAAAGTTCCCGAATCTTTTGCGATACATGATCATACTTTCGCAAGTTAAATATGTATCTGCAGAATGTATTTTGTACAATTTGTAATCTATCCTTAGTCCGTTGATCAAGGCAGGGGTAATACTATACCAAGTGACAGTAGTAAAATAATGGCATAAGCGTTTCACAAACTTTTTCCCTAATTTTATGATTTAAAATGTTCCTATTTCATACGAATATAACTTTTTTGAAGCAGGTTCTTACAGTGATTCTTAAATCTCAAATTCACATCAAAAACGAGACCAAGATATTTCGCCTTACAAAGGATAGTTGTTTATTATTAATTGCAAGACTTAGATTTGTTTCTATGTCGATTCTATGATTTTTGGAACCAAAAATCATAACCGATGTCTTATCCGGATTTATTTTTAGGTTGTGAGATACAGAATATCTGTAAATGCTTTCAAGAACCTAATTAATTTGGGCTGATTGATGTTCTCCTTGTCAAGACAGTGCAAAAGGTGGGTATCATCGGCGTAGAACTGCAAATGAGAAAAAGCCATACAGGATACAATATCGGATGTATAAATTAAAAATAAAACAGATCCCAAGACAGAGCTCTGGGGAACTCCCGAAATAAGCGCTTCCGGAGGAGACATGACATTATTAACTGACACCTGCTGAGTACGATTCGTTAAGTAAGACCGAAAAAATGAAAGTGAGGTATAATCGTGGCTCATAAGATCAAATGCCTCCAATCCGACTGAAACCACGGATAATTTTCTATCTAAAGCTCTCACAATTTTATCTGTAAGAGTGAGTAACAAGGATTACCAATCTTAGGCAAAGGACAAACCAGAGAATTTCGCAAGCAAATAGGAAAATATCCGATCTCCATACAAACATTTATAATATGCGTTATGTGGTTTAAATAGCTGGGAGACAAAGCTTTATCATATGCAAGGAAATTCCATCAATACCAGCAGCATTAGAGTATATGGAGTATTTAGGAATTTTTTCTACAAAATGGATCAATTTTGGTTTAAAGTAGGCATTCAAAAATAATGACAAATTTGCATTTGTAACATTGTCAACGCATAACACTAGGTTTCTTGTACCTATAAGTTTGTCGATTTCACACAATATGTGATAAATAATGACGTCGATATTATGGTTATTAAGGAAACTTGGCTTTCAGATAATGAATCGAACGATGTAATAGATATTGGATGATATGGGATATTGAGACGAGTGAGTGGTAGGGGTGGTGAAGTTATGTCAAACATCTTGGCTCTCATATATCGATCATAGTTTTACTGAATTTTGTTTAGAATTTGAAGAAAATATAAATCGAATCCAAAATTGTATTGGAGATTTTAACATTAATCTATCTTATCTAAATTGTGCGAATACGAAACGATTTGTCTCTGTATTGGAAGATTATGACCTTCATGATTGATGAGCCAACTAGGCATGGCTCATCTATCCTGGAGTTAATTATATATATAAATATGTCCGCACCCTGACTATCTTACAAATATTAGGACCAATTATTCCGCGGATTTCTCCGATCATTCGCAAGTGTCTTATGATCTTAAGTTTAAATTTGCCGAAGCCGTTCTTTTGAACTTTTAGAGATTTTCGACAGTTCGACCAGATGCGCTTTTATTCGGATTTAGTGAACGTACCATTTAAGAATGTACTTTGTCAGCGAGGTATTGATGAAAAGTGTGAACTATTTAATCGTTATATTTTGTATATTTTTGAGGCGCATGCTCCTGTGAGAACTGTTCGAATATCTAAAAAGAGGGCACCGTGGATAAATGACGATATTGAGCAGTTTCAAAAACTTAGACAAAAATCTCTTACGAAATATAAATGTAATAGATCTGGCAAAAACTGGGACTTCTTATAGAATGTTCGTAACTTGGTATCTTCCAAAATTCGCAAGGCTAACTTTCTTAATTTCTGTAGGAAAGAAAGGTTTGCTGGTTTGCCTTCGTATCTGGGGAATGTTGATGAGATATATAAATATTTCGCAAGCATACCCCGAAACGACCCTGTTGTGAATTTGTTGAATTTTTATCAAAACTGATTGTGAAGTGTTCGTGTTTAAAATGGTCTCGTATGATGATGTTTTTGCCATTAACACAAAAGCTGTGGGAACTGATGGTACCTATAAGTGCGTAAATGTTGAAGCGCTGCTGTCCTTATATACTTCCTCCATTTATTTTACACTTAATCAATTCTTGCATTGAACAAAATATGTATACCAGATGTTGGCGTTATGCGAAAATCATCCCGATTCCGAAGGTGGGTGATCTGAGGGAGCTTAAGGCCTTGCCAGCAATCAGCATCTTACCTGTAATGTCTAAGATTTGAGAAAGAGTTCTTTACAATCAAATGAGGAATTAAATAGAGGAGTTTGTTGTTTGTTTGTTTGTTTGGCCTCTACACTAGGTAATACAGCCATCTTTGTAATTCTTGGACCTACAGTTTAGCGTGGAATCCGAACCACGGTCCTCGACCGCCAGATGCCAGCACCAACGACCATATAGTTAATAACTACTTGGCATAGGCAAGTCTACCGACTCGGCCGGGAGCGCCGTCCACCCATCCAACCACCATCCACACGACTAGGTACTGTAATACCATAATCCCGTCGATGCGCGCTTGCACATGTGGGCATCTCCCGCCCCTAAAAATAGAGGAGTTTAGGCTTGTGCCTGATATCCAATCTTAATTTAGAAAGAACCACAGTTGTTGCACTGCTGTTGCATTTTTCGTGCAATCGATCGTGGTGAATTAACTGCCATCATACTCTTGGATTACACTGAAGCATTCGACCGTATTAACCATCAACTGATGTTGGCTGTGCTGAGGTATCTGGGTTTGGTGACCTTCTTTGAACTGTCCGTGGACTAACGTCAATTTTGGGAGTTTCAGCAATTATTCTAGGTGCAGGCATCCAAGGATCGTTTTGGGAAATTCTTTTAAGGCATCTGTCTGTCTTAGTTGTTGTTTTTCTCGAGCTTCCCGATTTCGGTATATTCTCTAAATGTTCCCTTCCATTGTGACTTGAAATTATTTTTGATACGCTGTATCTGGGTAAAAACAAACTGTCTTGCAATTGGACTTGTACTGTACCTACCTTCCAAGTGTGCAGTCACTACTATCTGTTTTAATTGTTTCGAAATTGGAATACCTCTTGGTATGATTAATCCAGCAGCGAAATATTAATTAAACATAAAATAAACTCAGCAATTGTTTGAATAAAAGACGTCTACTGCACAAAAAATCTTTATATACACGTTGAAACCGTTTATAATTTGCCAGACATGTTTCGGACTACAACGTCCATCATCAGTGGCTAAGGAACCTTATATAATGCGGTTAGATGAGGGGGTTAAACTTCATATGAACTTAAAGTAGGGTATTTTCACATTGATTTTCAATTTAAACGTTTATACAATGTCACTTTGTGGAAAGTTGTTTTTTAAAAATTAAGCATAATAAAAATAAAAATAAATTGGTTTTTAAACATTAAATTTGTGTATTATTTTAACTTGTGTTTGTTTGTATTTTTCTTTTCTCTTCATGTTTAATTGTAAGATTTTGAAAAGCTGGTAAGATTCCACCAGTGTGGTTTTAACCTTTACTGTCACTAAAACCTTTCTTTTTTAGGCAAATATTAAAATGTTGCTTTACTTTTGACGCATTACATGCATGCCGTCGATAATAGCAGCCTACGTTGATATTTAAGACACGACGTATTTAAATACGATATCATGCATTTAATATTATAAAATCGAGATTTGTCTAATTTTTCGAAAGAGCGTTGCTCTACTTTTGTCCAATAGTGTACATGAGTTTTTTTTTTAAGTTATTTCAAGTCTAATTATAGTTGTTAAATGATTTTTTACTCGTGATTTTATTTCTATGTATTTGATAATAACACATTTTTAATATTTTATATTTCATTGTATATACAAGATAGGCTATGTCGCAGCCTTCTCTAGACAAGCCATGAACAGATAATGGCAACACTGCAATACGATTAGTAAACCGGTCTACTGTACATACTCGGCCGGTGATCGGTCGCAACGAAAATATTTATAAACCATTTCTGTTTTAAATTATCATCTTTGGGAAATAGAAAAACTGTTATTAGTTTGCTATTTTGCTCTTATTTTAATGCGCTACTATAATTGGATTTACATCCAGGTATACAGCACGTTGTAGGCATATTAAAATCGACTAAGAACGATGAATCATAAACAAATATCAAAATTTTGTCATGTCAAAGATTTAATCCACAGTTCGTCTCTTCCTTCTCTATTGTGGTAATTTTGTTAGGAAATAATGCTATAACGAACGATTAATATATATTATGCTCATGAATTAAGGTTCCTTTTACTTTTCTTTAGGTTAGATGAAATAAGGTTAACTTAGGAAGCTCTAACTTCGCCTGTTGTAATAAAGTCATTTATTATTATTATTATAAATGTATTATGTATGTATTCTCTTGGCACATTTGTATACTTTCCTTGAGAAATGTACGATGAATCCAGTTTTGCTATTAAGTGGGTGAGTGTAAGTATTCCTGATAAAATGAAAGTAATAATAATAATAATACAATAGAAAATAAAAATTAAATTTAGCGCCTGCTAATGCGTATGGAAAATAGATATTTTTCGTACATGTAAAATAGTTATTTACTTAACAAGTGCGGAACGCAGGATTTTTCCGCAAGTGACAATAGTTGACAGAACGACGCGCAGTGGAGTTGGGCCATTCGTCAAGTACGGATAAGACACTTTTCGCATGTGTCGCGCCAGCACCTGAATAGCCGCCACTGCTTTATACAGGGTGAACTATCACTCAGTACAAAAATTTTAACTGGAGGTAAAGAAAAATAAGATTTAACAGAATCGCCTTTCAAAAAATTTCCAACATTTTTATTAAGGCTGAAAATATTTTTTTTGTAAATCATATTAAACTCCCTTTTTACGACGCCTATGACCGCCTGCCCAACTGAAGTTTAAATTAGACATTAGTTTAAAGGTTATAATACAGCGACATCTTGCCAAGTGTATCGATTTACCGAGCATTTAAAGTAAAAAATTTATTTAGAAAATGTAGATAATTTTGTGACTTGCAATCATGCGAAATATTAAATATTATGTTAGCACCACATAACACCTGTGTGTGTTATGTGGTGAGAACCTACCTTTCGGATATGTCTAACATGCCATAGAATGATTTTTGAACTTCCTGGGGACCGCTTGGTTTTCCTCGTTCACTCTTCTTGTTTAAATTCCCAAAATATTTATCATATTAGAATGCAGGTTTATACCGTAAGATTATTAACCGTATTTTTTATTTGTTTTAATAAACACTTATCTATGATTTGTTTGTTTAAATTTTGTGATGAAAGTGAACGGAATTAGCGTAACTTTAAGAATCAATTTGAAGCACAACAATTTACGGTATGGTTGTAGGCCTACATATTATTATTGTGATGAGTGATGAACGAGAAGTTTCTGTTGTAAAACATGAACGATTTATGTAAAATAATAATAGTTTTAGATCTACATGAAGACTTGTCTATGAAACGGAGATTGGTGATGATGAAATTCAGTGATTAAGTGCGGAAATAAAGTGAAGTTAACGGTGGCCTCTTCGAACATTTGGTTTTTTCGATACGCGAGAAGTCGTTGTAAAAATAACCCATTTGAGTAAAATAATCGGACATTTTAGTGTGTTTGCGGTTTTTGTTATTAGTGTAGTTGTTCAATATGCGAAAATATCCTTTTAGCAGTTTCCAAAAGCGAAGAAGTAATGTACAATTATGCAGATGAACTTATTTATCAGGTGTTTTAATTATTATTATTAACAAAACTGTTCATTTTCGCCGTCTCTACAATTGGCAACGCCGCGAATATTAACCCTACAGCTGTTCATGTGTTGGAGGTCATATTGAAAAATGATTGTCATAGGCGCCGATTTACCGGGGAAAAACGTGGATTTGCCCCATTTTGTAAACATCGAATAAAAATTCCGAAACAAATTTTTTATAGTTTTTCATGCTTCTCTGAGCACGTGGTTAAAATTTTTGTACTGAGTGATAGTTCACCCTGTAGATGTTTTAATTTCGAAACTTATATATCTACGCAAAATAAAAATAATCATAATTTAAGTGCTCATTATAGACATCAAAAGTAAATGCAATATTTTATTTCTGTAAACAAGATCTCGAAAGGTTTGTGCCATATTGGAATTTTGCAATAAAAAAACTCAACAAGGGTTTGATGCTCCTGCCTCTCTCCACATAGAAGTAATAAAAATAAAGATACATTTCTAAATAAAGCTATAAGTGATGGTCCGTAAACCAGAAATAACAATAAATCGTAACGAAAATATCATAAATACGTGCGCATCAATGAGAACGAACTAAAGGAAGTGTTTAATAAAAATAAATTATTAATGAAAAGTAAGGCATATCAAATACGCGGGGGACTTTTTAGAATAACTAGTCTACAATATACATCAATACAATAAAGCGTGCATTTTTCGGGTAGTATTTACATCAGTAATAGCTATTCTAATACAATTGGTATGAATCATACTTATTCTATTACCGTTGATGTTAAGGTGCGTTGTTTTATGAAATATATTTTATGTAATTAAATCTTGAATTTGAATTTATCAAATAACAAGGTCCATATTTAAATGCAATTAAAGTAGTTCATTTATCTATATTTCTTCATTAATGTTTAACTTTTGCTAAATTAAACTAGTTATTGACATTTAAATAACTATACATTAAAATCGAAGCCCATTAAATTCATTAAAGATCTGATAAGTCTCTAAAGTAGCAAATTATCATTCATATTTCAGTCGTCGGAAAAAATGCCAAATTATTTAGCTTTTTTCAGAAGTCGCAAGCTTTTGTTGACCAAATTAATCAAAAACTCTGAAGCGTGAAAACGTATCTATCAAGAATGTATTATTTATTTGCAGTTTTTGTATGTTCTGGTTTTTCACTTAAGAAATCAAACAATTTTTAAGTTTAAATATTTCCAATTTAAATATGACAATCTGTTTTATATAAAAAATATACTAGATGGTTTCGGTGCAAAAATTATCTCGTTATATATTTAAATATATACAATACTAATGGCAGTTTGCATTGCACGAACAATTTTAGGCAGCACCTAACGTTTGGGAAAGAATAAGTGCATTCAAATTAAAAGATTTTATTCTTTCCCTAATGTTAGGTGCTGCCTAAAACTTTAAAAAGGGGGATTATTTAGGTACATCTGTTTGACTTTTAAGTAATTTGTTGGAATTTTTATGTTTATTTATTTCTAGTGATTCAAGAAGATTTAGTCCATCTTTGAATAAAATCAAATTTATTATAAAAAAAAGATATCAAATCATAATTGTTTTTTGGGGCTCCGCTAGATGGCGATATTTGCATCGCCTAAGGTTTTTTTGATTTTTCTTTAAAAACTTAAATGGAATGATACAAATATTTTATCAAAAATGAAAAGTAAATTGAATTTGCAACAAAAAAGTCCAAAACCGCACAGGAAAATCTTTATTCGTTTGAGAGTTATGGCCAAAAGAATGTTGTTCACCAAAATTCGTTGAAAAATCATGTAAGTATCTTTAATTTTCGGTGATCAAGAATGCCATGGGAAATAATAAACAAATACCTAGGTTTAAAATTTATTAAACTGATAGTTTAACAAATAAAATAATGAAAGATCCATTAAAATGACCAAAGCCAGAGCTTTCATTAAATTTGTTAAAAGAGGTAGATCTAGATACCCATGGAACAAAATTGGGAAGTTTCCATGCATGGAGACAAATAAATAAACGCGAATATGCTGCTAAATACCCTGACCGAAGACACCATAGCAGAAAAGTGTTCCGTCGGTTAGCAGTCCGTTTACGAGAAACGGGAAGTGTAAGAGTTGATCCAGTCCCGCTCAGACAATGGTAAAAGACGTCCAGTTAGCAGTGAAGATAATATTATAAGCGTTCTTGCGTATGTGGAAGCGAATCCTCATGTAAGCGTCAGTGAAATTTCTTCAGACTTAGGAATAAATCGCACTTCAGCATATTGGATTTTAAAATCTTTTAAACTGCATCCTTACAGTATGGTTTTACATCAGGCACTTTCAGATGCCGATATTGACAAGAAGCGCCTATAGACTTTTGTTATTGGCTGAGAGATATGTGCACGGAAAACCCGCAATTTCTCTCACAGATTTTATGGACTGAGCCATTTTTTCTAGTTGTGGTAATGTTAATTTACACAATACGCATTATTGGTCACAAACAAATCCTCATTGGATGCCGGAAGTTGACCATCAAAGTAGATGGAGTGTAAACGTGTGGTGTGGAATCGTAGTCAGGGTATTTAGCAGCATATTCGCGTTTATTTATTTGTCTCCATGCATGGAAACTTCCCAATTTTGCTTCATGGGTATCTACATCTACCTCTTTTAACAAATTTTCTGAAAGCGCTGCATTTTGCTAATTTTAATGGATCTTTCATTATTTTTATTTGTTAAACTATCAGTTTAATAAATTTTAAACCTATTTCTTTATTTCCCATGGCATTCATGATCACGGAAAATTAAAGATACATGATTTTTCAACGAATTTTGGTGAACAACATTCTTTTGGCCATAACTCTCAAACCAATAAAGATTTTCCTGTGCAGTTTTGGACTTTTTTGTTGCAAATTTAATTTACTTTTCATTTTTGATAAAATATTTGTATCATTCCATTTAAGTTTTTAAAGAAAAATCAAAAAAACTTTAGGCGATGCAAATATCACCATCTAGCGGAGTCCCAAAAAACAATTGTGATTTGAAATCTTTTTTTTCTTCATCAGCAAGGCTTGAGTTCTTAAACAAAAGTTAGATTGATAAATTCGGTTAAGCCAAACCAAAGTTATACACATTATCATAGGTAAAATTTCGTCCTTCCCTGCTGCCTTTATTTCAAGCCTTACAATAAAAAGTGATACACCAAAAAGATGCTGAATCTCAGTAGCATTACCGTGGTGGTATTTGTTTTTCTCACTTATATTGCGAAATTTTCAATAAAAATCCATTTTTCGCATTACTGTATCTATTACGCCCCCTAGCGGTATAGTTAGGAACTAAAAGACTGTTTCCCAATGTCCTACGACTATTAGGTATTTCCTGAGATATGCTACCTGTCCACCCTTAATACCCGGTATATTATATAATAAAAAAAAAACAAAAAATTATCTAAAATAATGTAAGTAATTTCAGCAAAATACGTTTCAACCTGAAGAAGTTACTAATTAGTAACGAAACGTCGTTGTTATTTTATTTAATTTATTTGACGGAAATAAAAAATGAGCTTGTTTTATTTTAAAAAAGTTTTGTAAAATAATGTTTATAAGAACCGAACACCCCAAGAAAAGTAAACTGAGAATTTATGTTTTATTTTTGTTCTATGTAAGTATGGAGGATTTTAAACATTTTAATGAAAGTGTGGGTGAATAATTCTGAGGTTGTTAGCATAATTTGAATTGTTTTTATTCTTGATGAAACTATCGTAATGTTCCTTTACCTAAATTTAAGGCGTTGTGGTTACTACAGAAACAAAAAAACCAATCAATTTTTCCTATCAGGTCCATTTGAATTCCCTTCTTTTCTCCGTTTCACTAGATTTGATTGACATCTGATTTGTAATTTTTCAGGGTGGTCACTTTTTCTAAATTGTATTTTTATGGGAAAATGTTAAATGGGACACCCTGTAAATCTACTTAGATTCGAGAAGTCCCTTTTCTATCCTTTTTACTGAGATCATTTCATGAGCTTTAGGGTAACTGTTAAACAAAGCAAAAATTGGCGGCTAAAGTAGCAATATTTTGTCATTTTAATTAATTTTATTTTCTATTTAAAAAAAAAAATGGTTTAAACAGAAATTTTTAGACAATATAAGTTTAAATATAATAAAATCTAAACTTAAATTAAATACAAAAATACGTATTTATTTTGAAATAAATCAGTACACACTAACTAACTTTCCCGGGAAGATGGATAGGGCGTAGAGGAGCAACAAATTGGCCAGCCCGATCCCCTGATTTAATGCCACTCAAGTTTTTTTATGTATGCCTCATAGAAAACAAAAAAAATTACCGTGAGTAACCAACTACTGTAGAAGACTTGAAAATTAAAATACGAAATGTTTTGTGCATCCATTACTTCCCAAATGCTCCAACGAGATAAAAATTAATTTATTTTAAGGCTGCAGAAGTGCCAACAAGGTGGTCGACATTTTGAGCATATGTTAAAATAAATTGATTTTTTATAATTTAGTTTGTGTGGACTTGTTTAGTTCTTATCAAAACAAATAGGAATTTTTGTATTTAATTTAAGCTAAGATTTTATTCTATTTAAACTTAAATCGTCGAAAAAAATATTTTTATATTTTAAGAGCGTCTATTTGTTCATTATTAAAATAAATCTGTAATTTAACTTTTTTGGTTTTAAATTAAAAACAAATAATTAATTTAATAATTTGTTGACATTTTTTTCTCATTTTTTATGACAAAACGGTTAGCCTTAAGCTCATGAAATATGCTATCAATAAAAAGTATAGGAAAGGTACTTCTGAAATTTAAGCAGATTTACAGGGTGTGCCATTTAAAATTTTCCCATAATAATACAATTTAGAAAATGTGACCACCCTGAAAAATTACAAATCTCAATGAAATCCAGTAAAATGGAGAACAGAAGAGAATTCAAATGGACCTGACACGAAAAATTGATATATTTTTTGTTTCTGTAGTTACGGAGTTAAATTGGAAATATTTAAACTTAGAAATTGATGAAAGGTTTATGATTCAGAATTAAATAAATTTAAATACGAAATTATCTGGCCTAAAATATTATATTCCTGTCTTATAAATTTCTTGCTTTTTTTAATTAGAAAACCTTATATCTACAGCGTAATCGATAGCTTTGCCGAAGTATTCATTATATTCTCTGAAATTGACTGAGAATAGCGCCGCTCCTCTACGTAGTGCTGCAGAATTAAATTAGTAAATGTGTTTTAATACAAATATTTAAAGAAAATTATTAGAAATAGTTTCACAATAAGTGACAAAAAGGTGACCAAATTAAGAGAATATTTTAAAACAATGGTTCAAATGAATGCACATAACATAATAACTCTTCATTGCCACCTCGTAATCTAAAACAATAGCTGTCGAGATGGCAGAAAAAGGAGTGGTTCATTGTCCTCCATATTCACTGAATTAGCGTTTATTTTTGGAGGACTACATTTATTCGATTGCATTTTTTTTTTTAACATATTATAATATTCAATATTCCACTTCTTTTGTTCTATGAATATTGAATAAAAAATATCTAAATTAAAAATACGGATAATCATGGCTCTAAATCCAACTCTCTAATTACGGTTTCCACATGTCGCAATTATAGTTGAACAGGCAAAGCAATTTATTAAAGGCGCTTGCCAAATAACAGTATTTTACAACTAAATCTGTTTATATTTTTCGATGGTTTCATATAAATCATATTTATGACAGTGATTCTCGTTATACACACAATGTACTTAATTCGTATTAATAGTAGTATAGGCATATTAAAAAAAATTCTGAAATTAATGAACAGGTCGGATATTTTACTTTAAATATTCAGAAATTTACAATAATTAAAACAGGCATTTTAATGTTAAAGAATAACATACAGATTTGCTTTAAAGGAACGTAGTGGTAGAAAGGAAATACAGAACTTATACAATTGCCAAAAACATCAAAACATAGTCATAGTCTACTTCAATAGATTTAAATTCATTTTACAATGTTAGTCCTGAGAAAATCTCAAATATCTCTCTGGTATAGAGAAAGTGCCATTATTTTACCGTTATCTCTAACCTGCCATCAAAGATTAATGTACACAATGTGTACATGAATCTTTGCTGCCATTATAAATTGGACCATCCTGTACATATAAGAAATTATATAAATTTAAAATTCACCGCTATCTACGAAAAAGGCAGTTTTATATATACATTTAGACATTTTACGTGTTAAATATAAACTTATTTAAATGAAATAGGTATATGAGTTTTCTATACTTTTATGTTTCGCAGGGAGTTTAGAGTTTATATTTTTGAACCATTGAAAATATTTCACCCAGTAAATTAGTATTACATGTGTAGTAACATCAGAAACGTTTATATTTTTAAAAATATTTTGCGTTCGTTGTTTTAGTAGGTCAATAAAAACACATATCTAGATGTTTGTTTGAAAAAAAAAAAAATGCTGTGTTTCCAGCGAAATAACTTTTGGAAAAGTTCCACATAATTAACACTCATAATATATCTACAAGTGGGTCCCATAATTGTTTAGAATTTCTAAATTGGATTTTAAAATGTCGATTTTAGTATAAAACACATTGTGTATATTTTAGCTTTTCTTTTATTTATTTATCTTATTCGCTACGGGTTTTATTTCTATTTTGTTGGCGTTATTCAATTTTTATTAGCAAATCAGTGGCTTCATCAATATACGTAAAGTCTCACTGTAATATGGCAAAGAATAATAACAATAATAATAAAGGCCTTTATTTTAAGCTCGGCAAAGGTCAGCATAGCTGTTTACTTTACCGAGCATACAAAACGGTACAATAATAATTCCACATCACAAAATACCCACAAGTAAAATAAAATAAATGAAATAAACAGACAAATTCTCACGATACCCCCTCAACTAAACTAAAGTAGGGTGAAGTAAGGTATGTTCGTGATATAGGTAAGTTCGTGATAGAATTATGAAAATTTTTCAGCAAGTTACTTTTTGCTTTAGATGGATGACATCTCGGATAGTAGTAAGTGTATGTTTCTACTAGATGATGCAACCTGTCGCGTTTCTATAATGTCACGAATATTCCAGACATTAGAAAACTTTGTTTACATGTGGTGCTTATTACGTTGTGATTTTTGGCGGGTTTTGCAACTGGGCAGCAATTTACAGAAATAACAGGAATAATTGAAAGCTGAGATAATGAAATTTACATTAATCTATAGTATTTTAGATGAGGAATCTTCCTGTACACAATAATTAACAAATTTTGACATAATTTTACCGTAATTGCTTATTCCGTGGAGCTTGTTTGTTACAATATTTTTCATGCGTTGAAGACATTAAAAATACAAGGGTTATTCAATGTTAAATATCTTTTTTTGTGTGTAGTAAAATTATTCCATATTTTTAGATAATGTTATGTTTATAATAGACTACAATCCTAAACTAAAGGTAAAGTTATTGCACATTAGATTGTAAGAAAAAAAAATGGAGCACAGTGGATACAATGTTACTACGGTTTGGTACGATATCGATAAATTGTTTTAATGTGCAATCGATGCACTGGAAATACCAGTGGTGACTCAGAATAAGATGTTATGCGTTAATGATACAATGTAATTGTTAATAAAATCTTACCTACCAATTTTTAGCATAAATTGTAGTATCACGAATAAACCTACCCCATATCACGAAATTACATATCCTAGTCACGAAATTACCTTTCCCTGACTAGGACAGTCATTTGAAAGTTTCTTTAAGTAAGTTTCCTCATAAAAAAATACATAAATCTCAAGAATAACTATCGGGTGTTAGTCCCTCACAATTGTAGCAACAACGCATGCTATTTCCATTACTCTCCAACGAAAAAACGAAAATCATCACGAATATACCTTACTTTACCCTACACAGTAAACCTGCATCAAACAATCAAGAAATACACTTGAAAAATACAATCACTAGTATCGAAGATAATGATCTTTCACATGTTTTTTTAAATAAAAACGTTGATTTTGCTTTAATGTCCAAAGGCAATTCATTGTATATTTTCGGCAGGTTATATGAGAAAGATCTTTTAAAAGTGGTATTGAAAACATGATTATTTCGCGTAGCTAAGCCATGCTGTGCATGTCGATATGTCAATTTTTTTATCAGATATTGAGGTTAATTCAGGACAACTAATCTTCTTACAAAACAAGCCAAGTGATATTTAACTCTAGTAGTCATATTCATCCATCCCAATTCCAGAAACTTTTCACTTACATGATCACGAATTCTCAAATTGTGTAGAAAACGCACACAAGCATTTTGGAATTTTTGAATGTGTTCTTAGGTTTTGAGTCAAGACAGAAACCGTATATCCATTAGCAAAAAGTAGAATGCCTCAAAACTAATGTTTCCGCTAACAAAATTTTTGTCCTTTTATCTATAATTTTTCTGTTTTTATAGAGACTCCTAAGTGCGCCAAAACTAGATTTAACAATCTTTCGCGCCCGAAATCCTAGTTTCGAGTCAAAGATTAATCCGAGATTTCTACATTCATTAGCACAAAAGATGTCAGTGCCATCAAATCAAATCTGGATAGTATGGTCAGCATGATCATTTCTGTTACTGTATTTTACTTTCCCGTTCAGGGAAAATATTGTGAACGCGCAAAAAAAATTGAGATAAAGACGGATACAACCATTTTGAAGTTTCTTGAGACGATTAAGACCATTGTGTATGTATGTATTCTTCCACGATAGCGCCACAGGCTTCAACCAATTGAGCTAAATTCTGGTATGGTAGGTTACTTTTGCCTCCATAATTCTCGAGAAAATTGCGTTTAAAATTTCACCAGATAGGTAGTTGGAACCTAAACTCCTAATAGAATAAGTATATAATATTAATTTAGTAAGGATTTTTGGAGATATTGATAGAGTGTGCGCTTTGCATGCGGAAGATCCTGAGTTCGAATTCCAGCGCTGGCATCTTTTTTTTTTATTTCTAATTTTTGAATAAAGTAGTAAGTTTTATAGGTTAGTTAATAATAATTATTAAAATTCAGTTTCGTTACGCAAGAAAGTTTTGGGGCGACACAACCGATTTTTTTTAATATCAAAAGGATCATTTAGAGTCATAAAATAATTTGAAAACAAACATACCCAGATGATGGAAACGACGGTCTTCCATTCAGCTAATTAATATCATGAATCGCTTGAGAAACACGATCAAACTTCCCAAAACCCGCAACAAACCTAGCACAATAATTCTGAATTCCCTGAATAGGTCTTCTATAAAAAACGTCCAACATGGTACCGTAAACAAAATCACAGTAATCAAAATTGGGTCAAATTAGTGATTCATAGAGACTACGTTTGAGCATCACGTTCAAAACATTGTCTATGAAAACACAAAAATTTCAAACTGGAAGTCGACTTCCGCAACATTTATTTTAGATGCTCACGACATCTTAAATCAGTGTCAGTGATAATATCTAAGTTCCTTGTAGAAGAAACACACTGGACAACACGGTTGCCAATCATAACTCTAAAATTTTCTTTAAGATAGTCAGAATCACTTATATTACTAAACAGCAACATATTATGTAATTTTAATTGATTCAATTTTAAATTATGATTGGTGGGAAGTGTGTATAGAATATCAAGGCCAGCATTGACTCTCTAGCAGGCTTCAACACAATCATTTGTTTTAAAAGAGTAATGAACCTGCCTATCATCCGCAAGGGCCTGTATGCTACAATGATTTAACGACCTCAACATTGCTGAGGTATAAATTAAAAATAAGAGAGGCCCCAGAATTGAACCCTGCAGCATACCAGATGTAATATCCGAGCCATTATGATAAACTTTTTGTTTTCTTAAAGATAAATTAAATAAGGACAAAGATGCACCATCAAAACCGTAAAACTTTAGTTTAGCTATCAACAATCTGTGATTGATAGTGTCGAAAGCCTTAGAAAAATCCAACAGTACAACATATGTGCTGATATTTCTATTTTAATTAATTTTATCTGATTGAATATTCAGAAAAAAGAAGTTTTCTATTAGTTGTGATCAATAGTTGTGGAAATGCTATAATTACCAGAATTAAAATTGGCCCCCTCAAATTCGAGGTCCTCCCGTGCTGGGTTTCTCGCTTAATTAATAGGAAACACTAAACTAAAGTTGGTTTGTCTATTTTTATAGTAGATTATTTTATTCGTCTTAATGTTATAGTAGTTTTTTTAAAACATTTCTATTTTCAGGTTAACCGTACCACTCATCTAAATTTCCCTGACAAAATGGCGAAGAAAACAATATTGGAAAGCCTTATCGCCAATTTGCTCACCATACTTACCATACTGGGTGTGTTGGGTGGTACGGCTGTTGGTTTAATAATTCGAGCCACCTCTAGAAGTCCTTGGACGCAAAGAGAAGTTATGTACTTAGCATTTCCTGGAGAATTATTTCTTAGGATGCTCAAGATGCTCATCATTCCGTTATTGATGGCATCAGTTATATCTGCGATAGGTTAGTATTTCTTTCAAATTTCAAGTTGAAATTTTCTTTATTCTGTCTTAGTTGCACAATAATGAAATTGTCAAAGACACGTCACTATAATAATAGGTAAACAAAGGAAATAATATGTTAAAAATATACAAAAAAAAAAGGAAAATATGAAGACAAAAAATAAAATCTAAAAAAAATATACTAAAACTGAATCGTCAGTATTGTTGTGCTTCACCCTTTCAATTTAAGAAAGGCAGTCCGCAGCCTGAGTGTTAAGAAGCGCCTTTAATTTACGTTTACAGATACTAATATTTGGACTTTCGCAAATCTCTGTCTATACATATTCGACTACCAACATACAAGGCGACCTTTTGAAAAATTCATGGTCGTGCTTTGGAAAATGAATATTGTTTTTCCCCTTGTTTCGTATGAATCAAAGTCAATGTGCTTCTCCATCGAAGAGCACCTTGTGTATATTAGACTCAAAACCCTCAAAAGATATTTGGAGACAACTGTCAAAATCTGGTTACTTCTGAACACTTGCCTACATGATGTCCGATATCTTAAACCAAACATCATTCGTATAATTCGCTTCTGTAGAATAAGTACTCTAGTGATATCCATGGCACGACCCCACACCACTATAGGAGGAATAACAAACACTGAGCAAAGCAACACCATCAATTGAGCTTTTAAGATTACGCAACACGTTCGTTCCAGTCGAAAAGCCTATCGATTCTTACACGAAGAAACTTTGCACTGTCGCACGTTGTCAATGGATAACCATTGAGAGAGAAGGATTTTCAGTTCAGACCAGAGTATCTATATGTATTTAGTATAGGTTTATGATTAATCAGAAGTTTATTTCTAAATTACCATTCGTTGAATTCATGCAACACGGTTTCGACTCTAAACCTCAGCAAATCTAGATCGCTCGCCGGCACAATAATTGCAGTATCGTCACTAGAAAACATAGAGACATATCCCGTAGAAATATAATCCGGCAAAGCATTCAGCAACATCAAGAATATAAATGGACCCAATACATTTCCCTGTGGAGTTCCCACATCCGAAGTCCACTCATCAGACACAGCCTCACCCACTCTAACTCTAAAAGATCTATCCTTCAGAAAAGATATAAACCAGCCGTTTATAGGACCATGGATTCCCAATGCATTCTGATTCTGAGCAACAAAATTAATATCCAGCGAATCAAAGGCTATAGTCAAATCAAAAATCAAGGCGATCACAAACTCATTCTGATCGAGCCTCTCATACACAAAGTTCATGAAATTAACATTATTCGACTCAGTGGAATGACCATCCCCAAAGCCATGCTGACATTGGTCTATAATTCTCAATATGCAGCAGATCCTCAACATAGGGATGATTGTGGCAGTTTTTAACTCAGGAAAATTCCCTCAGAAGATTTGTTTACAATAATGAAAGTGGCTCAGATAACTTAATAGCACATTCCTTTACGACTCGTACAGGCATCTCATCGGTTCCTGTGGATTTCTTGTTTTTCAGGTTCTATGAAAAACATCATCTGGCCCAGCAGGACTAAAAAACATTGAGTTTATATTTATTATAGACAGTGTTCGATCACTCGAAAGACGTCCACGAAAGTGCAACCAAAGTTACGCGAAAAATAGTCGCCAAATTCGTTAGCCATCCGGTGACCATCAGCAGCAACCCGACTGTCAATACTCAAAGTATCCACGGAAGCTTTCTTTTTCGCTTTTCAAGTCAGTCTATTGACAAAGTTTCATCCAGCCTGATTTTTATTTTTAGAAAGTGAAATCATGCTTCCAAAATACTGTTTTTTTGTCAGACTCTATCTTTTTATCAACGATCTGTTTAAGGTTTCTATATATTCATTTTTTAAATTATCATTCTATTCAGCCAGCTAGATCTGAAGGTCGCCAGAAAATACAATTTTGCTACCCGGTTTCAACTTCCTACGCTTAACTAGGGCAAGCACCGATCAACTCGCATCAAGGAAATTCCACCGAGAACGAACAATCAAGCTTCGAAATTTCCAAAGCATCTACGCACGCGCCGGTCCGAGCTATCGGACCGATTCCACACAACTAACTGATAACTGAGCATAATGATCTGACATCCCGGGTCCACATTCGAACACACATCCAAAGTGAAATTCAATACCACATAATCAATAATAGTGGAACTAATCCGGCCTAAAACAGGCTGAATTCTTGTTGGTTCTTCGACAAAAAAGCGCAGATCATTTTCATTGATTTTTAATTTATGCAAAAACTCAAAAGTTTTTTTTTGTAGAATTTCTGTTGATGCGCAAAAAAGCATGTCTGACTTATAAGGCATTTCCTCCGCTATCTTCCAGATTCTGAGTTACAGATTTTTGTTCTATTTTATTTACTAAGTGAAAAATGTCATGTAAAATGTTCTCTAAACGATCGGCACTGTTCTTTTGCTTATTCTCAAAGCATCTGCGAGACCTACATAGTGGATGTCTGCGATTTATGATCACTTTATTTTCCTTCCAAGCCTGAGGTCACTGATACCCGCATCAATGTATAGTCCACAACTGGGGAGGAGCATTATGTTAAATAATCAACGCAGAGACTCCATAAAACATCTACGATTTATCTAGTGAAATTGAGGAATGAATAAATTGTAGACTTTTTGTGGAGTTTCGACTTTGGTTTCAGTGGAATTCTTGTAACATTTATAATGTGACTTCGTGTAATCTCTCAATTAGTCCAATATTACGTCTTGAAATATTGTAAACAGAATTGACGCTTCATATTCTGATATGAAGCGTCAATTCCACTTTCATCATAGTCTACGAAACCACAGTGTGCACCTTTTCTACTGGCTTTGGTTCATTTTTAGTTTCTTGCGAAACAAATGTCCAAGTGACGCAAGTGTTCTATAAGTGTGCGTCCTAAATAAGTATTCAATGCAAAAGGTCAATATGGTGCTTAATTACCTCGAAGATTACCACGGTTTCTCCATGAAGCAGCACAGGTCCAATCTGTTTACCTTCTTGCTCTTATGTGAAAGCAGTAATAGCTTATAATTAAAACTTGAACATTTTTGGATGTGTAAAAATACTCATTTGCTTACATTTACAACTTAAATTCTTTGTTTTAGGTTCATTAGATTTAAGTTTCTCGAAAAAAATAGCATTCCGTTCAATACTATACTATGCAACAACGACAGTTTGTGCTGTCATACTTGGCATCATTCTTGTTGTGGTTATTCGACCAGGTGAAGGTGCAACCCCATGGAAACCTGTTGGAGAACAAAAGGCTGATACTTTTAAAAGACACGTTTTGACACAAGACACTATGTTAGATTTAATAAGGTGAGAGTTTTTGTCAACTTCATAAAACTATTTTTCTTAAGTATATAATAATATACTTATTTCTTGTTATTTTATATATTCATTTAAAAATGTAAATTCGCTTTCATAGTTTCTAGTTTCTGTACAGGGTGTTATTTAAGTCGTGGCCAAACTTCAGAAGTTGATTCTTTATGTAATTATAAGATGAAACGTTCATATAAACATAGATCCAGAAATGCTTAATTTTTAAGAACTTTTTTAAAAATCGCTTTTTCCTAAATAACCTCTCAGTTGATTTTGTTCAAATTTAGCAGTGGTATTAAGGGTAGTAAGGGGCTAATTTATTTTGTTTACCGATGCAACGTGTTTTTCCCGAAATTCAAATTCTGAACTTTCAAAATAATCATATCTGGGCGGAAGAAAATCCCCATGTGGTTACAGAAGTTAATTATCAACAACAGTTTCTCTTGAATGTTTCGGTTGGTATTGTAGATGATGATATCATTGGTCCTCATTTTTTACCCCCGACATAAAATGGTGGAGAGTATTGTCATTTTTTGGAAACCTGACCTACTAGAAAATGTCCCACTGGAAATAAGAGGAGCATAGTAGCTCGCCAATTTTCGGATGCAACTTTTGGAGAAAACTGCGCAGGCCCACAATCATGGCCACCCAGGTCACCGGATTTGAATCCGTTAGATTTTTTTCTTTGGGGACATTTAAGGTCCCCCGTTTACAAAACTCCAGTTATCACTGAAGAAGAATTAACCCAACGGATACGGAATTCATGTGATCAGGGAAGATATGTGCCGGGAATATTTCAATGAGTTCGGTATCAATTTTAAGACAAACTAATGCTTAGATTGAGGTTTAGGGAGGGCATTTTCAGCAACTGTTGTAAGTCTCGTGTTAAATGTTTTTATATGAAATATTTTCGTGACACAGCTCTTCTGGTGATTCAAGTGATGGAAGTATATAGGGTATTTTCATGATTTGTTTGAGGCAACATGGAACTTTCTTAAAGACACAACAATGCTCCCAGTGGATGTATCTTTCAAATAATTTCCACCAGAATGCAGCTTACCGAAAAACCATGTTCGTATCATTTTCCTTGCAACATCTATCAATATGCTGCAAACACTCTGTATATACAATTTGTAATATATTTTTTTCAGAAATATGTTTCCACCAAACTTGGTACAGGCTTGTGTTGCCCAGGTAAGTCATAATTAATTTAGGTTAATGACTGTTATATGTCCTTAAATATGTTTTAGTTTCTTAAGGAAATTGATATTAATAAGTAATAAAATAGAGAAACGTCACCGATAATTAACAATTTGGTTACCTAACTAGTCGACAAAGAAAGCCTTAGCACAGTATAATAAATAATACAGTATTCTGACTCTCCGCTTGCGAGGCGTCCTGCGCATCTCGTCGCGCATGCCGCCATTATGGGTTAAAACGTCACAATCCCATAGACGTAGATAGATACCGTTCACTCCTGTGTTCAATATAGTTCATTGTCGGCGTGTACGAGATGAATAAATATTGTGTTTGTAATCTAATTTTGTGTTTTTGGTATAGTTCGCGAGAATTAAAAGTATTTTATTTTTATTAACGTGTCTTGTGATTAATACAATGAACAATCAGGGAGGACATGTGTGTGCTGCAAAATGTTGTCCCAATAAGCGGTACACTTGCTCTAAACATTTTTTTCGCTTCCCCACAGATCCTGTTAGGTGAGTAATAAGTAAAAATAAAGATCAATACTAGATAATTTTACGTTTATAACAACTATTTGTATAATCGTAAAATTTATATTACGAAATGACAGTACCTAATATGTTTTTAAACGAAATGCAAGTGAAACATAAACACAAGTTGTCGCGTGGCGAAATAGCATGATAAAGCAATAAGCTATAGGGGTTATACGAGTATTATTAACAATATATATATTGTTTATATTTATTATATTATATATATATATATATATATATATATATATATTGTTTATATTATTTATATTGTTTGACTAATTGCTGAGAACAGGATTCAGTTGATGCAGAATTCAAGCACACGGCTTATATGTGGAATTCGTAGGGGTGAAAGAGGCTAACGCTAAGATTATGGAAATCGGCTGGTTAAGAATGAAACAACATCGGATATTCATTCACTAATTTTGATTAATAAAATCATCAGATGGAAAAAGGGGGAATACTTATATGAAAGATTGAAGTTGCGATCGGTCTATGTTGTGAATATTCCTCATAAAACTGTCATTACGCCACCGCTACACTCAACATCAATCTTTGAGCGGTCATTTTCCTATACGGTTTCAAAATATTACAACACTGTACCGGAGAATATAAAAAGTTTACAGGGGTTTTCGTTTAAGAGTCTCTATTATTATTGTGTTTATTATTATTATTAAAAATCACACAATCATGTCAACATTTAACTGATAACACCACTCAAAGCTGTTTTCAATCACTATGACACACCACAAATATTTCTGAAATTGACAGGGATATTCTTATGTACTTAAATATTTTTACAAAAATAAAAATACAATACTGTGGTTAGAAACCGAAAACTATAATTATTTTTAGTCAGGACCTGACTTTTAACCCAAAATGGCGGCATCATACATCACAGTTTGAAATTATTTACTTCAAAGTACCAACGTGGACTCGGAATGCTGTACTTATTATCCTGTGGCCTTAGTTTGAAGTTAAGTGTCAAGTAATGTCTTTAATAATGTTTTTCTTTTTAATTTTTGAACCAACGATAGCGTAGCCATATTTATTTGAACATTTTTATTTGATAATACAGTCAAGTTCCAGTCAAAATTAAAATTTTTCTTCGTGATAGTTCGTATATTCCGAAATTAATCTTTACTTCTAATAGCTAATTTTGTTTCTAGCTAAGTAATGTGAAATTAATATTTATTTTGCATAATACTTAAGTAATGCCGCTATATAAATCTCCACCTCGTGATATCTTACGAAAATTATAAATAAATGACGAAATTAATATTCACAATTTAACTAGGTACTTGTTAAAAAATAAGAAATCGGCTGTGTCGCCTGAAAACTTTCCCGACAAGATGTAATATAATCAAAAATATATGACCTGTGTAACGAAATAGAATTTTAATAATAATTATTATTATAATTGTATTATTTTCATTATTTCAAATAAACTAATGTAACAAACTATTTACTACTACTAACTGCTCTATCATTTGATATGTAACATCGGTATTTTCTATTTACAATGAAAAAAAATTGATTTTTTTAAACTTTGACAGGTCGCCATTTTAAAATTCACTAGAACTTACATGTGCATCAAAACGGAGATCCGTATCCATAATAAATCCCATATTAAGGATTTTTTGAATTTAATATTATTATTATATTTCTATAACGACAAAATTGAAATGCATACACAAACTTTGATAATAAAATACAAAATCTGGGGTAGTTATATTTTCTATTTCTTTATATTTTTATGTAGGTACATTTTAATTGGACTACTAATCTGTTAAACTGTCCAACATCTGATTGGAACACCCACACTCTATCTATTTATCGCACTAACTATTAAACCCACACTTCTGATGGAAAATCATTTACAATCTGCAGCTATCTAATCAAGCCTAGTGATATGGAAAACATGAGAAAATGACCATTAAAAGAGGATATCACATTTTCAAAATTTTTATGTTATTTACGGCTTACCTAAATAAGTAAATACATTCTATCGTCGCGGATAAATCTCCTCAATAAAGAGCATTAGGTAATTTTAGTGTTTGGAAGTGTTTAGTACGTCACAATAGTGGATAAACAGCTAATTATCAATAGAAAGAAAAGTTCTGAAAGTTGTTAATGTCGATTACGAATTAAAAATAACAAATGCAATGTAATATCTCATTTTATCTATTTTTCTGTTTCAGTCACAAACACTTCTGGAAGAGCCTACTCACGAAACATTATTCAAAAGAGGGAATCCAACTGTACTGACTAACATTCTAGAAAAATCATCGTTAACAAATGAAATAGTTGAATCAATAACAAATGAGTTATTTCAGGGCCGGAATAAAACACTTAATTCCACTATGTTGAAGTTCATCAAGGAGAATTTAAAGTATAACCAGACACATTGTGAGTGTTTTTGTGAGAAAAATTGATATTGCTCATCCTTTTAAGTTCATACATAAATTGTTGATCTTTGACATTTGAAGGTTTAGGTATAGCATACCTTAGTACTCTTTGGTAGACCATTAAATTGGTCACGTGATCAAAGTAAAAGATACAGGCATTGAGATAAGGAAGATAATATACAACTCAGTATAGTATTTTCCACAATTAAATTGGTAAATAAATCAAGGAAACAGTCTCGCTTACTTTTAACACCTAATGCAAAAATGTGGTGAAATATAGGGCATTCCATTCAAAAAAACATAACTTTCTTTTTCGAAACACAACGCAACCACAACACAAACACACATTATTTTAAAAAAGTAGCCTTAATGGACCTACCCAAATAAAAAAATGTGTCTATTATTGCCTTAACTTTATTAAACCTCCGCGGCTATTTGTAAGTTCACAAGAATATTACAAATAATAAGGATTTTAAAATAAATTATTTTCTATTTGATCTAAATATTATATTATATTATAATTCCGTATAATTACGCTAACTATCTTAATTACAAATTTCAAATGTATATAGATTACGAGTTTTATTTGTGTAGGATTTGTTTTTTTACACTTAATTGTGTTGTTGTTGATGTCGTTCTGTTTGTTGTACTTATGGTAATGTTTTTTATTTTATTTATATTACTTATAGTAGTTACAGTATAATGTGTATGATAATGCAGATAACTACGGTTAAAAAGCAAATAGAGAATTATTATTATTATGTTACGGCCCTACCTAAGGCCATCATCAGTTACAAATAAAAACTAACTAAATATATACAAAATTAGTAAAACAAATCTCAAAGATGTGATGTTTATAATAATTATGATTGTAATAACTACTGGTTTTATTAAAATTTATAATATAACAATACCTTTTACTTCTATCTATCTTGTGGATGTTAATTAAGTGACATGGCCTTAGCTAAGTTTTTTTTTTATAATTTTTACATAATATTTAGTTATATCGAAATACAAAAGATTTCAGTGGATATGACAGGGGCACAGCCTTCTTTAAACTAGTCTTGAACAGAAATGGCAACACCGCAATACGATTACTAAACCAGTCTACTGTACATACTCGGCCGGTGAGCGGCCCCAACGAAAATATTTGTAAACTAAGTATTTTGTAATCGTTAGTTCCAGCCGGTTGAAGGTAATTATCCTCCCGTATAATTTGGTTCTCAGGAAAGTGTTTACAATAAACTATTGCGGTCTTTGACGGGTTAAAATTAGATCTAGGAATAGCCTGTAGACATTTATGTCTCGGAAATAGAAAAACTGTTATGAGTTTGCTATTTTGCATTTGTTTTAATGCACTATTATAATTGGATTTACCTCCAGGTTGAAGGCACATTAAAAATAAAAGGTACTTACCTAAAAATCCAGCTGTATTTATTAATAATAATAATTCTTAAACATACATAAGCTTCCATTGCTAGGTATACGACACGTTATATAACCAATTAGTATCCCTATAGGAATCCCGCCATATTCTTACCACCGTCAAAGAGTCCAAACAAATTACTTTATTTTATTAACTAAAATTTTATTGGGTATTGTAACTTACACAAAATTTAGATGATATATTTAGACACACTTGTCATTACTGTTTTAATTAAGCTTATTAAGCACTTATTTAATTAGAGCTTGTCTAAAGAAGGTTGTGACAGTGCTTTGCTTTGCTCAAATTATTGAGAATACACAGTGAGATATGGAGTACTTAATCTACTCGTATATTATGCCTCGTATTCTAAAACAAACAAAAAACTGCGATCTTGTTGGTACACCCATCTTCACTTTCATATCTGGATAAACTATATTGAAGAAGAAAGTAACTGAATATTTAAGAATTATATCAAATTCAATGAAAAAACACACATCGGCGTTGTCGAAAACAACAGTACGAAAGTTAAATTATCCATTGAAAACTCTGACACTGTCCGGCTTCCAGCATGAAAAAACACACATCGGCGTCATCTTGTTCTGATCTCTGCCTTCACAATAATGTGCTATTTTTGATAAGGCTGATGATGGAGTTGAAACTCCGAAACATGTTCATGTAATTAAAAACAAGTTTTTTTAATAAGTTGGTGGTGACGACGTGTGTTTCTTCACTATTTATTAATTGTAATTGAGATTACACTTCACTTGATCCTATGGATTAAGAATTACATTATTTTCTATCCATTTTTACGTACTTTTATTTCAGATAAATGACGACATTATTTTCTACATACTCTGAGAGCAGTCGATCAAGTTAACTAATATTTACACTGTACGTTTGTTTTAGTTGGGAATATTGAGATCGAAGCCATTTATCCGCCAGAAAAATGGCCTTTTAAAGAGAAATATGAACCGACAACAAATGTATTAGGTTTAGTTACATTTTCTATTGTCTTTGGTATAGCACTCGGTAAAATGGGCGAAAAGGCGAAAGTTTTATTAAATTTTTTTCATGCTCTCAGCGATGGTATGATGATTATCACCAGCTGGGTAATTTGGTAAGTAGATCCACTTAATTAGATTTGTTTATTTGTCTTTATGTCAAATTCCACTTTATCACTGGATAGCAGAATATAAAATATATCTGGAATATAAATAAAAATCCATGATGTTATTGAGCATAACTCTAACTAATTTTGTTACAGGGCATCACCACTTGGAGTGTTCTTTTTGGTTGCAGCGAAAGTATTAGAAATTGAAAGCTTTGCAGACTTGATTGGAAGATTAGGTCTATATTTTCTCACGGTATTACTTGGACTTTTCAT
This sequence comes from Apoderus coryli, assembly GCA_911728435.2. NCBI lineage: Eukaryota > Metazoa > Arthropoda > Insecta > Coleoptera > Attelabidae > Apoderus > Apoderus coryli. The sequence continues at coordinate 34,136,443 of OU452199.1, forward strand.
TCATGGTTTTGGTACATTGTCTGTAATATATTTTGTCGTTTTGAGAAAACTCCCATTCAAGTTTATTGCACAACTTAGTCAAGTATTGGTCACAGCATTTGGTACATCTTCAAGGTAAGAAATATAATATTATGCAACGAGCATTTAATGTCAGCTATTAAGAGCTCGAGCAAATAAAGTAAATATTTTCATTATTTTGACACACATATCAGCTACACAAGATACAATTTAGCCTAAATGTACCGCAATGAAAAATTTAATCATAATGAATAGGTTAATTAAAGTAGAGTTGTTGCAGAAAAAATATGATAATTTAAATTTAAAATGTTTGCTTATTATAGTTCAGCTACTATGCCAATCACGATACAAACTATGGATAAATTGGGTTTGGATCCGAGAGTAACGCGCTTTGTCATCCCCATTGGCGCAACTATTAACATGGACGGAACAGCTTTGTATGAAGCAGTAGCGGCTATATTTATTGCTCAATTGAATAATATACAATTAGGGTTTGGGAAAACTATTGCAGTGTGTTTAACATCTACAGCTGCGAGTATAGGCGCAGCTGGAATTCCTCAAGCTGGTTTAGTCACGATGGTGATGGTATTGGATACAGTGGGACTACCAGCCGATGCTGTTATAAACATTGTTGCTGTTGATTGGCTCTTGTAAGTATAGGTATAGTTTGTTCATTTTTGGAACAACAACAACAGCAACGAAACAACATAAAAACGATGTGCAGGGTCGCCCAAACTGCACGAATTCTTATAAGAACTCTGGTTTCTATCACAGATACCGAAAAAGTGGCATGCGTCCTCCAAGCTCAAAGTCCATGAGAAATCAATGGTGAAAACAGATTTTGGCTATGCTAAACCATTTTGCCTCTTTTGATCGATATCGTTTTCGGTCTATAACTTTTTTGTATAGAAGAAGCTGATGTTATTTTTTGTAAATCTGCTGTAACACTTATTTTTTTTACTTATAAAACACCCCGTATATTTTCTTGTAAGAAATAAAATTCTCGTTACGAACATATACCTTATATAATACTTTATATCTTATTGTATAATAGTTTTAGATATACAGTCTTACTTGTAAGTAGACCTGAATATTTCAGGACGTGATAGCAGGAGTCATAAGAAGCGAATTTGACTATACAGGGTGATTTATTATGGTTGCAACAAACGAAAACTGGAGATTCCTGAAAACAATTCAAGCATTTTTTGCCATTGAACCCATATCCGCAAATGCTTCGTTATCGAGATACAGGGTGTCCAAATTTAGTAGTCAAATTAACTTTCTTGTTCATTTCTCAAAAACTAGCTAGCCGATTTCGAGAAAATTTTACCCGGTGATCTTGGAGGCCACTCAATGGAACCTCCCAAATCAATCAAATTGTTTCCAAACAGTTGATTTAAAACTTTAGTTACTTGTCTACCACGGCGCGCAGGGGCTCCGTCATGTTGATACCACATATTTTGAACAATATACATCCTCAATAAATTCGGGCAGGCGGTTGTTTAGGAAAATACTGTATTGATTTGAGTTTAAATGCCCATTAATTACAAACAACGGCAATAATTTATTGTTAAAAATGCCACCCCAAATCATTGATACTAAAACGTTCTTGAAAATTTCGCGACCTAATAGCACGAGGATTGTTTAAAGACTATACATGTTCATTATGCTTTGTATGTATGTATGCCATCTTTAGTAAAAGTTGCTTCATCTGACCAGAGCACTTTCTCTAAAAATTTTTCACCTTCTTGATGCTTACCCAATTACAAAATAGTAGGCGCCTTTCACGGTCTCCAGGATGTAGGGCCTGGACATCTTGATGATGATAGACATAGAGCATTTCTCGATTTAATAGTCTCCAAACAATTGTTTGAGGTAATGCCAATTAAGTTAGTATTCTTCTAGTGCTTATTTTCGGATCGTCTAAAACTAAATCCACTATGTTTTCTTCAGTTTGAATATTTAAACGATGCGGTCGTTTGTTAACTTTAGGTAAAATGCTCCCTATCGTTCTAAGCCTGTGAAATGTAGCCGTCCGTGTTTTGTGATATGGATGACGTCTATTAGGATAACTAATTTGGTATTCGCTGGCCGCTGCTCTTGCATTTGCATTACACAAACATATTCTTTAATTGAAAAACTCATTTTAATTTAGAACAAAACATTCGCAATATTAAAAACAACTACGAAATAATAAAACAATTTTAACTAATTTAAATTTGTTGCTGTCAAAGTTTTTTTTATTGTTGCGGCATTCGTTTTCCATGGCAACTTTGATTTTTCATTTCGTTTTCTGGTAAACGTTATTTTGATTTAAATCTACCATTAACTTGCAATTTATCGGTTTCCATAAAAATGGTAGAAATCACAACATCGACGTAATTAACTTTTTTGTAGCTTATAAGTTGCTCTTTTTAAAAAAGTAATAATTTAAAATAATGAAGCTTGTCAAAGCTGTCTTTAATTAATTTATGTGTAAAATTTACCCAAATGCCCCCTATATCTAGGCCAATGCACATTTAATGAAAGCCAAAATAATGCAGCTTATTTTAGGTTATCAGTCCCCAAATGCATGTAAATTTTTATCGAAATCGGTTAGCTAGTTTTTGAGAAATGAACAAGAAAGTTAATTTGACTACTAAATTCAGACACCCTGTATCTCGATAACGAAGCATTTGCGGACATGGGTTCAATGTCAAAAAATGCTTAAATCACTTTCAGCAATCTCCAGTTTTCGTTTGTTGCAACCATAATGAATTACCCTGTATAGTAACCTGGTCCAAAGTGGACCCTTTTCGAGATATTCGAATTTTTAAGATTTTTTTGGGAAAGTGTCACCTTGAAGTCGATTTTTATCATATCTTTTTAATTTGGTCTTGTTTTAAAGATTGTTTGTTAAAAATAAGACACTTGATTAAAAGAAAACATTTTAAGTACAAGAAATCTGGTAATTTCTGGAGCGGTAGCCCTTGAAATCTACATTAAATGCAAAATATTTACAACACTTTTATTTAAATCGACGGTTTGACAAACATATTCACATACATTTTTTGGTACAGATTATTGGAAAAATATTTACGTGTGTTTAGCTATTCAAAAAGATAAAATAGTTGGTCCAGTAGTTAATTACCAGATTTCTTGTCATTTAAATTTCACTTTTATATATATTTATTATTTTTAACAAAAAAGCACCAAAAATCTTCAAAACGAGACCAAATTAAAAAAACATGTATGTTCAAATTGTCCACCGTTTTCATTTACATTTGCTGACAGCATTTACTGCACATCCCAGCTCCCCGTTGCGTTGGTTATTGTGGCAAAAGCATTTTGAATTGCCTTCTCCAACATTTCCCTTGAGATCAATCGCTACCTAAAGGCAAAATCTTTGATTCTTCCCCAAAGATAGAAATGTAACGGCGTCAAGTCCGGTGATCAAGTACCTAGTTATGACTCGTGCATTTATCAGTCGGAGCCCCATCTTGTTGAAAAAACATTTTAGAATTATTTAAAATTGCATAAAATTAAATTCGTTACACACAAAAAACACCTTTATATCTAAAACCCGAATTAAGCACAGAAATAATGTCCAATTGAGTATGGCTCCATATCAACTAAAAATTTTCTCACATCTTGTTTAAACTGGTTTTTACTATTGATTAACTTTAATCTAGTTGGCAATTTGTTGTACAGTTTTATGCACATATAATGAGGACATGTTCCAGAAAGCGATAATCTATATGAATTGGGCAATATCATTCCCTATCTCTAGTATTATATTGGTTACCTTCTCCCAAAAAAGAATATTAAGCATTCAAATGTATATATATATTCCATAAAATTTTAGAATACCCTCTCGTTTAAAAACACCTCTATATTATTCTCTTGACTGCATAGTCTTTATGAGTCGTAACACTCATTTTTTGTCACAAAGATATTCTGTACGTCACTGTCTCTCCCCCAAAATATCAACCCATACTTCAAACTCGCCTCGAAGTTTGCAGAATACCTACATGATTTTTAAAGTTTTCTCACTCATATGCTGCCCAATGATTCGAATCCCATAGCTCACTATATTAAGTTTTTTTAAAAGTCTCTTTAATGTGGGTATAACAATTCCTCAATTTTCAGTTTTACATCTTTTTCAATTTTAATTTCTTTTGTAACCAAAACTATGCTACAATAGGATGACACGCTTTTGAATTTTTATTCGAAATATGGTACCTGTAGTTATTCCCTCATTCAATAATAGCTTATTTCAGCGAACCACTTCACGATGAATTTTGCGTCACACGTCATTTTATGTATTGATTTACTACCAATCAGTAAGTTAGTGTCGACAAAATGTATTAAATCACAATTTGTCTGTGTGCTATGTAATTCAAATCATGTAGAAACAAAATAAATAAAATTGGCCTCAATACACTCCCTTGCGCAGTTCCCACTTGACTAAATTTAATCTTTGAAATGTCCATCTTTCCGGCGCACAGTGGGGTATTTGGCCAATTTAGCAAGACAAAATTATACAAGAAAGACACTAAGTGCAAAACAGGTTCTAACAGTAAGGTTGGTTGTATAATTACTAAAATTGATAAATTAGCTAAGTTTTCTTACACAACGTAAATATACAGGGTGTCCTTGGCAAATATAACAAGAAAACATCTAGGAGAAAATATTAAATACAAAATAGTTTTATAATGATCAAAAATATGGGTCAAATAGATTATTAAAAAAAAAACAAACGGGGTGTTTTGTAATTTGGGGTGTTTCGTGTATGTAACTGGATTAAAACACTGGTTACGGTATTTACAAAATTAAATATTTAATTACAGAACTTAATATGAATTTCGTATATTGAAGTACATTATTTACAATCATTACTAAACTTAAAATATGTATACAGTGTGGCACAAGATAAATGGTCGCAAGAACAATGATGGTCGCCACAAGCACAGATCTAGAAGAAAATCGAGTTTCTAGATCTGTGGCCACAAGTGTACCAAACATTTTCACCACTTTAGAAAAATTCTAGGGGAAAGATATTAATTGAAAATTAGTTACGTTTTTTTTTACAAATTTATCCATATACAGGGTGTTCCAATTCTGACACCAACATACGACTAGCTTAGTTCTAAAAAAAAAATATGCAAACATAATCAGAGCCGCTAGGGGAGTTATTTGGCCTTTATCTTCTTCTTCGTTCGATTATGTTGTGTAAGATTTTTAATATTTTTTCCACGGGTAGGAGTGCTAGCAATATTTTTTAAAACCTGTGCGGCATCTCTTTTTCCTGTAGACTGGAGCTGACTGTGTGTTGCAAATAAAATCTCACTGCAGCTTAGATTGCTTCTTAACTGTTCTGTTTTTCGCAACTTAGTGCGATCACTTGCAAGCTCAAATGCTTTTATTGGACGACCTGCAGCCTGCTTGGGTAGTCAAGCCAATTTGTATTTTTTATCAAAGAACGTCTTTTCGTTATAGTGATCAGCTGTCCATTTGCTTTTCATCTAGGACTTAAAATATGAAAATTTTATTTTAACGTCTTTCATATCTTCTTCGGAATAATGGAATCGATTTTGCAGATGATGAAGAATAAAATCGTGGATATCCATATCAGTTTGTTCTCGCATAATGTTGAATAACTCCCTTTTATTGATTAGAGTTACAAGTGATGGGTCTATAAAAAAAGATATATTGATGATGTTATAATCTATTCGAAACGTTAAAACATTTTTTTTATTTTAAATGAATATTTGCAATAAAAATATCCAACACTTTTATTGATAAGGTATTATTATTATTATTAGAGAAGTTTCAACTTTAGATTTTAAAGAATTTTAAATCCAATGAGACAAAAAAATATGGCAACCTCTATTTTTGTATTAAAATAGACATAAACTATAATAGTTGTAAAAACAATTTATATCAAAATAATTTTCGATTTGCAAAATTTTTTTAATTATGTATTTCGAACATAGTGCATAAAAATAGTGATGATTTCTTGGACACAGCGTATTATTAGAATGCCGAATTCACTAAAAAACCGGACAAAACCGGATGAGAATTTCATTGAGCTTGAAAGCAGGATAACTATACTTCATTCTAAAGTAAAAATTATAGGTGGGACTCGCTTGGAGATATAACAAATTTCTTACGGTTTTTTAAGTTTCTTATAAAAAGTAAGAAATAAAAACACTATTTTTGTCAAATATGATTATTAACAAAAGAAAAGCAAATAAAAGTGTACTTATGTACTATATATAACATAACTTACCTGAAAGACTAGATTCCATCATAAATTCTATTTAAAACAATGTCCAAGTACAAAAAAATTATCACACAAAGACACACTTTATATAACGAAATACTAACTGAAACACATGCTCTTATATAAATAGTCACATATACACTAACCCTATGCACCTATGGGTAAAAACAGAGGTCCAAGTATGATTCGAACCATTTCTTAGCATTTCTCCTGATCCCATACAGTTCCAACTTATAAATAAGCAAGTCGCGGTGAATACAATCATAATTTTTAGATAGATATATAAATAATATCCCGATTGCATGTTCACTATTGTCTAAATATTTTAAAATAATTTGTAGGTAATCAAATATTGTCGTTTAGGAAACTGTTATGCATAAAAGCACATTTGTCATCTGTCAAAGTTGGGCGGCGAGTGCTGCAAATCATAGGAGTAGGAAATGGTCATCCTTTTTCTACGACTGTTTTAATGCTTTTGAATAAATTAAACATTATAAATTTTAGGAAAATATTTGGTTTTCAAAACTTACCTATACTCGCCCTATTGGCGTAAGCCTAAATACGATGATTTAGAAGAATTAAATTGACTAGGTAGTGTTAAACTATTTTCACTATCCCTATCACTGTTTTTCATTCTATAAATAGCTTTGAAACCTTCGAAATTACCGAAATAATTTAAAAATAATAATAAACTGTCAATTTGGTTTAATTGTGTTGCGTTGCTATGGTGAATTTTCATAACCGATGCTACTATCTAGGAAAACAAAAAAGTTATAGACCGAAAACGAATTCCACCAAAATCACGAAACGCGGCCCTAGTGGTGAAACGGTTTCACATGTATCTAAACATGAGTTCCCATAATAAATCGTCCCACCCTGTACAATTTAAGAAAAAAACACTAATTCAATGATATTTTGCTCTAAAAAGGGGTTTTTTTAAAGAAAACAGTTTTCATTACACGCTCAACAAATGTGCATGATTAAATAATAATTAATTAATTAAAAATTAATTATCTCAACATTAAAAGAACCATATTGTAATACGAATTAATCTTGAACGAAAAACTGATAATCATTTCATCAATTTGTGATTATACAAAACAATTTGGAAAACATGTTTAACAGATCTAAATAATTTATGGTAGTACTAAAATTGCAGACATACTTTTCTCTAATTTAAGAAACAAAATTCTCCAATTATGTATAAGACTAGAACTGATTCTAAGATATAGTATCGCTACTTGAAATTTCAGGGACAGATTTCGAACAACAATCAACGTTATGTGTGACTGCCTGGGGGCCAGATTGGTTGACCTACTAAGTGTCGGCGAATTGGGAAATCCATTAGAAGTCGATCGATTAAACGCGGAGGCTCATGAAATGGCTGTATTAGAAAAAGAAGATCATATGTAGAAATTGTAACTCAACGGATTTAAAGTAGTATAAACAGAAGTCTTATAATGTGTGTAATAATTTGAGATTTTATAGATGCGTTTGCGGGGTTGCCACAGATTTTAGGTACCTACTAAATAGAAATTTCAATAATAAGCCAATGGCCAAATACCAATAGCGAGAAAGTTACTTTATTGTAGGAAAACGTACTATTAATGTCATGTAATGAATTTTAATCAATTTGAAATGGTTTGCTTAAAAATATAGGTTTTGTTATTTTGACCTAAAAATGTTGTCTCTAGAATAGTTGTCATATAAAGTAGCATTTCACATAATGTATTTTCTATGGTTAGATGTTACTTAAATTAAGTAGGAGTATATTATTAATATTTATCTCAAATGAAAGACGTCGTAAATATTTTCCACTCCTTGCGCGTTATGGATTACTTCAAGAGATATTATCAATTTTTAGTATACTTAGTAAAATTGATTTATGAAAAAGTATTATCAGGTAGCATTTCGTCAGTCACTTCCAGCAAATTTCTATTGGTTATTAGTTATTATACACTTTCAGCTACACCTCCTAAATGTTATTTTTGTCTTTTGAATTTTATATATCTACATTTCCATTGTATATATCATTAACATATCGAATACCTACCAAAGTTAGATTAACGTATATTAAGGTAAGAGTTTCAACTGCTTAAGTGTAATAATGTGTTTTGTACATAATAATTTGCGAAAAATAAAAAAAATTTCATTTGTATTAAATACCAGCATACCACCGATCATATTTCATTTTAATCGATTTCTGGATTGTGGTCAATACCTACAGGATAAACAAAATTACAGACCAAACGCCCAGTGTCTACACATCACGTTTGGCAGTGGCGGCTCGTGGGTAATTTAATTAGGCAGACACCAATATAAAAATGTATATGAAGAAAATTGCGGCGAAGGCGAAATTTTTTTAGATTGTCAAGGTCAAGCGCCTTAGATAAAAAGTAGAAAATTATCAAGGTAAAAAAAAGAACACGTTATAATACGGGTTTCGTAAGCTAAATCTTTATTTTTTTTTTTATTTTTATATATTTTTTTTGTTTTGGTTTTTTTTGTTTAAAAATGTATCGCCTTAAGCTATGCGTTTTACATTTTCTTATACTTATATATTTTTTTTATAAATCAATTCAAATCGTCGATTTTTACTACCCGCAAAATTATTTATTACCTACTTGATCATGAAATTCTGAACTTAACAGTAAATCTTTCAAAAGGCCGCTTTCGATTGATATTATTGCGAAAAAAGGTTTTTATTCGTTTTAAACACGAAAAGCTTCTTTCCACGGACGCAGAAGCAACTGGAATACAAAAGTATTAAATTAGATAATTTAAAAATTTCTGGCAAAGCAATCACTAAATTATTAGGAACAAAAAACTGTAAAACATCAGATAATTTGGAGCAATTTTAAACATTTCAACATCGGAATATATTACTCTCAGTTCATTTTCTAGTCTATTAAAATAGAGCAACCGTGCCTGCTTGGGTTTAATATCACTATTGTATTTGCATTTAAATAGGTTCCATATTAACACAAATTAATAGATTTCAGTTTGATTTGGTTGTTTTTGAGATTTTCTTACACTTTTATACTTCTATAGAAACTAATGAGATATATTTATAACACTAAACAAATAAAATACCTAGGTACCTATCTTATATAGCGACAAAAAAAAATAACTGTCTATTGTCTATTATTTTACAAAAACCCATGACATCATTAAAATTTGTACTTTTTTGATAAATCTGATTTAGTATGAAAACTACCTACCTACCCTACATTTTATTTCCTGCTGTTGGGGAATTTTTGTAAATTCTTCAATACAATCGTATATGCAATAATATTTATGCGTGTATATTAATAGGAAGCAGGCAGGTAGCTAAGTGCCTGCGTTGCGTTTAGACTGAGCGGTTGAAAGTTAACAGTACAGGCATACAGTTCATTCTAAACTACATGCGGGATGCGTATGAGATTATCACTGCTATATTGCTTTTGTGAGCAGTGGCGTCTCATTGATGCGCCTAATAGGAACTCAAACTCTTTAATCACAGGGTGACGGTGCGGTAGTAGTATTGGGATTAATATAACAAATAACTAAAGAGCAGTTTCACATTAAAAAAATAATAACTAGAATACTATTATAAAAATGTCCCTGAAATCAACTCTGAGCAGGCATTGCCTGCCTTGCCTGCCCTGACGAGCCGTCACTGACGTTTGGTTATTGGTAAAAATGACAAGCCTATGGATTAATTATTGCACAATTCACATCAATTTAGGTTATGTTGTGTTGAATAAGAATTTAATGGACCTAAAAACTAAAAAGAACGTAATATGACCGCATTTGACTTTGCTCGTTTTGTTAGTTGCTCATATTAATAGGTACCGTGTGTTTGAAGATGATATGGGAAGATAGCCGCATAGGAAAAACTGAGCCTCATTAAAATCTAGAACTTTTGGATATAGCAGTTTGTAGGGGTAGCGTAATGAAGTATATTTATTACAGAAATGGGGTAATGTCTAGGGAACATGCAACAATAACAGCGCAACTATAAGTCAAACCTGTTGTCAAAGAGTCAAGCTACACTTCTAAAAAAATCATCTAAATATGTTACAGGATTGACGAGAAAATTCATGTTAAGCTTAGAGTTAGAGTTAAAATTATCTTTAGACGAGTTGTTACTCATAAAAAAGCACAAAGCACACAAATAAACTGCTGTATAGTATTGAGTATTCAAGTGAAGTTTCAATACGGAACTAGGTAGATATTCATTGATATCACTCACCTTGTACCTGTGCAGTTATTGGATAAATGACTAACTATTAACATCTTGTATGTACATTTAATTTGTTTTAAGGGATTTCTGTCAGAAATAATTATTAACTATAAGTAGAAAATAGTATATTTGAATAATGGGACATGATTACTGTTATCAGAATGTTGCGGACTCAACAAATTCACAGTATTTGTCTAAAAAAGTAATATTCGTATCAAATATAGACGTTACACTATAGTATAAGAAATTAATCAATTTTAGCTGTTTAAAAACCGATAAGTTATTTAAGTAGGTAGTAAAGTTCTTCACATATCTTTGGGACCAAAAATTTGTCTTATATAATATATTTTTGTTTAAATATTATTTATATTGTTTTTCTATACTGCCATGAGGAAAATCTTGTTGTTTATGTGTGTATTAGTTTTGTTAATGATTATTAAGATATTTTCTCACTTCATTTTATATCTAATTCAAGTGTAAATTATTTTGTTACTAATTAGTTATAATTTATTTGACATAAGTGTATTTATTAATAAAGCTATGATAAATATAACAGTTCACAAAGATTGAAGCTTTGTATTATTTACAACTATTTTACGAATATACAGGTTTATTCACGCCATACAACACGGAATAGTGTGGCTAAATTATTTGATTTCCTGAAAGTTTTATTCAGGGATTTGATAAAAATAATTTATGGCTACATTTTAAAAATATTGTGAATCTATACAGGGTGTCCCAAATATAAGAAATGAACCATAGTTTTGTTTTTTTAAATAGAATGCCCTGTATATGAGTACATTTTTAGATTCCCCCTTTAAAATAAACCTAACTTTTATTAAAGTACATCTCACCTAAACGCGACAGTTTTTTAAATATTTTAATTTTTATAAAAATATAAACATAATTTGAATAAAAAAAATCACACCTATTCGTTTGTTCTTTTTAAGCCAGTCTGGGCTGATAAATATACCCACTCATCACTTGTTACGCCAAATATAAAAAAACCCCAATTGTAAATAACTTGTTTATTTCAAATGGAACATCCGGTATATGAGGTAAAAATTAGATGCACAAAGTAATTATCTGTCAAATACTATAATACATTTCTATGGATAACTCTTGACGTTTTCGTGGAAAATGCACATATTCATAATATTAGGCGAATTTTTAATTGAACTTGTTAATTTCATGTAGACCACCCTGTATTTGATGATGATGAAATTAATTATCTATTAATCACTATAAGGTTTTCCTATAGATATGTATATTTTTAATTTTGCATGGAAAAAGCAAATATTGGTAGTAATAGGACGAAATTTTCAAAATTATAATTATAATATTTGTCAAGTCAGCCATGAAAATAAATTATTTATTTAAAAACCGTTGAAGGTAGGAGGTACATGGAAGTGTTAAGGCAAAATACTGCAAAACAAATAAGGAATCCAAAAATATGATTATGTACAGGGTGTTCGATTTGAAATAAGAAAGTTGGTATCAACCGATATAACCGAAAGTGGCACAAATATGACAGTATTATCGAGTGATAGAATGGATTGATCTGAGTAATCACTTAAATATTCAAAACAATCCTAGGCTTAAATCTAAAGTCAGCATCTTGTAGAGAAATTTAACCTAAACAACTTTGTAATATAAACCGTATCCCAGAAATAAATAGTTTTGGAACTATTCGACAAAATCTAATTCGGCGTTTTTCACAAATCACCCTGTATCTCAGAAACTAACAAGAATGTGACAATATGGTAAACGAATCCTGAATAGGGATCAAAAAACGCTACTTTTCTCTAATTTAAACGACCTCGCACCTCTTGAGGTTTTTGAGATAGCAATAGCAATATATAATAAAGTCTTGAGTAAATATAGGCTATAGAGGATATTCCTTTATACATTTCTTAAAAATTAACAAAAAACTATATTTCTTTTGACAAAATTTAAAATAAACGCAAATTTGCATGATTCGCAATAAATAACTTTATCATCTCCATCAAACTGCTATTATTTTCACAAAATTATATTTAAATTCACTGGCAAATAAATTATTTACTTTAAGATATTATGAGTTAATGTCACCATTGTACTTAGATAATATAAATCTTCAAATACACAGCTCTACTATTTTTATTAGATTAGTGTCCCAAGACTTGACAAATTAATATCTCAAGGTAATATCTTAGAAAAATCGATTGGACAGTATCAGTAGGTATGTATTACTTTTGTCTAATTATTTTTTTATGCAAATTTTAATTATTATTTTATTCGCATCATTTTCAAACAATGAAAATGTCGTATTTGAATAGTTAGCTTGTATATTTTCCATTAGACTGAGAATTTCATTCTTCTTTTAAAGCTGAAATTATAATAATATTTCACACCAATCAGATTGAATTTACTGATCGTTTTCCCATGATCATGATCCTAGGTCTATTAGACATTTTTCCGCACCAGTGCGGCAATTTTTTTCCAGAACTAGTGCGGGAAAGTATTAACGTTAAACAAGGCATTATCATATCCCAAAATCGGTTGTAAAAAATACAAAACACTTGTTGTAGGTTTGTTTATCGACTTAAAAAGTTTGATTGGGTTTCAATAAAAATAAATCAGTTGAAATGGTTGAAAATTTGACAATAAATAATAACGTTAACTTTCATTATTCAACTTTTCTCTATCGTGTTATTCGTGCGTCGACTATACCCTGTCTTCGGGAAGAGCTACGCTTTCGTCGTGACTTGCAATAACAAATCATGGTTACAATATTCTGCCACCGTGTTTTACTGTTGGACACAAATATTCTTGTTTAAATTCCACATTAAGTCTTCGCCATACCATATGATGTCCATCCGATTATATTTAGATTAATCTGAGAAAATATAACGTTGCCAAAAATGATTTGTTTCATTCATATATTTATTTGCAAACTCTTTTTTTTTTCGATTAATTAATAACCCAGTACTTTTTCCAGACACTGTAGTTATTTTTGTTACTGTCGGTATCCTTTGGCAGGCATGATTTATTATTATTATTATATTATTATATGAGTGAGAAATGTATCAAAAAACGCTGCATTCGATGCCCTTTTATAATGTAAAGAGGCATGGGAACGGATAGCCCCGGTAAAATCGTTAAATTTATATATTTTAAATTAACTTTGGATAAACTATACCTGTCGGTCATCTCGGCATTTGTATAGTGATTCATGTGCAACAAATTTGACAGATTCAAAATGATTGGCGCAGTCACATAACATCAGCGTTACTTATTTTTAGCCGAATTATTCCCAAATATTCTTGGTATGTTGAAAAATGTTTTAAGTTTTTATCTCGTAAACCAAGCAACTTTATCTCAAGACAATATCAAAATTAAATAACAGTCAGTATGGCAATTTTTTTTTAAAATAATCTTTATTAAGTTATCCCTCTAACGCCACTGGACTTAATGACTTTGATCTAGTTAGGGCCATATAAGCTCCCTATTTCTAGCAACAACGCTAACAAATTTATAATTATAAAAATAATCCGATATTTACAAAATACTGTAACACCTTGTACCTTGGAAGCCATGCATTTCCGGATGTATGTTTATGGGAACTTTTTTTCATGTAATGACCCCCTTAAATATTGCTCCGTCTTTTTGAAACACCTTGTATACATATATAAAAAAATTACAATGCTCCATGCAAATTTTCCATAATTTGAAGCAGTGCTGAATTAAAATTTAATATAGATTTAACCTTGGGAAATACATAAAAGGCACTTGGCTAGAAGCATTTTGAAATACAATAGAAACGGAGCGTTATCTTGATCGAAGAAAACAATCAAAATCCCTGGAACCTTAATTTGCTCAATAGACCTATTCAGCTTTCAGTGAAATTCGCCTCTTTCAAGGTATATTGGCGTTTAATTTCACGATTATAAGTTACCAAACAAGAATCGTCACCTGTTTCCAAGAAGTATGATGGGTCAATTTAAATATCATGCAATTTTCACGAACTGACTGTATAAAGTAAATTTTGTTTTCAGATTGGTAGCACTCAACAAACGCAATTATGAAAAACCTTCTAACCTTCTTGACAGTCTTAGGTGTGCTAGGTGGAACTGTTGCAGGTCTTGTAGTCCGAGCTGTTTCCACTAGCAGTTGGACTAGTAGACAAATAATGTATTTATCATTTCCTGGTGAAATGTATCTTCAAATACTTAAAGGACTTATTATACCGTTATTGATGTCATCCATTATATCAGCTGTAGGTAAGATAAATATAATAAAGTTATAAATACCACCCCAGAGAAAAAGTACAGACTATAAAGTTGTCTATTCACATTTCTTGACTAATAATCCTGACCATTTGAATATTTTATTCTAGGTTCACTCGACTTACGCCTATCCAAGAAAATTATTCTGCGGACATTTTCATATTATTTACTGGCTACATCCTGTTCTGTAACACTGGGAATAATTTTAGCTATACTTATTCGACCAGGAGTTGGAGCTGGAAAAGAATTTATTAGTGGACAAGGAAGTTCCCAATTAGTATCAAAGCATATGCTTACACAAGACACCTTATTAGACTTAATAAGGTAATATTATTAAATATCGTCACATTGCTTGTTTTTCAATATTGTTACTCTAATCTAAAGTCTAAAGTAAAATCATTCTACCATTTTAAACGAGAGCTGTATATTTAGGAAAAGGTTTAGACTAAGAACCGTACAAAAGATAGTCTAACAATTCACCGGTTGGATGCTTTGCAAGCTGTGTGAGAAATTCATCGTCTTGGTATAGGATGATTTGTCGTTGGTTGGATATTTCGAAGCTTTGCAAACAAACAGTTGCCACATAACCTGCTTTTAAGAAAAATGTTTAGAGAAATTTTGAAAAGAAAGACTGTTGTCGGCTTTTCTTTACCTTGGAACTCAAAAACAGACTAGCGTTGAGGGGTTCATGGGCGTAAATCCACCATTTATTGCTCTCACACCTTTTTAGAGTTGCCTGCGTTAAACGTTATTAAATAAGTGCGACAAACTTCAGGGGGTTATTATGCATGAACAAATATTGACAGTTTGCTATATAAACGTATGTCCGCAAATGCTTCGTTACCGAGCTACAGTGAGCAGTGGCGGCTCGTGGGTAATTTAATTAGGTAGGCACTAACTAACAAATGTACATAAACACAATTGCGCCGCCGGCGAAATTATTTTAGATTGTCAAGGTCAAGCGCCTTAGATGAAAAGTAGAAAATTATCAAGGTAACAAAGAACACGTTAAAATACGGGTTTCATAGGGTAAATCTTTATTTTTTTTAAATTATGCCCCATTCACTCACTACTCTACAAAATTCAATACATAATCAAATAAACTCTAATACCTACCTACCTATTAGTTGTTAGAACCGCTTACCGCTACCCTCTACTCTACCGGCACAACACAATCACACAAGTCAATACAATCGACCGACTACACGCCAATCTCGACGCATATTTACTATACAAAATTATTATTATGGAATAACCTTTAATATTTCTAGCTAATTTCTACTTACCGCTACCGCAACAAGTTGTGCCGCACAACCACTAATTTTTACTTGTACTAGTCAAAATATTATTACTAATATAAATATAATTAAATACATGCACTTTTTAATTAGAATGGCACTAGTATTTATACAACAAACGAACAAATAGTTCAAACGTAATGTAACAAAACAAAAACAGTAAACAAAAATACGAAAATATAGATAGGTACCTACCTAACGTACAAATCGAAATTCGTGCAAATAGTATACCTACCTATCTACAATAGATAGAAGGCGGCCGGGGTAGGTGCCTAAGCTCAACGTAAACACGTTCTTACGCAATAACACACATAGGTATTATTTCAATATTATATAAAAGTTCTCAGTCACCACCAGTTTTTTCTGTATATTTATTTAAATATATTCAAGAAAAAGTACAACAATTTGAGCAAAATACATGTTTTTATTTTAGGCCGTATTGACAAGATATCGGTTATTTTGGTAGTGCATCCTATTATCCGGTGACGCAAAACTTTTGATATGTACCTATATAGGTATATGTGTACCTATACAGTGTAAAAATGCGAAGTCGGGAGTGGGTTATAGCACCAGCGGTAAACCTATTTTGCGGTAGTTATATTATAAGGTAAAAAATTAAATAAATTAAATCAATATTATTATTTTTTAATTAATTAAATTTTAAATAATAATAAATTGACTATTCAATTTAGGGCGAAGTTTTAAAGGTAGGCGGTGCCTATCCGACCAGCCGCCACTGACAGTGAGTGAAAGTTTTTGTTAAAAACTGATGATTTATTTATTGCTCTGTAATCGGTCGAGATATGCCAATGAAATTTAGTGCGTTTTAAGAGGCATAGTCTTTCTAATTTTAGTTTAAATTGATATAAAAAACCACAACTCGATATCCCTTTGTAATGTCAATATACCGACCGTAGCTGTCCGCGCATTTCTTTTAACTTTTCACTACAATATTTTAAAAATCCTTTATGTATTAACAATTGTATGTTCATTTGTATTTGTATAAAAATATAATGTATTTTGTCTTGCCGCTGCAACACGGTTACATATAGGTAAACCTACGCTGAAAAAGACTGTTTTTGTTTTTAGAAGTTTAGATATAGATGCACACGGACCTAGTCCGTGTTGGAACAGCAAGGAACATACCTTTATGATAATTAATACTATTGTCAAAGATTAATGTACATTAATCTTTACTATTGTTAATACCACAGATCTAGCAACTTCTTTAGAAAAGCAGCTTTTCTAAAGCAGGTTTTACTGAGAAAAATTACGAATGGGAGGAAGAAGACGAAATCGATATCGCTACCTTAAAAAACAATGGGGTATTCTAGAGTATAGACGATCATGAAGAAGAAACTGAAACCGGGGAGTGTGCTAAATTTAGTGAAAATGAAATAAGAAATGCATTTGACATTGTGCGAACTACTCTCAGGGGTCAGAAAAGGGTACCCTATCAAATCTTTGTGCATTTGAATAAAAGCGAGAATTTTGTTGAGCAACAATAATTATTTTTTGTTGCTTGTTGATTTTTGCTTTATATAGAGAAAAACTCTCTATAGTGCAATTTCGGTCGACATTTTGGCCTTTCACTATATAGAGGTTCGACTGTAGTTTAAAAAAATGTCTGTCTGTATCCACGACACAGTATAATAAATAATACAGTATTCTGACTTTCACGTTTGCAAGCCGTCCTGCGCATATCGTCGCGCATGCCGCCATTATGGGTTACAACGTCAAGATAATCGCATAGACGTACATAGATACAGTTTTCATCCTTGTGTTCAATATATTGTTCATTGTTGCGTGTACGAGATAAATAAATATTGTGTTTAAATCTAAATCTGTGTTTTGTGTTTTTGGTATAGTGTTCGTGAGAATTAAAAGGATTTTATTTTTATTAACGTGTCTTGGGATTCATACAATGAATAATCACGGAGGACATGTGTGTGTTGCAAAATGTTGTCCCAATAAGCGGTACACTTGCTCTAAACATTTTTTTCGCTTCCCCAAAGATCCTGTTAGGTGAGTAATAAGTAAAAATTAAGACAAATACTAGATAATTTTACGTTTATAACAACTATTTGTATAACCGTAAAATTTATATTACGAAATGACAGTATCTTATATGTTTTTAAACTAAATACAAGTGAAACATAACACAAGTTGTCGCGTGGCTAGTTGTTATTTTATTGACAATATCATTATAAAGTTTCAAGAAGTCTTTGCCAAAATTTGCCTTTAAAGTTGCTGTTGTTGTAATTTGTGAATTAAACTACCCGTTTAACTCACTACAACGATATTCATAATAAACCACGAAAATTGAAATAAACGCGATTTATTAATAAAGAAAAATAACAAACTAAATACAAAACTGAAACGATTTTAACTGACCAATATAATATAGAAATTGAAAACTAATCAAAAATCTGACAATCTTAATTCTTTTTTGACAATAACAACTTTTTCCAATAGTTATTATTATTGTTATTAAAAATCACCCAATCATGTCAACATTTAACTGATAACACCACTCAAGGTTGTTTTCAATCACTATGACACACCACAAATATTTCTGAAATTGACAGCGATATTATTATGTACTTAAATATTTTTACAAAAATAAAAATACAGTACTGTGGTTAGAAACCAAAAACTATAATTATTCTTAGTCAGGACCTGACTTTTAACCCAAAATGGCGGCATCTTACGTCACAGTTTTTTTCAAAGTGCGAACGTGGAGTCGGAATGCTGTAGTTATTAATGCTGTAGTTATTAATGCTGTGTCCACGATAACTCAGAAACTACCTAACATATTTTAACCAAATTTGGCACAAAATACTACAGGATATGTATAGGTGCTGATTAACTTTTGGAAAACATTGAGCGTAGGCAAGAGGTTTAAAAAAGGGTTAAAATTGTATAGTTCTTAAACTTTTTTCGTAGAGTATCGACTTTTATTTCTCATATAACATATTTATTTATTTCATGGCATTCTTGGGATAATTTTCCGTAATAATTCTCAAATCAATATACCTGACACGAGATACGTATTCTGAAAATTATCTAAATATCGACTATGCTTATATTTTTTAAAGCCGGAGAAAAACGATTTTAATTTTGTTAAGAGTTCGCCTTGTTTAATACATAGAAATCAATTTGTATGCATTTTAGGAATATGTTTCCTCCAAATTTAATTGAAGCCACAATAGCTCAGGTAAATTACAAACACGCAACATAGATACTAACTATAGCTAGACTTATGGAATTTACTTTTAGAAACAAACAATTTTGGTAGAACCTGATTTAGAAACACTCTCGAAGAGCCTGAATCCAGCAGCCTTTCACGGCGTTTTAGAGAATTCGACTTCAATTGAAGCAGCTGTAAATTTGAACAAAACTCGTAAGTTGTACTGGAAAATGAAAATACCCTCCATCTATTTCTGTTCTAGAACAACTTCCGAAGTTTGAAACCCAACTTTTTAACTAATAAGAAAGAATATATTATGCTTAATTTTTTTTTTAGTTGGTAATGTGAAAATTGAAAACATATTGCCCATAGAAAACTGGTCTTTTAAAACCATGACTGTTCCTACCACGAACCTTATAGGATTAGTCGTATTTTCTGTCCTATTTGGTATAGCAATTGGAAAGATGGGCGAAACTGCTCAAATTTTAGTTAAATTCTTCAAAGCTTTAAATGACTCTATTATGATAATGACACGTTGGGCAATATGGTAAATATAACATTTTGTTTCAAATTAATATATTCTAACTAATTTTACCTAAAATTATTTCAACTATTGTGGAAATTTCAATATTTTAGGTTGTCTCCTATTGGAATATTCTTCTTGATCATGGCCAAGATAACTGAAATAGACAGTTTTGCTCAGCTGGTGAGCAAACTTGGATTATACTTCTTGACAGTCCTATTAGGTCTCAGTATTCATGTTTGCGGCACGTTAGCCCTAATATATTTTGTTGCAATTAGGAAACTTTCTTACAAGTTCATTAGGAAACTGAGTCCAATCATAATAACAGCATTTGGAACTTCATCAAGGTAAATATCATATTTTCAAATTATCGTGTCTTAATTGCTGACATGGAAAAATGCTCGTTGCATGATATAATATTATAGTCTTTCCAATATTAGTTTGAAATAACATAAAAAACCACAACTCCATATCCCTTTCTAAAGTCAATTCCGATCGCCGTCGTCTATAATGATAACAATACATGCCCTACGATATTTTAGAAATCCTTTATGTATTAACAATTAATGTTAAATGTATAACTGTTTTGCAGACTTATTAACCAATAAATTATTATTGTAAGTAGCGAAATTATAGGTAGGTATTATAGATGCATATTGTATGTTCATTTATATAAAAGTACTCTTTTATTTTACGCAAATATTCCTCGCGCATTTCCACAATACGGCGTGATTCCATTATTAATAAACGGTTATTAATTTTCTTATATTTAAATCCGCAGTCTAATAAAATGTAACCATTTTGAAACTAGCGGGTGTTATATACATTCAGAAAGAATACTAATGTTATAGCTCAATCCGAATGAACCCCAATATGCTATTCAAATTGTTACGGTTCGATTCAAGTTTTACGAGCGGTTTCAATAAAGAAGAACAAACAAAGAATATCAACTTGAATATAAACAGAATCATATTATTAAATGAAAGAAACAAACAACTAAAATGAGCTTTATTAATCTGTATTAAGTATTGCAAAATTACTTACCATTATAATCTTGTATCACTTCCGGTCACCGCCTTTAATTAAAAGGAAATATTTAATTGGATGACACTTTTGTCAATAATTTATCGAAAACTTTATTAGAAATAAAACGCATAATTTGTGGGCTAAAATCAACTAATTTAATAATTAAAACTAATTAAAGAAAATGAATAACAATAAGAAATAAATATGTATAAATAAAAGAAAGAGAATAAAACAATTAAGCGATAATGAAAATTTAGGAGAAATCTTAATCATTACTTGTACTACTTAAAAAATAGGAAAATTAATATAATTCGAATAATTATATTAATTCCTGTATGAAACTTTAATTACTATTGAAAACTGAATTTATTTACTTACTAAAAGAAATAACTTTAAACTTTATATAAAAAAAACTGATTAAAACAAAAAGGCCTTCAATTAAAAGAATATCAAAACGGAACTTTATACAATTCACTACTTCAGAATGAGAAAGAAATGGACTCAGTCTTTATACAGATAATTTAAAACATAAAAAAAAAACTAGAAAATAATTCTTGACTGAAAAATATACCAAGTCCAAAAACAAATTAAAATATTTAATTTAACATTATATATAATTAGAGAAAACACAACTTGACTGAACCAAGGCTAGAACGGATCTAATCTAAAAGTTCTCTTGCCTTTCCAGAATTCCTTCATAAAAGTCACAAAGTAGGTAATACAGAATGAAATAGGCCAATCAGAAAAAAGGACATTTTTTATAATATACCCCAATACAGATACAACTACAGGGTGAGAACATTACAAAATAAGATACATTTTTATTTGTATGTCGACTTTAATAAAGATTCTTGATATTGGAGTTCGCGACTGGACAAAAACCCCTTATTTTTTTATGCGCCCGTTATATATATTATTTTGATATGGGAAACCGTGACGCCTTCCAACTAGCTTTTGTATATAATAATAAATGTTCGACATTTAATTTACATGAAGTTGTTTTGAGAATCTTAAATGTTTAGACCACTGGGTATTTCAAACATGTCATTCTTCAACAAGAAACATAGCCATCTGTTTCTAGTCCTCTTTATATTTACAGAGTCTTTACTACTTTTCAACGGATATTAGAAAAAAAAAGGTTTTTTTTTTCTTAGATACAAATTCTTTATCATAGGCATTCAAGATAATATTCTTATTACTTGCAGATGTTGTAAAATATTGACGAAAGATTATACTTGTAGGTAGAAAACTATAAAATTATGAGACTCATCCATAAAACCCAGACCCAAATACAGGGTAGGACAAAAGTAAATTCCATTGCCCGTGCGTCTTATTACAAAAATACCTCTTAAAGTTAGGATATTCGCTCAGTTTATTCGAAATCATTTCCAAATACTTTTGTCAGTCACTATAGTTATTTTTATTACTGTCGGTGTCCTTTGGGAGGCATGATTCATTATACGTCTTATATAGGAGGGAGAAATGTATCAAAAGAACGCTGCATTGGATATCCATTTCTAATGTAAAGAGGCATGGGAACGGATAGCCCCGGTAGAATCGTTAATTTTATATATTTTAGATTAAGGATGGATAAACTATACCAAAGATTAATATACACATACAATGTGTTAAAGTGTTTTTTCTAAATAACTGTTGTTTTGAATTAAGTCAAATATCATTTTTATAGCCAAACCAACCGAAAATAAATGTGACGTTAAGACACTTTATTGGCTTTGTCCAAAAAAAAGGTCCTTAGATAATAATTTTACAATCTTTAAAATAATATACAGCAAAAGTAATATTATTTCTTAAAACCCATATACGTAGTTTCGTTACAAAAACAAGAGGCAAAATTAAAAACTACCCAGTGGCGTTTTGTTACAATATTATTACCAATTCAAGAATTACAATTTTTATTGTACCTTTCCAGTGCTGCTACATTGCCTGTTATAATTCAAACTATGGATGAAATTGGAGTTGATGAACGATTAACGCGTTTTGTTGCACCACTTGGTACAAATCTCAATAGGGACGGAACAGCACTTTACGAGGCAATAGCCACAATTTTTATATCTCAGCTGTACAATGTCGAACTGCAATTTGGTTCGATATTGGCTATAGGATTTACAGCAATCGCTGCAAGTATAGGAGCAGCAGGTGTTCCGCAGGCTGGTCTAGTAAGCATGGTGATGGTATTGGACGCTGTTGGATTACCAGCAAGTGCTGTCATTAACATAGTGGCGGTCGATTGGATTTTGTATGTATAACCAAAAATAATGTGTTATTTTTTGTTTTGTCGGTACCGGACAAAAAATAAAAGGCACTACATCTCTACCAACGTGTTGTTTAAATAGCTGAAACTTGTTCTGGACACATAAAACAATCTAATATAACATACACCAAATAATAATAATAAGTCACTTTAAAATTGAATTCTTAAACTCTCACATCTCAAATTTCAATGGTTTTTGAAATATACCTAAAAATACTTGATAAATAAAATAAGTAGTTTCTTTATCCTTGATCAACAATGTTTTCTATAATTATTTTTTTATTATGAATAAAATTAAACTAATTATTGTGCATTTTGTTTCAGGGATCGCTGTAGAACAACAGTAAACCTAATTTCAGGTTGTTTGACTCTAAAGTTGATTAGCACATTAAGCAAAACTGGATTAGAAAACCTTAACCCCAAGGACAATTTCAACGCTAATAATGACGAGTTAATTGCTATTAAAACGAGTCTGTCTTAGAAAAATTAATTTAGGAATATTACTATATGTTGCTGTGATTTTTTCAAATTTATATCTTAATATAATTAGGTATTACATTATATTTTAGGCACTCCATGTTGAAAAATATGATAAGTTTAACATTCTTACGTTTGGTTGACAGGCTACTTCTTGGATTAGGGAAGCTCGACTAGCTGTAGAGTATTCTTGAAGTATCCGATAACGAAGAGGACAATGACGTTTGCGCTGACTGTGTTAAATAAAATGTCTGACGCAAACGGCCATGTTCAACAGCCACATGTGACGCATTGTTTTGGTGGTGTGCTGTGATCACAGAAATCTTATATTATATATATATAGATAACTTAGTGTCTTGGGTTGATCAGCAAATATTTTTGATTAAAACTCTTTTACGTTATGCCAAGTCAGCAAAGACTACCACTCAACTTAATTATATATATATACTTAATTATATATATATATATATATATATATATAAATAAACAAACAAAGATATTCAACTAAGTTGACAGAGTATAGTATATCACCGATATACAAAGAAAAATGAAATAAACTAACTTGTACGAATCCAAAAAATCTCGTGACACAAGCTGGATTTGAACCAACATCTCCAGCTTGTGTCACGAGATTTTTTGGATTCGTACAAGTTAGTTTATTTCATTTTTCTTTATATATATATATATATATATATATATATATATATATATATATATATATATATGGCAATTGGGAGATGTTGGTTCAAATCCAGCTTGTGTCACGAGATTTTTTTGATTCGTACAAGTTAGTTTATTTCATTTTTCTTTGTATATCGGTGATATACTATACTCTGTCAACTTAGTTGAATATCTTTGTTTGTTTATTTATATTTATTTGCGATGAGCAAAAGAGAAATAACATTGCATTATGGCAGTGTGTAGTCTATGTTGCCTTTGAATCAAAAGGTCGAGGCGTAGCACAGCACATAGGAAGCAAGGCATGTACGAATTAAAGAAGTTTCATTCATGTGCCACGATAGTTTAATTGGTTAAAACACCTGACCGGCAATTGGGAGATATTGGTTCAAATCCAGCTTGTGTCACGAGATTTTTTTGATTCGTACAAGTTAGTTTATTTCATTTTTCTTTGTATATCGGTGATATAGGTACTATACTCTGTCAACTTAGTTGAATATCTTTGTTTGTTTATATATATACTCTAGAATGATAATCCCGTAGTACAAAAATGTAACCAAAAGTGTAGAGCTGTCCATAATGCGCATGATCACCAGTAACTTATTTTCAACAGGACCGGCTTTGATTAAATGTAATATTACTGTTATAGGTATATTTAAAATTAAATTTTACAATTTGGTAACATTCAAATAAAAAAATGGAATAAAGGAATTTAAGAAATAAAAAATTACATTAAATATCTAAATACTTTATTGTCTAACAGGTACAACCCAATAATAATAAATCTAAGCAGAAACGAGAAATAAGTAAAAATTCTAATACTGGAAAATATCTTAAGGACTTGAGCATTCTAATTATTTATTTTATTATTATATAATATTTGTTTGTTTATACAACCACCTCAGACGTCTTACCTCTCTATACAGCCTTCAAAGAAGGAGTGCAAGAAACAGTGACTTCACAAATATTTTCCGTGTCCATGTAAACCACTATCATCCGTACTACTCGCAATAGTATTTTGTGACAAAACATGGTTGGTAGAACTTTTATTCTCAGCAATTTCATGGAGGATTCTATAATTAAGTATATTCCAGTATAACAACAGAATTCAAACGAACTTTGTATACCTATATACACAACGTAGGAAATATATTCTTGACATACATATCACGCATTTTTGACAGACTGCTTTTAAGTAAACAGTGTCTTGATATCAAACGATTAAGAATTTAACTTCCACTCTCATTTACATAATCTGTTCTTTTCAACAAAAGTTTGGGAACTGCATCGGGTACGAGGGTGATCCTCTTGCCGTCTTCTCTACAAATGATATCTTCTGCAGCGAAATGCATACTGCATATGACATTCCCATCACATACATTTTCTGTACTAGGATCCCAATGCCCGCATTTAAACACCATGTCTTTTTTTTGTCAAGCTAAAAATGAGTATCATGTCAATGGTATCATATTGACTCAAACTGAGACTGTTAGAAACCCGAAACAATACCTAACTTACTGAAAATATTTAATACCAGGAATGAGACCTTCATTTTTACACCGCAACACTATCCACCTCATTGTTTGTTAAATAAACGAACTAAACCCAAAATAACAAATATTAAAAACAATTTAATCACAAATAGGTATATCTATCAACAATTAAAATATACCACGAATAAAACCATAACTCAATTATTATAAAACCTATCTGAATTGTTGTGAAGCCGACTCTGACAGATATTCCCACTACGAGAAACGTCATTGCGAAAACAGACGCTGTTGCGGAATCTCCTAAATTTAATAAGATTTGGAAAAAAATGTTTCGTTCATATTGCTGAAAACTAAACAGTATGCAATTTTACCGATAACATTTAATTATTTGATTTTGTCAAGCAGTTTCGTATGACGCAACATATGGATTTATTTATAAAACAGATATGTCGCATTAAATTCTGTAAGGCGAACGACAAAATAGTTTTAAATATGGCAGCTCTGTACTGAAAATAAGCTACTGAGGAGCATGCGTAGTTCGTGAAATTTCTGCATACCCGTTACACTTTTTGGTATTCGGCTGGATTTAATTAGCATTCTAGAGTACATATATAATATAAGATTTCTATGACCACAACACTATAAAATCAAACTTCTGTCACCATCACAGATCAGCGAAATTAGCATACGTTAATTTCCTTTTATACCGAGCCAATGAGAATCATCGTGCGCGCGTCTGCTTTTTGTAAGCCGGGTTTATACAGCATAATCATAAATATATGCATAATAATCACAAAAGTTAAATGCATTGTAATCATATGCACCGTTACAAGAGTCAGTTATAACGCTAATATAGCTAGTTGTAAGTGTAAATTAACAAATTATAATGTGCAATATCATACAAAACGCAAATTTTGAATTAACAAATTCAGCTGTACTTCCTCTAAAACTCAAAAGTAGATACATACGCTTACTCATATCAAAGATTAATGTACCTGTTTAGAATTAAGTCAACGAAAATTGGAATATTGGGATCAAAGAACGAATAGCAAAAATAAAAGACTGGAAATAATAGAAAAATTTGAAATCCAAAAAATCATATTTATTAACAAAGTAAAACACGATAAAGGTAACTTTAACCGATCCTAATAATTTTAGGTAATGAAAAATAACCAATGAAGACTTGCAAATGATATAAATGATTTTTGAATTACATACCATTTTGTAAGACTCGGACCACAATTCTAGAAGGGCATGTTTCGTTAATGTGTAGGTATACTACCACCCCCTTTCCTACTGCGACTTTTACACAAGCTGGTATAGCCTAACATAAAACAATGGCATTGTGTTATCAATTATTTAGCACATAGGCATAAAAACCTTTAGAATTAGTTCTGTTTATCATTATCCATCCCACAAAACGTTAATACAAAAATTATATTACGTTCTTATTCACGAAAATGCAATTAATGCTTAATATACATACCTTTTAGTTTTCGATTCCATAATGCAATAATATTTGCAACTTTTTACTGTAGAGCTCGTGGGTAAAAAAATATTCGCAACTATAACTTATAAATTAATATTTTATATGTAGCAATAAAAATTGCTGTTATAAACGAGTTTGTTTTTGATTTTTATCTAGTAACAGATTCAGTTGTTTATATTATTCAGAGCACTAGCTTATGGCGCCAAAATATTCAAACAGCAAAAACAAAGCGAAATGCACGCCACCGATCCGCGACGGCCACCCACGGAAGCACGACCCAAGGGCGAACGTTCCCATTGGCTCGGTATAAAAGGAAATTAACGTATGCTCTTCTGTTTCTGTTTACAATGTTATTTCAATTCAATAGCGTTCGTTGTGTGATTTGATTTTAAAGTTTGATTCTCACAATTTATAATTTTAGTTTTAAATATGAGTAAAAGAGTTTTGCGTTCCTCAATACCTAAGGATGTTAAAGAACAAGAAAAGGTAACGGTTTTATTTTATTCCTTGTTATAATAGGTTATTACAATCAAATATTGTTTTGGCGGGAAAATTATTGAGCTAAATTTGGCTACTGCAAAATACCTATAATTTTAGGCGAAAAAACAAAAACAATCCGAAGAAAACGCAAACAGACCATATATCGAGTACAAAGGGAAAATTATTTACCATACAGACAATATAGATTGTGCACTTGTAGGAGATAAATTACTGTGAGTATTGATGATTGCTGGAATACTACTTATGCTAGTAGTAATAATTAAAACATGCTAACATTACAGAAAAGAAGTCGAAAAGAGCGTCGAAGAATATTTTGTAGTTGGATTTGATTTAGAATGGCCATTTTCATTTCAAACGGGACCAGGTTCTGTAGCTACCATTCAAATAAGTCCATCTTTAGATGTTTGTTATATATTACATGTTAGTCAGCTTAAAAAACTACCAAAAGTTCTCAGTGAGTTTCTTCAACATTCAAAAGTAAGGTTAACTGGTGTTAATATTAAAAAGTAAGTTTCTTTTAGGTATTATTTTATTATGAACTATTAATTTTTTACATTGTATATTCTAGTGATGTTCATAAGCTAGCTAGAGATTTTCCTGGATTTGATATTGAAAAGTTATTATCCAATTGTATTGATATTGGTGTAATGGCGAATAAGATTCTACCAGTAACACAACGATGGAGTTTAGAGAAATTAGTTAATTATGTGGTAAACAATTTTTGTCTTAATACAGAAAAAAAAACAGAGGGTATCTGTGTTTGATGGTAAAATCAATTGCTTGGTATTGATATTTTCTCGAAAAATATATGGGTGATACGTGAATTTTTAGTAGATGTTTGCTTGAAAAAGAATTAAATTCTGCCTTATATAAAAATTAGTTTTTTCTTCTATGAACCTTGGAAGCATAGGAATAATTATAAATGTGTTAATTTTTTACTTTATTTTAGTTGAAAATGCAAATCAACAAAGATAAGAAAGTTCGGATGAGCAAATGGCATATAATACCATTAGAAAAACATCAAAAAAAGTATGCAGCAATAGATGCTTATGTAAGTAATCTTTATAGTAATTTATAATTTGCTTTACATTTTAGTGTTTTGGTGGGTAATTGAAAATTATTTGGCTATATTACAAAGTTATTGGACTGCATGTTATCGTGTTGTTCAGCCCTCAAGTAGCGTATTCGCTTCTTTTTGTACAATTCTCACTGATACAGTAGACATTCTATATATTTTTAAACCTTCACTTGCAACCAGAGCTGTCACAAGTCATTTTTGAAAATATGTAATTACAATTCCAATATAAAAATTATTTTCAACTTGTTTAAATTTAAATGTCTTTTCTACTTGAAATTTTATTCTACGAATTATGCATGTAATAGACCTATTCAAAGAATTGCGAATAATATAGACTATATTTATTTTTTTCCACGTCCCTTGAAAAATTTGCGTCCGCTGTCAGAGAAAAGATCGATAACAATAATAGTTGATTTAGTTTTGTGTGAATTGTCTATTGCATGAATGTAATATGAAATTATAATGTAATGAGATGTAATTACTGTAAATATTGGAAATTTCCGCAAATATATCTTGAGTCATCTTTTTCACACGAATCTAAAAGTTTGAAGTCGTTATTATTCGAAATGATGTGCTTCCGAGTTTTGTATATATTGCAATAATTATAAATCACTGGTATATATTACTGCCTGTTGCTTTCGAATCTTAATCAGATATAAAAAAAATTCCTTATATTTACTTTCCTTCGACATACGCTGCACACTTGATTATCTCGAACAATATAGCCATTAAAGCAAATCGAGACTATTGTAAATATTTCTTTTTTTATGTTCTTGAACCATTTTTCCTTTTAATTTTTAATTTTTTTTCTTTGGGTTTCAGGTTCTTGAAAATATTTTTTTTTTATTTTTAGCGAAAAGTTACATTTCGCTTGTCTAACTATATTGACTACGTTTCGGCGATGGTTTATCGCGTTCTTCAGGTCATTCTATTATTATTATTTGTACAGTTACTAAAATTCAGACTATAAATTAAAGATTCTAAAAATTACATTGTTTATATATACTTATAAATATTTTATACAATGTAATTTTTAGAATGTTTAATTTATATTCTGAATTTTTATAACTGCAAAAAAATAATAGAATGGCCTGAAGAAGGCGATAAAGCATCGCCGAAACGTAGTTATTATTTAATTATTGGGAAAAGTGCATCATAATAAAAATTTCATAATCCACAGAATTGTGAGGACAATTGGGCGGGAGACAATGATATACATTTGATTTAAATGAGTTTGAGTTTATTTTCATACTTTATTACAAATCCATTAAATATTCATTAAGTCATCTTTTAAACAATGTCTTGAAATCAAATGATTTATTTAAATCATCACAAAAATGACTTAAATATTTAATGAGCTCTGCTTGCAATTAAGTATGAACATAATTTTAATTTGATTTCGAGTTGAATTTCTGAATTTGTAATATGCCACTTTTTATAACGTCAAAGAATTTTTGTCTTTGAAATTTGCTGATTAGTGATAGATGTTTTGATACTTTGCAGCTAAATTAAATGGATTGTTTTCAGGCTTCGTTATTATTGTACCAACAACTAAAAGTAATGGAAAAACAAAAAAGTTTAGAAGAAGATGTAGAACCACTTTTTCATTCGTTATAGTTATTGTTATTAATTTTAATTAATTAATTCTACATAGACACATACGATTAAGAACGTAGATCGTTCATATAATATAGGAATATCTATATTATATATATTTTTTAATTTATTAGTCGAGTAAATGTGGGACACTACTTGATTTGAGGATAAATTGAAAAAATAAATAAAATTTAATTTACCTTATGAAGATGTTTTAGGTCTAAGATTTGATAGAGATTTCTGATTGAGGTTGTGTTTTTTCGTATGTTAAATTTATTAATTTGTAGACTACATAAACTTAGATTTATTAAAATTATTCTATATTATCCCACGTGTCCCATACATTTGCTTAACATTATATTTTACTAATTACTGTAATAATTGACCTTATATTGTATTAGGATAGAAAAACACTTTGTATTGTATTTATTGACGAAAACTATTGTTTTTATTTAAATATATTTTTATTTTTATAATATATATTTTTTTACAATAATTTAAAGTAAAATATCCCTTTCCTAAATATATGCATATATAATAGTAAAATTAAATTTTTATCACCAATAACATCCAGTGTGTAACACTTAAAAACCATACGCGTCCTGATATTTAAATTAGACAATTAACCTATCAACATTACGAAACGTTATTTTAACACCCTCTTCAAAGCTACTACAAGCCACAATGGTTATTTGAAATAAGTATTTACTCGTATTATTGACAATGATGAATTATGTGTAATAATTTGGCAACCCTGATTTATAATACTCTACCATTTTATAATTAATGACATTCGGCAGGCTCAGCTGACTTATAATGGGCTGCAAATACGGCTCTTAACAGCTGGAATCGAGTGTCATTACTCATTATAATACAATTATACCGTGGAAAATGATAAAATTATTAAAAATCTGAAATTTCTGATCTTCGTTTTATTGTTGTCCATACAAGTTGCTTAGGAGCTATCAATAAACAATAGGTTTGTATTCTACACGATAGTAACATGAAATACTGATTTGTCTTCCATAAAAAATCTTTCAAAAAAGTATCACTTTAATATAAGAGGTGTATCAATGCAAGTTAACAGTAGTTGACAAGAAAGAAACATGTCTAATCTTGTAATTACGAACCGAATCCATGTTTCATGGAAAATGATACATACAGATATATACCTAGTTTATAGCCCTGCATCGAAATAATTTTTTAGACAAGCAAAAACTAACTCCGTCATCAAATTTCACATTTCTCTAATATTAAAAGAAAATCCTATTTGATGCAGGCTTTTTGGCGGATATACCAACACTACAATTTTAATAACCTGTGGTATCATCAAGTTTGGTACGACTATGTTGGTTTATACACAGTACTTTTTGTTCTAATAGGTTTTCAATGCGTATAGTTTAAACTTTTGATCATGTGCAATATTTTATGATTTTTCCGTTTGATTTTTGTAATATGTTTAAATTTTCTGCTCTAATTTTTAGCGTCATTGAGCTGCACAAAACATTGAGGAATAGAAACCAAACTAATTGAATTTAATCATTTATTTATTTGCGACTTTTATAGTCCCATAGTAACACCTCTCAGTCGCAACTCCGTAATTGATTTCACTACAAAGTTTTAGTTTTTACACAGAATTAAATGTTAACTAAATCTCTTTTATATTAGTATCATCACAAATAGAGACTACAAACTACAAGCACAGCATTAATAAGTACAGCATTCCGACTCCACGTTCGCACTTTGAAGAAAAGTGTGACGTAAGATGCCGCCATTTTGGGTTACAAAACAGGTCCTGACTAAGAATAATTATAGTTTTTGGTTTCTAATCACAGTACTGTATTTTTATTTTTGTAAAAATATTTAAGTACGTAATAATATCGCTGTCAATTTCAGAAATATTTGTGGTGTGTCATAGTGATTGAAAACAACTTTGAGTGGTGTTATCAGTTAAATGTTGGCATGATTGGGTGATTTTTAATAACAATAATAATAACTATTGGAAAAAGTTGTTATTGTCAAAAAAGAATTAAGATTGTCAGATTTTTTATTAGTTTTCAATTTCTATATTATATTGGTCAGTTAAAATTGTTTCAGTTTTGTATTTAGTTTGTTATTTTTCTTTATTAATAAATCGCGTTTATTTCAATTTTCGCAGTTTATTATGAATATCGTTGTAGTGAGTTAAACGGGTAGTTTAATTCACAAATTACAACAGCAACTTTAAAGGCAAATTTTGGCAAAAACTTCTTGAAACTTTATAATGATATTGTCAATAAAATAACAACTAGCCACGCGAGAACTTGTGTTTATGTTTCACTTGTATTTAGTTTAAAAACATATTAGATACTGTTATTTCGTAATATAAATTTTACGGTTATACAAATAGTTGTTATAAACGTAAAATTATCTAGTATTTATCTTAATTTTTACTTATTACTCACCTAACAGGATCTTTGGGGAAGCGAAAAAAATGTTTAGAGCAAGTGTACCGCTTATTGGGACAACATTTTGCAACACACACATGTCCTCCGTGATTATTCATTGTATGAATCCCAAGACACGTTAATAAAAATAAAATCCTTTTAATTCTCACGAACACTATACCAAAAACACAAAACACAGATTTAGATTTAAACACAATATTTATTTATCTCGTACACGCCGACAATGAACTATATATTGAACACAGTAGTGAACTGTATCTATCTACGTCAATGCGATTATTTTGACGTTGTAACCCATAATGGCGGCATGCGCGACGATATGCGCAGGACGGCTTGCAAACGTGAAAGACAGAATTTATTATACTGTGCTACAAGGTTATTTTTTTTATTGGCTTTCTGCAGCTTGGCAATTTAGCCATCATCCAGTGAATTATTTGAAGATATGGACCTACAGTTTAGCGTGAAATCCGAACCACGGTCATACCGACTCATCGGGTACTTTACTACCGTGATCGTACCGAGAAGTGTTTGAACATGTGGGCATCTCCCGCCCCATACTACAAAGTTATTCTCATTCAACGCGTATTTCACTGTTTTTTTTTTTCAAATATTTTATTTGAACACCTATTATATGTTTGTGATACCTTTTTGAAATGAAATTAAAATGCATATCATAGAAGCGCTTTCTATGCAAATTACATCTATATGTGTTCCCTGAAACATTAATTATCCATCAACCACAATTAATAAGTACACGACATGGCCCTACATCTAACTAGGAATGATTCTTTTGCTTAATAAATATAATAAATAAAAATAATACGACCAATTATTATCACTAATGCAAACTAATACTGTATATTATCAAGTTACAAAATAATTCGATGTTTTACTATACCATCTAACATGGTTTTGAGGTGTAGTGTAAAGCTTTTTTGGGGAATGTATTTTGTTTACGAATTTTCATGTAGTAACTAACTTAGATACCTACTGATCTTGTATGTTCAATAAAAAAATCTTTGTTTTTATTAAAATTTTACAAAATATGCTATTATTAATATGAAAATGTTGCTACAAGATTAAATTATTAAAGGTTTATTTAAATGTTGAAAATCACAGCTGATATTATTGTACACAGTGTGAAAACATTCAATTATTTGAAGTAAAACCCAACCCAACGATTAAGGCTTTGGATTGTAAGCAGTATGTGTAAAATGTGCAAGGACAACGCTTAAAAAGTGAATGTACTTTTCAAGCTGGTTGAACCTCTTTAATAAATTTAAAATTAAAATCGAGACATACTCTCGCAATAGCTTATTGAAGCCTACCGGTTTCATTGCAACATAGCACCGTCAGGGCACCAATATATCACTTCAGTCACGTTAGGATGTGTGGATACACTTTGATGCGAGGCATAATGTTGTTCATTGTGACATTAATGTATCTAAGTGATATTCTGTTGGCCTGA
The DNA here is from genome assembly GCA_911728435.2 of Apoderus coryli. NCBI lineage: Eukaryota > Metazoa > Arthropoda > Insecta > Coleoptera > Attelabidae > Apoderus > Apoderus coryli. The sequence continues at coordinate 34,170,755 of OU452199.1, forward strand.
TGATGCTGTGTATAACCAGTAGCCTTTAATATAGCAAAATTAGACTCACAAAGCATTGTACTATATTGTGCAACGAACATAAAATTACATATATTTCCTGCGAGTATTGTTGCAAATCATACGAGTAGGAAATGGTCATTTCATGTGAGTTTGAGACTATACTTTTTCTACGACTGTTTTAATGCTTTTGAATAAATTAAACATAGTTTTTAGGAAAACATGTTTTTCGAAACGTACCCCCGTTGGCGTATAAACCTAAAGACGATAAGTTAGAAGTATTAAATTGACTAGCTGGTGTTAAACTATATTCACTATCACTGTTTTTGTGTTTTGAAATTAGCGAAATACTTAATTATAATTATTATTAATTATAAATACCTAAAATGTCAATTTGGTGTGATTGTATTGTCGGAGTTGCTATGGTGATTTTTCATGGCTGACGCTACTTTTGTCATTACCAGGAAATTTACCCGCACGGGTAAATGAAAAACAGCATTACAATGTACTAGGAACATTTAAAGGCAGTCGTAGAAAAAAAGTATTTTCACTTCTAGAAACGCTCATGATTGTATTTTACCTAATTATTTAGTTTGCGTTATTATCAAGAGTTGCTTCTGAATTCCTCCGTTTCTTCGATTTACGTTTAACACGAGAGTCTGTTATCTCTAAAGTGTTATCCAAATCGTCAAAAGTTTTCACTTGATCTAAACTCCTATTGGTCTTCAATTTATCTTCGATGGTTATATCCATATCTTCATTACGATCATTGTTTACTAAATGTTTTATTTCTTCTTTTTATGTTTTCGATTATTATTCTCTTTATTTGTTCGATTTGAAGAAATGTTATCACTTCCTGATTCTACTCTAATATTTTCTGCAATGTCCTTATTATGTTGTTTCTTCGTTTTCTGTTTCGTAGGAAGCATTGAACTGTAATTAGTTTCACTGTCAGGAACAAATTTTTCTTCTAGAAAGATGTCTATGTCATGAAGATCAATGCTTTCATGCAGTCGAGAATAGTCTTCCATCCTATTTCTTTTCTTCAATTTATCTTTAATAAGAGAGTCTGATTCATATAAACTTGACGAATTTGCGTTGCCTAGCAACTAGTGGGAAATATTTATTACGCACGGGTAAATGAAGAACAGCATTACAATGTACTACATTTTCATATTATGATTGAACATATAATAAAGGCATTTAAAGACAGTCGTAGAAAAAAATTGTTTCAACATTTATTTTAATTGTATTGAATATATAATACGCAATACGCGGATGACAATGTTGTCCTAGCTGATACAAGACGATTTTCAATATATATTAGATGCATTTAACGGCGCATACAGGAGTATCGGACTTGAACTGAATATAAAGAAAACACAGATTCTCTACCAGCCTACACCAAACACTATGGCTGTCCCACCATATATTCGAGTTAATGGAGACGGACTTCAGAACATAGAGAGTTTCTCTTACCTTGGCAAGATTCTCGCGGCGAACGCAAATATCGTATAAGATGAGCAAGCGCATCTTTTGGTCGTCTGAGGACGAGAGTCTTCGATAATCATAACATCAACGTTCGAACTAACTTTCGAGTGGCGATGATTGTCAGGCACCAGCTGCGATGGACTGGCCACGTAATCCGCATACGAAATGCCTTCCAAAGAGATTCCTTTATTCACAGCTTAAGGTCGGCTCACGAAATCAGGGAGGGCAGCAACAGAGTTACAAGGATGCTCTTAAGACCAACATGAAAGTGTGGCTTAGATATGAAGAACAACTGGGAGCAGATTGCGAACGACCGACCGAGATGGAGGCGTACCATTTACGGGGACCATCAAGTTTTTGAAGAGCAGCGTCGACGACATAAGGAGAGCACCTACAACAGCCGATAAATGGTGGTGATTGGGTGTGTAAATTGTGTGGCAAAGCATGCGGTTCATGGATCGGTCTGTTTAGCAATCTTAGGGTTGACAACAGAAATCCCTGAGTTGGAGTAATTCATACTCGTTAGCGAGTGAATGCTGATGAATATGTAAGTATATAATATATAAGTACGTCTGTAGTATAGCTCACAAAGATATGAATATTAATAAACCATCTGAGCACCACAGCTATATGTAGCTGTCATAGCAACAGTGCATCTTGAGGAACACTCTGGTTTACAGAGCTAGCTTAGAATTCAAGATCTTCACATAATTAACCGACATATATGTCTACGATTAGGAACTAAATGTCCGCTAGCGACAAATTGATCACATGGATCTTAATTTGCAACTAAATACTGAGGTCTCCACAAAAATACGTGGATTTAACATCGCTCACATTAAATTTATCTTAAATTAACATAATATATAAATTTATACCCAATATTTTATCATTTATTATTTTTGTTGTTTTATTTCCTATTATAACAAAATCTTTTTCGTTTAGAATTTCGTAAAACAAAGATTGACCAAAATAGACTTGACTTTTTACGAACATACAAAAACAGTATTTATAATACTTTTATTTACCTTACTATTACTAATATGAATCCTACTATGCAACGCAATGTAAACTATCATAGGCCTTCACCTTGTCAGGTATTGCAGCGGATTCTAATGGTACTTGTACCAACAATTCTCTTAAACTTCCCACGAAGGTGATTTTTCTATAAAATTTTGAACTGAAAAAAAAAAGATTAATTAAAATTGATTTCCGTATATGTCCTGTCCTGTCCTAATAACAGCTATCCTGATAACTTTTTGTATTGCGCGAGTTCCGCGATATAAATGGAGGCTTAAAAATATATATGTTACGGTCAATGACGATAATTGGGCATTCACGTTAATGGCCAGCCGTTGACGTTAGACACAATAAAAATATTATTTATAAATTCGTAAAATTGAAAAATAAAATAAATACGATATCAAATTATTACTTGTCACGAAACGTATGACGTATAACGGCTTTTATGTTTCATCATCGCGTTAAAGTTCTCAATTGGTAGTTTTAATATAATGTCCAGCATGCCATAGTCGTTCTTGATTGATATTCCATCTTTTTGGGACACCCTGTATTTTGAATTTAGTTTTACTTTTTGACCATACAAGAACGACGGTCATGTGGTGCTCTACTCTGATTGACGTAAACCCTTCTGAATGGATGGATTTTTAGCTCTCCATATCATATATGTAATATATGTATATATGGAGACTATTAGTTTCATGAAAAAAAATTTTTTTTTAATTTCACCGGAAATACTTGTTTTTGGTCATTTTATACATAAATAACTAGTTTAAAAAAATGTCTGTCTGTCTGTCTGTATGTCTGTCTGTATCCACGAAAACGCAAAAACCGCTTAACAGATTTTAACCAAATTTGGTACAAAAATACTATTGGACATGGCAAGGAACTGATTAGATTTTGGGAAACATTGAGCGTAGGCAAAGGGTTTAAAAGAGGGTTCAAAAATTAAAAAAATTCATAGTTCTTAAGCTTATCCGACATACTGCATAATTTTTTACGCATTTAATTGAATATAACTTAAAATATTGAACATAAAATATTAGACCACATTGGCGTTCGAAAATAGTGTAAAATGGGGTAAAAAAGATTAAAAAAAAACGTATTTCTTAAAAATAGCAGAAATATTAACTAGTTATTTATAGTTTTGATAGAATATAACCTATAAAATGTGTCATGAATAACTTACTTTCATAGGCGTTCGTAAATAGTGGAAAAGGGGTCAAAACATAAAAAATATATATTTCCTAAACTTATTCGAAATATGGAATAATTTTTCATAGTTGTGATACAATATAAGCTAAAAAATATTCCATAAAAGAATTGGTTCACACAGGCGTTCGAAAATAGTTTAAAAAAAGGGTCAAAAACGAAAAAAAATGTTTCTCAAATATACGAGAAAAATTGGCTAATTATATATAGCTTTGATATAAGATAACCTAAAAAATGCAGCATAAAATTTTTATTTACATAGGCGTTCGTAAATAGTAGAAAAAGGGGTAAAATAAAAAAAAATAAAATGTAAAATTTTTTATATTTAACTAGATGAATTGGTATTAAAAATACACGACAAAAATTAATGTACCATAGGCGTCCGTGAAAATTCTATAAAAGGGTCAGAAAAAATTTGTATCCGTGATAACTCAAAAACCACTTAACGGATTTTAATTACATTTGGTACGAAAATACTACAGGATATTTATAGGTGGTGATTAACATTGAGCGTAGGCAAGGGGTTTAAAAGAGGGTTAAAAAATTTAAAAAATCATAGTTTTTAAACTTATCCGAAATATTGAATAATTTTTTATAGTTGTGATAGAATATAACCTAAAAAATGTTACATAAAAGAATTAGTTCACACAGGCGTTCGAAAATAGTCTTAAAAAAGGGTCAAAAACGAAAAAAAAATGTTACCCAAATATACCAGAAAAATTGGCTAATTATATATAGCTTTCATATAAGATAACCTAAAAAATGCAGCATAAAATTTTTATTTACATAGGCGTTCGTAAATAGTAAAAAAAGGGGTAAAATAAAAAAAAAAATAAAATGTAAAAAATTTTATATTTAACTAGTTCAATTGGTGTTAAAAATACACGACAAAAATTAATGTTCCATAGGCGTCCGTGAAAATTCTATAAAAGGGTCAGAAAAAATTTGTATCCGTGATAACTCAAAAACCACTTAACGGATACCCTACAACATGCAGCATAACAATTTTGTTTACATAGGCGTTCGTAAATAGTAGAAAAGGGGGCAAAATAAATTTTATAATAAAACTAAAAAAAATCAATTAATTTGCATTCAAGAACTTTTCCTAGATCTGAAATATAAAATATCTGCGTATAAATAGTGCCTCCAAAGAGAAGAAAAAGGCACAAAACCCGATACTTAAAAAAAAAATAGCTGATGTCTAAAACAAAACAAAAATTTATTAAATTTAGATAAATGACAAAAAGGTCATAAAATTATTACTTTTACACTTAAATATGGAGAGCTATTCGTGCCTCGAGGGCAACAGCTAGTTTTATTTTTTTTGTTTCGTTTTTGAAAAAAAAACAAATTCATCCAGTTGGTTACGACTGTTCTATTGTTGGCAACATTCAACGCTCCTAAAATTGGCCTTAACACTTTGACTGCCACGTCATATTCACTGGAGGGTCGCTAAGGCCACGCGTTTTTTTATAATAATATAATAGTGCCTAAGTAATAAAATTATCAATAAAATATTTAACTTTTATCAAAAGTCGGCGCTAAAATTATTTTATCATAGCCCCACGCCTCGCTAAACAATATCCCATAAGAAATTCACGTAAATCGTGCTACTCTAGCATACACACGGCGCAATATTCATGATCGCATGTGTATACCAGAATATACACGTGGCGATCTGGTCTAGGCTACTGTGTATACTCAAAGATACACAAGGCAGTCAAAGTGTTAATGATGTAGGTATGATTAAAAGTATAAACGTAACTAATATTTTATATAAAGAACAAATAACATTACCTTATAAATGGTTTTGACATATATAGCATCGTTTTGATCCACAATGTCGGGTGGACCACATACAAATGTGTTAAGTTTTTTCTAAGTTTCCTACCAACCATTTGGTAGCATCGTTTTAGCCATGAAAATGACGGTAATTTGGTGGCAGCACCATGCAGGTACAACAGTACATAATTGTCTGTTACTAACCTCTCCAAGGTCCACAGAACATACCTGAAGGGGTTAGAAAGCAGTTACATTATGATGCATGTTTAATAAACAGTCAATGGGCCGAAATAAGATTGACACTTAAGGACCACAACTAATAGGTTAGGTTTAACATAATATTTGCATCCGCTCTAGGTGTAGAATGATGGTTATCTCATATGTTAGAAGCATGTCATTAAGATAATTCCAGACTCTTTTAACTTCACTTTTTACATTATTCGTATAATTGTAAAATCATGTGGAGAAAGAACTGCTTATGCAATACCTCAGGTAGGCGCTAAATTTCTTTCACTCTGAGTCTGCACCTAATTACTTACAAAAACAAATTATCCATAACATAATCGTAGTCTACTCTGGATTTATCAGGCAGATAACACGCAGAAAATATCACAATGGCCGTCTGTCCGCCAGATCTCATATAACCGCCATGCGATAGCATCCTTTTGTAAGGCTCTATAACACGCATATCAATAGTGCGTTGTTCACCACTTGGTAGTACCATTCGTTGCCAATTTCGTGCATGACGACGTTCTTCAGCAGCACTTAATGGTTCTATTGGTTCCGATGAAGTATCTGAAACATATATAGTTGACATGAGACATGCACTTACAATGTAAATTCAATTAAATATTTGTTTATTTCGGCTATTTACTTAAAAATAAATTAGCCACCTTTAGATAATCAAGAATTGCTGGTATTCGTCATGTTTCTGGCAAACTAACCTGCTGAAGTGAGAGATGTGTACTTTTGTAGTAAGTAACCAGAAACTATATTATCGTCTTGTCGTCGGGTGTCATTGAATATGAAATATGTAGGTAATCTCAAAAAATCGTGTGGCATTTGTCATGTAATATTCACACAATGGAAGTACACCCAAATTACAAAATCAAAGAATAACATGAGCCTGGGTCGTATAACGTTTACTGTATATTCTCATGTGAGTTATTGTTATTCGATCAATAATGTTATGATTATGTTCGAATGTTTAAATGCTTCAACGATAAAAGAGAGCCATAATAATCAGATTGTTTCCTACCTTCATCATTTTCTCCATCACTTTTGATATTTTGTTTGCCCTCTACAAATACATCTTCAAATCTTAAACTCTCAGATACACTGTCCAACGATGATATGTCACTGTCATCACTTTCTTCTTTATATTGTACTTTAATTCTACGTAATTTATTACTTTGTTTTTTATGAGCCAAAAAATTTAAATTACCTAAAACAGTTAATTACCTATAATATATAGGTATATGTATATATATTATATCTAGTATGTGAGAAGGCAACATTTCCAGCACTACATTCGCCCTAATTCCCCAATTAAAGGCTTTATTTACATAGGTATTGCTTGTTGATTTTGTCTTATCCGAGCATAATATCTAATTAGTTACTGTTAAAATTCATTTGCTTGTGGTTTAGTTAAACATCCATCTACAAGAGCAATTATTGCTACAAATACCACTAACCTTCTTTCTCATTCATTGTAAGTGATACATTTTGCAAATTGGAACTCAAATGAGCTTCATATACAGAGTTATCGTTTTCATTATCACTTATTACATCATGTAATACTTCCACTGGTAAATCGAACACCATAGATTTCCTTAATGCAGATGGACTTTCAGGAAAATCTAATGAAAGAAACAATGATTATGTAGGTAGATACTTACTTAAAACTTTACTACAGTATTAAGTACTACCTGGTAACTTCTCATTATACCCATCAATATCAACACTCAAGTGTTTTTCCAGTGATTTTTGAGAATCGATACTATCTTCCAGTGTTGTACTTTGAGCTTGAGGGTTGAAATTCATTTGCCTATATTTACCTTTTGCCTTTTCCGGAATAACATCTGGAAAATAGGGGGATATTGGGGATGTAGGTGAATAATCCATTAACGGATGGGAGTCGTTGGCATTTTGAGTTAATGGTAGAGTTTTACTGCTTTCGTAACTTTCTTGATCTCTTGGAGGTGTTTTATCCTGATAGTTGCATTTATCACTAGTTTCTTTATTTGAGGTGAGTATATTGTTGTCTTTTTCCATGAGATTGATTTTTAGAGAGCTTAATTATTCTTTTATATTATAATCAGTTTAAATAAGTATTTTCAATATATAAGTAAACTTATGTAAAAAACACAAATTCGAAAACATCTAAATAGAACATAATAACAAATAAATAATTACAACATATGTCTGCTGTCATTTTCATTTGTCATATTTTTCTTCTTTTTAAATCCTCTTCTTCCTTCGTTGCCAGAGAAAATAAGGGGGGACATGGTACAATAACTCTACTCTAGGTAGGATGTAGGATATCGCCTCATTTGTGCGCAAGTAGGTGGGGAAGTGTGAGGTCGTCTGTGCCCGTGCCAGAGACATGTCTCTGGCCCGTGCGTGGTAAAGTCATTTAAAAGTACAATAGACCATAGAATAATGTTTATAGACATCGATTATTACCTATATTATTTTAACTGTGCAACAGACGTATTATTTCCTTGTTTTGTGCCCGTATTTTTGATATTTGCGAATTGTTTTTTATAATTTATAGTAGTGTTTCGTATTTATTATGTGTTAGTGTTTTGATTTTATAATAATTAGAATGAGGTGCGCTGTATTAGGTTGCAACTCGAATAATAGTAGCAACAATTTTGACAAACCTAAAAAATGTTCGTAGAAATGGTAGAAACAAAAAGAGAAAAATAATTAAAACCGTTTCATAAGTAAAGTTAAGTAATACGTTATTTATTATTATATATTTATTTACTTTTCACCCAATTGCAAGACAATTCAACAAATGCTCAAATAGAGTGTTTCTACTTAATATACGTGTTCTATTAATTTTACACAATACATCATCATACATATTCCAACATAAGCATCAATAGCGTATACACAAGAACACAAGAAAAAGAAAAGCTATATCAACAAAATCCAAAACAAGGGAAAAATACAATATAAAAATTACAACTATATATAAATTTAAAACATAAATTGAAACTAATTCGTGATAATATATATTTAAAAGTTTAGTTGCAGCAGATAGTCATTCAGAGTGCATTTAAATAATTCAAACTTTTCGTTAAAGAAGTTGACTTCTTTATCAATATTATATAAATTACATAACTGACAAGCTCTCAGAATTGGAGCTTTGCCCTTGATATTCATATGGGTCTGCGGGACGCGAAACAGATTAACATATCGGACATTGAATTGGGGCACATTCAGGGTCACATTCATCAACAATCGAGAACAATCCATACCCTCATTCAAGATCTTGAACGGTTATGGTTATAAGTTATTTTTCATTTCTCCTTCTGAGTAGTAGTTTAGTTCGCAAAATGTTCCAACCTTTTTTTACTTTAAGGCCTATTAATTTTGTTGCTTTCTTTTGGACAGTCGCATTACACGGTTACCGAGGGTAAGATTACTGACAGTTGGAACGCACTTATTATAAATAAAAATATTATAAAAAGTATAAAATAAGTCTATTCTATTCTTTTTAGTGCCAGTTGTTAAAAAAAAATTGTTTGGTTATCGAATCCAAGTCTCATATACCATACATGGCATTCCAGTATTCGCTTGGGCACCGATGACATCACTGCGCACACTTATTTTGAACCAGTCGATATCCTACCTAGAGATTTATTGTACCATGGGGCTCAATTCATATAACCGCTGGCGCAAGTATTAAATTTGTATATTTTATGAAGCTCATATGACGTCACTACTAGCGACCAATAATTTTTTATTTCTATACCCAGAATGTATCTGATCTTTCGCTAATTAAAGTCATCTGTGGTTTTAGCGTTTTTTCATAATTGGATAACTTCAAATCAGTTGTAAACTGAATCTCGATAAAGAAGTGAGTGTTGCTGGATGTTGGGTTGGGTTTTTATTATTTTTTTTCTTATTTTGGTTTGTCAGAGTTTTTAGTGCATAGTTTCCGCTTAAGTTCTACATTTATTTAATATTTTTGGTGCTTTTATTTTAAATGTAAATAGCTAATAAGGTAAAAACATCAGTGAAAATGAATAAAAGCTGTGCAAGGTGTGAGAAGACCGTGTATCCTACTGAAGAATTAAAATGCCTGGACAAGGTATTTTTTTATGTTTTTACCATTAACAATATTGTCATATCGTTTTGAGAACTTTTGTTTATAGCCACTTTTAGATACAATTATAGGTATCATGCAAAGTTTCACTTTCTTCTAAATCATAAATCCTTTTATATTCCTTAAATTTGGGTACTGCACAATATGTACAAACTGAGTCAAGGCTATTCTGTTGCTCTGCCTGTTAGAACAAAAATTTAAATGAATGACTCACAAAATTAAACCAATGTCCTTAATAGCGTCAATAATTTGTATGGAAATGATTACTAACACATTTTTGTTATTAGACTAATTAAGTACGTTACCAGTAAATTTTATTTATTTATATTATATTCTTCAAACTTACCTTCACTATTATTGCAACTTTACCTAGGTATACTTTGATTTTTAAGGTATGGCACAAGTTTTGTTTCAAGTGCAAAGACTGTGGAATGGCTTTAACTATGAGAAATTATAAAGGATTTAATAAGGAGCCGTATTGTGAAGCGTAAGTACAAATTAGACTGAATATTTCGGAGTCTTCAGTTTGTAAGTAATACAAAATAGATAAACGCGGCATATGAATCAGCATTGATGACCGGTCTTAATTCTCTCCTGAGTTGTCTAACAGTGTTAGCAGCACGCACGCTGATATTTAAATAAGTATTTTGGTGAAGTGGTAAACGGTGTTTTCTGGGGTACCTACTAGAGGTTTAGATAATTAGATGACATTCTTAATAATTTTGAATATTACGCCAAAGAGATGAAAGTAAGTACTTAGTGTAACATTACTGTGTGTAAATAATAAAAAAAAAATATTCACACCTGAATTCTGATAATAATTATCATTATCAACTCACTTAAATCTAATTCAAGATGCGTATGAAACAGCAATCTCTCCAAGGAGTTTCTAAACGATCCCAAAAAGGATATTAAGTATATCGAAAGTATCTAGCGAAGACCAGAAGTATCCTCTTATGATATACAAATATGCGAAACAAATGCCAAAAACTTTAAAGGATTACTTGTCGCTTATTGAAAATAAAGCGTTTGTCTTATAAACGTTAGGCTTCTGTTATAAGTATCTGAAAACAAGAGAGTGCTACAAATTTGAGGAACTGTTACTGTTGTCAAAATAGATACTTGGCATATTTTTTTACTTTGAAAAAATAATCAGGAGGGTTTGAAGAAGAATACACCTACCATTTGTTTTAAGAGAACTTTTAAAAACTTGCAGGCGATTCAGAAGAAGAAGGAAACTTTTTCTTATCTATAACTTTTTCCAGAAAACTAACCGTTTTTTCAGATAAAAATTATACATTATATTCCCTCTTTTTAAGATAACAACAGATATGCCACAAAGTGAAAGGGGGTTAGAGCTTGAACATATCTCTTCTTAAATGATTCATATGGTCAAAAATAGTCAGTATCTTTTCTTCATATGTAAACTCCTTGAGATTATTGATGATGAGATGATTGATATTGAGATTATCTCAAGCAGTTTACATATTCACCTTTTTGTTGTATTGCATCCAGTGCTATAGAAATTGGTTCTAGCCACTGTAGAAAATCTTCAGCGATCCTTTTAATATAGATATCTGAAACTTTTTTAAAATCACTTGATCAATTTGATCTTTATGGTCTTAACATACTAATAACAATTTTTGTATATGTAAGTAAGTATAGGATAATTGGACGACCCGCTAATTTCTTCCACTATTTTCATGTCCACTTACACTTCCCTTTTCACAGTTCTGGCTTCTCTATTTCTTTGCCAACTGGCTAGTTCCAGGCTGTGACTGACAATCACCATGAAGAGTTTAAAAATCAAGACCACTGGTGGTGTTGATATCATTAGTTCTACTTTTGCAGGTTTCCCATTTACCACACTTTTTACATACTGCTCTACAACCTAGTTTGCTCACAACTTTATTTTTTATAAAATGCTGCCAAATACTAAATTCCTTTCTGCCCCTGCTTGTCATGATGTTCTGATATATTACCCCTAAAGCGAAAATATGACTGATTTCCAAAATAAGTGTGTATCATTTATATATAGCCGGTCGTTTTCTGCCAGTTATTACTAGTTTCGACAATGCCGCAAACTGGCAAAACTACGCGAACGAAATTTTCATGTTAAAACTTCTCCAGTTTTGCTTCGTATCGTATCTGCATACTTGTACTACTATTCTTGCCTAAAAATATTTGTTTACTTAACAAACCAAAATATAAGCAGTTAGAAATATTTGAAAATGGTAATATTTGTAAATGTCAGTAAAAATTAAAAGAAAATCATGAGTTTAAATCAACCTTGACACCTACTATATCTATCACATTGATTAGATCTAGGTGGAAGTTCATTTTTAGCAGGGGAATTTGATTAGTGGCATCGTCTCTATCTCAGTATGCACAACTAAAAATATAACCCACTAATTATATTTCTTATTTAAAAAAGAGTGGGCGCCAAATATGATTTTTTTTTTCCGAGTACCTTTGTGTTTATTATGAAATAATACTGGAAAAACAGAATCCATACAATTTAATTGTCTGATATTTACAGGATTACTGACAATACGTTATCTGTATTAAAATGTAAGTTAATTAGAGTAGCTATTTAAAACAGTTTACGTAATCATTAATAACAGCATAAGTTAATAGGCAACATCTTTATTTAATATTTGAGTTCAAGAATTTTTATTATGCTGTTTGTTATTATGTTTTTAATTTAATTCTGAGTCACTAACATAGATGATATTAATCATCATTCATTTCTTCCTAGTATGTTCAAAAATTTTCATGTATTTCTTCCTCTCCTGTGAGAAGTTTATAGGCCTCGGAGTTGGGGTTGCCAATTTCGAAAATATCAATATCCCAGTTATACCTAAGTACTGGAACTTAGAAAAACCCAAATTTGGTACCAAGAGCATTAATTAATGAACGTTAAGTTAAGAGTTCAACTATAGCATTTTAAAGGATGATAAGGGATTCAAAAAACTTTGTCCTTCAATCGAATTCTAAATAACTAAAAGCAGGCATTGTTGCTGTGTTTTGTTTGTTTAAAATCTAAATTGATACAATGATTTCCTCCATTTACTTCTATAGAGTATTTATTTGGTTTTACGAATATTGATTGAGTACTAACTAGAATTTTACTTACGCTATGTGAATCATAGATATTTGAAATTTTAATCAAAATCCTAGTAGGTCCTATCACGTCCTTTAATTTACGATTTTTGAAGTCCCATTTTTCCGCCTAAAGTTGTTTATTTTCACTCTGTTGTTAGGTGATACGATACCACATGTTAGATTTTGTTAGTTGTTTATAATTAATTACCTATTGTGTGTATCATTCATTTCAAAGTATATAATATCGTTTTATTTATAAAACATTTGATTTTTACATTATAATTATTTGATTATACTTATTTTACTCAGTAAAATATGTAAGAAGTTTAATTATTGCTCAATATGTATTTGCATAAAAATACATGGTTTCTAAATTTATATTAACCATCTGCAAAAACTGTACAACATGTCCAGAAGTTATACACCTACATAAGTTCAAAGATTACAAATTTTCAGTAAATGTTTAAGTGTGGTATGTACAATAAATAGTTTATTGGGCCATACGTGTTACGAAATGTACTAACTGGTGAAGGTTACTTGAATTTCCTAAGTCACCATCTGCCAGTGTCATTAGAAGAAGAAAATGTTGATGTTGCGGACATGTACGAGGCATGTTTTTTAAGTAAGTACCGTTTTGGAATTAAAAAAAGACGTGCAAATGAAAGCCTGTACCTTAATCTACTTTTCTACATAATTTCCGTGAATATTGAGGCACTTGTCATAACGTGGCACCAGTTTTTGAATGCCCTCCTCATAAAATTCTGCCGCCTGACTTGTTAACCACTGTATCACAAATGTTTTGACTTCGTTATCGTCTTGAAGACGCTGACCACCCAGGTGTTTCTTTAAGTGCAGGAACAAATGGTAGTCGCTGGGCGCCAGATCAGGGCTGTATGGAGGATGATCTAGAGTTTCCCATTTAAAAGATTTGATGAGATCTTTGGTCCGATTAACCACATGTTGACGGGCATTGTCATGCAGCAAAACGATACCCTTACTCAACTTGCCACGTCTTTTGTTCTGGATTGCACGACGCAGATTGTTCAATGTCTCACAATAAGACGCTGCATTGATTGTCTTATTACGAGGCAGAAACTCCACTAGCAATACTCCTTTTCTGTCCCAAAAAACTGTGCACATGATTTTCCGGGCAGAAATTGTTTGCTTAAACTTCACTCTTTTGGGTGATGATGAATGTCGCCATTCCATGGATTGTTGTTTCGATTCTGGTGTGACGTAGGCCACCAATTTTTCGTCACCAGTAACAATTTGGTCTAAAAAATCTTCACCTTCATTGTGGTACCGCTCAAGGAAAGTCAATGCACTGCCTAAACGTTGGGTTTTGTGCAAATCCGTCAACACTTTTGGAACCCAACGTGAACACAATTTCCGGTAATTCAAGTTCTCGGTCACAATGCGATACAAAACACTACGAGAATATTGAGGAAAGCAGTCGCACATTGATGAAATTGTAAAGCGTCTGTTTTCTCTCACCTTTTCCTCCACTTTCTGCACCAAATCTTCATTAACGACCGAAGGACGCCCACTCCGTTCTTCATCATGCACATTTGTGCGGCCATCTTTAAATGCTCTCACCCATTTCCTTACTATTCCATCACTCATAATGTTTTGTCCGTAAACTTCACAGATCTCACGATGAATATCGATCGGTTTTACGCCTTTAGCACTAAGAAATCGTATAACAGCCCGTACTTCACAATCGGCGGGACTCACGATTGTCGGAGGCATCTTACACACTCAGTAAACAACGTATACAATGAGGAATCAGACTGTAATGGCGTCAGTGCGTACACAAGAGATGTAGGTAACCAGCGCGCATGCGCGGAACGCCGACCGTAGCGCTGCGGCGGCGGATTCGTAAAACGGTGCTTACTAAAAAAACGTGCCTCGTATTTTAGAGGTGGTCTTTATAATTGTCCTGCAAGTTCAACTGATTTTAATCCTGTTGGCATCTCTGGGGACATTTAAAATCACAAGTATATTCTGTGGAAATAAACACAAGGGCACAACTTATAAAATGAATTTTGAAATGAAAACTTATCCAGAGACTAGACGCTCGGTAAGAGGGATTCTAAAAAGAGCAAGAAAATGTATTCAGCAAAATGGTGGACAGTTATTGTCACAGATCTAGAATCTAAATATAATGTTATCAATAAATATAATGTTATCAATGATCTATATTTTGTAATAATAAATTTTTCTTTAATGTCTTATTGTATTACATTTATTTATCACATTAAACATTAAATTTCGAAATTACTTTTGGGGCACCTAGTATTTGCGTACACACTGTATATAATAGTTTCCCAGATCATATATAGTGGGGCTACCTATCTCCTATCTAATCCCATAACCATCATCGTCTAAAGATATTTAGAATTAGATAGGGTAAAAATAAGATAAAATATATTTTCGTCATAAATCATAATGGATCATAAACCAAAAAAAAAAAACGTTAATTTAAAAACCTACAATTTATCATAGCTTTATATCAGTTTATTGAACATCAATCGTATAATTAAAGTATAAAGAATGCTTTAAAACCGCACGCCACTGGTACATAAAACGAAATCGAAACCACAGATTTTGAATTCTAGATCTGTGATCGAAACGATGAACCAGGTACAACGTTGCCATTTTTTTTCTCTCTGTCCTTTTCTTATATATCAACTGCTAATATATGTCTGATTGTAAACAAATGTGAATTATGAATGAAATTTCAGATAATGTTATATCTCTCGAGTTTCTATATCTGTGGTTATTGTGAATTTTTCTTTTGTTGAGTTGAATGTTTGTAATTTGTGATTTATGCGATTTTCTTTTTACTTAGTTTATTACTTACAAAAATAATAATTTTTTTCTTAATTTGCCTATTTATTTTTGAAAAAGAAAATACATTTCTTTTTTTAGCTCTCCATATCATATATGTAATATATGTATATATGGAGACTATTAGTTTCATGAAAAAAAAATTTTTTTTAATTTCACCGAAAATACTTGTTTTTGGTCATTTTATACATAAATAAACTGTTGCCCTCGAGGCACGAATAGCTCTCCATATTTAAGTGTAAAAGTAATAATTTTATGACCTTTTTGTCATTTATCTAAATTTAATAAAATAATAATAAATAAATGTTTTAGACATCAGCTATTTTTTTTAAGTATCGGGTTTTGCGCCTTTTTCTTCTCTTTGGAGGCACTATTTATACGCAGATATTTTATATTTCAGATCTAGGCCAAGTTCTTGTACGCAAAATAATTGATTTTTTTTAGTTTTATTATAAAATTTATTTTGCCCCCTTTTCTACTATTTACGAACGCCTATGTAAACAAAATTTTTATGCTGCATGTTGTAGGTTATCCGTTAAGTGGTTTTTGAGTTATCACGGATACAAATTTTTTCTGACCCTTTTATAGAATTTTCACGGACGCCTATGGAACATTAATTTTTGTCGTGTATTTTTAACACGAATTCAACTAGTTAAATATAAAAATTTTTACATTTTAATTTTTTTTTTCATTTTACCCTTTTTTTTACTATTTACGAACGCCTATGTAAATAAAAATTTTATGCTGCATTTTTTAGGTTATCTTATATCAAAGCTATATATAATTAGCCAATTTTTCTGGTATATTTGGAAAACATTTTTTTTTCGTTTTTGACCATTTTTTTAAGACTATTTTCGAACGCCTGTGTGAACTAATTCTTTTATGTACCAATTTTTGGGTTATATTCTATCACAACTATAAAAATTTATTCCATATTTCGGATAAGTTTAAGAACTATGGTTTTTTAAATTTTTGAACCCTCATTTAAACCCCTTGCCTAAGCTCAATGTTAATCACCACCTATAAATATCCTGTAGTATTTTCGTACCAAATGTGGTTAAAATCCGTTAAGTGGTTTTTGAGTTATCACGGATACAAATTTTTTCTGACCCTTTTATAGAATTTTCACGGACGCCTATGGTACATTAATTTTTGTCGTGTATTTTTAACACCAATTCAACTAGTTAATATAAAATTTTTTACATTTTATTTTTTTTTATTTTACCCCTTTTTGATGATTTGATACGAAAATACTACAGAATATTTATAGATGGTGACTAACATTGAGCGTAGGCAAGGGGTTTAAAAGAGGGTTCAAAAATTTAAAAAATCATAGTTCTTAAACTTATCCGGAATATTGAATAATTTTTCATAGTTGTGATAGAATATAACCTAAAAAATGTTACATAAAATAATTGGTTCACACAGGCGTTCGAAAAAGGGTCAAAAACGAAAAAAAACAATTTTGTTTACATAGGGGTTCGTAAATGGTAGAAAAGGGGGCAAAATAAATTTTATAATGAAACTAAAAAAAAAACAATTATTTTGCGTACAAGAACTTGGCCTAGAAGATCTGAAATATAAAATATGTACGTATAAATAGTGCCTCCAAAGAGAAGAAAAAGGAACAAAACCCGATACTTAAAAAAAAAATAGCTGACGTCTAAAACAAAACAAAAATTTATTAAATTTAGATAAATGACAAAAAGGTCATACAATTATTATTTTTACACTTAAATATGGAGAGCTATTCGTGCCTCGGGGGCAACAGTTTATTCTAGGTTAATGTTAAGTGTACGTTATAATTTGTGTGGACATAATAAAAATTGTAAAATATCACTTAGAAAAATCATGTTTTTTTGTAAAAATTACTCAAAAAAAAATCTGTGAGGACTCGCACCCGATATCATTTGAACTTTTTATTTTATCAGATATGACCTCCATATTATCACCTCGTTAATTTGGACCATGACTTATCAAACACCCTGTATATTCAAGTTAATAACATTCATAATACGGAAAATAATATAATTTGTAATTTCTAAAGTACCTACTTCACTATTCGCCATCCTATTCTACATTACCGATTGTAAACAAATATTTGATATTTGTAAACAAACTGCATTTGTTAGATACTATTTATATAATTTTTTTTGAAAAAACTGGTGATTTCATAAAATTTCAAGTCGGTTACCTGGATGCAAATTTGTGCAAAATTATTCATTAAAGGATATAACAATGTGTAATAGGAAAATTGCTTCCTTAATTTTAGTTTTTGCGGTTGTTTGTTATCAAATTATGTATTTGATTAATCTATATAAATTTCAAGGAACGTTACATACACAGAATATAACATCAGACTTATTATTAGCAACGTATCCTATCCTACATAATTTTGTCATTATATCTTTATTATAATAGTGGTACCAATGTTCCTTGGGTGTGCGAAATCTACTCTTACCTATTTGTAAAATGTCGCTTTGCTAAAACAATAAGATATAGACGTGCCTAATATACAAAAGAAGCGGCAATATTTAAGGGGGTTTCAGGTCATTTTATGAACAACGTTCCCATAAACATATTCTCGGAAATGCATTGTTGCCAAGATACAAGGTGTTAAAGTTTTATCAATCAATCTTGTGTTAAATACAAGCAACTCTGATGGTGTAATATGAAGGCATCTCATATACAAGGTGTCCTAGAATAAGGTTGATAAAACATATTCAAAGTTAGAGAAATAATACAACTGATTCAATTAATAAGAAATGAATTGCTTGTTACATAAAGTAACAAGATTTGTTTCACAGTACCATGCTTTCACCAGACGGTGATTGATCCACAACTCATCAGTGGTGATCGGCAGGCAGTGTGACCCAAATTTCCAACATTTACGAAGAGCTTATACTAGCACGGGAGATGATGAAACATGTCTTTGTCATACATCTCTCGTGCTAGTATAAGCTCTTCGTAAATTTGAGTCACACTGCCTGCCGATCACCACTGATGAGTTGTGGATCAACGAAACGGCCCATCTGGTGAAAGCATGGTAGTGTGAAACAAATTTACAACATAACTAAAAGTCTTGTTACTTTATGTAGCAAGCAACTCACAAATAAAGCCTCCCGCAAGGGATTCGGGGTATCTAGTGTTGGCAAGAGGATATGATGGAGTTGATGCTTCTCGTCCGGCCGTCGTTTGTGAACTGTGTTTCACCGGGCATATTGCCTGCTCATACCAGATGTCACAAAAAAAAAACATCTCTTTAATAAGAAAATTTACTAACAAAGCTATATTACATCTTTATATATTTCATATCCGGTAAAGTCATTTTAATATAATAAATATTTGGTTCAATTATAGCCATATTCCGAAAGCCAAAGCAACAACAATGGCGGAAACACCTGAACTCAAACGTATAGCTGAGAATACTAAACTACAATCGAATGTCAACTACCATGCGGACTTTGAAAAAAGTAAAGGTAAATTCACGCAGGTGGCCGACGATCCCGAAACGTTACGTATCAAACAAAATACGAAAATTATTAGTAATGTAGCATATCATGGAGAATTACAGCGTAAAGCTGAAATGGAACAGCGTAGACAATTAAATGAAAATGGTGTTAAAGAACAACCAGTACCAGTTGATGCCAAAAACGCTAATACTGGCCAACAGCCACCGGTTCCTCAGATAAATCATCATGAGCAACACACGGCTATGCCTCCTGTAGTGCAACAACCTGCAAGTAAGTGTAGCTTATATATTGCCCATAATACTCGTATATTTCTATACAGAGATTTTCTCCTATGCCAAGTAGATTTTAAAGTATTAGAAATATTCATCCGATCAATGTTGGAGAGCTGAATACTGAAGTTATTACTCTGGCAGTTCCGGACTAGAGTTGACAGTTGATCAAAGCTATATACAACATAGTCAATTACTGTTGGGATATGCAGATTCAAGAATAACAAATATACAAAAATACAGATATATCTTACGTGGTAGAACAATAAACACATCAATTAAGAGTATTAGGTCCATTCTACACAAGCCACAAACACGCGACCATTTGCCTGCGAGCGACACACGTGTGTCACAGAACCACAGAGTGTCGTGTGGATGCGTTTGTTGGCGTGCCGGCGTGTTGAACGCAAGAGGTTGCGTAAAACTCGCGCGCTGGAGACCGGCGTGTCATTCTACATGTAGCTACTTGCAAGCGTCTGGCCGGCAGAGCCGATTTGTCCTTCACCAGTCCACAACTAGTTGTGCTTGGTGTCTTTCCAAACAAGATGTTTGACACTGAACGATTTATTTGTGAAATCGACGATCAACCTCCTCTCTATAATGTTAAAAGTAAGGATTGTTCTAATAGGGATGTGAACTGTTGGGTGAAAATAGCAGAAGTAATGTTTGAAGATTGGACCAACCGGGTATACCTACCAACGTCTTTTTTTACGTTTTTTGGCCAACATACTTAATAACAGCGATACACGCAACTTGTACGCGATCCATAGCAAATATGAGGCGTTTTGTCGATAGTCTAGAATAGGTCGCGTTTCACTCGCCGGTTATACGCGCTACAAAGGCGCGGTGTCTAATATAACTCAATGAATAACACTAAAAATTTATATGTTGTGTGAAATTGGTATTAGTAAATGTTTCTCCATAGTATTGATTTCTTATTTCTTCATATTCTTGGCGTGCATTAATTTTCTTGATGGTCGAATTATACTGTTTCTTTAGACTTTAGACCAGTGGTCGCCAACCCGTCGATCGCGAGCCCCTGGTAGCTCGCGAAGAGATTTCTGGTATGTAGCTCCCAACATATCTATCTACATGCCAAACGACATGCGGAGGATTCCTCATTAAGGATAGTTTCTTAGGACTTGATTAGGTCCTGTATGATAGCGTCCTATACCAAACCAAGGCCCCAAAAAATTGAAATCTGTTTTCCTAATAATGGGGTCGTGAAATTTACACAGGACGATGATATTATGAAGGGCTATTTGCATGCCAAACGACATTCTTCGGAACGGTCATTAAGGATAGTTTCTTAGGTCTTGATTCGGTCCTGTATGATAGCGTCCTATACCAAACCAAGGCCCCAAAAAATTGAAATCTGTTTTCCTAATAATGGGGTCGTGAAATTTACACAGGACACTGATATTATGAAGGGCTATTTGCATGCCAAACGACATTCTTCGGAACGGTCATTAAGGATAGTTTCTTAGGTCTTGATTAGGTCCTGTATGATAGCGTCCTATACCAAACCAAGGCCCCAAAAAATTGTAATCTGTTTTTCTAATAATGGGGTAGTGAAATTTACGCAGGACAATAATATTATGAAGGGATATTTTCATGCCAAACGACAATCTTCGGAACGGTCATTAAGGATAGTTTCTTAGGTCTTGATTAGGTCCTATACCAAACCAAGACCCCAAAAAATTGAAATCTGTTTTACTAATAATGGGGTCGTGAAATTTACGCAGGACAATGATATTATGAAGTGATATTTTCATGCCAAACGACATACACCTAATCGGTCATTAAGGATAATTTCTTAGGTCTTGATTAGGTCCTGTATGATAGCGTCCTATACCACACCAAGGCCCCAAAAACACTGTACATTCAAAAAAAAAAAAAAGTAGCTCACTGTACATTCTACAATTACCGAAGGTGCTCAATACATTTAGAAGGTTGGCGACCACTGCTTTAGACGCACAAACCATCAGAAGTTCGTTTGACAAATTATTATAGAAACATATCTGTAACTTCAGTGACTTATTGAGGTACTGCCTATGTTAATGTTAGGCCTCCTTTTTGATTGACTATGTATAGATTTTGATTAAACATGTTTGCGTATTATGAAAATATGTCATAGGATATTTTACGAGACACAAATGATCGTATGTGAGTATCTGCGAAAGGGTGGCTAAAAAATGAAAATGTTTCTACTTCGCTTAAATCGAATCATGTTAGCTAAATTACAGTATTGTATGTGAATTGCAAATTCTTCTATAATATACGGAAACCATTATTTTAATAATTTACAGGCTAAAAGGTTAAAGAGTCACAATATTTATTATTGTTGTTATTTTTAAATGGGTTTTTGCACACATATTTTCAATATCAAGTTTAAAATGTTCAGAATCTCATTAAAGTGGAAGTAACATTAACAAATTATCTATTTTCTCTTTAAAATTTAATATCAAACTAATACAAGTTTAAAAATGCAAACTGTAAAGATCATCTTCACGTAAATAAATATTTATTTAATCACATAATTTTCAAATTTAATAAGTGACATGTTTCGAGACTCTCATCATACTAACAAAAAGAAACTTTCCGAAACTTTGTTTTATAATTATTGAGTATTTGTTTAAATAAATATTTTTGTGGAGATGACATTTATTTATTGTTTGCTTTGTTTAACATTTCTCCTAATTCAAGGAAATCGTAGAAAATTGGATAAATTGTAATCCAATGGATTTAAAATGTTATATGGGTATTATGTGATCTTGTCTCACTGAAACAAGTGGAGTAACTATTAAAGACGTTATCTTTTTAATAGGTAACAGTCACAGCATAGGAAAAATAGCAGACTATGATCCCCAGGTTGGCGGTATGACACAATTCACTAGTCCATATTCGGCGCGAACATCTCAAACACTTATATATTCATCAGATATTGGTACAGTGAATGAACCACCACCAAGTCGACATATAGGATCAGTTCATGATATGGATCCAGTTAATCACAATTATGGTTCTCTAGGGCGAGTTTTCAGGTAAGTCAAAGAGGCGCTCGTGACTTTTTATAACGTGTTACCAAAATTAGATGTGGAAAATCTCCGTATTTTTTTTTTATTTTGAATATTCTAAATATAAGTTTTTGCTTATTTTTGGTATTTTATTTAAACTTTTCTTTTAATTATTTTTTTAAAGTAAAAATTGCTTGACTGGGGCTCTTTGTCATATGAGAAATCATTATTCCCAAATAATATAATATATAAAACAACAACCAAACAATAAAATAAAACTAAACATACCATTCTACTACAAAAATCACACAAACGAATAAAGTAGGAAAAACATATTTTGAAAACTATTGTTTATATTTTAAGTCAATTCGGCGATTTGCTTTATTTACAAAAAGGTTAATAACAGTATCATAGAAAGCGGGTTTTTTCGTTAATCCATTTAAAAAGCGTTTCTCAATGGAAATTCTCATTATTGAACAAAAAAGAGCACGTGAAAATGTTTGAACACCATTGAAAATATCCCAAATTGCTTGTAAATGAAACATGACGAATGTTGGTTGTTCACTTCGGATTCTGAATCTAAATGGCAATCTATGCATTTGAAGAGCGGATATTCACCACTCGGATGAGGTCAAATCGATGATGATTGGGTTCCGTTATTCAGGGAATTGGTTTATCCCAAAAGGTTAAACTATCTGAAGGTTTTTACTTAACTCCGAGAAAAAAATCCCCACATTTTTGCGAATAATAGAATGTATAGCCACTGCATTCCGTGTCTACGTTGGCACTTTGAACTAAACTGTGACGTATGACGCCGCCATTTTGGGTTAAAAGTCAGGTCCTGAGTAAAAATAATTATAGTTTTCGGTTTCTAACCACAATACTGTATTTTTGTAAAAATATTTAAGTACATAATAATATCGCTGTCAATTTCAGAAATATTTGTGGTTCATAGTGATTGAAAACAGCCTTGAGTTGTGTTATCAGGTAAATGTTGACATGATTGTGTGATTTTTAATAATAATAATAATAATAAACACAATAATAATAAAGACTTTATTAGTAAAAAAAGACATTTTTACAAAAGTTGAAGCAGTGCTTCCTAGCTTAACCTAAATTTAACTTATATTTTAGCTTAAACCTATCTGAAAATTGTTTACATCGCTGGCCAAATTAAGTAGGTAGCTTATGTTTACAAATTAATTTGTTCTATTACGTATCAGACAGCACTCTTAAACGAAAACCCCTGTAAACTTTTTATATTCTCCGGTAGGACGTTGTAACATTTTGAAACCGTGTAGGAAAATGACCGCTCAAAGATTGATGTTGAGTGTAGCGGTGGCTTAATGACAGTTTTATGACGAATATTCACATCATACACAGATCTCCGGAACTTCAATCTTTCATATAAGTATTCCGCCTATTTCTATCTGATGATTTTTATTAATCAAAATTAGTGAATGGATATCCGACGTTGTTTCCGTCTTAACCAGCCGATTTCCTTAATCTTATTGCTAGCCTCTTTCACTCCAACAAATTCCACAAAGCCGTGTCCCTGCATCAACTGAATCCTGTTCTCAGCAATTTTAGTCAAACAAGGGCCATATATATATTGTCAATAATATAACCCCTAGCTGTTTGCGTTATCATGCTATCTTGCCACGCGGCAATTTGTGTTTATGTTTTACTTTCATTTAGTTTAAAAACATATTAGATACTGTCATTTCGTAATATAAATTTTATGGTTATACAAATAGTTGTTACAAACGTAAAATTATCTAGTATTCATCTCTATTTTTACTTATTACTCACCTAACAGGATCTGTGGGGAAGCGAAAAAAATGTTTAGAGCAAGTGTACCGCTTATTGGGACAACATTTTGCAGCACACACATGTCCTCCCTGATTGTTCATTGTATTAATCATAAGATACGTTAATAAAAATAAAATCGTTATAATTCTCACGAACACTATACCAAAAACACAGAATTAGATTACAAACACAATATTTATTTATCTCGTACACGCCGACAATGAAATGTATATTGAACACAGGAGTGAACGGTATCTATATACGTCTATGCGATTATTGTGACGTTTTAACCCATAATGGCGGCATGCGCGACGAGATGCGCAGGACGGCTCGCAAGCGGAAAGTCAGAATACTGCATTGTTTATTATACTGTGGTATAGCTTCAAAATAAAATATTTTACAGCAGTAGTCTCGTTATTTTAGAGCTGCACCTCGAGCTTTAGATACGTACAATACAAAATACATAGGCATACCAACATGAATTATCATTCAAACCCCTATTTACCCTTCGTACAACCATAAATCCCTAATAACAGTTTCTGCAATTTACACCAATAAAAGTGGTCGTAGCTGGCGATGATAACAGCCCAAAACTAAAGTTGCCCACTAGTTTAATGCACATATTTAATACATAACTAACCAAAAAAGTTTATCAAAATCCGTCAAAAGATAAAAAGGTTACAAGGGTGGTAAGTCCTTAACGTGGACACACTGTATGTAGATGCCCCAACAACACTGCGGTAATTTGCAATAACTTATTTTTTTCCAGGGCGATGTACGATTACGAGGCACAAGACGAGGATGAAGTTAGTTTCCAAGATGGCGACCTAATTATCAATGTCAGCAGCATAGATAGAGGCTGGATGACGGGTGAAGTACAACGTACGGGACAAGTTGGTATGTTACCAGCTAACTATGTACAGCAGGCTAACCTTTAATATAGCCTCTAAATCTGTGTTGTAGCGACATTTCCAATTCTTATTTAGATCAAAATAATCAAAATATTTTCTACTTATAGTTTAGCTTACGAAACAATATTTTTTACTTTAAAATGATAATTACTTGTTATTCAATTTATGGCTAATAGACTAACCATCTGAGGCTATTAAAATTAATATCATTTTATAGTCAAAGTAGAAAATAAAAAAAAAATAGTATAACATCATAACACAAGAAAACACTGTTAAGCTTTTCGTTGTATAAATAAATTAAATTGTTAAATATTTCTTACATATTATTCGGTAAAATTATGAAACACATTATCTACTCATAAATATTTAAATTTATTTTTTAACGTATCTTGTTTTCTAATTACTATGTGGTATAATCCATGTAATAATATGTGAGAAATATTCTTAATAAAAGCGGTTCTAAACCTGTGATGAAAGTATTAGTCTTACATAACAAAAAAATATTAAATATTTTCTATTGAATATAATTATGTTTGAAAATTCATTATATATTTGTGTTACGCTCCACTTTGTTAAAATCCAGAACGCAGAAATTCATTGATAACCTTTTTGAAGAGCTCACGGTCCTCTAAATATACAGTCCAGTTTCTGATTCTTTTCAGGCCGAGGTAAAAAAGCAGGTTCTGCAGTTTTCAATTTTAAAACAATTTATAGTTTGTCAGGTTCCAAACTGTTGATTGTTTTGGACAAACTGGTTTATCTTAAAAGTCGAGAAAAATTGTATTTCAAATCGTTTGCGTTACGCAGAATCTCAAATGAAAAAATAAAGGTTTTTAATAAAATAGCCACTAAATCTATTTCTTGAATGAACTTTTTATAGTTTAACAAAAAATCTTATCTATGTAGAATAGTAAATAATTCACTAATAAATTCTGTTGATATATTTTTTTATAACATGTATCTGTGTATAAAGGTTGCCATCACTTGCCATATTAACATTTTTAATAACTAAAATCAATTTTCCCCAACAAAAAATCAGCAGTGGATTATTTACTATTTTGAACAATAGAGTGTATTTTTAAAGTTCATAGTTTTATGCAAATTTATTTTAAAAATACTGTTCATTCCATATGACACCATCCTAAAAAAATTACTTATTTTATAGTCTAAGTCTGAAGTATTATTAAAATGATTTGAAACAAATCATAATAATTTGGTTCAGATTAGACGCCGAAGGGAACGTCCAACAAAATTTCTACCGGGACACGTGTATATGGTATACCATAGCTGGGTCAATTACTTTTAAAAATACGTAATTAATTACAGATTACTGGACTAATTTTAAAAAATTGTAATTAATTACAATTACTTTTACTATTTTTCCAATAATTGAAAAAAGCACTTTAATTCAGAAGACTATGTCACAATTTGAAGATGGAAAAATCAACGTGAAAAGACAAGGTTATACTAATGTCGGCCATATTCGGGAAAAGTAAGTAGTACCAATTACGTTGCCCTAAAATGTATCAATTACAAATTACTCTAGCGACAATTTTAATTAATTCCAAATTACAATAAATGCGTTGAATAGTAACTCATTACATTCCCACAATAACGTACCCAGATCTGGTTTATACTATCACCAATCACGAGGTTCCAAGCCCAGCAATTTTGTTCCAGCTGTAATGCCATTGCTGGAAGTTTCCAATTTGCAAGTACATATGCACTGTGTCCAAGATAAGAATGGGATAGCATTGGAATCTTGGAAAGGGTAAGTCATTGTCGATTAAATTAGAGAAAAGTTGTACAATTTAAACACCTTTTAAATGGTGTTTTCAAAATTAAACTAACATTAGCCGTTTGCGAGAATTTTTTAAAAAACGATTTTTGCGATTTAAGTTTTTATTTATTTCTGACATTATTTTTACAGATATAAAAAATTGAAAAGTAGTTTCTCATTGTTACTTTTTGAGGAGAATAAGATAGCGTTTACACATTTTCACTACGACGTTTCGTTTTTGAAAAAAACCATCATCAATTTCGTTTTTTTAAATACGGCCTGGATTTTTTATTGTTAAATTTAGAGCCATTTGCAATTCAGAAATAGGTGTATATCAACGTAATGGTGTAAACAAGTTTTTTTAGATGTTATTCTTCAAGGAAAATCGCCATAGTTACTGAAAATTTGTTTAAACCATTACGTGTGATATACCACCTATTTTGTAATTGAAAATAGCTTCAAATTTAACAATAAAAAGTCCAGGGCCGTATTTAAAAAAAAGAACACCATTTAAAAGTTGTTTAAATTGTACAACTTTTCTGTAATTTAACCGACATTGTAACTTCTACAGTTACCAATATTCCAATGCTATCCCATTCTTATCTTGGACACAGTGTATACTTCTATTGGAAGATGTACATATTCTTCAAATACTTTATCATAAGTTAATTGAGAATTTTCTGATGTATCTCACCAAGAAACCCCTGATTTTTTAATGGATTGTGTCAAATACTGTTGCATTTAATAATTAATAAAAATGCTCATTCCCAGATATACAGAAATATATTTTTGCTAGAGAAAAAACATATAAAACTGTGCCTTATTATAGTAATATTGTTTCATTACACTTTATAGTAATATGTATGTGCACCGCATATTGAAAAATGAAACTGTAATAAGTGTAAACTAAAGTATATCTTACTTTACGCTTATGAAATAGAAATTTAAACGTCAAGTTTTACTATAATTCCTCCTGGAGTCAGCTACGTTTAGATAACAAAATATTTCAAAGCCTATTTTTTGCATATAAAAATATTTTAAGAAGTTTGGATTTGAAGATTTCGTTATATAAATCTAGGTATACATAATATAGTAAAATTTCACCACTACAATGGGTGCTATATTAGAATCAAATAAAAGTATTTTTTACGAAACTTTTGACATTTTTTTATTGAAATTATTATACAATTAAGGCCTTATTATTCATTAGTAGGAATATATACAGTACTATATTTGTAATTTAGTGTATTAGAAATTACCTTTCACTACACTATAAAAGATTTTATTATTAGTAGTCTTTAATATTGTTAATAAATTTACCCAACATATGCTTTAATTTTGCAAGTTAGAGTTATAATTATTATACATGTTAATAAAGAAATGTATATAATAAACATTACTAGTTTTTGTTGTGGTAGGGACATCGCCTATGAATTTTTATAGAGTTGTGAATATGAACTAGATTACAATCTGCAGAGAGACTCAAACAGGAAGTATCATAAATGTAAATAAATTATATCTTGTACGAAGAAAGCAAAATGGTGGATAAATACAAGAAAACCAAAAAAGGTTGATTGTATTATATGAAGTTTCTAAATTCTTGTAAGAATTATGTTTCGATAATTATGTGTAAAAGGCCAACAGAGTCCGGAATCTTATATTGCGGGTACAAGCTTTGACCTTTAAAAGTCAAGTCTGTTTGTCAGTGTGAAGAAGAATCTACTGACAAACCTCATTTCAGCATAAAGGCATAGGTACAGAGATATTTGCAACGTAGCAAAAATTCACGCGCAGGCGCTATGAATCTAACCTAGTATGTCAAATCGAATTCTCGTATATGCATGAATTTTCTTAATTTTTAGCTTTCCAATGTGTCTTATTAAACATTGGTGCTTTAATTAGGTAAATACACGTATTTTAATAACAGTAATAATTCCTTAGCAGTCTCTTGTTTTTCGATATTTAAAAATATACATTAAAAAGAACTGATTTTTTCAACGCTTATTTTTCCCGTCCAACGCAATGCTCTAAAAAGAGATGTGTAGCCGTCACGACTGCGAGTTGTCTAAATCCATTTTACCAGGTTATTTGTCCTCTTAATTATTAATTACTTTTTATCTTGGGTTGTAGGACTCATGTTAAATTATCAAAAATGCAACGCTTCGCAGGCTATATTGCGCTGTTAAAATAAATATATATAAATATGTCACTATTTAAACATATTCAGTTGTCGATGTCTTTAAAATAATGGGCTCAATAGAAATACATAGGTGCAGTTATCGGATGTAGGTGTTTTAGAAAAGAAAAACTTTTCAACAAAAAGTGAAGTACGTATCTATGAAATTATCTTTTATACACAGGAACTAAAATAAAAACACATATCAAAATTTCACTATATGGGTTATTTCTTTCTATACATATTAATGGAAATCATTTCTAGGATATTTATTTTTTTATAATTTTTTTCCCTATCTATTATTTTAGGATCTTCAAATTTAAAATTATACCCAGTATCGAAGTGGTGTTGGGCGAGTGCGGGTTTTTCAGATTTTACTACAGATTTGTGTGTAGGAAAAAGTGGAGTTATTTATACATTTAAATAGCAAGAAGGTAATAAATACATTCATTCATTGTTTTACTTTAAAATATATAACTGCAAATTAAAATTAAATACTTACATCAAAAAAATATTCAAAAATAATAAATTAGTAAAAAAATCTAGTCATTACTAGTTACCTACTTTTCATTAAAAGTAGGTAACTATTTGAGAACTTATTTTTACAACAGGATATGAATGTTCTGATATACGGTTTGATGTTTTTAAATGTAGGAGAAGCTCTTGAAATGACCTGTTTCGTTTCTGCAGCCGATATGTTTTATTCTGAAGATACTTAATTTTTGTTTTTCTATTATCCTATTAGCAAGTCTCCATATTTGTTTCGACCTAACTGGATTTAAAACATCATTTTCTTGGTATTCTCCAAAACAGAGCGGTCTTCGTCTGCTTTGAAGTCTAAAAAGGCAATAAATAATTACTAATATATATTCTAATTAAATTTTGCCGTAAGTTAAATTAATGTAGCTACACAAACTTATAACTAAATTGGGCAAATTTTAAAATTAAACTTCAAAGTATGGACTTAAGTACATACGCATTACCAGTACGAAAACACGAAGGCAGGGACCTACGAGCATGTGTGTCACTACCATCAAAGCCGACCTTGAACTGGATATTTCCTTAGAACTGTCTAACATATTTACAGTTTGAGGTAAGGAACTAAGTTTTTCTCTGCCAATCTCATGATCTTGATCATTACTGTCCATTTTTTCTAAATGTCTCTTCGTAGGAGCCTTTCTCGTACGTTGTTTTTTCTCAGGATATTTAGGGAAATCAAAAATAGACGTACAACATTCTTTTTCAATAAAATCTGGCCAAAATTATTAGCCTCGTTCGCGGCCACGATTCGGAATTGATTCTGAACTGAATCGTGACGTCACAGAACTGGTTTTAAACCGCAGGCGCGGTTCAAAATGCGTTCATAACTGTAATCACCGCGAACGCAAAATAGAACCAAAATAGAATCGCATAGCTGGATGCCGGAATATTTTAATTTTACGTTGTATGTTCTGTTGTTGTCGTGCAGCAGTTGTTAATAAAAGTTAGACATTTGAAGGAATTTGAGTTATATTTTCGATTTTTATGTTGACGTGTTCAATCTTTAATCACTGTTCAGTCCAGTTCATTCAAATATTATCCCTATTATGAAGATACTGTCCCGCAATTTAGTGAAGAAGATTATCGTGAACATTTAAATAATGACAGAAGACCTTGCGCAGCGATTTGCAGCGCAAAAAACAAGAAATATTGTTTAATTCAAAACTTATTTTATCTTTGTTGTTTTCAATTTTTTCAGGACGTCACTGTCACTAAATACTTCATAAGAAATAAAAAGTAAAACCTCAAAAATAACAGTAAATGGTCAATGTATTTTGTTTTTACGAATAAAATGCAAGTTTGAACGCCAATTATTTCCAACGAACAAACCTTTGACAAGGAACAAACGAATCTATTCCGAGAATAACCAGTGGCATATAATAATCACAACTGGTTATTCTCGGCTTTAATGTCAATGCTCATAAATTGTCAACTGTCAATCAGATTTCAAATATGCCAACGGTTAATACAACAAAATTTTAAAAATTATTTATCTATATAAATATTTGAGTTATAAAAGGTAATATATTTTATTCTAGATTGTTTATAGCAGAGATATGGCAGATAATTTGTCTTATTTAAATGCTCGAGATCCCAGTATTAGGGCTTGGAATCGTGTTCAGCCTGAAAAGAAAAATTTAGAACAAGATTTTCTTGAAGAAGAACCAGAACAACAAGTGGTGAGATAATTTTTAATTATATATAAATACTCTTTAATAAGTTGAATAAGGATGTAAACTGTGCAAAATGACTGCCTGTAATTTTTTATTGCTATTTCAATCAATTTTTACATTGTGTTGATTTCTTCCTCTCACCGTTCTTTGCTTCGAATTAGGAGATTCATATTTGAGACTTGTATATAAAATACCAAAGTAATTCTTTTAGTTTATACTCCTTATATTCTGCTTATTAGTATTAACGGCTCGAGTCGACTTTAGGCACAGTGGAATCTTCTGGTTCTGTTTATTAGAAAGACAGCATTTGAAATAGTACATTTCAAAAAAAAAAATCTGCGGTAAAACCATTATTAAAGCCAAAAATCAAAATTGAAGTCCCATAAAAATACGCTTTTTCACCTTTTACACACATAGTAATTTGTCATTTTTTCTATAAAGATTGAATCAAAATAATATGTTATTTTAACACTAACTTATCTTCCATAGGCGTTTATTTACCTAATTAATGCACCAGTGTTTAATAAAACACATAAAACAAATTTGCAATCTAAAAAATAAAATAGTATGTAAAATATAAACAAATTGTTAAATTTTAGTCATAGGTTAATTTCTTTTTCTGCCGACACTATGAGAAAATTGAATTTTACTGCTTCCATAGGGACGAGAAAGTATCATAGAAATCTTGTATTATATATGTACTCTAGAATGCTAATTAAATCCAGCCGAATACCAAAAAGTGTAACGGGTATGCAGAGTTTTCTCGAACTACGCATGCTCCTCAGTCACTTATTTTCAGTACAGAGCTACCATATTTAAAACTATTTTGTCGTTCGCCTTACAGAATTTATGCGACATATCTGTTTTATAAATAAATCCATATGTTGCGTTATACAAAACTGCTTGACAAAATCAAATAATTCAATGTTATCGGTA
Source organism: Apoderus coryli (assembly GCA_911728435.2). Classification (NCBI taxonomy): domain Eukaryota; kingdom Metazoa; phylum Arthropoda; class Insecta; order Coleoptera; family Attelabidae; genus Apoderus; species Apoderus coryli. Next base: position 34,203,138 of record OU452199.1, read on the forward strand.
AAATTGTAATACTGTTTAGTTTTCAGCAATATGAACGAAACATTTTTTTCCAAATCTTATTAAATTTAGGAGATTTCGCAACAGCGTCTATTTTCGCAAATGACATTTCTCGTGGTGGGAATATCTGTCAGAGTCGGCTTCACAACAATTCAGATAGGTTTTATAATTGAATTATGGGTTTATGCGTGGTATATTTTAATTGTTGATAGATATACCTATTTGTGATTAAAATTGTTTTTAATATTTGTTATTTTGGTTTGGTAGTTTGTTTATTTAACAAACAATGAGGTGTATAGTGTTGTGGTGTAAAAATGAAAGTATCATTCCTGGTATTAAATATTTTCAGTAAGTTATTGTTTCGGGTTTCTAACAGTCTCAGTTTGAGTCAATATGATACCATTGACATGATACTCATTTTTAGCTTGACAAAAAAAAGACATGATGTTTGGATGCGGGCATTGGGATCCTAGTACAGAAAATGTATGTGATGGGAATGTCATATGCAGTAAGCATTTCGCTGCAGAAGATATCATTTGTAGAGAAGACGGCAAGAGGATCACCCTCGTACCCGATGCAGTTCCCAAACTTTTGTTGAAAAGAAGAGATTATGTAAATGAGAGTGGAAGTTAAATTCTTAATCGTTTGATATCAAGACACTGTTTACTTAAAAGCAGTCAGTCAAAAATGCATGATATGTATGTCAAGAATATATTTCCTACGTTGTGTAGGTATACAAAGTTCGTTTGAATTCTGTTGTTAAACTGGAATATACTTAATTATAGAATCCTCCATGAAATTGCTGAGAATAAAAGTTCTACCAACCATGTTTTGTCACAAAATACTATTGCGAGTAGTACGGATGATATGGAAGTGGTTTACATGGACACGGAAAATATTCGTGAAATCACTGTTTCTTGCACCCCTTCTCTGAAGGCTGTAGAGAGGTAAGAGGCCTAAGGTGGTTGTATAAACAAACAAATATTATATAATAATAAAATAAATAATTAGAATGCCCAAGTCCTTACGATATTTTCCAGTATTAGAATTTTTACTTATTTCTCGTTTCTGCTTAGATTTATTATTATTGGGTTGTACCTGTTAGACAATAAAGTATTTATATATTTAATGTAATTTTTTATTTCTTAAATTCCTTTATTCCATTTTTTTATTTGAATTACCAAATGGTAAAATTGAATTTTAAATATACCTATAACAGTAATATTACATTTAATCAAAGCCGGTCCTGTTGAAAAATAAGTGACTGGTGATCATGCGCATTATGGACAGCTCTACACTTTTGGTTACATTTTTGTACTACGGGATTATCATTCTAGAGTATATATATATAATATAAGATTTCTGTGGAAAGTATGCATTTCTAAGGCTAGCGCTTGAATTTGATTCATCATTTATAGGTATAATAAGCATGGAATCTCTGATTGATCGTAGTGACGAGGAAATTGAGTATTGCACCCCGCCTGAAATTCACGAGAAAGCGAACGAAGTTTCGATGAATTTGCTGCCGGAAAAATCAAGTACCACATATGAACTTCAGTATAAACTGTGTATTGGTGTAGTGCTAAAAACGTTAAAAACTATAGTGAAAATGTGATTTTGACGTATTTATCGGATCTTTCACAAAAATATCAATCTTCAACACTGTGATCAATTCATTCCATGTTAAAATCTACGCTATTAGTTAAAAATATCGTAAACATTAGAAATTTTACAAAAGTGACTGCTTTTTTAAAGAAGAAATATGTTGGCCACATTGCTAAAAAGCCAAAAATTTTCGACCAACCGGATATTGAAAAATTTCTTGGAACTGTACCGGATAAAATACATTTAATGACAAAGGAAAGCAATCATATTTTCTTTTTTGTATTACCTGCAATTGTACGGTGCCGGCAGAAAAATAATGTGTAAACCATGGCGGTAAAGTGATTTTTTCAGGCTTCAAGAAGTGTCCGGGCTCGCTAAAGCTCGCCCGTACCAGTGTTGTTGCTGGCAAAAATTTTTTAGTAATAGAAAATGGTGTCTAATTGTAATAAACGTAATAGATTTATGTTTAAAAAGTAATAGAAATGTAACAAATAGAAATACATTATAGGTTTGTTTTCACAAGCGTCAGAATCAGTCAGGATTCTGCGCAAACCGCACGTCAACAACGTTATGCACAGAATCCAGACTATTTCTGACCCTTGTGGGAATAATCCTCATAACAATCTTATATTAATAATACCCAGAGATAGTTCATATCTCTGATAATAATAGGGTTATTCTTTCGTACTGAACTAAGTGAACAATCTGAAAATTGTCAGTTCATTCACGATTGTGTGTATTCTTTCGACATCGGTCACTTCTACCAAACTGATTAAAATTCCTACCCGATCCGCTTACTGATCAACCCTTAGATTAGGAAAGAGAGGGGATACCGCACGTTCGTATATCTGAATGTATGGCAAGTGTTACGCTTTTAATGCGGCGGCCATTTTATAGGTGCTGAAAAACAGAAAACTACGTTTGCATTTTTGATGATTTTATTTGTGAAAATTGGGAATAGAAATTTATTTTGTATATTAATAAAATGGTACATTGTGTGGCTTTTGGATGCCCAAGTCGCAGTGAACAAAAGGAGTCCAGAATTTCGTTTAATAGGTAAAACTTAGAATGATGTATCAAGTCGCTTCTAGTTTTTATTAGTTTTTAATAATTATAAGTAATCTTTAGGCTATTATCTTTTAGTATGTAGTATAACAGGTTTCAGTTTACCTAATTAAAACTGTTTGATACAACAATTCATTTAAAATCAACATGATAAAGCATTATTTATTGATAGAAACCTCTATAGATGTTTACTTTACCAGGGGCGTAGACATTATATTTTTCGAAAAAATTTGTTTTTTACACATTTTTGCGTTAAAAGTGAATAAAATAATGTCACTTTAGCTTTTTAATTCAATCTTTAGAACAACATGCACTAGATAGCCCAGCAAATCACATAATATACTTTTTAATAAAATCTATTTGTGTTAAATGTCTTAATGTTCGTGTATATTTCATAACAAAACTACAGTCTCAAAAATTAAATCCCATTCTCGAAATCAATTAACAAAACTCATTCTATTTAAAGGACAATAAAAACGGTATGTATTGTGTTGTGTCTACTGCAGTACCTCTCACTCACAGATTATCTCTAACCGAAAAATCAGCATTATATAATATGATAATTAGATTTGTGAACAAACTACCAATCAGTATCAAAGAAATAAATAGATTGAAGATATTTAAGAATGAAGTTAGGAAATTACTAGTGGAACTAGAACCATATCAATTGGCGGATTATTTTGATATGTAGTTAGGAGTATCAATTTTTTTTTGTTTTTCTCTTTTTTGACGTCGTTTCATTTATTTGTATGCTCGTGTGATTGTGGATATGTAGGTAGATTTATTTGAAATAAAGAATTGTTATTATTACTATTAATACATCAACATGCACATATCTTTTTTTATTAAAACTATTAATCAACAAAATTAAATAAAATTTCAAAAATATATCACATAAGTTATGTATGTTACGCCTCTGAATCTAAGGCATAAGTGCTAGGTGGTAACACAACGACCGGCACAGTTACGGGTCCACTCTCTTTCCTTGTCTAAGGATCAACCTCTTGGTACCGGCATTGTCTTTATAAACATAGTCTGTCAGCGCTTGATTAGTACCTGTCTCAAAAAACCAGACGGCGTTGTCGTAAAAAGTCGTTCATTCATTAATTTGGGTTTATAGTAAATGTGTAGCAATCTTGATGGAAAAGTGGGGGAGCCATGTTTTTCGACCAATCAGGTCGTGATTTGAACATACGGACATGTATAATAAGTTCACGTATTTTTCTTTCGCTTCCAGCCATAGACAATGTTGCCAGCCGTCACATAATTATCAGATGCTACCTTATTTTTCATTTTATAAATGGTTCCAACATTATTTTTTTTGTGACGAATAATTCAAAAATATAATTAAATGTTATTTTGCTTGATCTGAGTTTTCCACATTTATTAACTTAGTTTTAACGATATCTATTATAAAAAAGTTTCTTTGACTTCATTATTTTGGCGATCACATAATATTCAGTCGTCATAGTCGCAACACTGTATCTATTAATAATAAAATAAGAAATAAATACATACCTATATAAGATATAAGGTAGGTCCTACTCGTACATAAAAAAATATACGAAGTTTTATACCTAACAGAGATAGCTATATATTATAGGTATATTATCATTATTATTTATCATTTTTCTCTATGAAATAATATTTAGCGTGATTTTAAATTTTAAAGTTAAAAAATATTTTTTAGTGGAAATTTAAATTCAGTGTTACTTATTGTAAGAGTAAAAACAATAGTGCTAATTGTGTTGATTATAGGTAATTTCCCTTGACGAGATACAAAGCCGAAAGGTAAGTTCTGATCACAGATCTGTGGTTCTGATCCATTTTTTTATAAAATACTTAATAGCAAAAAAAATAATTTACAATGATAATCGAATGAGTTTTCAATAAGCGATAGGATTTTCTGGAGTTTGTATGTATTTTCATTATAATTTGATTTCTAATTTCTATACCTACCTAAGTAATAGAAATTTTCAACTATAGGTACATTTTTAGTGAATATCTCTCTGGTATTTCAATAAATATAAATGTTTTAAACACATTGTCATCTTATTTTTTTATGTTCGATCAAATGTATCTGAGAGATCTCCCATAATTTCCGTGACACCTGTATTCAGATATTATTTTTTGTAATAAGAGCATGTAGATTTATTTTTAGAAATAAATAAGTTTGTCTCATTGGCTAAAAACGAAGCTAAAAAATATCGTGTTTACGTAAAAAAGTTGGTACCATTATAATCATGTTTTTATATTTTTCAAAAAACATGTATTGTTATAGATGTCTGGACGCTTGTGCACATTGTAGATGGAACACTCCTGGACTACAGCAATTTTTCTTCCCAGTGAAGGAGTCTGCCAGATGTCAAGAGTGGATCATAAATTCAGGTAAATAATTAATGAACGATTAAGTAGGTAATCTTTTATATCTAATTGTGTTTGAGACTGACACGTATAACGACTAGCACAAGAGATGACTGACAAAGAGATGTTTTTGGCGACACGCTAGATGTCGCCGAAAACATCTCTTTGTCACTATATTATTTTTTTTTCTGTTATAGAATTTTGTTGAAGTTGTGAGAAATAGGGCTACTGGCGAACCACCCACTGAAAAAAGTTAACGCGCCATTAGCAATACTTCATGAGTGGTGTGGAAATTTGTTTTCAATTATAGTGCTCTATGGTTGGAGATTATGAATGGTAGGAAATGGAAAAGAAAAGTCGCTGAAAGATTTTGTAATGCGCTCCATTAAAATATATTAGCTGATGCACATTATTTGTTATTTATACCTCTATTTTTGTATGTTTTCTAACATCCTTATTAATTTCTACTGTTTATGGAATAAACAATGTTCTTTAGTAATTACAAAGTTGTTTGTTTTGTTAAAACCGATACTTAATAAAACAATGAATAAATGTTAAAAAACTGAGCCTCTTGAGAAAACAATAGCTCTCCATGTAAATATAGATATTTTTGTTTTTTTGCCCTTTTTACTGCCTTATAAATGCGCACTACATTAATTTTATATCGCAGATATTTTAGACCAGATTTAAAGCGAAAATTTGTTTTTAAAAAGTATTCCGTACTTGGTCTACAAAATCTGCTATATAAAGTTAATGTGCATAATAACGCTTAGTGTCAGAGAAATAATTAAAGTCATTTGTACAAGGGATAACAAAAATGCAAACTTTTATTTACGAATCACAAGCCATTTTTAAATTTCTAGGCATTAACAAAAGATCACATTTTCGTCAAAACACATCAATTATAGTAGTAAATCTTAATTCCAAAATTAAATGGATGAAAATCGATAAAGGCGTTTAGCAATTATTCAGAAAAAACGATATTAATTTTGAGAATTTTAGCGCCCTGTAGAGGCACATCGAAGCAATATGACATGTCTATTTGCCTCGATTGGCTTATTTTTAGTTGAGGAATTTGTGGTTAAGCGTTGTAGTCATTTCATGAACACCCTACCTACCTATATCTACATCTACTTAAATAAATACTATTTTTCACTACACATTTTTTACAGTAACCCCATTATTTTGCTCATCAACTTTTTATAGACCAAGTACGGAAAATTTTTTCTAACAAATTTTATGTACGAATATTTTTGTTTGTCCTTCCTCAAAATTGTATGGTCTGGCAACCTTAGTTGTAGAGAAACATCTACATCAACTTTTCTGGTCTGGCAACCCTAGTTCGAGTGAAATAAACTAACAGAGGGGAACTTTTCAGTGTTTGAAGAGGTCGTTCACCCGCGCCTGCTCCCCTCTACCAAAATATGTAAAAGAGGAGAATTTTGATTTTCATTCATAAATCGTACTTCAAAGTTTGGCCACCAGAGTCCAGCACCTGCCGGTACATAGCGCTGACAGACTATCCTTTTAAAGACAATGGTACCGGTTAGTTCGTTCATCAGTTAACAGTTAACCTCTAAAAGTATTGAATATTGAGAGATAATAATTGGTATATGATTTCGAATCAAACCAATAAATTGTAAAAGTTTAAAACATGGATAATAATATCATGGAAGAAATAATTTTCCACTTTTCAGACAAGCCAAACATTTAGATCACAGTTCTAACCGTATTAAACTGTGTTTAGATGTAGGATCTAGGGCGCATGACATAAATACAAACGACGATGTTTTATTTTATTGGTATCGAGATTTTTTTTAAAAATGTCGATAATGACAAGATTTGTTATGCAGCTCTCTGTTTTCTGATCACAAACCTAAAAAATAAAGCGACAGTTTTTTTTGGTCTCTTGCGCTTCTCTATTAGCTATGCGCGTCAAAGATTAAAGCACTACAGAGCATATTTTTTTAGGCTGTGGCTCTAATGTTGACTGTAAATTATATTAATAAGTATGTGTTACTGACTTATCCATAATTAAATACAATATGTTAATGAATACACGCAATAAATATAATATCACTAAAACACGTAATTCCAATTTACTCGCCATGGGTAATTCCCCGAATATAGGTGTAATGTGTAATGTAAAGATTATAAAATTAACTAGATGCGACCACTGCAATATGTTCCTGCTGACCATATTATATAGGAAGCCAAGTTGAAGCTAACTGATTTGGAATATCTAATATTTTAGAAAGAGATGATATTTAGTAGGAAACTGTAAAAAGTTTATGATTTTGACAAGTAATTTTTTTTCAAATTTTAATTGAATTTGAAAGTAATAAAAAAGTAATAGAATCCATAAAAAGTAATAGATTCTATCAAATTAGACAAATGTCGTAATAAAGTAATAGACGATAGAAAAAGTAATAGATTTGTTACAATTGTAATAGCAATAACAACACTGGCCCGTACATTTCTTCTTTCAGCCTTAAAAAATGACACTTTACCGCCTAGGAATACAATATACTATTTCCATCGAAGTGAAGTTAGCTGTGTACGAAATATTGGATATTAGTACTGGTCTTTCATACCGCGACGTTGCCAGTTATAATTTTAGAACAAAGTAGATAGTTGGATAGTTTTGATTTTATAACTAATATTTTTTTTTTGCATTTATAATTTTAGAATAAAGTAGGTAGGTAGTTGGAGTAGTTGAGTACGAACACAAGACGGGGAAAGTCGTCGGTAAGGGAAAAGCACTGATCTGAGGCGCTCAATGACGGGCGTTGGTCGAGGATGTTATGATTCGGAAACTGCGTATACTGGTAGTCGTATTCAACGTCTATGTTTTAACGGTGGTGATTTATTTATGATTATCCAGTTGTATTAGCATAGGATGAACTCAAGAAGGGGAAAGTAGTCGGTAAGGGAAAAGCACTGATCTGAGGCGCTCAATAACGGGCGTTGGTCGAGGATGTGATGATTCGGAAAGTGCGTATACTGGTAGTCGTATTCAACGTCTATGTTTTAACGGTGGTGATTTATTTATGATTATCCAGTTGTATTAGCATAGGATGAACTCAAGAAGGGGAAAGTAGTCGGTAAGGGAAAAGCACTGATCTGAGGCGCTCAATAACGGGCGTTGGTCGAGGATGTGATGATTCGAAAAGTGCGTATACTGGTAGTCGTATTCAACGTCTATGTTTTAACGGTGGTGATTTATTTATGATTATCCAGTTGTATTAGCATAGGATGAACTCAAGACGGGGAAAGTCGTCGGTAAGGGAAAAGCACTGATCTGAGGCGCTCAATGACGGGCGTTGGTCGAGGATGTTATGATTCGGAAACTGCGTATACTGTTAGTCGTATTCAACGTCTGTTTTTTTAAATATATGTAATGGTAACTTATTATTACAATCTGGCAACATTGCAACATTACTAATCTCCAATATTTTTTACGCACCAAACTTCACTTCGTTGGTCTAATTTAGAATTCTGTTTACATTTTACATAGGTACTATTTTATTTTTTTAGATTGCAAATGTGTTGTATGTGTTTTATTGAACATTGGTGCATTAGTTAGGTAAATAAATGACTATAGAAGATAACCTATTGTTAAAATATCATATTTTTCTTCAATCTTCATGGAAAAAGTGACAATATTACCAGGCATGTAATAGGTGAAAAAGTCAAATTTTATGGGAATTAAATTTTGATTTTTGGCTTTAATAATGGTTTTACCGCAATTTTTTTTTTTTTGAAATATACTATTTCAAATGCTGTCTTTCTAATAATAAAAAAAAATCATAAGATTCCACTGTCCCTAAAGTCGACTCGACCCGTATTAACCACTATGAGGGAGGATATTGGTTTTTCTTTGTTATATAAATTTGTACATACCAATAGTGGAGACAGATTGGTAATCTAAAATTCTAAAAAACTGTGCATATTTGTAATGTTGTGAGTTGCACTAATATGCACCGCATAAGTATTGTCAACTTTGTCATTTGCACCAAACGGAGTAATAACATTCAATGACACAAATTAGACCAATTCACAATAGTTATTGTAAAATAGTGTACACTCGTTCGTACATACGCAATACACTATTGATCACTTGAAGTCACGGATATATTTGAAAAAAGTGGCAACTAGAGTGCAGCTGTTTACGATCATTCCTTTTAATTTGCAACAGACTATTTTGCAGTAGGTACTTATAGAGTTTTTTTATTTGTAATAATTGGAACTACTTTCGAGGAACAGAAAATTCATGAAATGGTCTTGTTAAATGTTAGTAAAATAGTGGCCAATTTAGTGAACTGTACAACAAGCAATAAGTTTTCATTCCATGCAATCTAACAAAACTGAAGTAGTAGTAATTGTTGGTTCTCCTGTAAGCTATACCTATTAAATCTGACATTCGACCTATTGCATTTACCATGACGACGTGCACTGTGACTATCATATTTAAGTAATTTTTTTTCGAAACATGGAGATCAGAGGCGGCACCCGTACCGCGGTACGGGTGTTATAAAAAAAGACCTTTGGAACTAAGGCTTTAATAAACTAAAAGTCAATACAGACATTTATAATCTGGGACCCCGTAAGCGGGCGTGCTTGACGTATAGTTTTTTCGACATAATCAACAAAAAATGTTTGTATTTCATACTCTTTTTATTTTCAATGCAAACAGAAAAAAGAATAAATCTTTAAAATTATATGATTAGCAACATTCCCAATTGTCCCGGTGGCCTTAAGAATTGTCCGAACGCTACCATTGTTCAGTAGCTTCAGGAGACAGATAATTTTCAAAATAAAAATTATTAAAAAACACACAAGTAAAGTTGGAGTTACACGCATCTCACGTCCGATGATGCCACGGTACGAAATTGTTCCAATTGGTGACAATATTTAAATGTCCATAAGAAGCCAGTACTTCAACCAATAGATACAATTTCACTAGAACTGATATTCTTAAAAATTTAGTAATATACCACGGTGCACATAACAGCAGATTTGATTTTATTTGAATCTCTACTAAGCGTGTAACATCTAAAGAAAGGTTTAAGCTCAGGTCTGAGTATATGTTTTTGTTTTTAGGATAGCAATCTCCTGGAAGTTTATTTAAGAATTAAAAATAATGAAACCGGGAATAAATGTTATTCTATTGAAGAAAATGCAATATACTGTAACAATATTAATGGACATTCACGTAAAAAATTTACATTTTCTAAAATATTTGATCATGATTCAAGTCAAATTGAAATATTTAATGATGTGGTCAAAAGCAAAGTACTGAATTTTATCAATGGTGTTAGTTCTACAATTATGACATATGGTGCATCTGGTTCAGGTAATATATTTATTTATTTACTACCACTACATAGTTTTCAGATTTGAGAATCAATTAGCATCTTGTCTGCTCTGTCGTGGGTTTTGGAGAAGGTAATTGATAAAGATAAAGATAGTTTCACCAGTTTCATAATATAACTTTCATAGTTAAAAGATCCCAATGGTGAGCCTCTAACATTACTTAATTAATATCTGATGTACCTAAAGAAGGCGAATGAATTCATTTTGTATTCGATATCGACATACTAAACTTAGAATTTCGTTGCGGATAAATATAATATCTCATTTACGACTACTATTAGTTTTGATATTAATATATTCTCTTTTTAGGCAAAACGTTTACAATTGTGGGCACACAAGATGATCCTGGACTCATACCCAGATCATTAGAATATTTATTTCGAACCACTCAATCTTTTTTAAAAACTACACCTCACTTGAAACCAATTGTAAATAGGCAATTAAAGGAATTAAACAAAGTGGAGCAAATGACTGAACTGAGAAAATGTAGACATCTGATAGATGCATTTAATGTTACGGATAAATATATACATCAGAAAACATACAGGTATGAGCAAAATTATAATATGAAATATGGGAGTTTAACTATTATTTGGGATTTTTATAGCCATGTGAAATCTATCTCATTGATTTGTGACCGATTTCTACCGGTCCATTATTGATCCTATTAAATCAATGCCTGTTAGAGATACACTTACAATACAGGGTGTTCGTAAAGTAACGGGCGATTATTTTCAAAATGGGACATTTATAAAGGAAAAGCCGAGACACGCCAGTTTTGATTTATTGATTTTGTAGCTTATGTATTTGATTCGAAATCTACCGCATTGCGGCGCCATCATCTAAATCATGTTTGTTTCAAATTTTAACCCTTATTTTTAGGACATTTAATCCGAACCTCAACACAAGAATTTCAATGTTTACGCTGTCCTGCTAGGCTGAAATGTTCTATCTGGCTTAAAGCAAGTTTTGAGATATTAACGATTTTCTGTTTTCATATTGTCCACTGTGTAAATATTTTGCAACAGCATAAAAAACAAAAGTTTACACTCTCAAATCTTAAAAAGTTACACTGATTCGGATAAGTGGTTCATCTTCGAATACCTCACAATCACACATAGGTCTTCCCAGAATTGTACACGTGACTCAGAAATTATTAGCTTTAAAGTCGATATTAATGTATTTCTACGACTTTCATCCATCCAATAGGGTTTGTTCTTTCAGGAGGCTTTTGAACACAATTTTTAATGGTTTTGTTATCAAAGAGATCAAAGGTTTTTAATTTTTCAGGTTCAAACGTCGTGTTGTATTTAAAGTCAAAGCTGTTTCTTGAGAAAATGGCCAACATCAAATCTCTAAAAGAAAACTTACTTTTTTTTATTGAAATTTGGAACTGAAATCATTCCAACAAACAGCCTAATGTCCATTGGCCTTCGGCAGATGCAACAAAGGTCCCAAAAGCTTTTTTGTGAAATTGATCGGTCGACATAAAGGAGTGGTATTATTAATTCCTTTCTCGTTCCTAGTCTTTGTCCTTTATACTATAAGTAATCCTTTTCAATAATTTCATAACATTTCACCAAACTGCCAATATCTTTATTCAAGTGACATTATTATCTGACATCAAATATAACTGGTATTATCAAACAAGTTAAAATTAAAACAATCACATTATAAAATACAGCGTGAACATTTCTTAACATTCTCCAGCGCCGGTGAAGAAAGTTCTTCTCAACTCGTAAGGTGTCCAATTTAGCTAAATTAGTGACGGGGCGACGTAAAATAGATTTTTTTTCACGTCGGCCACTCTTACAACTCCATCTCTATCTGGAAAAACTTTTAATACTCTACTGTATTTATTTTTCAGGGCTATGAAAGAAAGATTAAGTACTGAACCCGTAGCTATACTTCAGGCTTCTAGAGATGTGTATGTGGATATTTATATAAGTTTTGCTGAAATATATAATGATGCGATATATGATTTATTAGCTACTAATGCAATGGAACCAAATAGAAAGAGACTACGACTAGGTGGATGTAATTCAAATTTTTATATAAGAGACCTTACTGAAGTTTTTGTTACATGTGGTAAGTTTTTATTCAGGCCATACCACTTTTTATGCATATCTTAGTATTAGCAAAGATTAATCTACACAATAGATAGTCAGCGTATATGGGAAATAAAACAAAAATTGAAACTGTCTCGACACGAGCTACATCTATTAGAAAAACATGCAACCATGGAAATTGTAGATGGCGTTATATGTATTGTGTTGAAATAAAATAATCATATGGGCAATGTTAGACAAGGACGAGTATACTTTCCCCTACGAAGTGGGAGTTTGTTTTTATATTATAGGTATCATATATGTACTACTGTGCAGCAGTATTTTTTGTCGGGTAATATAAAATTATATGGTATACGTATACCTATCTACGCAAAGATTAATGTGTATGGACGAAAATAAAAGAAATTACTATAATAGTATAAATATACAGGGCTGGTTTATTAAATGTTTTAGACAATAATTTTAAATGACTAAAATAATATTATTTTAGTCATTTAATTTTAAATTTCGGATATAAGGATGCATCAAAAAGTTATATTTAAATTAACGAAATTTGGCGTTATAGATAGGACTTCCGGTTATTACCTGATTCAGTTTTAAGGATCAAACTCAAACAGCAGATTCAACTTGTCGTTAACATTATGAAAAAATAAATCTCAGAGGCGGGTAAATTAAAGGGGCATACAGGCGTGAAATGCTACCCTAACTTTTTTATGCACATTTTTTGCGTGTGTTTCAATTCGGAGATGTAAAATCTAACAAATTATATACGTAATAAATGTATCCTTCTGTGATATTCATAGAAAGTCATCGTTATCGCGTAATATCTATTTTAAGAAATGTTAATATTAAAAAGGCTGTGCTTTTTACAAGTTGCTGAAGTAAATAAGGTTTGAAATTTCCAGCATGACAATAATTATTTAAAAAAATACGGTTTCGAAATGCAGGATGTAAAAAATTAGAATTTTTAATCTGTTTTTAATGAAAATTTAAATCTATTGAGAAATATGGTTCAGGGTTTTTGTGAAATGTATTTTACTCCAAAGATTCTACTCATCGATTATAACCGAATTAATTTACTCAAAAATATCTATACTAGTAAAATAACACAATTAGGTTCAAATTCTGCAACGCCGAATTGAAAAAAAACTTACAGTCTCCCTAATATTGGTTTTTGTGCAATGATCATAAAACTTTAAAAAACTAACAATTTATGTAGATTGTATTGTTAACACGTTTCGTAAAAAGCTTTAAAAACCCACCAACAGGGTGTTAAAAGTATCACGACAATAACTTTTTTCATGTTTTAACAAGTACAATCGTCTGCTTCAGATTGATCCTTAAAAACTGAATAACAGTTTCTCTATATAAAAAAATAAAACTCGTAAATATCATCCCCAAACATTTAATTTGAATACAATTACATAACACCATATTTGAAAGTAAATAAAAAAAAACAGCATTACCTAGTTTGACAGATTTGCAAATTGCAAATCAAAGTATCTATGTATACAGGGTGTTGCATAAGTACTTGTACAAACTTTAAAGGGTGATTCTTTGACTAATTTTAAGATACAAATTTCATATGTACATGGGTCCGCTACGGCTTGGTTTTCGAGATACAGGTAGTTCAAAAAGAATATTATATTTAGGATTATATGCTTGTTCAATAGCATCGCAATTTGGTGCAATTCGGGATACAGGTGTATTGATGACACCAGAGCTGTCAAAAGAACTAATAAAAAATACGAAAAATAACAAAATACAAATATCATTCAAAAGACAACAATGCACATAATAGTCGGTACCAAGCCAAATAGGTAGTAGGTAAATATAGATTTATTTTGTTTCGGGCTTGGGCTTGGCACCGACTTATTGTAATCAAAACTACCCACCAAACGGATACATTTAATTTTACGCAGATGCTCAAAATGTTAACTTTCTTTCATTAATAGAGACCTGTGAAGTGAGCTTACCTCTTACGCCCACGTATTAAGTACTAAGTTTCAGTTATCAGTTATAATTCTTTATTTTCCAAGAAAGCGAAACGAGATATTTAAAACGGCATTGCGCCGCCCTCATGTATACCTCCGGGGGCGGCATCGAAAATCTCTACACGTCACAAACTTGTAAATGCTTAGAACTACCCCTATATCAAATTTCTATTTTCTATCTTTTTTGTTTCATACCCAAAGCCCTATTCCTACCGAACTTATTATTTACCCGAAGAAACATTAAAAAGAAGTAAAATTTAAGTACCTAAACCGATAAAGTGGAACCTGATGAAGAGACAGACTATTATAATAGGTATACCTAATATAATATAGGTAGCACTGATAATTTTTTTATTATAGGTATTATAAGATCTACAACAATCTTGTTACATCTTTGCCACATTGTCTACGTGAAATATTTAGTCAAAAGTATGTTTCTATCTAAAAGCTTTTCATTTAACGATTGTTCGCCACTGATCATGGGACTGGTCTAGTCTTGAAACATGTATGACATGGATTAAATATTATATTAAATTTAATTCATAGAGATTAGGCTTTTATTTCAATACTGTACTTGTAATAAATCACCCTGTGTGTTTCTTTTACCGACGAATTGGCAACAGCACGACACACACCACATTCGCTTGTTTTTTTTTTCTACCCTCCCTGCGTATCCCCTCCAGATTAATACAGAATTTCATCAATTTCTCTCTCTGACAATACAGCATTGCCGGTGCATATCTGTTGCAAATGATCTAAATAATTGTTATACGTTGCGT
Source organism: Apoderus coryli (assembly GCA_911728435.2). NCBI lineage: Eukaryota > Metazoa > Arthropoda > Insecta > Coleoptera > Attelabidae > Apoderus > Apoderus coryli. The sequence continues at coordinate 34,218,387 of OU452199.1, forward strand.
TTTGTTTTTGATATTAATAAACTACAAAACGGTTTCTGGCTGTGACAATACTGCTCTATGCTTTACACGCTAGTCTACGCCACGTAGTGGCAGGCATACTTAGAGATGTTCTGATTTTAATGCATTGGGCTGACTATCTATTGTGTAGATTAATCTTTGGTATTAGTTATATGGAGGGGTTCAAAAACTGTCGCATATCCAATATGTCTAATGGTAACTCATTTGCTAATCATGTTTCTGAAATGTAGAAAACAAAATAACGTTTCGAAAATTAACGTTATTTAATTTGGCATGACAGCGGCCCTACTGTAAAAAATTGTATATAAAAATTCGGTATTATTCTCTTTTAAATCTTATCTATTATGCAGGTGTACCTATAATAAAAGGTTAGGTTTTTCCTTTTCTTATCGGTGCTCTTAATGGTAAAACAAGTATTACAGATAATAACGACATCGATAAGGGTTGTGTATTTTTCAGTGTGTTTCATCTTTTTTCTTGATGTATTATATCAGTCCAGTTTGAACAACGAACGTAAGCATTAAGCACAAAAAACGATACATTAACGAACAATAATAGACTATTCCATTTTTCATATAATTTAGTAATTAAGTGTTTTGTTTAGTTTTAAGTGTTTTAATAAATTTAAGTCAACTAAAACACAAAGGGTTTTATTACGAAGCAGTCCGGGAATTTATAAACGTCATTTTAAGTAACCTTTTTTTACACCTACCTTGTAAAATTCGCAATTATCACTTTTAAAATCATGTTTCTATACACAGTTTATTTATTGTACAAGAAATCCCTTGAAGGATTTTCCAGTCGTTTTGTGGTAGTTTTATCTGTGACAAAAGTCATTGAGGGTTATTAAAAAAACAAAACTGAAAATATGGATTGAAAATCACCTAATCAACTAAATAGAATTACATTTGAGACACCCTGTATATAAATACATTTTATGAGACCATTCTAACAAACTAAGAAAACTCAAAAGTTTTACTATTAATTAGATTTTGCTGTATCCAAAAATCTTAAAAAATAAATTAAAACATTTTTGAGTTCCCTTGTATTTAAATTGTATAACTAAAAAACTTAAAAAAACTCCTCTGTATACAGGGTGATTCAGTATGGTTGCAACAAACGAAAACTGGAGATTGCTGAAAGTGATTTAAGCATTTTTTGCCATTGAACCCATGTCGGCAAATGCTTCGTTATCGAGATCAGGGTGTCCAAATTTAGTAGTCAAATTAACTTTCTTGTTCATGTCTCAAAAACTAGCTAACCGATTTCGACAAAATTTTACATGCATTATTTGGGGACCGATAACCTAAAATAATCTGCATTATTTTGGCGTTCATTAACTGTTCATTGGCGTAGATATAGGGGGCATTTGGGTAAATTTTACACATAAATTAATTAAAGACAGCTTTGACAAGCTTCTTTTTTTTTTTAATTATTACTTTTTTAAAAAGAGCAACTTATAAGCTACAAAAAAGTTAATTACGTCGATGTGATTTCTACCATTTTTATGGAAACCGATAAATTGCAAGTTAATGGTAGATTTAAATCAAAATAACGTTAACCAGAAAACCAAATGAAAAATCAAAGGTGCCATGGAAAACGAATGCCGCAACAATAAAAAAACTTTGACAGCAACAAATTTAAATTAGTTAAAATTGTTTTATTATTTCGTAGTGTTTTTTAATATTGCGAATGTTTTTTTCTAAATTAAAATGAGTTTTTCAATTGAAGAATATGTTTGTGTAATGGAAAGGCAAGAGCAGCGGCCAGAGAATACCAAATTAGGTATCCTAATAGACGTCATCCATATCACAAAACATGGACAGCTAGATTTCCCAGGCTAAGAAATAAGGAGCATTTTACCTAGAGTTAACAAACGACCGCATCGTCTAAACATTCAAACTGAAGAAAACATAGTGGATTTAGTTTTAGACGATCCGAAAATAAGCACTAGAAGAATACCAACTCAATTGGCATTACCTCGAACAACTGTTTGGAGACTATTAAATCGAGAAATGCTCTATCTCTATCATCATCAAGATGTCCAGGCCCTACATCCTGGAGACCGTGAAAGGCGCCTACTATTTTGTAATTGGGTTCTTGGTAAGCATCAAGAAGATGAAAGATTTTTAGAGAAAGTGCTCTGGTCACATGAAGCAACTTTTACTAAAGATGGCATAAATACAAACCATAATTCAAATTCAAATTTATTTATTTCCAATATCCACTTAAATTATATACATGTTATTTTGCTCTAAGCCGAAATAAATAAAATAAATAATAATAATAAAGAAACAAATATAATCTTATATGTGCACCGCCCTGATTTTACTAAGCGGTGCCTAGAGGATGCAAAAACTTGGTAAAGTTTGTCCGCTTCCTCCAAACACCACCAGACACCAAACGGTTGCTCACGCACTATCAGACCCTCAAATAATCTAATAATCTATCCCATTGTACCCAATAATGTTTTATAACTTACATGAACATTTAATTATTCTTAAAAATTAGAAATGAACACAAAAAATTAGAGATGAACATGTTTTTCTCTCGTTCTCCCCCTTCATCCATCCGTAGGAGTGAATCGAAGGTTATACACAAATAAAAATCTCACGTATCAATATAAAAGCCTTAAAAACAGACACCCAGCAGTAACATCATTGTAAAATTTCTATATAATATTCAGACTTCAACCAAGTTGCTAGTTTGAATTTAAAATTCTTGAAATTAATTTTATCCTTTAATTCCAATGGCATTTGATTATACACCTTATGGCCAATATATGCATGAGATCTCTAATGAACATGTATAGTCTTTAAACAACCCTCATGCTATTAGGCCGCGAAATTTTCAGGAACGTTTTAGTATCAATGTTTGGGGTGGCATGTTTAATAATAATAATAGCCTTTATTGCTCAACAGATTTCTCCCTTAACAGAGCAAAATTATAATACAATAGGTAATTCCACAAAAAAAAAAACAAAATATTATACATAACACAATAAGCAATCCATTAAAAGTAAAACATGATTGATCTAAACTAATTAAACAATTAACAAGAACAAAAAGATAAACTACGACGCACAAACAGTCAGAGCAGCCCTCCTAAGTGCTTCCCTTGAACAATTAAAAATGTCACAGTCAGCGCAAATCAAATTAAAATTATTACACATGACATATACGGGCGATTTTGTATAGAGATTAGTACAAGGGCGCTGAGAGTAGAAAGTTAAAGGATTGCGGGCGCCAAGTCTGGGCACGTTAAAATTTATTTGAGCCAGGAGTTCAGAACAGTCGATTCTATTATGTAAAAGATCATACAAAAATTTTAGAGAAAAAAACATTCTTCTAAACTCCAAACTCTTGAAATTGAACTTGTTCAGCAACAACGTATATTCAATCCCTCTGTCAGGATAAATACCGTCTGCCTTAAATGAAAGGTATTTCAAAAACTTTCTTTGGACACTCTCAACATTCCGCACATGAATCTGATAGATCGGGTACCAAATCAAGGAGCAATATTCGAGCTTCGAACGCACAAAAGAGTTATACAAAACTTTCAACGCATCAATGCTATGAAAACTTCTACAGCTTCTCACGATAAAACCGTAGGATCTCACAGCTTCACCCGTCCTAGCAGCCACATGAGGCACAAATGATAGACTAGAGTCGAAAAGCACGCCCAGGTCAGCAGCTGTCAGACACCTAGCTAGTGCGGTCCCACCAACCGTGTAGCGAAAACTTATAATATTCTTCCTTCTAGTGAATGTCATACATTTGCATTTATTCTCGTTGAGCGATAGATTATTAACGTTACACCCATGTTCCACAGCTCTCAGATCGTCCTGCAACCGAAGACAGTCTACATGAGAAGTAATAGGGGCGAACAACTTAAGATCGTCGGCAAAAAAAGCCGTTTTACACACAGGCAATCATTTAGATCATTTATAAAAATAGAAAAGAGCAGTGGACCCAAATTGGATCCCTGCGGAACGCCTGAGGAAGCCCAATACCTCTCTGACGTATAGCCGTTATAATATACATATTGAAGTCTGTTCTGAAGATATGAAGTAATTAACGACTTCAAACCATCATCAAATCCGAATCGATCGAGCTTTTGAACAAGTATTCGGTGATCCAAACGGTCGAACGCTTTAGCAAAGTCTGTATACAACACATCAAATTGCCCACCACCATCAACAACCTCGTTCACTTGCTGAGTAAAAATTGCAAGGTTAGTGGCAGTGGACCTCCCGGTGAAAAACCCATGCTGATTAAGGGAAATTTGCCCATGTACGGAATTACATATTCTGTTATACAGCACAGCTTCAAATAATTTAGAGAAATTGGATAATATAGAAATCGGTCGATAGTTATTGATGAGCGATCTGTCGCCTGCTTTATAAACAGGCACAACTCTTGCCTCTCGCCACCGATCTGGAAACTTGCCTTCGTTGAGAGCCCTATTAAATATTGTTGCTAGTGGACTCGCCAAGATTCCCATGCAATCCTTTATTAAAAACGATGGCAACCCATCAGGTCCGGCCGTAAACTTGTTTTTCAATTTTTTACAAGAACCAATTATTTCAGTTTCAGTAATATTCGACACAGAAATCGTGGAATAAGAGAAATTATTCACAGTACTGACATCAGATTCACTGGGCTTCTGAAATACGCTATTAAAAAACTCTGTTTAACAATAAATGATTGCCGTTGTTCGTATTTAATGGGCATTTAAACTCAAATCAATACAGTCTTTTCCTACACAACCGCCTACCCGAATTTATTAAGGATGTACCTCTGAATATTGTTCAAAACATGTGGTATCAACATAACGGAGCCCCTGCGCACCGTGGTAGACAAGTAACTAAAGTTTTAAATCAACTGTTTGGAAACAATTTGTTTGGTTTGGGAGGTTCCATTGAGTGGCCTCCAAGATCACCGGATCTGAATCCGCTCGACTTGTTTTTATGGGGGTACAAGAAAAAATTGGTTTACAGTGTACCAATTATAAATGAAAACCAGCTTCATGAAGCTGCTAGGAAAATAAGAAACAATCATAATATCCTTATTAGAGCTACAAATTCATTAGTTGAAAGATGTAAAATGTGCATTACTGTCAATGGAGGGCAGTTTGTACAGTTGTTATTAATTTTCTTATTTTAATTTCGAGTTTATTTTTTTTATTATTAAATTTTTAATTGTACTGATAGGCCTTAAAATTTGTTGTTAAGTAAATTGTTATTATTAAATCGTTTTCCACGGCAACTTTGATTTTTTATTTTGATTTCTGGTAAACGTTATTTTGATTTAAATCTACCATTAACTTGCAATGTATCGGTTTCCATAAAAATGGTAGAAACCACAACATCGACGTAATTAACTTTTTTGTAGCTTATAAGTTGCTCTTTTTAAAAAAGTAATAATTTAAAATAATGAAGCTTGTCAAAGCTGTGTTTAACTAATTTATGTGTATAAAATATCCAAATGCCCCCTATGTCTACGCCAATGAACAGTTAATGAAAGCCAAAATAATTCAGAATATTTTAGGTTATCTGTCCTCAAATGCATGTAAAATTTTGTCAAAATCGGTTAGCTAGTTTTTGAGAAATGAACAAAAAAAATAATTTGACCACTAAAGTTGGACACCCTGTATCTCGATAACGAAGCATTTGCGGACATGGGTTAAATGGCAAAAAATGCTGAATTGTTTTCAGGAATCTCCAGTTTTCGTTTGTTGCAACCATAATGAATCACCCTGTATAGTGAAACTCTAAAAAATATCAAAGAAATCAATTTTTTGCTTCCTACATATCGATAAATTTATTAAGGGCATTAATAAATGAGTGGGAAATGTTTTTAGTACGTATCATATTTTCCAATTTTTTAAAACAGAACAAAGGCTGCAGTTCTAAAATGAAAGTTGTGTGTAGCACCAAGACCTACTGTCGAAATGATATTAATTATTGCTAACCAAACTTTTGTCAGGGAGATAGACGACCACTAATCTTTTAACCTAGCAACAAATTTTACTTAATGCCTTTGAGAGTAAACTTAATATTGATATGTAGGCTTCTAATTGCGAAGCTGAGAGCCATGGGATTTGATTGCACGTTCTTATATTGAGTACTAGAAATATTCCTAATTGTTCGTCCAGATAAAAAGTATATATTCTTCATTTTCTCTTTTATAGTGTTCCACAAGGTGCACTGAGGTTTTTTTTCCTCTAATTTTTTTGCTAATGGCATATTGATCAATTTGTAATGACAAGTGGTGCTTATAATATGAGAACAAAAAATATTGCGTTGATGGTTTGATCCTAAAGTGGGACGTATCATGGTCATAGCATTTTCAGAATATGACTAACCACATTCAGACTTGTTGTGATTTTACTTTTACTTTTTAATAAAATAACCTCTAAAGCTGCCTTTTGTGCGAGAGAGATTTGGAGATTCGGGTATTGAGAGATTTGATGGTGGGGGAATAGCAATGTCATGAGACCCTTTTACTGCGTTGGATATTTGGAGATTCGGTGATTCGGTCCTAATAGTCTTAAAACTTTGAAAAGCATACACTAATAAACACGACAGACTAAACACTTTATTATTTAAGGTTAGTAAAGGTTTATTAGGTTATTTTTGTTGTTATTTATTTTATGGTTCACAACGGAGCCGATCATAACGCATGCGCAAAGTGCAAATATCCGAGAAAACATAAACTTAAACCAACTTTTGGGTATTTGGAGAAACGGAGATTTACCTCTACGCGCTGGCGTCACGTGATTGTCATCCACCAATAGGGTGAATACCCAAATCTCTCTCGCACATAAGGCAGCTTAACAGTAAACTAATATTTATTGAAAAATAGTAAATTTAACTTAAAAAAACATGTCGATTGTAAATAAACAAAAGCTTGGTTCTACTACTACACAACTATTACGAGAAAACTTAATATAATAGAATATGACACTTCGTATTATTATATATTTACCAGTTACACACGCTATACTTGTTACTGTTTTTATTTAATTATTTGTGGACAAAGTCCAATACTACAAAAGACAGCTACAATCAACAATATATGTTGCAACCTAACCTATAATAATACAACTGTACATCAATGAGGAAACAATAACCGAATCCACAGAATATGGCATTTTATAAATTTAAGTAATTAATCAATTTACAAACTGAATTAAACTAAGACACACACATAAGCTCAAAGGCCCCTCGCAATGCGTAATCATAATGTGTTCAAGTCCGGATGTCCATTCGAAAACCTTCCCCCAAATCCCCAAGAAACTCGCTGAACGTAGAAAATGAATCTAAATCAGGGTACTGAATAGCCAAACGGGATGCTCTAGCGACAACGTCGTTTCGAGCATAATTGGTGCGGTGAAAAGCCTCATGAAATACATGAGACCTCCTCACAAGCGTAGCATGAACATGGAACCCCACTTCCAAGAGCAGGTCGAGAGGTGGATCCATGTCGAGCCTGACATATAGAAATCTGAGAAACTCTCAATAGTGGCCACATGACATACATATGCCGGAAACCACACTGCAGAAGTATACTGAAGGTGAGGTGTCACGGGTGTCGTATATAACAATTCTAATGCCCATATATTACTAAATGTACAATGTACCAAACGAATGACGTCCTCTTGTAAAAGGTAGCATTTAGTGGAACATCCAGTTTTCCTATAACACTTGAAGTCATCGGCAAAGAGCCTGAATAATTGACTGTGTATGAAACAGTCCTTTATGTGTTTTAAATAAATAAGTTAAACAACAATGGACCCAAATAGGATCACTGCGGACCTCCAGAAAAAACCACTAGAGGCCTAGAATGAAACTAGTTCACTCTAACAACTTGAGTTTATGACTGTATTAGATTACTATTTAAAAACTTCACTAGTTCATACATTATTACCATAGATGTCATCTACGTTTGCAATTATGTTTTTTTTCTTAACAAGACTGACATTGTGGTAATCTTGACTTGACATAGTTCGTGGTCATTATTGACAATTTAAAAATTATAGTCAGGTCTTTTCAATTTTGCGGATGCGAAAATTATCAAGTTTTTCTGATCATATATTAGATATTTTTTTTTTAATGAGCGCACCATCTATTCAGGAGAGTACTGGTCGCGCACTGATTGCTTATGTCTAATTGAAAATGTTTGATTACCAGGTGATAATGCATACCAATTGCTCCAGCTAGGCAAACACCGATTGAAATATGCTGCAACAGCCGTAAATCCAAATTCGAGCAGATCACATTTCATTTTCACTATCAAACTGATACAATATTCCACACATAGAACTAAGGAAGCAATTATGTCTTCTTTTAGCTTTTGTGATCTGGCAGGTGCTGAGCGCCTAAATAAAACAGGAAATGTGGGTAATCGATTGAAGGAGTCAAATAATATAAATATGTCATTATGTGTACTTGGCAGGTATTTATAAAAAAATATATAATATTCTATATTTAATTGTGTCCTTAAGTATTAAAATCTTCAACTTCAACCAACGTTTCGTGTATTTGTCATCTAATTCTTCAAAAATAGACACAATTAAATATAGTAACAAACTCAAACACACAAACCATCAATATAATTATATAGAAACAAAATATTTTGTTAATATAATTATATGGTAACATATCCTAATCTAAAAATATGCCATGTCCACTAGAAAGTCTGCATCAAATGGATTTTGTTTTATTATAAGTGTAGTATATTCTACCACTTAGTATAGAAATTTCGTATTTTTATTGACTTATAAAAAATATAGTGATAAATTAATTATTTACCATAATCCCTCATTTAATTAAAATATCAAAATATATTTTCAAATTCTAATTAACAAAACTACATTACATAATTGGCGACGAGGATTTTTCTTGACTTCCGGCTTTTATTGTAAAATCATCAAAATTCCGGTTACAAGAGCGAATTCACGTGTCACCAAAAAAGGCAATTTTCGGGAGTTTGAACCAATCTCGTAAGACTGCGGCATATTCAAGCCACGATTGGAAAATTTACCTAATGAAATTGATGATGGGGCAAAGAAGAGAGCAATATTGTTAAATTTGTTATGAGAAGAAGCATATAAGCTATTACGTACTCTATGTTTGGCAAGGACACCTGGTGGGAGTAGAATAAAGTTCATACTACACTAAATGTAGAACAATTCAAAGAAACATTAGTTTTTAAAGTAAATGTTCGATTTGACGACCTTGGACTTCGATACATTTTACGCATCTGAGCAAGAATTGTTCATGAGTCGCTCTTGTTATTGACTCTCGTCTTAAATTTAGAAATTGATTTCGCCCTAGCTGCATACAATTTTCCAAACAAATAACATTAATGCACTAATATGACTGTATTTATTTGTACAATTTATTTCACTATTATTTATATGTCACAACACTGTTCTCAGCTATTGACTTTTCACTTTATAACTAACTTCTGTCCTTGTTACGTTGCCTATATATGTGGTTGGTCTTCTTTCGCAAACACTTCCAGTAAATAGTCGTTCTACAACATTCTGGCGCGCGTACGTCCATTCCCGATCCATACGGTAAGCGAGGCACATCCTACTAAATTAACACAGCGCTGCTCCGGACGAGGTATAGTCTACTAAATTTGTACAGAGTCGCCTCCCGTTTGGTTGATTCGCAAGCTTCGAGAATATATTATCTGATTACTATAGTATAGCCAACGCGGTGTTGCCGGATGTATTTATTTCTCTCTAAGCGTTGAGGACGTTTCTATATTCGTCACAATACTCAATTTTTAGTTGTGCCCTAAATAAAAAAATCAAGCCCAGAAAGATCTGGGGAGCGTGGTGGCCAAAGAAAATGACCATTGTTGGCTATCCATCGATCGTCAAAAGCGGCTTGCAAAAAATCATCGATTACATATCCACCATGTGGAAGTGCGCTATCATGTTGATAAAAAATGTTTCTATAATCAGGAGTGCCAAATATTCTAAATAATTGGCTTCCAATCACGCTATATGTTCAAATTGCCGTCACCTGCAAACAAATAACATTATTGATTGAGCAATAAACATTGAAATGCCAATTTCAATATCCTCATTGTTAACGAGAGGTTTATTTCTTTCCACCACTGCTTTAACATAAATAATAAATAATCGTCATGTGTATAATTTAAGCGGCCCGGCATTGTTATTAATAATTTTAAACTGATAAGTGACAGCGTCATAATGACAGTTTTTGATTTTCATTGCCGTCATAGCTACCTAGACGTATTTAAACTTAAAACTTTTAATACAATTCCGTATGCAATTTACTCTTTGGCAATATTTCTAAAACTAAACATTTTGGAAATATACAAACTTCACATTCATCCTTATTTTTATTGCTTACTGTAAAATATTGGGGGTTCTATATAAAATTTTGACGTTTGACAGTTTTGCTCATTTTGTTAATAAATCTGTATTACAAAAAATTTAGTATTGCTGTTCATGCTTTCATTATTTGGCATTGTAAAATGTTCAATAAATTAAAATAAATGATTGTCTCTGACACGTAAAGGCAGTTGCGCAATCGTATATCTCATTGTTGGTTTTTAAACACGCAAAAACTAACTGCGTCATTAAATTTCACTTGGCTCTCCTAATAAAAGAATATGACATTTGATGAAAACTGTTTTGCATGGTATGTGTCCGCCTTCGTATGTATGTAATACAATTTAATTGAAGGTGTATTGAAGCCATTAGAAATCGGCAACACAATCCAGACCAATTTAAACCACCGTTTAGAGAGTCAAAATTGACTCAACTATTCCAACGTCCACTTATGGGCCAAGAGGATTTTGCGTTCGTTGTAAATATAAATCCTAGTGAAGAAATGATGGGTGAAACAATGCATGTGTTGAATTTTTCATCAGTTGCATCGGAAATCACAACAGATGTTAGTGACTTTCTTAAGGTATGAAGTTCTTAAAATTTTATAAATACTAATTTGTCGGAAAAAAACTATTGTGAAGGGGTTGAATATTGTTTGAGTCGCATATCGTGATGAATATATATTATTGTGTTATTAATTATGGCTGAATAATTGACGAAAACTTCTTTATTGACTTGATAAGAAGGTATACTCATATGCACCGGGATATAGAGGGATAAACCATTGGGTTTTACCTATACATTGTAAAGGGTGCAATAAAAATTCAGCACTAAAAAACAACAAAGAAAGTAAAGTACTAACTTTCAGAAACTTTCAACGTTTCGGCTAACTATTCAGGCATCTTCAGGGCTCTAAAATTGGAAATCAATGCAAAGACCTTCAGAAAAAATAATTATAGTAATTAATCGATATTATAAACAAAGCCATTAAATAGCATCAACCTACGACAAAAAGGAAAGGCTAAAAATACTTCAAGACTTATCCATTAGATCAATTAGTCAATGCAGGATACAACTGGTTAAATTTTTTGCAAGTTCGCATGTAAAATAAATAATTTCATAAGAACTTCATGTACATAAATATTTGTATTCATTTTAAAATATTTTGAGACATTGTGAATAATTGTTTCTAATTTTCTTATAAAAGTCAATAATGATACCATATCAATTGAAATAAGGACGTACTCAAAAGGGACTGTGATAATATTGGTTCTTCTCACATATATATTATATTGTATAACTCATTATCGGTCTTATAGGTGTATTGTTTTTGTGGATTTTATTTCACTTGATGTGGTATTTATCAACATTCCAACAGATTTGGTTTTAGAATGAAATGACAGTCAACGTTAGAACGGTGGCTTTGTTTTAGTAACAGTTATTTTAATTTTAACAATTAATATTTCGAACAAGTATTTTGACTTGATATGAGTAATCTATCACCTGTGCGCGCTGACAAAGTAATGTCGGAAACCCGACATTACTTAGTTTTGGAATACATTTCTCATGTAAACACATGAAAAATGTATTAAATAACGAGACTGCTTATGAAAAAGACTTTTATTGTAAAAATTATTCAACAATCGAATGCTCCCCTTCAATGTACTCCCCTCCCCTCGCCACACACCGTTCCATTCGTTTTTTCCATTGGTCAAAGCAATGCTGGAAGTCTTCTTTTGTGAGAGCATTTAGGAGCTCCGCCGATTTTCGCTTCACCTCTTCCATCGACTCGAACCGGGTTCCTTTTAAGGCGCGTTGTCCTGATGCAAGATCCATGACTTGTTTTTCCTCAATTCCGGCCGTTTCTTACGAACTCGCTCTCGCAATGTTGGCAAAACTATCAAATAATAAGTTTGGTTTATAGATTTACCTTCTGGAACCTATTCAATCATCACGATGCCGTTGATGTCGAAAAAAAGATTAGCATGGCCTAAATTTTGGTTTGGACATACTTGCTTTTTGCAATCTTGGCGATGAAGGAGTTTTCCAGTGCATGGTTTGCCGCTTAGTTTCAACATCGTACTGGAATATCCAGGTTTAATCGCAAGTGATGATGTTTGATCAATTCAGGCTCTTCATCTAACCTCTCAAGAAAATCTGAGCAGATCTGTTGACAAAAGAGCTTTTGTTCGGGGTCAAATTTTCTTCATGTTCAATTCGTCATGTGACCGTTTCTTTATCGGCGTTGACAGTCTCAGCAATCATCCGAATGCTCATACGACGATCTCCGCGCATAATTTCATTGATGTTGGTAACTGTTTGCGGAGTTGCAACATACACAGGTCGACCTGGACGTTGGTCATCTTCGATGGTGTCTCGGCCTTCAGAAAACCTTTTATGCCTTTCGAAAACACGTGCACGAGATAGAGAATTCTCACAGTAGCCCTCTTTCAATAATTTATAGCACTGCGTCGGAGTTTTTTTTAAATTTAACGAGAATATCACATTGATTCGTTGCTCATGTTTTTCGTTACACATTGATATCGACGTGAGGAAAAACCACGTTCGTTTTTAACTTCTATAGAAAAAAAAACTACTACAGCGACAAGAACGTGTTGTCGTAGTGGCGTAGCAGACACTACACGCTAGGTAAAATAATGGAATATCCTTTTTGGAGTTACTTCTAATAAGAACACATGGTAATACAATAATTGTAGCAGACTGGTACAGAAGGGCCACGTTTTCAGAAAGATTTTTAAACTGTAACTCCCAAAATTCATTCTCACAAAAACTGTGATAAAACATTTAGTTGTTGAGTTCTAGTTTTACACAAAAAAATCTTGATATAGTTAAATCATTTCTTAAAAACAATAATTATCCTTTAAACTTAATTAATAAGATTGTTCATAGAACTTTCAACAATGTTGATTACCATAGTCGGAGAGCTCTCCATATTTAAGTGTAAAAGTAATATTTTGTGACCTTTTTGTCATTTACCTTTCTCGTTCGTAAGACTCTTGGTGACAAGCTATATTTCCAAAGATTTTTTTAAAATTTTTATTGTAGACATATTTCGAATAAGATTAGGATTCTTGTTTTATTTTGATCTCTTTTCCACTATTTACGAATGCCTTTGTAAGCAAGTTTTTATGATACATTCTATCAAAGCTATAAATAACTAGTCAATATTTCTGCTATGTTTAGGAAATATGTCATGTTTTTAGATTTTAACCCCTTTTTATACTCTTTTCGAACGTCAATGTGATCTAATCCATAAAATTAGCTAAGCCAAACATTTTAGCATCTTCAATCTAAGGTAGTTTATCTATCTTATCTTCAAAAATAAAAGATATGCATCATTAAAAGAACTGATGTTGACAATTTGAACAATTATTCTTATTTTAACCTAATCTCGAAGGTTCCTATAAAATAAAAAGCAAAAGATATTCAGCCAACACTCAAACAAAAAACAACAAATAAGATACGAATAGAGGATGTAGGTATTTTCCATTTATTTTTATTGGCAATGTACATATTATGTATATATTATGTATACATTTAATTTTATATCTAATTGATAAGTCTTGAAGTATTCTTAACTTATTATTTTCTTTGTGTTGTTGTCATTGTTTTAAAGTTATGTATGCTCGTTTGCACCAACAGTTCTAGACAGCTGCTGTATTTTGTTTGCAGTTATTCTTTCCTTAACGTTGCATAAAATTGTTGGTCCAATCGGCCGTTAATGTTCTTGCTTATAACATCCAACAATTGGTGTTTATTTTATGTTGACAGCAAGAAGGAAGTCTAAGTTACATTGAAAATGAGGAAATTAATGATTTGAAATTGAAACTCCTGGAAAAAGAAGAATTAAATGAATGTTTAAGAAAATTAGTAGTAGAAAAAAACACAAAACTGGAAAAAGTACGTATAAAATTTAACCTTATATGTTGATACCCGTGTAATTTTCGATATGTTTCTAACTTTATTTAACAATTTTCTTAAGATCGTTTTAAGTCTGGCAACTTTTAATTGCGATTTTTCATATGGAAAAAGTCACGTCGTTATTGCCAATATTTTATAAAAATATATAAATGAATAAATTTCTACTAACTTTGTCGTTCACATGGTGTCAAATATTTAATTAAAAGTCGAGAGTGGTCACAGATATATGAGTTACATTTTGATATTAACCAGATGCGTGAAGCAAATGAACAGCTCAAACTGAAAATAAGTGAACTAGAAGCGCAATTACATCAGCTCCAGCCAGACATAGATGAACCCAATGATTCACAGGTCATAAGTTTAGTCGAAAGTAGTGATGACGAGGAATCAGCAGAAAGTCGAGACAATTCCTTCTCTGAAGAAAGAGAACGTTTATTGGAATTAGAGTTCAAAGGAAAAGAAGAACATTTATTAAAAGGTATCTTCATAGTACAGGGTGTCCCATTTTGGCTGTTTTACGGGATATCTCAGTGATTTTTAAAGGTTTCCGCGAACCTGAGCTACTTTTTTGTGAAACGAAAGATGCCGCAAACAAAATCATAGCCTTCTTAGTTTCCGAGTTACAGGGCGATATTGAAAATATTGCATTTTGGGACCCCCTTCGTATCTCGGTTACCCTGTGACTTTTGGATTTCTTTCTATTTGGTTACATAAAAGTATTATTAGAAACGGAGACAGGGAACAGTAGTTGAATTGTTAGAAGATACTAGAGCGGCCTTTGATCAGTTATGTCTTAGACCGATATATTTATAGTATAATGCAATAAAAATCATTTCTCGTAGAAGTGCTTTATGTTTCGAATATAATGAATGAATGAAACTAAGGAAAATAAATACATGAAACTATATATTTTTGGAAAGTTTGGTTTATATCTCCGAAATTGTTTCCTCTAAACAAATCTAACTACGCCACTTGATTCTTTGCAAAAATCTCTATCATGGTCAGTTTTTACCTTCCCGCTAAGTCACAGGGTAACCGAGATACGAAGGGGGTCCGAAAATGCAATATTTTCACTAAGAGGGCTATGACATTTTGCTTGTGGCACTTTCGTTCCGTTCTATCTGGAAAAATATTCCGTAAGACAGCCGATTCTACTTTATCAACAATGTGACGTTTCGCGGCTTTATTGCTGCTTTGTCAAGCACTGAAAATACATGGTTAATACATATAATTAAAACTCAAAATCTCAAATTATGTACCTATCAAAGAAGGTAAAGTTTATAAAAATTGTAAATTGTGCTGGTGTACAAATCGACTATCAGGCTCATTAGTTCTCAAGTGAAAATCAAACTGCTTTTACAAAGTGTGTTCAAATCTACAAGATTAACATTAACTCTATCCTATGAAATTTATTTTAAGAATTTGGATTTCATTTTTCCAACGATTCTTTTAGATTTGAACACACTTTGTAAAAGCAGCCGCATTCTTGATAAAGTAGAGTTTTTCTCATTTTTATTCCCTACAACCTACGACTCATCGTTCGAAGTATATCCATAGATTTGTTGGCCATGGGTACTATCTTCAGCTTGAAACCTATCGTTCATCAGTATTCATTCATCTTCTCTGGCGACTATTACGAGTTTAAAATTAATTTATTACTTTCAATAGATTTTCACAGTTTATTAGATATTTTACAGTAATTATGGGAGGTGCAGTCGCCTGGTCATCTTTTGACAAATATGAATTTTTCAAATTAAGTAATGGAAAAATTGAGACTAAAATTGTAGAAATAGATTTGGAAAATAATTCAATCAATATCTTATTGTCGACTAATGTTTTAATTAGATCGTGACAATCAATTTTCTTTTCCTACAAATAATGATATGATGGAACTGTAAATGGTCTGCAAGAAATTTCAGCGGTGATTTTTCTCACAGTTACCTTCACTCGGTCTGAGATCTGCCATCCACGCATATTGAGACAGTATAAATATTCAGATAATTTAAATTTTACTTATGTTTTGCAGCAGTCCAACAGTTACAAAGTGAGAAGAAGAAATTATCAACTCGATTGCTTACAATGGAAGATATAATAAAAGATAAAGATGACATAGTCGATAATTTGATTCGGCATAATGGTAGAATGAGTCGTCGTATGGAATATTATGATATTCATTTATCAGATCATGAGAGTAAGTTCATTTGTATTTTTTGGTTCTTGTATAGAGTATTATAAGTTTATTTATATATATATATATATTTTTGGTTTTCTTCAGCATTAATGCTAAAGAAGAGATTGTTATAAAAATAGGGGGTTTCTCAATGACGACTAGTTTTTGAATTTGTAACCATTACTTTATGATACCATTTCTATCATTCAGTAATAACTACACGTACATGTCACAATTTTAAAACAATGTTTTAGTATTTTCTTTAAATTTAAGTATACTTTCCGAGACACCACTCATCACAGTTTATTCTGTGCAGTTTGCGTATATTTCAAATTTCTTTTTATTCAATTATTTTTCGGTTTGATATCAATTTAAATTTTGTTATAAATCTATACAGCGAAAATTTTGCATTATTTTGTTGTTTTTATTTATAAGAGGTTGAAGAAATAAAATAAAACATTAAATTCTAGTCACAACTTCAAACAAATATATTAGGATGACGTTTGGCTCGCAGTCGAGCATCATGAGATCCATTAAATAATAATAGCTTCCAAGATGTTTTTGACGACATCTAGTGTGAGCAGGCACTATGCCCGGTGAAACACAGTTCACAAACGATGGCCGGACGAGAAGCAACAACTTCATCACATCCTATTGCCAACACTAGACACGCCCGAATCCCTTGCGGGATGCTTTATTAATGGATTGCTTGTTACATAATGTAACAAGACCTTCAGTTTCGTTGGAAATTTGTTTCACACTACCATGCTCCCACCAAACGGGCCGTTTCGTTGATCCACAACTCATCAGTGGTGATGGGAAGGCAGTGTGAGCCAAACTTCCAACATTCCAGTTTTGTGTGAAATTTGCTTCTTACAATGTGACTGTCGCTTTTAAAACAAACAACAACTTAAGCTGCCTTTTGTACGAGGGAGTTTTGGAGATTCGGGTATTGAGAGATTTGAAAGTAGGGGAATAGCAATGTCATGAGACCCTTTTACTGCGTTGGGTATTTGGAGATTCGGTCTTAATCGCCTTAAAACTTCGAAAAGTAAACAATAATAATAAACACGACATACTAAACACTTAATTATTTAAGGTTAGTAAAGGTTTATTAGGTTATTGTATTTATTTTATGGTTCACAACGGAGCCGATCATAACGCATGCGCAAATATCGGAGAAAATATAAACTTCAACCAACTTTTGGGTATTTGGTGAAACGGAGATTTACCACTAGGCGCGTCACTTGATCGTCGTCCACTAATACGGTGAATCTCCGTTTAACCAAATTTCTCTTGCACAAAAAGCAGCTTTAAAGAGCTCATTGTTAAGATTAATGATAGGTTGGTTCCCTTGTCTCGCTCAGCAGTATATGCCCTTAACTGGTAGAAAATTGGCAACAAGATTCAAAAAACACCGTAAATGATATTTTAACGTTGGAGCCGCACGTCCTATTGACCAATCTTTCACTAGATAAATAAAATAATATGCTTTCTTTGTTGCAGTGCACTTTTTGCATTTAAACAATTCGAACAGTTTTATTTTAGATGGAAATTTTAATATGCGTTTATACAATCAAATTTATTGTGTTTGTGGTGATATTTGTTTCTCTTTTATATTTTTCGTACTTCTTGTATATTTAATGGATCTGATGATGCTCGATTCAGAGCGAAAAATGTCATCCTTATACATTTGTTTGAAGTTGTGACTGGAATTTATTGTTTTATTTTAAATTATAACATGTTTTACCTTTCAGGTTCAACCAATTCTAGTAGGGCGTCAAGCCCCGAAAACTTGGAAAGATTGTAGTTAAGATTAGAATATAGTTTTGAATTTGTTGTAAATAAAAATAATTGTTGTAAATAAAATTAATACATTTTTTTTAAAGCATAAAACCGGCTGCACAAATTTTTTCAAACAGTTTGTCAAAAGCTATCGAGTGGTGTGGATTACAAGGGTTTTATAAAAATAGATCTTGGAAACAAACTAGTACATTTTTAAAAATAATGAATGATTGGTTTCATATTTTTAATGCAAAATTCAAATATGGTAGCCATCCTGGAGCTAATGCTTTTGGGACAGATTTACAAAAACAAACTGCAGCTATAAGAGAAACGAACGAAATTATATCACAAATGATAGTTGGCACTCATAAATCACTTGTACCTTTTCAGAAGGGAATCCTTTTGAGTAATACGTCCTTAATTGAATTGTATGACTATTTGTATAAGAAATATGGTATTAATTATCTTATTACGTATAGATTGAACCAAGATGTCATAGAAAATTTTTTTTCATATAGTCGTGGAATGGGTGCCACTAACGATCATCCAGATCCTGTACAAATTAAATATAGAATACGATGGTATATACTTGGTAAACATTCCCTAGCTATATTTACAATGAACAATAATACCGAAGAATCTTGCCTACTTACAAATACTGAAATTTGTTTATCTCAAGAGTTACTTAAAAACACTTTATCGGATGTGAACTCTGAGCAAAATCTTGACAAAGAGGATTTTTCTACCCAGGATGATTGTTTTACTAACTATACATTTATAGAACCGCAAATACCGAAAGAGTTAGTTCCCGAAATAGATCTGACCAATTATGCTGTGCCAACCGTGTGGGAAAATGTATTGGGGATACTGGAGACTAATAAATTTTCAGATACTATAGCAAACGAAGGTTTGAAATATATTGGAGGCTATGTAGCCTATCGTTTCAAAAATAAATTTAAGCATTTAAATTTAGGTAATGAAACAAAAAATGTACTTGTTTTAAGTACTAATAGCAATCCTAATTGGCTGAACTTCCTCTCAAGGGGGTTTTTACTTCAACCTAGTGATGAATTGATACAAATGGGACGGATCATAGAACAATAATTTCGGAATTTTCATGGTAATTTTTTATCGAAAGAAGCAATATTTAAGAGGTTGGCGAATATTGTTACTGAAAAAATACCATCTAATTTAAAATATTTACCCTATGAAGTTATTCTTTGTATGGTTCGTACCCGAACTTATATTAGATTAAGAGAGCTTAATAAAAATATTAGTTTGTTACATTCCAAACGCAAGCTGGAAAAAAAAATGTCCAAGTTTACAAATAAAAAAAGTAAATAATTGGTTTTTGTTGTTTCTTTAGCCCTAAAACCATTTTGAATAAATACTGAAAGTAGGTACATTACACATGAATAAATATTGTGATTCAGGTCATGTTATAAATAAAAAAAAAAACATTTTAAGCGCAGTGAAGTATTTTATTTTTCATAATTATTTATAACTAAAAGCCACATTTGGCTTTTTTGTTTAGTTATTTTTGTTAACAATGAAACACCTAAAAACAAATAAAACTAAGTAATATCGATATTTAAAAGCCATTGACCAGATATCAAAAATGCTCCCAGGCTGACGTCACCGGTGCGACAGAGACGGTAGATTACATGCGCGATAGCACACCATCTGTATTACCGCCATGACTGTATAGCTGTAAGTAGATATTTGAATTGGCCGATAATAACGCAGCTCATCGGCAAGGTTACTTTTGGTTAAACCGCGAAGAAAATATGGCGTAATGAACGGCTTTTTCGTGACGTCATCATAATGAAACCGGCAATAACCGGAATCGCGTGAATGCAAAAAGTTAAACCATTTATAACCCGTTATGATCATAGATTATAAATGTACTCTAGAATGCTAATTAAATCCAGCCGAATACCAAAAAGTGTAACGGGTATGCAGAGTTTTCACGAACTACGCATGCTCCTCAGTAACTTATTTTCAGTACAGAGCTGCCATATTTAAAACTATTTTGTCGTTCGCCTTACAGGATTTATGCGACATATCTGTTTTATAAATAAATCCATATGTTGCGTCATACGAAACTGCTTGACAAAATCAAATAATTAAATGTTATCGGTAAAATTGCATACTGTTTAGTTTTCAGCAATATGAACGAAACATTTTTTTTCCAAATCTTATTAAATTTAGGAGATTTCGCAACAGCGTCTGTTTTCGCAAATGACGTTTCTCGTAGTGGGAATATCTTCTGTCAGAGTCGGCTTCACAACAATTCAGATAGGTTTTATAATTGAGTTATGGTTTTATTCGTGGTATATTTTAATTGTTGCTAGATATACCTATTTGTGATTAAAATTGTTTTTAATATTTGTTATTTTGGTTTTAGTTCGTTTATTTAACAAACAATGAGGTGTATAGTGTTGTGGTGTAAAAATGAAGGTCTCATTCCTGGTATTAAATATTTTCAGTAAGTTATTGTTTCGGGTTTCTAACAGTCTGAGTCAATATGATACCATTGACATGATACTTATTTTTAGCTTAACAAAAAAAGACATGATGTTTGGATGCGGGCATTGGGATCCTAGTACAGAAAATGTATGTGATTGGAATGTCATATGCAGTAAGCATTTCGCTGCAGAAGATATCATTTGTAGAGAAGACGGCAAGAGGATCACCCTCGTACCCGATGCAGTTCCCAAACTTTTGTTGAAAAGAAGAGATTATGTAAATGAGAGTGGAAGTTAAATTCTTAATCGTTTGATATCAAGACACTGTTTACTTAAAAGCAGTCTGTCAAAAATGCATGATATGTATGTCAAGAATATATTTCCTACGTTGTGTAGGTATACAAAGTTCGTTTGAATTCTGTTGTTAAACTGGAATATACTTAATTATAGAATCCTCCATGAAATTGCTGAGAATAAAAGTTCTACCAACCATGTTTTGTCACAAAATACTATTGCGAGTAGTACGGATGATATGGAAGTGGTTTACATGGACACGGAAAATATTTGTGAAGTCACTGTTTCTTGCACCCCTTCTTTGAAGGCTGTAGAGAGGTAAGACGCCTAAGGTGGTTGTATAAACAAACAAATATTATATAATAATAAAATAATTAATTAGAATGCTCAAGTCCTTAAGATATTTTCCAGTATTAGAATTTTTACTTATTTCTCTTTTCTGCTTAGATTTATTATTATTGGGTTGTACCTGTTAGACAATAAAGTATTTAGATATTTAATGTAATTTTTTATTTCTTAAATTCCTTTATTCCATTTTTTTATTTGAATGTTACCAAATGGTAAAATTTAATTTTAAATATACCTATAACAGTAATATTACATTTAATCAAAGCCGGTCCTGTTGAAAAATGAGTTACTGGTGATCATGCGCATTATGGACAGCTCTACACTTTTGGTTACATTTTTGTACTACGGGATTATCATTCTAGAGTATATATATATATATATATATAATATAAGATTTCTGTGGTTATGATCGGTGAATGGCGAAAATTCGACTTCAGTTTGTTTATTCTTTGATTTAACACCTCAGAAAAATAAACAAACATTTGAGTTTAATCAGAGAATAAACTTATTCTTTGGTTTAACCGCCTAAAATATTAAAAAATAGAAAAAAAACTAATTTTCTGGTAAAATTTTGAGGGACCTATAAATTATGCACAGATCAGGGAAGAATTATGATAGATTTAGGAGGAAGACAGGATGATTCTATTGAGCATGGATTTTCTAATTCAGTTTTTATTATATCTGGAATAATTAGTTATTATTGCCTTTTCATTTAAATTTTTAAATAATATAAGTATATCTATTAAATTTATTTTAACAGTATGAAAATAATAATTATCAGTAACAAATACCCAAATAATATTGAGTTTATTTTATTTATTCTTTATTATGTTTTCATAATAATTATTCATATTATATTATAATTCACACATTGTTTTTAAAACATTGTAAATATTTAAGGAATTTATTTTGAATGAAAAAATGTTTCTTTACAATGTAAAAAATTAAACATTTGTTTATCTTATCTGTTGAAACAGACATGGTATTTTTTTAAATAAGTACACTTTTAACAATTCCATTTTTATATTTTTAGTTTAAGAATAGCTCCACACTTGTAAAGAATTCATTAATCTTATAAAGTTACATTTTATTAAAAACAAGAATTTAACATTGTGTTCTAATCTACCAAATACTGAAAATGGACGATGCAATGCAGGAGTTCCAACATTTGTTACGCGAATCCCATATATCAGATGGAAAGATGAATCCGATGGAAGAAGGTATCCATTCAGCCGCAGAATTGGCAATGATTATTAAAAATAACCCTGGAATCGATGAAATCACAAAAATTGATTTAATTAAAAGTTTGATGGCTAAACATATTCATAATATGAGTGACGGCGTCATGCCGCTAGATATGGGTGTCCCGAATAGAAATTATTTGGCTGAATTTGTCATTTTGGTTCTATTTGTTGGTATTACATTTGTGATTTTAGGTAAGAAATGTGTTTATTTACCCGTAATAACACATAGATGTCCATTCAAATATATACTATTTGAATGAAACTCTTCTTTTTTTTGATTTGGTGAGCAACCCTACACTTACCAATATAATGATAGCAAATACATTCAATCTAGTGTACAGGGTGTCCATAAACTAACGGACATGGCGATTATTTTCAAAATGGTACCATTTTTAAAGGTGAGACGTACGTCAGTCTTGAATTATGTTTAGAAATTCTGTAGCCACCCCATCTAAGTCAAATTGAAACCCCTATTTTTTAGGGAAGTTTTGATTTGCTGTATTTTTGAGAAAATGCAGGATTTTGCCTCCTTATCCACTTTTCGATGTGTCCTTTTGTGATTATAATGAAATAACGAAAGCATCAACTCAAAAGTGCCCTAAAAAATAGAGGTTGCAATTTGAAACAAACATGACCATGCGGCAGATTTGGGATCAAACACGTAAATTGCAAAATTGCTAAACATAAATCAAAACTGTCTAGGCTTTTCTTTTAAAAATATACCATTGTGAAAATAATCGCCAGTTCAGTTACTTTACGGACATCCTGTATATTTATTTCAATTCCTAATTAATATTTTCAGCTTTCTTGGGTTTGAAGTTGTATAATTTAATAACAGGACGAGAACGCAAACGGGAAGAAAAGAAGAAACAGAAATTACAAAAAAAGAAAAAACACTTTTGAAAGATCTCTAGGAGACTATAAGAGTATGCAACACGCAAAACCTAGATTCCGTATTGTATTTATATTTCGATTTTTTGTCTATGTGGTTTTTTTAATCTTGTAATAAGTTAAGTATTTGTGTAACATTTTAACGTTGCTCCATCCCCAGATGTATTGTGTTGTAATTTTAATAAAGTGCATGATATATTTTACGAAGAAATAACAAATATAATAATTAATACAATTTATTTTGATATATACTTATATAGATGTAATTTTTTTTTGTAAAAAGTAAATGATTTTTATTTAAGACATTTGATAATAAGAAAAAATAAAATCGAATACCTAGTCCTCCGTACAAAAATTTAAACTTGGTGTTTGGGGTTTTTGTTATCAAGTATAATTCAGTTTAAGCACATTCACTTGTTCAGATCAATCACTACGAAAGAATAACCCTATTATTAGCAGTTCGCGCATCTGTCAAGCTCATTCTATCCACAAAACATACATATGTTTTGTGATTCTATCTCCTCTATATTTCACTGCAAGAAAGTGTCAAAGGCACGGCAAAAGTCGGACTACTAAATAAATAAGTAACATCACCATAACCACAATAAACAATTTCTCAAATTAGTCTGAATTTGAATCTCCTAATTTACATATGTTTTGTTCGAAGTTTTTTTTATATTTTTTACAATATATTTTGAAAATATAGTTGATTCTCTTTATGTGAATATCTCTGCTTGTTTTTAAAAATAATTCGTAGTTCAGTGTATGTGTCTGTACTACCACAATTTATTTAACGTCCACTACCAAGTAGAAAGAAATAGAATAAAATATTGGAAAACGAAACATGTATACTGTAAGTTGTCCAATATGCAGCGACATATTTTCATCAACTAGCGAGATCTTTGCAACGAAATGTGGACATATATTCCACCATCATTGTTTAATGCAATGGCTAGCAACCGATAAGTGAGTAGGTACCCACTAAAATTAAACTCTTTAAATCAGGACTAGATTAAGGTTTCGTTTGGTAAATAAATTAAGTGTACTGTGTAGGAATAACAAATTTTTTAGTTTGAAGGCAACAACATACATAATGTTATCATAATCTTAAAAATTATTCTACGTTTTCATATATTATTTAAAATGTCTGACACGTTCGAAACATATTACATTGGAACAGACAACAGAACTATTTGTAATTTCCCTTATAAGAGTTTTGTACAAGAAATGAAGCGAAAGGATAGCATCTTTGATGTAATAGTTATTTTTTTGTTTGTTTGGACAAATTAGAGGTAGAATTTCGATGAGGTGTTTTTTTGTGAATGTTATAGGTATATCAAGACTCCAGGCAGTTTTTGGTCTAAATCAATTTGGACTTTTTAATAATAACGTTGCAACTGCGTCTAATTTCGCGAGAAGATGGTAACCTTCTTGCGAGATTTCCTACGTGTTGTATTCTATACTACATGCGTGCGTCCGATTTTTCAAATGTATTTCATTTTATTGCTCTTTAATATGTTCTACTGTTGACTTTATTTCTTCATTATAGGAAGAAAAGATGTCCTCAATGTAGACATCACACATCAGAGAGCAATGTATATAGAGTTTTTATTAATTTCAATTTCCAAAGTGACAATGAAAATGATACAGATCCGGCGCTATTACAAACTCAAGTGGTAGATCTAAGATCCTCAATCGATTTAAAAGATAAACAAATCAAAAAGATTCAAGCAAAATGTGATGAAGCAGCAGAAATAAATAAGAATTTGAGGTAGGTAAAAATTATGATATATACTTTTTCAAAATTCTAGTATCAAAGGCATCACGGTAAATGCATTTTTGATTTTATTGTTAAAATAAAAACATTTTTTTTTAACCGCCCTGTTATTTGATTCGGACTATATATACTATATCCTTTTGCTCAATGATAGTTAAATAAGCTTGAGCAGCTATAATTGAATTCCCATTCCTAACCCAAATGACAGATGAGGGATTGTCTAATTTGCGGCATTAATCGCCAGAAAAATCTATGGATAAATTGAAAATGCTTTTTTGCAAAAATACGAGTCGTACAAGACAACTTACCAGTTTTTAGCAATTGATCAGGTCGTATCCTTGTCTTCATGGTGTGGACAGAGGGAGAGTTCAGAAGTTGCACAACTCTTGCTTGCGGTTCATATTTGGCATTCGAAGAAGACATCGCATATCTCACAAACTTAAGGAGGCAGGTTGGCTGAATATGTATAACAGACGCATTCACCATTCAACATGCTTCTTTTACAAAATAATAAAATATAAAACCCCTCCTTATCTGGTTAATAGAATTGTGTATAGAACTGATGTGCATAATCTAAACATCAGACGTAAAAGTCTAATAACAGTCCCTGTTCATAAAAAGGAAATATTTAAAAGATCGTTCTCTTATAATGTCGCCACGCTAGTTAACCGGTTTGTGAATAAGGATTTCTCTCGGAGTTTGCATGTGTTCAGAGTTCAGATCTACGATTAAAAAAATATTGCTTGGCAGCGTTTAGGCATTTCATTTGGGCATTTTGTTTGCACTGTTTTTAACCCAACACTTTATTTTTGTATAGTTATGTGTTTTAACATTGTATTTATTGTGTAGTACTGATTGTTTTTATTGTGTATTGTTTCTTGGGCTTCAACAGCACTCCGCCTAGTTGAGAGGCTGAGATTTCACGTCCTTTAGTTCTAATGGTTGTAATAATACATTTTTTTGTACAAATTTATGTAATACCTTTTAGAACTAATAAACATATATTATTATTATTATATTACTCACGCTACACATCATACACTATCAAATTTACTTTGAACAACCAACCTTTGGTAATCCTGCATTATACAGGGTGATTCAGGACGAAATGTCAATATCTTACTGTTACAGAAATACAGGGTTAAACATAAACAATATTCAGTTCAAGATTTTTATTAAATTATTTACGCTAGATTTTAATTTTCAAAAATGCCAGACTTCGAAACACATGTCAGCTCTGTGATGAATAGCTTGAATACTACCAATGATTTATGATTGCCGTTCAGATACAATTCTCGTATTTGGAAACATACCAGATTCTTCAGCAGTCAAACATTTGGTGAAACCCCCTTCTATCTGTACTCTCCAATTCGGAAAGCGACGCTGGCACTCGGCGACTGCAAGATTTGAGCTTCCATTGCAGAAGCCATAAACGAATATTATCTCAGCATAGTCACGATGAGAGAATCTCGCATGCATAAGGAAATCATCTGAACTCTGTTGCTCAAATATATGCTTTATATACGACACATTTGTTTAAATTCTAGTCCAAAAAACAAAAATATATTAATGGAGTTGTTACTTCTTGTCCAGCCATCGTTTGTGAACTGTGTTTCATCGGGCATATTGCCTGCTCACACTAGATGTCGCCAAAATCATCTTGTCAGTTATCTCTCGTGCTAGTATAAGCTCTTCGTAAATTAAACTGACAATCGTTTTACCACTTCACCAAAACACTTCTTTTAAATCTCGACGCGCGTTTCGCTAACAATGTTAGCATCCTCAGGAGAGAATTAAAACTAAACTACTACTTTTTTTTTTTTTTTTTTTATAGAGGAAATGCTTTTACGCACGACCACCTGTTATCCGCAGGTGAGTGTGGCGACTCAAGCTTGGGAAGGTGTCCCAGCTAATACCCACTAAAACCTCTCCGGTGAAAGGAGCTATCTGATCGCAGATTTCTGGAGGGAAGACTTCTATTCCTCCAGGAGCTCTCCTTTCATTTCAGAAGGCCTGGGACTATGTCCTGTAGGTCTATCTATCATCTCTCTTTCTCGTCTGGTCTGCTCTTTAGGTGTCTGCTAGTAGTTTGGAACTTCTGACGTTTCTTCCGCGAGGATTGTGTCTTTTTGTGCGCCGTTGACTCGACGTTGTCTTCACCCTATGGTGCCTAGGGTCATAGTTGGCATCTTGGCCTCTTGAACCTCCTTGCTTGTTCCTCGGGGTCGTAGTCCACCGCTGCACTTAGAAGTGGATTCTGGTGTCGCTCTGCCCTTTCAAAGACCGCTGTTGCTCGCTGTGCGAGATGTTCCGTCAGTGAGTTGAGACCTAAATCCCTCCGGATTCGGTCATTCCTCACAAACCATGGTGCATCTAGTGCTATTCTGATAGCCTTGTTCTCCTTTGCTTCCAGTTTTCTCCGGTATGACCTCGCTGTTTGTCCCCATGCTGCTGACGCGTACGACATGACCGGTCGTACAACAGCCTTGATGAGGAGCAACTTGCTTTTCAGTGGAAGTCTGCTTTTCCTGTTGATCAGCGGGAGCAGCGCGTTGATGGCCGCCTGCCCCTTTCCGGCTGCAATGCTGGTGTGCTTCTGGAATGTGAGGCCCCTGTCCAAAGTAACGCCAAGGTACTTTGCCGAGTCCCGCCATTCAACGTCTTCTCCATCGATTTGCACATGTCCCCATGGTTCCTTTCGCCTTTTTCCACGGATAAGCAAGGCAGTACTTTTTTCAGCGTTGATTTTAATACGCCAAGTCAAGCACCACTCACTCATCCTGTCTGCTGCCCGCTGGAGGTATCTGGTGACCATCCTTGGTTGAGTGCTTCTTGCAAGAAGTGCTGTGTCGTCGGTAAACTACTACTAAATATATTACAGCTTATATACTATTCACATACCACAGATACGCGCTCTGATTGGTCGCCGCGCAACCAATGAGAGGGCGATACATACGTCAACATATATTAATTACTTACATACTAAAGAATACAAAATACTATAATTTAGAACTATCTTGACTATCTTGAAATTTATTTCGATCCCTTATCTTCCAAAATTTACACGCGGTTTAAATAAGATTTTTAGTGACATTGGCTTTAAAACTGTTTTTCAATCTAGTACACGTCTAGGCAATCTGTTGGGCAACCCAAAAGATAAAGTAGAGATGACGGAAAAATCTGGCATTTATGAAATCAGTTGTAAGGATTGTGATAAAGTTTATATAGGACAAACCAAAAGAAAACTTAATGTTAGATTTAAGGAGCATATTGCTCATTTAAGATATGGTAGGTTAGATAAGTCTAGTGTAGCAGAACATATGTTTGAAAATAATCATAGAGTAGATTGTAGTAACTTAAGATTGTTGAAATCTGTTAGCAATTGGAAATATTTGGACGCTTATGAAAGTTTGGAAATTATTAAGAATAATTCAAAAGCACTAAACAAAGATAAGGGTCCAATTCCTAATAGTATTTTGTATTCTTTAGTATGTAAGTAATTAATATATGTTGACGTATGTACCGCCCTCTCATTGGTTGCGCGGCGACCAATCAGAGCGCGTATCTGTGGTATGTGAATAGTATATAAGCTGTAATATATTTAGTAGTAGTTTAGTTTTAATTCTCTCCTGAGGATGCTAACATTGTTAGCGAAACGCGCGTCGAGATTTAAAAGAAGTGTTTTGGTGAAGTGGTAAAACGATTGTCAGTTTAGTGTTCTACGCCAAAGGTTCTACTCATCGATTATACTCTTCGTAAATGTTGGATATTTGGGTCACACTGCCTGCCGATCACCACTGATGAGTTGTGGATCAACGAAACGGTCCCTCTGGTGAAAGCATGGTAGTGTGAAACAAATTTCCAACATAACTAAAAGCTAAAAGCCTTGTTACTTTATCTAACAAGCAATTCATATATAATAATAGATGTTTATAATGCTTATAAAAAGTATCATATTTATAAAATAGTTTTGCATTATTGTATTACAAAAGATGGGCAATATTGGTTTTCAGTCAGATCTATTACCATTTTTTGACTCTTACCTATCTGACCGCACACTATTCGTTGAGTATAATGGATTCAGGTCGAGGGGGTTTCCTGCGACTAGTGGGGCGCCTCAGGGTAGCAATCTGGCTCCTTTAATTTTCTGCATTTACATTAACGACATCGGATTGAATATAACAAGTAAGTTTCTGCTATTTGCAGACGATTTTAAATTATACCGGTTAATCGAAAGTAATGCAGATTGTCTGCAACTGCAGGCTGACCTAGCAATGGTTGAGAGATGGTGCATAACCAACAAATTACCACTAAATTTGTCAAAATGTAGGTTGATGACATTTTCGAAGAGTCAGTTTCCTATTCGTTTTAATTACATTCTTAACAGCTCTGTACTAGAATTATCTTCTACCATTAGGGACCTTGGCGTGCTGATTGATAGTAAGTTAACTTTCAATCAGCATATAGATGCCCTTATTGAAGGTGCATTTCGGTCTCTGGGCTTTGTTATCAGAACAACTACAAATTTTCACAACATTAGTTGCTTAAAGATGTGGTATTTTTCCCTGATCAGGTCCAAATTAGAATATGCGTCTGTCATATGATCACCAATATGCCGGGTTCATGAGGACAGGATTGAACGTGTCCAAAGAAAATTTTTTAAGTACGTTTATTTCAAGGATCATGGACCTTACCCTATAAGGGGATATGATAATGCACTATTGTTGCGCGGTTATGACGTTCAACCACTGTATGTGCGCAGGATCTGCGCCTATCAGGTATTTCTTTTAAAATTAATACATTTTCTAATTGACTGTCCCCAGCTCCTGAGTCAAATAAAATTTCATATTTCGCAATACTATGCCCGCAACAATTATATATTCGAAGTGTCGTATCTTCGAACCAACTATGAGGGACGTGCGCCATTAACTAGAGCTTGTAAGTTGACGAAAACATTTAATTTACATAAAGAACTAGATTTTTTCGATGGGAAAATTGACAGATTCCTGACTGATCTGCGGAGATGCATGGGAAATTTTTATTAAACATCAATATTGTTATTTGGGTTCTACTTGGTTGTTTTTATGTTTTATATAGTTATTGTTAAGACCTGTGGTGTTGTTATATGGCCCATGGGTATTTTGTATTATGAATAATTATGCATTCTGGTACTTTTGTAGTTTGTTAGATTTATTTAATTTTAATTGAAACTATGTAATTTTTGTCTTGTAATTGGGCTCAGGCCTGTTAGGCAATAAATAATTATTTATTTATTAATGGATGATTAAAATGTTTTGTTAAGAAGTTATAAAAAGAAGTATTTTTATATAATAGGATTGGAATAGTTGATTTAATTCTAGAGATAGAACTGCCGTTACATAAAGCTGTTGTAAACTTAAAAATAAATTGTTTAGTCATCGAACAAAGGGAATTTACACTATATTAATTTGAATATGTTGTTTATGTAATGTTTCCAGGCTGATGGTTCGTGATCTTGAGAGTAAAGAACGCACACTTGAACAGGTTCATCGAGATAACCAAGATCAACTTAAATATTATAAAAACAAAGTGAGCGACTACAAACGATTAAAAGAAGAAAATGAAAGGATGAAATCTGTTGTAGAGGAAACAGATAAAATGCAAATCGCTTTGGCCGGTAGTCAAGAACAGGTTGAAAACATAATACGCCAGCAACAAGATATCCGTTCGTTAGCTTTAATGTGCTCGACAGTGAAAAGGTAAGATACAGATAAGTATATTTAAACAAAAAAAGATATTCAACTAAGTTGTCTATCACCGATATGCCGGGTATTCCATTAAGGGTGGACAGGTAGCATATCTCAGGAAATAATAGTCGTAGGACAATGGGGAAAAAATTCTTGATCACGGAAAATTAAAGATACATGATTTTTCAACGAATTTTGGTGAACAACATTCTTTTGGCCATAACTCTGAAACGCATAAAGATTTTGATGTGCGGTTTTGGACTTTTTTGTTGCAAATTCAATTTACTTTTCATTTTTGATAAAATATTTGTATCATTCCATTTAAGTTTTTAAAGAAAAATTAAAAAAACCTCAGGCGATGCAAATATCGCCATCTAGCGGAGCCCCAAAAAACAATTATGATTTGAAATATTTTTTTTCTTGATCAGCAAGGATTGACCTCTTAAACAAAAATCAGATTGATATATTCGGTTAAGCCAAACCAAAGTTATAGATATTATCATAGGTAAAATTTCGTCCTTCCCTGCTGCCTTTATTTCAAGCCACACAATAAAAAGTGATACACCAAAAAGATGCCGAATCTCAGTAGTATTACTGTGGCAGTATTCTTTTTCTAACTTATATTGCGAAATTTTCAATAAAAATGCATTTTTCGCATTACTGTATCAATTACGCCCCCTAGCGGTATAGTTAGGAACTAAAAAACTATTTCCGTCGATTTGCCTAAAAGAATTTTTTTCCCATTGTCCTACGACTATGATTTCCTGAGATATGCTACCTGTCCACCCTTAATGGACTACCCGGTACAAAGAGATGAAATAAACTAACCTGTACGAATTAAAAGAAATTCCGTGACACAAGTGGGATTTGAACCCACATTTCCCGATGGCCGTCAGGTGTTTTGACCAATTAAACTACCGTGGCACATGTAACTTCTTTAATTCGTACATGCCTTGCTTCCTATGTGATGTGCTACGTCTCGGTGTTTAGTTCAAAGACTACAAACTGCCATAATGTAATGTTATTTCTCTTTAATTTATTGCGATTAGCAAAAGAGAAATAACATTGCATTATGGCAGTGTGTAGTCTTCTTCTTTTTTTCAGCATTGTTATTAAATTTAAATTATTATTTTGTAATTTGTATTTGTTTATTTAGTATTGTTTTTGCTAGGGTAATTTAATTTAATAGCAAAAGAAATCAAACTCTATACTCCACAAAATAAATTCATTTATTGTACTTGCCATACATGTTTCGGGCATGGAATGCCCATCATCAGTTGCT
This sequence comes from Apoderus coryli, assembly GCA_911728435.2. Lineage (NCBI taxonomy): Eukaryota > Metazoa > Arthropoda > Insecta > Coleoptera > Attelabidae > Apoderus > Apoderus coryli. Next base: position 34,250,709 of record OU452199.1, read on the forward strand.
CAAATGTCTAGAGCTCAACATTAAAAATGTTTGTTACCCGTTATGTTACATACAACAAGTAATTTTGCGGAAAGAAAAGGTTTTATTTTATTTTTAAAAAACATGTTTGATGATTTTAACATTTTTAAAAAATAAAATAAAACCTTGTCTTTCCGCAAAATGACTTGTATTTATTTTTTACGCATTGCTTGTTACATAATGTAACAAGACTTTAAGTTATCTTGAAAATTTGCTTCACACTACCATGCTTTCACCAGACGGGTCGTTTCGTTGACCCACAACTCATCAATGGTGATCGGCAGGCATTGTGATTCAAATTTCCAACACACAGAGCTTATACTAGCACGAGAGACCGATTGACACATGTCAAAAAAGGTTAAGTGTGAATGGCCACTGAGTTAGACTTCGCCAAATAAAGACGTTTATTCTTATAGATTGCTGTACAAGTTTTAAAATTATAAATTATATATAATTTCAAAATCAATTGAATTATTTCAACATGAAGAATATTGTCGAAATTCTTGGAACTTTCAATAAAATTAAAAGTACGGTCGCGTATTTAAAAATATGCAACTTCCTATTCCAAATACCAAACCAAACTTTCATTTTTAAGTTCACCAACAACTTCCACTGTATAGGTAGTTTATTTTTCTATCAACACAGATAATGTAGAACGTATGTTAGTATTGTAATTATTTTATAAATTGTTCAGATTTGGTGTAGGCTACTTACATTTAATTCTTGACGCAATGCCGCTGAAGTCCTCTTATCGCATACAGTGGCCAAGATGCACAAGTAGCTAGCTAGAGATTCGTGACATTGCGCTGTAAGAATTAATATGGCACAAAAACTAATGTACGTTAATTATACTTACTTGTTTTATTTGATTTTGAGGGGATTATTGGACTCACAAAAGAAGAACCGTGATCTTGAAAAAAAGTACAACCATACAAAAAACTCTACAAAGATATTGGAGGAAGAAATTAAGAAATTAGTCAATGACAACTCTGTGCTGAGGTAAACATGGTAATTAGTAGTTTGTTCACGGGACGTTTCCGAATTAACCTGAAAGAAATCAGTAGCGAATAGTTTATTGGACATATCGACATAGAGAACAACAATGATGTTATTGTATGCGTTCCGAATTAGTTCAGAATCGCCCCCGCGAACAAAACTATAATTTTATGCGTATTAGTTAGAATAAACAATTGTTAATTATTTAGTAGGTAAGTAAAAGTTTTTTGTTTCACAAAAGTCTCATCAAAATTATTTATGAAATGTTTTTATTTTTGATGGTTCATAATATTCTATTTTTTTTTGTTACGGACTCGACACAGTTGTTGCCAATTCACAAGTGAAAGTTTGACGCCCGGTCTTAGAACGATAGCAAGCGTAAAAAGTTACACTTTTTCGGTATAAAATTAATTTTAGCCGTTTTCGAGGATTTTTGAAATATGATTTTAGTTTTTATTTATTTCTGACATTATTTTTACAGATAAAAAAAAGAAAGAGGTACTTTTTGATGAGAACAAGATAGCGTTTACAAATTTTCACTACGACGTTTCGTTTTTGAAAAACCATCATCAACTTGGCTTTTTCCAATACGGCCCTGGATTTTTTATTGTTAAATTTAATGCTATTTTCATTTAAAAAATAGGCGTTATATCACATGTAATGGTTGTTTAAACAAGTTTTGAGTGTTTTTAGCTGTTATTTAAAATAATTCAAGAAAAATCGTCATAGTTTGGCACTTATTTTGCGTAAAACATTCATCTGAGAAAGGCCTTTATTTAATAACTTCAAAAAGCACAAACATTTCAACTAGACTAGTAACGACGAAACAATGTTTTTGCAAAACCTACTACTCTGCATTCAGTCAGTTAACTGCCAAACTATGGCGATTTTTCTTGAATAATTTTAAATAACAGCTAAAAACTTGTTTAAACAACCATTACATCTGATATACCACATATTTTTGAATTGAAAAAAAAAAACAAGTTGATGATGGTTTTTCAAAAACGAAACGTCGTTATGCAAATTTGTATACGCTATCTTTTTCTCCTCAAAAAGTAACAATGAGAAAGTGCTTTTCATTTTTTTATATTTGTAAAAATAATGTCAGAAATAAAGAAAAACTAAAATCGCAAAAAGTAGTTTTGAGAACACCATTTGCAAGGTATTTAAATTGTAAAAGGTTTTCCAATAGGGATGATATGATTTTGAAGCGACGTGTTGCTATTTGTAATATGTCATGATCTGTCATCTGTGTGTCATTGTATTCAGTAGTGTTTACAATTTCATCATGGAGAGATATACGCAAGAACAACGTTTACAAATTATTCAGTTTTATTATTCAAATAATCGTTCTCCAATTGCAACTTTTCGTGCGCGTTTGCTATTTTATGGTCGTAATAATCGTCCAAGTGTGCTCGCTATTCGTCGAATTGTTGAAAATAATAATAATAATAATAACTATATTTCAATACATGTTTACAAAGCATGATATGAAATGACGTCAAAAGGAAAGAATACAGTTCACATACTTAAATAATCATACAGACTATATGGTTCTAATTCCAATAGCATTCTCTTTACACTATGTTTAAAATGTCCTAGGCCCGTGATCCGCTTAAAACTGTCAGGCAGCTTATTATAAAATTTCACGCATGCATATCCTGGACTTTTTTCTGTTAATGTGAGCCGATGCTGCGGGTAACTTTATTTCAATACATGTTTACAAAGCATGATATGAAATGACGACAAAAGGAAAGAATACAGTTCACATACTTAAATAATCATACAGACTATATGGTTCTAATTCCAATAGCATTCTCTTTACACTATGTTTAAAATGTCCTAGGCCCGTGATCCGCTTAAAACTGTCAGGCAGCTTATTATAAAATTTCACGCATCATATCCTGGACTTTTTTCTGTTAATGTGAGCCGATGCTGCGGGTAGTCCAAGTTCAAAGCTCGTGTACCATAACCATGCTGTCTTGATGTCTCAAAATAGTGCTTGTGTCGAAAGTAGAATAATAAACATTCATATATATACAGTGCATAAATTGTCATGATTCTTTCTGTCTTAAATATTGATCTGCATGATTCACCATATTTCATGTTCTTCACAATGCGAATCACTCTCTTCTGAACCACAAACAGCGAACCAATATTGCTACCTGCGCCCCAGAAAATGATGATGATGATAAGAACCGACTCGAAATTCGCAAAATAAAGAATCCTCAGCGTACAGATATCCATATATTTACGGATCGTCCGGATTGCATAGCACACCGAACTTAACTTATTTACCACGTAGTTTATGTGATGTGACCAATCCAAAAACTCATCCATTACTAATCCCAATACCTTACAATGATCAGTGATTGTAACCGTGCATCCTTGGACACTCATACTTTGTGGCCTATTTACAGATGACTGTTTGGTTCTGAATAACAGAATTTTGGTTTTTCCTTCGTTCAATACTAATCCGTTGTTTAAAAACCAGTTCTTGACATCTAAGAAAAAATAAATATTGAGCGTACATTTTCTTTACATAATGTTCAAGTGCCAATAAGACAAAGAACCGCCCGAAGTAATGCAAATATTGCTGCCGTTCAGGCAAGTGTTGCTGAAGACCGCAATTTGTCGATTCCAAGACGTTCTCAACAATTGGGACTGTCTCAAAGCAGAACCTGGCGGATTTTGAAAAGGATTTGGGTTTGCATCTGTATAAAATTGTTCTCACTCAAGAACTGAAGCCATTGGACCACCGTAAACGTCGTGAATTTGCTGATTTTGCCTTGGAACAACTTGAAAACGATAACGATTTTTTTAAGAAAATCATCTTCTCCGAGAAGACACACTTTCATGCGGTAAATAAACAAATTATTCGTGAAAAACCATTACATTCACCTAAATTGACAGTTTGGTGTGGTTTTTGGTCTGATGGAATCATCGGTCCGTACTTCTTTCGAAATAATGCTGGTAACACCGTTACTATAAATGGAGAGCGGTATAGATCGATGATAACCAACTTTTTATGATCGATTTTAGAAGAAGTTAATCTTGACAACATTTGGTTCCAGCAAGACGGGGCTACGTGCCACACAGCAAATGCAACAATTGAATTATTGCGAGAAAAGTTTGGAGATTCGATTATTTCAAAAAATTGTGATATTGAATGGCCTCCAAGAAGTTGTGATTTAACACCATTAGACTATTTCTTGTGGGGTTATTTGAAGTCATTTGTCTTTCGAAATAAACCAGACTCTCTTTAAGCTTTACATGTCAATATTGAACGTGCCATTCATGACATACGACTTGATTGAGTGGAAAAAGTGCTCGAAAATTAAGGCCATTTGAATGACGTTTTATTTAGAACTTAATTGTATCGATTGTACTTCACATTCGATAAAAAAACTTTTGAATTTCCTTAACAATAAGTGTGTTTTTTTTTAAAGAAATCATATCACTCTTATTGGAAAACCCAAACTTTTCTCTAATTTAGCGACATTGTAACTCCTACCGTTTCCAAGATTCCAATGCTATCCCATTCTTATCTTGGACAGTGTATAATCACCGAAAACACGTATTTCCAGCGAAATTAAAAAAAAATCCTGAAACTAATAGCCTCCATATACATAAATTATATATTATATCATATGGGAAGGTAAAAAAAAAGAAAGTGTCAGGGGGCCAATTTTCGAAAATTTCAAAATACAAACATCTTACCCCGATATCTTCAGTTATTTAGAAGATACAAGCTATCAACAACACTTTTCAGAAGTAAATAAAACAGTATTTATAAGATTATTTTGTGTTTTATCTTGACTATAAATACATTTTCTATTTATATGTAGGAGGCAATATGAATTTTTAAAGCAAAGTTATAAAGAAGAAAAGAATTATTTGAAAGAGAAAATTGCTGAGTTCGACAGCAAAATATCAAGAGGTAGTTTAGATGGAGTTAATAACAGCATCAAACGAATTGCGCTTGAAAGTCCTATAAATTACCATCGAACACCAAAGATTAGCAAACCAAAACAGAAAGACAATGTTTCAAGTCAATTAGAAGTACAAAAAGTAAGCATGTTTTAATGTAGCAGTTTGTAAGTATCGTAGGTAGTTGTGACACTTACACTATTGGAACTTAATGAAAGGTGTATAACATTCAAGCATTCTATTATACATACCAACTCAAATTTAAGTAATTTAGTTTTTTAACCTACAATAGACTCTTACGTAGTCGCAAGTTTCTGCTCAGACCCACTTATTTTAACCGTACTAGTTTATTTTACACAAAAGGGTACTGCCATTAGGTGATTGTATCCAAAAACCAAGAGCTTCTACCGAATACCATATTACTAGGTTATGAATGTTAATTTATATTTTTGATAATGAAATTAATGTTTTTTTAGTCATGTCCAGAAATAGTTTCCAATGAATCGGAAGTAAATCAACCGCGTGATTTATGCCCAACCGAGGGAGCTGAAACTATTACTGAAACAAATTCACCATATTTGTCCTTAAAATCTGATAATGCCGGATTTGTTTCTGTTATGAACAATGTCAAATTTAAGACAGCATCAGCATGTACTTCTATAAAAGTAAGTATTTAATTTCCAATTCTTAACATGTAAACTAAAAGTGGCCATTCATCGTCAATTATCTAGATTTTTGGTAATTTTATTTATAAAAATGTTATTGTTGCAATTTGTCGAGTAGTTTATGTGCGACAGCTGTGCGAAGTGGACAAGTTGTTTTTTTTGCCACTATTAAGTGGTGGTCTAGCGAGAACAAGTCGAATCGTGTGTGAATTTCCGAGGAGTGTTTGGCCCTGATGAAACGACTTCCTCATGCGTTACGTATCCGTACATGGGTTCACCACTACAAAAGAATCCAAGCAGCAGTCGAAGCAATGGACTTTTCCCACCGAAAAAGCTTCGAAGATGTCATGGCGACTGTTTTTTTTTTTTGGATTCGCCAGGTGTGAGACTCATTGGCGAACGGAAGAACAATCACCACGGAAGAGTATTATAGTGATTTCTTGGCGAGGATCTACGAAGATTTCAATAAATGACGGTTTGGCCGCCAGAAGTGTATCGCTTTAAAATGGAACTATGTTGAAAACCAAACAATAAATAACAATATTTTCGCCTATAGATAGATGGCTTGAAAATGTAAATATCTTTGTGATTATGGAATTTTTGGATTTTTAATTATTTTTAGTTAAGGTTTTTGTTTCTTGTAAGGTTTGTTGTTGTCTTGTATTGTATGTATTGTAACTCTGTAAATTATTCTTAATGACAGTTATCTGTTGTAATGTGAAGAATAAATAAAGCTCTTTATTATTTTTATTATTATGGGCGTAGTTTTTAGAAATAATTCATCGAGTTCAAATTATAAATTTTGGTCCATGTATACAATACCTCTTTAGCTTGGCAATTTCTCATCTTTGTTGAATAGTTTTCGTTCCTATTTAGTAATTTAATTTTGCTATTTTAGAGGACAGCACCATCATTGACTGATCCATCAATGAGCAAGATGCGGGATATTAAATCATCTCAATCCTTCAAACACATGGCTTTCGATGGGATGGGTGGATCCAATAAATACGATATATTTCCATCAGTTAAACCATTAGGGCTAAAGAGGTGTAAATCATCAACCCTATCTGTTGGCTCATCAAAACTTAGAAAACTGTCTGCTGATGCAACAAAATCTAGTACAAAAGTTACGAATTTCTTTACTTGTAGCTAGCTAATATTGTACAATATTTATTTCTATTATTAAATATATATATTTTTTAAGATGACGGTATTTATTAATTGATTTATACAGATGGTCCGTATTGATTGAAGTAAAATTTTAAGACTACGGATATACCCAAGCAATGTATTCTACCGGCACATTTATTCTACTAATAATACACGGATATGGGTTACATATCTCGATAAATACTAAAGGAACACAAAGGAAGAAAGTGTTTTCTATATCCATTTTGTAAAAAAATAACGTTGGAACTCGTACTGTAGGTACTTACATTACAGTTCAACACCTGTGTGTGACCTCAGATACTTTTGAAAACGATATAAACGTAAATATGTTTTGGCATTTGAAAAACCAAACGATGAATCTATCTGTATAGTGTGTGTTATCGATATCGCATATGGAAGAAATGTTGAATAATATATTGGTATCTATCTGAAATATCGTCACAGCTGTGATATCATTTTCCTCTATAACAGGTACCTATGGAACTAATTCATGTAATTAAACTGCCATCCGTCATTCGAAATAACTGATTGATAGGTACTTAAGTGACTCACTTTGTGTACCTCAGATTGAATAAACGAGCGTCAACAAGCAGCAATGAGACAAGCAATCTCTTGCGAAAGGGGTCGTCTATTTTAGGCACTATCTGCAGTTGCGGTTGAGTATAAAAACTAAACGCGGGTTTGTGCCAATATGAGTTTGTAGCATACGCGGTCCAACTTTGGTCATCCTGCTGCGTACTAACCATTTTACATAACTCACATAACATTTATAATAACGTCGTTCAATCTGTTCTACATTTTATCATAGAATAAGTAAGCTAGTTAGCGTAGCTTTCTTATTATATGATTTTATCGTCAAATTCTAAATGTCAAAATCTTTCCATAGAACCAAACACTAAAGCTGCCTTTTGTGCGAGAGATTTGGATATTCACCGTATTGGTGGATGACAATCACGTGACGCCAGCGCGTAGAAGTAAATCTCCGTTTCTTGAAATACCTAAAAGTTGGTTCTTCTCGGATATTTGCACTTTGCGCATGCGTTGTGATCGGCTCCGTTGTGTACCATAAAATAAATAACAACAAAAATAACCTAATAAACCTTTACTAACTTTAAATACTCAAGTGCTTATAGTCTGTCGTGTTTATTGGTGTATGCTTTTCGAAGTTTTAAGACTATTAGGACCGAATCTCCAAATACCCAACGCAGTAAAAGGGTCTCATGACATTGCTATTCCCCCACCATCAAATCTCTCATACGCAAATACCCCAATCTCCAAATCTTCCTCGCACAAAAGGCTTAATTATGATACACAAAAAGAAATTTCATATACTCTCACTCTTAATTTTCATAAGTAAGAAAATGTTTCCAATTTTTTATCGATTTGATGTTTCAATAGTTTCCACAAATTGGTGAGATTCCTACACATTTTCTGAAGTAATAATTATAATATTATCATGTCTAAATGCTATAACATTGCCAGTTTGTATGGATGTTTAAATGATCAATGCCATAATGTTTGACTTGTAACATGACTATGTACCCTTGGCCACTGATTATAGAAACTTAAGTCCGAAACATGCCTGGCACCTCAATTTAAATTGGAACATATATATGAGTAATTTAGTGGAGTACACGTTGTTTTATTTGTATAATATACATTCAACTCATCTCTGATATCGATTACTTCAAGAAAAAATTTCATTTATAAGTTTGTACGGTAATCTGCGAAATTCAGAATTTTTTGTGAATTTAGCAGGGATTGACACCGCGTTTCGGTTACATACGTGTTTCAGACCAGAATGGAAACGAAATGGTAGGGAAATGTACACCACCGCAAGCAGTAACAAACGGTTAATAACGAAATACCGAGACACCAAAAGGATATTAACGACAAACTCATTAAGCAAGACGCTCTAGGTACCAAAAATAACCTAGTAACGAAACGGTATAGAAACTATAGCTACCGAACCGATACTTTTTCGGTTTCTGTATCAGTTCGTTGCACAGTTTCGGTACCAATTTAAATATGCGTTTTGCTTAATTTACTGAATCGAGGGTTTCCGTACTATTTATGTTTACAGACTCCACTATTATTTCAATATCTATACCGAGGCTTTCGGTTCTGTTTCGTTACTTAAGAGTTTTGGTACCTGTTTCGGTTTCGTGTCTTTACGTTTCGATACTCAGGTATCGGTCCTACTAAGGTTCGGATATCGAGAGTTTCGGTTATTAGGTATGTTACTTTCATTTCGATATCTCGGATGGTTCGTTTATAGAAGTTTCGTTACATTTCGGTTTGAGTTATTTGACGGTTCTAAAAGCGACACCGCGCGAACCGTCGCGTCGTTTGGATTCAATACACAGTTTCTGTATCAATCCCTGGAATTTAGTAATCTCAAAATTAGTGTCTGCAAAGCGTAGAAAAGAAAAAATATTCTTTTGGACATTGTTTAGAGAAGTTTCGAATGAAACAAATACAATATTTCGATCCTGAAGTGTTGATCCAAGAAAAAATATCAAAATGTATACACGAATACTAAGTTTTCACAACATAGGGTCGAAAAAGTATTATAGGGAATTTGATATACCTAATTGAACTATCGGTCGATACCTTGTTGCATCAACTTTTACCGACATACAGTAACAATAAACTTAAAAAAACCGCCAAACGCTTGATCCAGAAATAAGATAATGCTAACAAACACAAAATCGTGTGTGCCTCCTCTCCAAGGACCCGAACAGGCCTGAATAAATAATAGTCTAACTATATTATGTACTTACAAACTTAAAATTATATTACAGAACTTAAATAAGTAACATTTATTTCGTTGCTTTAGCTTCTTTATCAGCTTTTCTTTCAGCAGCACGCTTAAGTTGTTTTTTAGTGCTTAGATTATGCTTCTTTGAAAACCGTTGATTTTTCAAAAATTTTGCATCCATCTGAAAACAATAGAAATCTTAAAATATCAAACTATCGATATATATCAACTACTTACACCTAATGTTGATTCGTGAAGAAACTTCTTGGGCTTTTTGATCCCATTGCGATGAGCTTTACGATCTGGAAATACAAATAAAATTAACATCACCGACTTACAAAAAAAGTTAATATAATCTTACTTTGATTGTGATTTGTGTGATTCTTTGACTTTGCCATTATGCAGCGTACTTGTACTTTTTAAGACCTGAAACAATAAATAGAAAAATCAAAACAATATTCTGAAAACAAATTTAAAAAAATAAATAAAAACACAAATAGTTAAACCACATGAAAAACTACGTAATATGATACAATAAAATAATTTAAACTCAAAGATTACTTAGATATTTATACAATTTTATAACAATAACACATTTTCATTACCTGTACGAATTTCAATCGTTTTAGAAAGAAATGTTTTATTTACAATTTACGTTTTCTTTGACGTTGACGTGTAAAATTCGAAATGTCAAATAAGAATGACGTTGAGGAACAAAATGAATTAGCATCAATCCTTGAAAACGTCGACCGATTGAGAGCAGCGAGGCACGTCCTACTGAATTAGGAAAGCATTGTCTCAATTCTGCTGGTTTTCAAACAGTCTAGAGACATTTGGTTTCGTGATATTAGGCGTTATCCTTCTAATATGAAATTATAAACGGATAAACACCATGTTTTCGCATATATATATAAAGAAAGATAATCTTTTTTGCTATTGAAATGGTCACTATGACATAAAGCCCTTGACGTCCGAATAACACATATGTATATTCAAGGTGTGTACGGACTAAAGCAGTATATAAGCATTGTCTTTAAAAGGAAAATACAATGATATAAGTATCTTAAAATTTTCGGACATTCAAAGTTTTTCCTATTCCTTCTACAAACTCAGATCTGCACTTTTTATAAGAGGAACGACAAACTGGTGAGTCGAACAACGGAGAGAACGGAGGCAACGCTGTGCTAATTTAGCATGTACCTCGCTGCGATCGATCGTTCTACTCCCCGGTTTTCAGGAATAGTGTTAGTAGTAACAGCTGATTACATTCAATGTTTGTTATGACTTATGACATATTTAATATTTTTCTTCAAATTAGCCCAAGAGAGCATATTTAAAATAACTCTTTTAATTCCATTTCCTTTCTAAAAAAAATAAAATAGTACAAGGGATTGATTACTAATAAATTTGTCTGAATTGAAATTTCTAATCCTTTTAGATGCCACTACGATAAACAAAATTATTAAACCATAATTTATTGCAGTTTAGTTTTAAAATATACCTACCTACCTACTTTGTTTATCTTTACTGACAGATATTTATGGACTTTTTAGTGTTATTTTGCATAATATGTTGTAAAGTTAATTTAATATTATATTTCCAATAACAGTTATTGATTTTAAAAATAAAATGTGTGATGTTACATTTTACAACGTATAAATGGGCAATTTCAGGGCCAAAAATTTGTTAAAGTGTTATGGAATATCCTTTGCAAGATTTTGATATTGAAGAAGAAACTGATTTTCTATTGGGTCAGCAAACAAGTCATGGGCATGAAATGGATGTTCATACAGCTAGAACTAACCGCAAACCTAAAAAGCGCAAAACTCTTGCTAATATATTGTGTGGGTAAGTTATTTTTACTGGAATAATTCATTTCTATAAATGTAAAAGTTCTAAATTACCTAGGTATAATGTAAAATCCGAGCTCGTAAGTAAAATCTAGGTTTACTGTGTTATTTATGAATATTTTATAATAGCTTCTAAATTATACAGTATTAATATATTCTCCTTTATAAAGATATCATTAGGATTTCCTTTAAGTTGATATAAATTATCCATATTGGCAACTACAATTTGGATACTATCTGACTCGACTATCCATATGTTAAGTGATGAAATGCATCATAGATTAGAGAACTTCTTTACATGCCGTGAATGTCGAAAAAACAATCTGTTCGTTCAACATTGTTTAATGCATTGGTTAGGTACCTACTTGCAATAACTCGAATGGCTACATCAAAGCAGCGTTCTTAAAGTGCTAATACTGCGAAAGTCGCCTGATGAATCCCAGCATCTTGGCGGATCTTTACACTGAACGCTTGATATGTGCAACATAATTTAATGAGGAATCCAGGTAAACCCCGAGATCCTTGGCCAAGGACCTACACTCCTAAGCCGCCCGACCGATGAAATACTCATGCGAAAGAGGCACCCGGCTACGTATTCATATAAAAACACTTGGATACATTCAAATCTAAGCCATTCGTCTCGCGCCAATCCACAAAATGGAGAATGTCATCCTGAATAAGATAAAAAGTTAGGTCGTGCAACCAGTGGCGCACGCTCTGGGAGGGGCACAAAGGTAGGATGTATATAAAATAATTTTGAAGATAATGGACTATGGCGGAAGTAACCATACTAAAGATATTCCAGGTGCCCCCCTGGTTGCGCCAATGCGTTCAACACCCGATTTACAAATTATTATAATGTAATGAATTTAAGCGTGAGTTTTATTACTTACATTACTGCTCGTTGATGTCCTATTTCTTGGTTAAGAAATTTAATTTCAAACAGATAACAGATATATTTTTGTACTCTATTTTTTATACATTCTAAAACAGCAATTGATTTTTGACCGTTTTTTTTCCGACATGGCATCACTGTGCGGCGCATCAGTAGCGGTGGTAGATCAACCGGTATATCGCATTAAGTAGGCTTGACGTTTATTGTTTTGTGATTCTTCTTTTTCGTATTCCGTGACATTTGACATCAGCTTTGTTTTGAGTCGTATGTTATGTTTTCAATTAGTATATAATGTTAATCTATGAAATTAGTATTATAGATGATGTTAAATGTTAATTTACGGTCGTAGTTATTAAATAATAATAAGTTTTAAGTGATATAGTGATAAAAAAAGTAATGGCTGATATTGAATCTCAAAGTAACACATCAAAAACCTCAAAAGAGGATATCCCATTAATAACAAAATCACCAAAGAATAACTCCTGGAGGTAATAAATCACAAAGGCATTCCCGATTTTAATTTTCAATAAGGCATATATGTAATAAATTTCGATTTATTGATTTATTTATTTCAGTTGTTGGTGTTCGTTATTTAGAAAATGTTGTGGTCCAAGAGAATTACGCTCACGGACAATTATGTTGGGCAAAGCAACACACGGACAATTTCCAGCAAACGCTATCAGAAACCAAAAATACAACATCATTACATTCTTACCGTTGGTTCTTTACCAGCAATTTAAGTTTTTCCTCAATTTGTACTTTTTGATTATGGCGACCAGTCAGTTTGTTCCCGATATAAGAATTGGGTATCTGTATACTTATTGGGGACCCCTGGTGAGTTTATATTGTTTAATCATAAGTAGCATGGATAAAGTAATCATTGCAAATAATGAGGTCATATAATTTTTGTTATTTGTTTAAAGTATGATGTAGAACGTAGATAACAGGTAAGGATTTCCTGGTTCTTTTTATATTATAATTTTTTATGTAGAATCTATTTACCCATTTTCATGTACCTGGGTATTCTCTTTTACCTATAAATATACCTAGGATATCCCCCAGGAAATTTATATTTCAGTAATTTCATCACGAATATTTTAAGTTGCTAAGCGTGCGGTGAAAATGCGTCTTGTCAGTTTAAATTTTACATCTTATTTGGAAACAAATCTAAATCCTTGCATATACATTTTAATGGATTCTTCTCAACACTGCGATTAACAGCAATGTTCTGAACTCTGTTGTGCTCTACACTTGGGACTATCGGCTACAAATCCACTTTCTTCGACCCACATTTTGAAGTAAATTATCATACGATAAATCATGCGTTTTTTGGGTACTTTTCCCAGAAATTTCACGATATTTTGACCATTAAAGTGGTAGTGGACGATTGACTTGCGCAACATGTTTCAACAATTAAAACACTTTGGTTTATTGAATTCAAATTATTTTTAGTTTATAGCAAACATTACAAAACTTGAGATATTTGCAACGTACGTAGATAGGTTTATAATTGGGTGTACCTGTGACAATAAACTATTTATTTACTAATTACAATGAAGTTTATCTATTAAGATCCTTCAAGGAGGCCACACGTGGATATTGTGGCTCATACCTATTATTTATTCTTAAACAGATTAGTCGGTTGTAGGGTGATATAAAGTAACAACACTCATTAAAATCCAGCAACGTTTCGTGAATTTATTTTCACTTTTTAAAGCTAAAAATGAACATTATATCAGAACATGACCAATTACAAAATCTTTTGTATAGATAATAACAAACTAGAACATAACAATCAGGTACTTTAAGACTAAACAATACCCAATAACCCGAATCAACCAGCACAAATCTGATTGCAAACACATTAACCAACATAAACCCGAAAAAACGGCTTTGGCTGAGCTGTGTAGTTTGTTAGGGCTTGAATGAGAGTCAAATCTCCACAAAATAAATTTAGCACTCGTATTATTTATGTTTCATCCAATTATTGCTGAATCTGCGTGAGCTTTCTTTGAGTTTCGCTGACTTAAGACCTGCCACAACAATATCCTAAATCGACTTCTAAGGTGCTCGGAAATATAATCATCCTCTAGACACAGCGGTGTCATGATATACAGTGACAACCAACAGTCTCGCATAAATTCGATAATATCTGCTTGCACATGTTACTTTTGGTTTTAACTTGACCGTTTTTCAAATTATTAGTTTTATATAAATTATTGTGTTTGATTTTAGTCTTTCGTCCTACTAGTCACGATATGTAGAGAAGCTATTGATGACTTACGTAGGCACAAAAGAGATCAAGAAGTAAACAATCAGAAATGTAAGCGTTTACTAAATGACAAAAATAAACAATATGAAATTGTTGCAGCACATAAACTAAAGGTAGGTCGTTGTAAAAATTCTTATCGGTAAATGCATAAATCCTTTTACTTGTATCTGTTTACTTTCAGGTTGGTGATCTAATAATAGTTGATAAAGATGAGAGAGTACCTGCTGATTTGGTTCTGTTGCGAACTTCGGAGAGCGCAGGTGCAGTTTTCGTACGTACTGATCAATTAGATGGTGAAACTGATTGGAAATTAAGACTAGCTGTACCAGCCACCCAAAAATTAGCCAGCGATCATCATCTTTTCGAAATTAGTGCAAATATTTATGCTGAGAAACCTCAAAAAGATATTCACTCTTTTATTGGGACTTTTAGCAGGGTATGTATGCTTGTTGTT
The DNA here is from genome assembly GCA_911728435.2 of Apoderus coryli. Taxonomy (NCBI): domain Eukaryota; kingdom Metazoa; phylum Arthropoda; class Insecta; order Coleoptera; family Attelabidae; genus Apoderus; species Apoderus coryli. The sequence goes on from OU452199.1 coordinate 34,265,720, forward strand.
GTGTTTGGCGTTTACCATAAATATCACAGTCATCGTAAACAGCTGACTATCTTGCTGATTGCATGAAGAACCGGATAATAATGTAAATCAGTTATCTTAATGTGAAATATCTCAAATATCTGTAATTTGTTTTGTACGTCAGTTCATATATAACAAAGTTGGTATTTATCGTCATCTGTCTGCCTCAGTTTGATTTGATACTGTAGTTGTATTGCGGCTCTACTAATTTAAACAAAATCATATCTGTGGTACAATCAGTAATTTTATCTGCTGTGTTACAAAAGTATTTCTGCTTTAAACTAAAACACATTATTTGGAAAAATAGTTGGACACGCATGGGGTTTAAGTTTGCAGGGAATTTTTTGTTAAAGTTCCACCCGGTTGAAGGTAATTATACTCCTGTATAATTGGGCTTTCAGGAAAGTGTTTACAACAAACCTTTAACCATTTCTGTTTTAAATTATCATCTTTCGGAAATAGAAAAACTGTTATTAGTTTGTCATTTTGCTTTTGTTTTAATGGGCTATTATAATTGGGTTTGGACTTATATCCAGGTATACAAATTCCACCGCTTAGTTATACGACAAACACTATGCCGTGCGTAATAAACAAAGCACTTTTTTATTTTATTAACAAACAGTTTTTCCGGTGTTGCAATTTACACAAAATATATATACTCATATACACTTATCAGTAGTGGTTTTATAAAAAGTAGGCTGTTCACGTCTTATAAATAGAACCAATTAGTATCCCTACCGCCGGTCAAAGAGTCCAAACAAATCACTTTATTTTATTAACAAACATTTTATCCGGTATTGTAACTCACACAAAATTTAGACGATATATTTATACACACTTATCACTACTAGTTTTATAAAAAAAACTGTTTTAATTAAGCTCAATAAGCACTGATTTAATTAGACCGCGTGTTGCAAATGTACACAAACAACAGACTTCGATTCGACGTTGCCAAATATACTTGTGAAGGCTGTGACATAGAATTTGTTGATTTTTAGTTGGATTCTGTGAATAATGATGAAAGCTTGGATCTGGAAAATACGTTATGGACTAATTGCGTTATTGCATCTGGACAAGCAACTGGTGTTGTTATTTACACAGGTAACATACTCTATATAAAAAAACCTTTGCACGCTTACCGTTTTGAGAACATTTAACTTATTTACATTTAGGTCCGGAAACCAGATCCGTCATGAATAATTCGGTACCACGTTCCAAAGTTGGTCTACTTGATATGGAAGTTAATACGATCACCAAACTTCTATTTGCTGCTGTGATTGGACTAGCATTACTTATGATGGTATTGAAAGGTTTCAGTGGACCATGGTATCGATATATGTTTAGATTTGTATTGTTGTTCTCATATATTATTCCTATCAGGTAATTTTTCAGTTCAATATGCAGATGAAATCGGACAGTCAATTAAGTTTTATTAATTACCGAAGAAGTAAAATATTTGATATCATTTTAGCTTAAGAGTCAATCTGGATATGGGTAAATCATACTATTCCTGGTCTATTAGCCATGACAAAGATATGGCGGGAACCGCAGTGAGATGTACGACAATACCAGAGGAATTAGGTAGAATTTCGTATTTATTGTCTGACAAAACAGGAACTCTCACGCAAAACTCAATGGTATTGAAAAGGCTACATTTGGGCACTGTTAGTTTTGCTGGAGACAGCTTTGATGAGGTAAGCATTTAATGTGAATTACTTTTATTTAATAAGTGACATAATTCTTTCTGCATTCCCATACAGTTTACATCTTCTATTCCCCTACTAGGAGTCTCATGACCAACGACTCCGACAGTTAATTATTCACTGCCACCTGATTTCCTTTGAATACCTTACTGCTCCCTCCAACCATGAATTTGAAAGTGAATTCGTATGTCTTGTCACACAAATTCATTCGCCGATTCTAACACGTCTTGACTGACTTCAAGGTTTATTGAATAATTTAATTTTGGGATTTTTTTTTAGGTTAAAGCAGTATTAAAAAGTACATTTATAAAGTCAGATGGTACGACGGACACAGTTTCATCGAAATTTAGACGTAGTGAAAATAGTCGGGTTAAAGATGCAGTTCAGGCTCTGGCGTTGTGTCATAATGTCACACCTGTCTATCAAAGTGTAGAATCTAGTGATACAGGTACGTGTTTTAATTACTTAATCTACGCCAGTGTCATTATCACATATTTATCATCCTCATTTGGGTGTCGTTATAGCCGGACGCACTCAGTGCCATAATAATAAAGAAACGGACAAAAAGAAAGTTAGTTACTACTTTTACTTAATACTATTCCGCAATGCCTTCGATATCCGAAGGGACACTCTCAGAATCACTCATATTAATACTTTTTTTTTTATTAAATTGAATACTTAATTTCATGTCCCGACACAACGTTTCGACAATAAGCAACCGTTGTCTTCTTCAGGCTTACATACTTCTTTCACAGCATCTTCGTAGTAAAGTTTAAAATAAAATTTAACTAATTTGCGCATACAAAATTCGATCTCAATATCGCAACGTGCCAATGAAAGATAAGATACAAAAGTTTAGATTACGTCAAAAGTAACAACTAACCGGTATAAAACAGAACTATTAATCATAAAAGTGAAACAATATATCATTGTATATATTCGAATATGCTTTTTGAAATACTACTGATGATGTCAGCTTCGTGATGACAAAACATGACTGACATTTTTAAGTGTCAATGTTTTTATTAGGTTATTGTTTTTAATATTTTAAAGGCTCAGTTACATCAGAAGTTGAGGCTGATCAGCATCTGCAGGTTTCAACTAATGAAGTTATCTACCAAGCCTCAAGTCCAGATGAAGTAGCACTTGTACAATGGACACAGGAAGTGGGTATGCCATTGTATTACAGAGATCTCAGTTCAATGCAATTGAAAGCGCCAGATGGTAGACTGCTAAACTATCAAATATTGCAGGTGTTTCCTTTTACTAGTGAAACTAAACGAATGGGAATCATAGTAAAGGTACTAAAATCTTTGAATAATACGAATTTTTCAAGTAAAATTCTTTGTTTTGTATCTTTGACTAAGTTTATTAATTACATATTCTTTTTAAGGATTTAATGACTGGGGAAATTATATTTTATTTAAAAGGCGCTGATGTGGTCATGGCTGCAATAGTGCAATATACTGATTGGTTAGATGAAGAAGTAGGAAATATGGCTAGAGATGGCCTAAGGACGCTCGTAGTAGCTAAAAAAATGCTTACCGAAGAACAATATACAGATTTTGAGGTAATAATAATTAACATTGTGCTTTAGTAATTAACCTTGATTAATTGGATATTTCTTCAATAGTTCTAATATTTCGTTTACATTTAATTTGGTTCTTGCATTCAAACTTAGTTTATTCATAGGAAATATAATTATGTCTCTCATTTTTAATTAATTATTCATAGAATTTGATTGAAACTTTTATAATTATAACAGATTTGAGACTAAAATGTCGCGTGGTGTCCAGCATATATGCTCCATATGATGGAGCATATTAGGTCCGTAATTCACCACGTCCGCGACGCCTCAAACGACTGCTCAGCTGCACAACCAGCGCGTTACGGGACACACGATATCGTCTAGGATACTAGTGTCCGACACCTCAAGAGAGTTGCCACGATTCATGCTCCCTCTCATGGGATATGCCCATGAGATTTTCGCAATTCCCATCCAGGGGTCCCCACTAAACATAACCGTTTGCATCTGCGATGCCGACATCAATAAAGAGGGCGATGGTAGCACTACCCAGTGCTACATCGCCGTGGTCAGACATCTTAAAGATCATTTGACCGATAGGGAGAGCTAGTGCATCACTTAGTCTCGGATACTAGCGCAGGGCGACACGAGACTGACAGTGACCAACCAGATAACTTTAAATATCTTACGCAGGCTTTTATTATTTATCTGTTTTGACGGGTAGGCTTTGGAACATTAACAAGTGGCGAAATACTCCAAATAATGAGCTTTACATATTTTATTTTTTTTATTTATTCTTTGCTCCTCAGAATGATAACAATATACAATATGACATGTCACATTATGGGATAGTCAATAATATTACATACAACACAAAAACAATAATATTCATACATAACCCGCTATAATTCGGGACTTAAAACTATTCATTAGTACAATTTAAAAACTCGTCTACATAATAAAAACATTTCTCTATAAAAAAGGTTCTCAGCTTCAGTTTCAATTGTTTGATAGAAATGTTTTGAAACTTTTGTATTTTTAAAATTTTATTGAAACATTTAACACCTATGTAGTTAGGGTTCTTTTGGCCAGTAGTTGATCTGGAGAATGGTAATACCAAGTTATTTTTATTTCTAGTATTGTGACTATGTATATCTTCTGATTTAGGCAATATTTCATTTTGTTTTTTTATATGTATTATAAGTGAGTACATGTATAGTGAAGGGAATGTCATTAACTTCAATTTTTTGAAATGGTCCTTACAGGAAGTAGTTTGAGAGATTCCCTGTATCGCTCTGATGATCCTTTTTTGAGTTCTGAACACCCTCGCAGTCCCACTCGCTCCCCCCCCAAATATAATACCATACATTAAAGTAGACTGTATCAGACCAAAATATATCAATTTAAGAATATCATTCGATACAGTATTTTTGATGTTGTTTATTAGGAATATGTAGCTAGACAATTTCTTTACTACAGCGTCTATGTGCGTGCTCCAGGTCAATTTATTGTCTGTATATATTCCCAAGAATTTGGTGCTACTGACCTGCCCAATAGATCTATATTTGGCTCTTATTAAATAACTTCGGTCCATGCTCCTATTTGATATGGAAATTGGGAGAAAGACAGTTTTTGATGCATTGAGTGCCAGTCCATTGTGTTCGCACCATCTGTACATCGCGCCAGCTAGGGCATTAGCAGACCGTACCAACCCACTCTCATCCCCGGCTGAAACAAGGACACTTGTGTCATCCGCATAAAGAACGGGCAGGCTAAAAACCCCCAAAACGTCCGGCAGGGTATTAAAAAATATATTAAATAAAGTTGGCGATAAACATGAGCCCTGTGGTATCCCATTGCTCACAATTCCCACCCCTGAACGAACGCCCGCAATCTCTACTTGCTGGGTACGATGCATGAGATAACTTCCTATCCATTTAGACGTTGTTCCACGCACTCCAACATCCTCCAATTTTGAGAGCAGAAGCTTGAGACCTATTGTATCAAAAGCCTTGCTCAGATCAAAGAAAATACCAGCCACCATTTGCCTGTTATTAAGGGCATGAAACAAGTGACCAAAAGCCTGACCCAGAGCTGTCTCTGTTGACCGATTGCTTCTAAATCCATTTTGGCTGTGAGCAAGCAGTTCATGTTTTTCCAGATAATCATTAAGTCTATTGTTAAATAAAGATTCAAAGATTTTACTGAACTGGTTTTGTAATGCCAAAGGTCTGTAATTATTTATATCCCTAGGATCTCCTTTATTTTTATATATGGGAATAATTTTTGATTTTTTTTAAACGTTCCGGAAAAACACCCTCCTCAAAGCTTCTGTTAACTATCAGGGACAACGGCCCTGCAATGATATCAACAAGGGCCAGAACTACATTACCCGGAATACCATCCAAACCGCTAGATTTATGTTGATACCTTGCAGATATATAATCGTTTCTAATTTGGTTCTAAGGTAAATGTTGAAGCTTAAGGTTTTGTTTTAGACACGTTACAATACCGCCCGATTATCCACTACGGATCGTGTAGCCAGAGTAGCTCAAGTTGTTGAATCTTTAGAACGGGAAATGGAATTGTTATGTGTTACCGGTGTTGAGGATAAGTTACAAGATAATGTAAGGGCAACATTGGAGTTATTGCGAAATGCTGGTATTAAGATATGGATGTTGACGGGTGATAAATTGGAGACTGCTACATGTATAGCGAAGAGTTCAAGGCTGGTTTCTAGGGCGCAAAGTAAGCAAATAGAATATTTCGGCATTTAGGTTCTCAATTTGTTGATAAGTGTATTTATTTCATTTCGTGTTCTGGTACGGAATCGTACATTATTGTCACATTAGATGCCATGGCGATACCTAGTGCCTGCGTTTCCTACGCAAGTCTTGCAGTTCTTCATTCGAACGGACGGCTACTTAAGTTCTTTTAGGTACACTGGCACTGCTGGATAATTTCGCAACACCAATATTTTGAGTAGAATAGCAGCTGTATATATAAAATACCAAAATAAGTTGCGTATTTTATCAGCAAACAATTCACCGTATGTGAAATAAATACCAATTTTTACTAAATCGATGAGTAGAACCTTTGGCGTAGAATAGTATTCTATGGGACGACGAGTTTTTCCACTTCAGGAAAACACGCGCGTTTCGCTATAGGAGATAATTAAGACTGTTTTAAATTTCTTCTGAGGATGAGGGTTAGCAAAATGCGTTTGTTTTCGTGAAGTGGTAGAACGTGCCTTCCGATGTTAGCCTCTTAAAATGTAAAGTGCTAAACTTATTGTAGTTATTTGAAATTGTAGGCCTTCATATATTCAAAAAAGTTGTTACACGAACTGATGCACATCTAGAACTAAACTCTTTCAGAAGAAAACAGGACTGTGCTCTTGTAATTAGTGGAGATAGTTTGGAAATATGCTTGTCCTACTACCAACAAGAATTTTTGGAATTGGCAACGGCTGCTCCGTCTGTGGTGTGTTGTAGATGTTCACCAACTCAGAAGGCACAAGTGGTAAGAAATTTTATACAAATCTATCTTAGTGGGACTTAATTTAAAATGTTTCTACCAGCATGATCATAGGCATAAGTAGGGCTAACAGCTGTATCTTAGATCGGCGATTCTGAAAGTTAATTTAAATTTTTGTTTAGGTACAACTTATTCAACAACATACAGGTAAACGAACAGCTGCTGTAGGAGATGGTGGAAACGATGTTAGTATGATTCAACAAGCTGACGCTGGAATAGGTATGTTATGACAAAATTAACCACTATTGATATCAAAACATGTCGAGACTTCGGAATCATTATCATCACTCGCCGAACATTTTGTTGAAACCGAACACAAGGTTTTATTCGAAAATTCCAAGTTGATATACCCTTTAATCAATGTAAAACCAGAGGGTCGATAGAAATTTTCAAACAGTCAATAAACTTAAATCGCGATCTAGGTCTATATTTTTCACCCATTTGGCATAGAGTAATCACCGACGCCATGCCCCGTCCATCATTCACCAACCACGGATCAAAGTAATGCGCAGACCGGTGTGGCAGGTATATAAGGCACTTACACAGCAGGATTGTTTAGTTTCAGTTTACCCACAGCATAAAAAAACAGCATTCCGAGTCTACGTCGGCACTTTGAACTAAATAATTTCAAACTGTGACGTATGACGCCGCCATTTTAGGAGAAAAGCCAGGTCCTGACTAAAAATAATTATATTTTTCAGTTTCTACCCAAAGTACTGTATTTTTATTTTCGTAAAAATATTTAAGTACATAATGTCGCTGTCAATTTCAAAAAAATTTGTGGTGTGTCATAGTGAAAACATCCTTGAGTGGTGTTATCAGTTAAATGTTGATATTATTGGGTGATTTTTGTCACATGATACAAAATAGCAGAATTTTATAGACAGTTAAGAATTTAAAAACTAAATTTGATTATTTTTTTGTACCATTTTTAACAAATCAGACGTTGCTTTTGAAAAGTTATCTTATATATTTTCGATAATACAGACGTTTATAAACTTGCAGCTGTTCAATCAAAAAGTAGATTGAAGACCACTTCCATAGCAACTAGTTTGGAATTTGTTACAAACATTCAGATTTCGTTATTTAATTTGACTCCTGTAATTATTTACTCAAAAAATATTCTAGCCAAATACTAATCGTACATTTAAATAATACATGTTGTTACATCTCAAACTTCCGGCGTAAATGCAAATCGTGTCAGTTTGACAGGATAAACTGTCAAACTGATACTCCTTGTAAGTATGCTACAAGTTATCGATGTATAACCGATAATTTTAAAGTACTTCTAGAATTACTACTGATTATACAAATTTATAAACAAACTACCTAAAATAAATAATCAATGAGTAGAATCTTTGGCGTAGAACACTAAACTAAAATCAACATTACAAATTTCGCCATATAATTAATTTTTTTATGAATTTTGTTAAAATTCCTGTTATCATATTTTAAAGTAAAATAAATCCTAACCCTTAAATATAATCGCAAAACAAAATCCTTTAGAAACATTGAAGGCGGGATATTTTAGTGTATTACTAATGTTATACTGAATACTGAACAGACACATAACCACAAATTCAGATTACAAACACAATATTTATTTATGAATCTCGTATACACCGACAATGAACTGTATACTGTACACAGGAGTGAACGGTATCTATTCTACGTCTATGCGTTTGACACTTTTTCTCCGATAATGGCGGCATGCGCGACGTTATGCGCATAACGCCTCGCAACCGGCAAGCTGTGGTTTAACTACGTTCACGAAAAGTTGTTCTGAACAAGCTGACAGGATGATCTGCGAAACGTTAGCTGGTATGAATTTGACGCAGGATTTACCCTGAACGTTTTTTTCTATATTGAAAGGAATTTTAGAATAACACCGGTGTTTAGTTGTTGAAACCAGAAAACGTTTTTGTCAGTCTACTAAACGTGTAAAAACATCGGTTGTGTCACCCCAAAACTTCCCAAAGGTTGAACTATCGATATCGCCTCAATGATTTATAGTGGAGTTCATTTCGGATATTTGAATATTTCAGGTATAGAAGGTCGTGAAGGTAAACAAGCCAGTTTAGCTGGTGATTTCAGTATACCACAATTTTCACATCTAGCAAGATTATTATTAGTGCATGGCCGAAAGTCATACAAAAGATCAGCTTCGTTAGCACAATTTGTAATACACCGTGGCTTAATAATTTCCACAATGCAGGCTGTATTTAGCAGTGTATTTTACTTGAGCTCAGTGGCATTATATCAAGGATTTCTCATGGTCGGATATGCCACAGTTTACACAATGTTTCCAGTAAGTGTATAATATAGTAATATTTTTAATCATAAAGGTATTATACTCTATTATTTTGTATAGGTTTTCAGTTTAGTTCTTGACCAAGACGTTAGTCCAGAAATAGCTTTAACTTATCCCGAATTATATAAGGAATTAGCTAAAGGACGAAGTTTGTCATTCAAAACGTTTTTCATGTGGGTTCTTATATCAATATATCAAGGTAGGTTTGTTGTTAATATTATTAGTGTTATAATAATTATTAGTACTGTTTTTTACGATCAAAACGCGATTGCATTAGACAAATTCTTTGATGCTCAATTTATAATAATATATTTGGTTTCATATTTCAGGTGGTGTAATAATGTATGGAGCACTGCTTCTTTTTGAAGACGAATTTATTCATATTGTTGCTATAAGTTTCACATCACTAATATTAACTGAGCTGATAATGGTGGCATTAAATATCAGAACATGGCACTACCTTATGGCATTAGCTGAATTTTTCTCATTGACACTCTATGGATTGTCGCTTATAGTACTACACGATTATTTTGGTAAGTGAAAACATAACCAACATGGATTGACCCCATTTTCTTGAATATCGCTATGAACTGAATGAATCTGACTGAATATATTTTAAATAAAGGAGAAGATCAATCCCACATAACTCCGGAATCTATTCTTCAAGTTGTGAGAATGATTCAGTACGTAGGTCAGTCTGGTTGGAAAAATTTAACAAGGTTTAATAAACATCTGAGGGAGTACCAAAAATACAGCAATACTGACATAATTTCCGCATATGCGAATGATTTGCTTGAAGAAGACCATCGTCCCCTAAATACTCCGAAAGTTTTGCATACAGGGTCTCTCAAATGGAACACCATGTATATTATTTATTTTATTATTTTAACGAATTAACGGGATACCCCAATTATATTTACAACAAATTTCTTATATACATGACAGTACCTAAGTCAAAATAAACAAATTCATAATAAATTCAAGAGCTGTTATTAGTTCTACTCAATACAACAATTAATTTGACGGTTAAATTCTAAAAGTGAATTGCAAAAGATATCTATACAATCATGTTCATTTAGAGTGCGAAGAGTTCTATCAATAGGAGAAAAGTATGTATAATTATGTCTACTTGTATGGTGAAAGAAGAGATCATGGTGTCGTAAATCACGCACTGGCACATTGAAGAAAATCCTATGCAGGACAGCAGGACAATTTATGCTACCTTTCAACACATTATACGCATTATATATAATTATATTTTTGAATTCCTTATCTATTTTGGAGATTTTGTCTTAATAATTCCCTATATCTATCTTCAAATGTTTTTGAATATATTCATTTTTAATTTTTTCGCCCAAAACCGGGTTTTGAAAATATTCACCATTTGGTCATCGGAATAGGCAGACGGTAGAAGAAATTCTTCTATATTCTTCTATCTTATAAAAATGAACTATCTTGGTAGATTCACCCATAATGTTACAGGGTGGTCATCGCAAACTACTGTATTGTTATCTACTAGCAAAAATAAGCATAAGCCGTTAAGTTGAAGTGTGACAGCTTGCTTGGGTTGTCTGAGTGCCGTCTAACCCGTGCAACAGATCCTGTTCCTGTGGACTGAATCGCTAGTGAATTCTGTGGCACTCTTTTGCTGACCCAGTAGTTAATTCGTGAGGGATTTTACGTTTCAATTATGCAAGCAACATCAGAATTAAATACATCCGAGGAGTACCATCCATTATAAGCACTGAAGAGAATCGTTTAAACTAACTGCCTCGTCTAACAGGAGTGATTTGGGCCTCAGTGATCTATATCTTATATCAAAATGTTAGAGGTCTCAATACAAAAACTGGTGTGTTCTACAGATCTGTTTGCGATGCCCACCATCACATCATTGCAGTTACTGAGACGTGGATCCAACCATCTGTGGAAAATGCTGAACTTTTCGATAATAATTATGTTATTTATAGGAAGGATCGCAACTTGGGGGCCTTGAATGTTTCTCGAGGCGGAGGTGTACTTGTAGCCATAAGATCTGATTTAAACTCTCGTCCAATAAATGCAAGCTACTTTTCCAAAGCTCCTCCCTGTATTGATATTACTGGATGTAAAATTTATGCCGGTAATTACTCATGCCAAAGATTAATCTACACAATAGATAGTCAGCCCAATGCATTAAAATGAGAACATCTCTAAGTATGCCAGCCACTACGTGGCGTAGACTAGCGTGTAAAGCATAGAGCAGTATTGTCACAGCCAGAAACCGTTTTGTAGTTTATTAATATCAGAAACAAAACGCAACGTATAACAATTATTTACATCATTTGCAACAGTTATGCACCGACAATGCTGTATTGTCAGAGAGAGAGATTGATGAAATTCTGTATTAATCTGGAGGGGATACGTAGGGAGGGTAGAAAAAAAAACAAGCGAATGTGGTGTGTGTCGTGCTGTTGCCGATTCGTCGGTAAAAGAAACACACAGGGTGATTTATTACAAGTACAGTATTGAAATAAAAGCCTTATCTCTATGAATTAAATTTAATATAATAATATTTAATCCATGTCATACATGTTTCAAGACTAGACCAGTCCCATGATCAGTGGCGAACAATCATTAAATGAAAAGCTTTTAGATAGAAACATACTTCTGGCTCCATTGTAATAATTTGTTGATGTATATAAAAAAATCTAAATATCTAAAAGCTAAAAGCTTTTGATTTAATTATTGCTCGCCACTGTTTATGGGACTGGTCTAGTCTTGAAACATGTTGTATGGCATGGATTAATGATTATTAGGTATATTAAATTTATTTCGTGGATATTAGACTTTTATACCAATACCGAAATCAAGTAGGTATTAATGTACATTATTCTTTGTCAAAATTATAACTCCACTTAAGAATTGACTAGATACTTTTTCAATTTATTACATATATTTTAAATATTTCACGTAGACAATGTGGCAAAGATGTAACAAGATTGTTGTAGATCTTATAATACCTATAATAAAAAAATTATCAGTGCTACCTATATTATATTAGGTATACATATTATGGTTGTTTTCATACCTACTGATTTTGTTTTGAAGAGAATTACCTAATATATTAAATTAAATTTAATCTTTGGCTGCGTAGTTATTTTTTTTGTGAATATTTTTTAACTTATTTTGTGTTTTTCTAATTTTAGACTAATTATATTATTTTGTGTTGTGTTTTTTTTTTATTTGAGAAACTTCCTAGTTAGTGACTAAATAATTTTTGTGTTTTGTGAAAATGGAAAGAAACAATTCGAAATTAAGTCGTAACCAATGTGCTTTTCGAAATTGTAACAACAGTTACAGAAACAATCGAGAGGTACATTTCTTTCGATTTCCTAAAGAAGAAGATCGACGCAGAAAATGGGTTATAAATTCAGGTATAAGTTCCACTTTATAGGTTTAGGTACTTAAATTTTACTTCTTTTTAATGTTTCTTCGGGTAAATAATAAGTTCGGTAGGAATAGGGCTTTGGGTATCAAACAAAAAAGATAGAAAATAGAAATTTGACATAGGGGTAGTTCTAAGCATTTACAAGTTTGTGACGTGTAGCGATTTTCGATGCCGCCCCCGGAGGTATACATGAGGGCGGCGCAATGCCGTTTTAAATATCTCGTTTCGCTTTCTTGGAAAATAAAAAATTATAACTGATAACTGACACTTAGTACTTAACCCATTAATCCCCAACGTTGCGTAAACGAAACATTTTTTAAATTTTTTTTTCCAATGTGCCAGTAAAAAAAATACTTGTGTTGGCAATAGGATATAATCAGTTGTTACTTCTCGTCCGGCCATCGTCTATCAACTTTCTCTCACCGGGCATATTGCCTGCTCACACTAGATGTCTGCGTAAAATTAAATGTATCCGTTTGGTGGGTAGTTTTGATTACAATAAGTCGGTGCCAAGCCCAAGCTCGAAACAAAATAAATCTATATTTACCTACTACCTATTTGGCTTGGTACCGACTATTATGTGCATTGTTGTCTTTTGAATGATATTTGTATTTTGTTATTTTTCGTATTTTTTATTAGTTCTTTTGACAGCTCTGGTGTCATAAATACACCTGTATCCCGAATTGCACCAAATTGCGATGCTATTGAACAAGCATATAATCCTAAATATAATATTATTTTTGAACTTTGAATGTACATATGAAATTTGTATCTTAAAATTAGTCAAAGAATCACCCTTTAAAGTTTGTACAAGTACTTATGCAACACCCTGTATACATAGATACTTTGATTTGCAATTTGCAAATCTGTTAAACTAGGTAATGCTGTTTTTTTTTATTTACTTTCAAATATGGTGTTATGTAATTGTATTCAAATTAAATGTTTGGGGATGATATTTACGAGTTTTATTTTTTTATATAGAGAAACTGTTATTCAGTTTTTAAGGATAAATCTGAAGCAGACGATTGTACTTGTTAAAACATGAAAAAAGTTATTGTCGTGATACTTTTAACACCCTGTTGGTGGGTTTTTAAAGCTTTTTACGAAACGTGTTAACAATACAATCTACATAAATCGTTATTTTTTTAAAGTTTTATGATCATTGCACAAAAACCAATATTAGGGAGACTGTAAGTTTTTTTTCAATTCGGCGTTGCAGAATTTGAACCTAATTGTGATAATTGTGTTATTTTACTAGTATAGATATTTTTGAGTAAATTAATTCGGTTATAATCGATGAGTAGAATCTTTGGAGTAAAATACATTTCACAAAAACCCTGAACCATGTTTCTCAATAGATTTAAATTTTCATTAAAAACAGATTAAAAATTCTAATTTTTTACATCCTGCATTTCGAAACCGTATTTTTTTAAATAATTATTGTCATGCTGGAAATTTCAAACCTTATTTACTTCAGCAACTTGTAAAAAGCACAGCCTTTTTAATATTAAGATTTCTTAAAATCGATAATACGCGATAACGATGACTTTCTATCAATATCACAGAAGGATACATTTATTACGTATATAATTTGTTAGATTTTACATCTCCGAATTGAAACACACGCAAAAAATGTGCATAAAAAAGTTAGGGTAGCATTTCACGCCTGTATGAGTCTGAGATTTATTTTTTCATAATGTTAACAAGTTGAATCTGCTGTTTGAGTTTGATCCTTAAAACTGAATCAGATAATAAGCGGAAGTCCTATCTATAACGCCAAATTTCGTTAATTTAAATATAACTTTTTGATGCATCCTTATATCCGAAATTTAAAATTAAATGACTAAAATAATATTATTTTAGTCATTTAAAATTATTGTCTAAAACATTTAATGAACCAGCCCTGTATATTTATACTATTATAGTAATTTCTTTTATTTTCGTCCATACACATTAATCTTTGCGTAGATAGGTGTACGTATACCATATAATTTTATATTAACCGACAAAAAACACTGCTGCACAGTAGTACATATATGATACCTATAATATAAAAACAAACTCCCACCTCGTAGGGGAAAGTATACTCGTCCTTGTCTAACATTGCCCATATGATTATTTTATTTCAACACAATACATATAACACCATCTACAATTTCCATAATTTCCATGGTTACATGTTTTTCTAATAGATGTAGCTCGTGTCGAGACAGTTTCAATTTTTGTTTTCTTTCCCATATACGCTGACTATCTATTGTGTAGATTAATCTTTGCTCATGCTATTGTTTCTGTGTCTACATACCACCAAATGTTAATGTTGACCAGTATGGCAAATTATTCGAATTTTAATTTAAAGAGTGTTGATCATGGGCGACTTTAACGTACACTTCGAAACGAGCATGGCGACTGATACTCGTGATCCCCATCTTGAATCAATTCATAATTTCATGTCATTCTTAGACAGCACAACAGCATGTATAATCGCTATAATAATTTGCTGGACCTTGCTTTGTGTAACTTGTACTGTGATGTAACGTCCTGCATTCAGCCATTAGTGACTGAGGATAACTATCATCCAACTTTGCTGATATCCATACTTGCTAAACAAGAATCTCACCACAAAAGCTTTGCCTTTGGCGCTGCAAGCAACAAGTATAACTTCAGAAAGGCAAATTTTGAAATGTTATATGAGCAGATTTTACTTTGTGACTGGACATTTTTTACCGTAATTGATAACATAAACGATGCAACTGATAAGTTTTATCAGAAACTGATGGTTATTTTTGATATGTGCGTACCAAAATACAGAACCCGTAAAAGTATATACACGTACCCATGCTGGTTCAGTCATGATTTAATTAGAGATATTAAACAAAAATCTAAATATTTTCAAATGTGGAAATCTACTAGATCTCAATACTATTTCAATATGTTTTGTTCATTGCGTAAAAAAATTAAACGCACTATTGATGTTGATTACCAAAATTACTTATTGCATGTACAGAGCACAATTAAAGTCGACCCTAGGGAGTTCTGGAGATTTGTCCAAAGCAAGAAACGTCGATCCCGCATTCCGGGTGAGATGATTGATATTTTGGGTCAGAGAGTGTCGAATCCGCAGGTAATAGTAAATTCATTTGCGAATTTTTTGAATTCTGTTTAAGTTCCATCACGGAATATACAATTTTCTAGGAATGCTAACGGAGGATGATGTTATAAAGGCTCTTAAAAAACTTAAGGCTAAAAGGACATCCGGGCCAGATAATATTCCGTCTTTTCTTTTGCGCGATTGTGCATATGCTCTCTCAAAACCTCTGCTGACATAATTCAACAAGTCACTTCAATCAAAGATATTCCCAAGCTGCTGGAAAATTGCGCGAATTTGTCCAATCCATAAGTCCTCTCAAACTGATCAGATAACCAATTATCGTCCTATTTTATTGCTATCCAACTTTGCAAAAATTTTTGAAACTATAATTCATGAAAAGATATTCAGTCAAGTGAAGCTACGCATCATGAAGCAACAGCATGGGTTTTGTCAGAATAGATCCACTATTACCAACTTGGCTTGCTTCATGCAGGATGTCTTCAATGCGGTTGGTAAGGGTTCTCAAGTCGATGTTATCTACACTGATCTATCCAAGGCATTCGATGGGATTGATCATTCTATCGCTAAAGAGAAGATGTCTGATATCGGATTTCATGTGAATCTCATCAATTTCTTTGATTCTTACTTCTCAGGCCGGTGTCAGTATGTTGAGTATAACGGTTTTCAGTCCTATGAGTTTGCTGCGACTAGTGGAGCACCGCAGGGTAGCATATTGGCCCCATTAATTTTCTTCATATATACCCTGTTTCATTAATATTGCAAAAAAATTTAGGATGAGTTTCCTTGCTTAAAAATAAGAAAAAAAGTTCATGTGAACCTGTGTCCGAAAATGCTTTGTTTCGAAGATACAGGGTGTTAAAATTGTATTTATTTTTTTGGTTTATGTAAATAACTTTTGACATAATTGGAATATTTTAATAAAAATTAGTATGTAGGGGTTTTTTGACATGAGAAATTTAATTTTGATATTAGTTTGGCGTTTTCTTGTAGGTGGCGCCACCTACATATGTTTTCACCTATTTAAAGAGTCATAACTTTTTTAATCGTACTTCTTTTTATTTCTAAGAATAAAAATGGATTTATCTATCAGTTTTTCCGCAAAACATGCATACTTGGTAGAAGTCGCTACGAGCAACCGTTCTCGAGGTATTTAGATTTGAAAAAGTCAATGCCTGTAATTTTAAAAGGTAATATTTATGTATTATAAATTTTCTTTTATCTTAGAAAAGTGTTTTAAGGTTAATTGTTATTTATTGTAAGTAATAAATTTAAACGCATTTTGTCACAAAAGATTTAGCAATAGTTATTTGTCTTAAATTTTCGAAACATAATAATACAATAACGATTTTTCTGGAAAAGGCAAAAACGCAAAGGTTTTATTATTATTTTTTTTTATTTATCAATATTAATCATAAGGGCGTTTAAAAAAACGAACGTTTAACAAAAATGCTGTGAAACAGTCAGCTACTAAAATAATAATAACAATAATAACAATAACTGACATTAACAATTTTGTAAGAAAAATATTTAAGAAATGACAATCTCATTAAAAAGTCCTTTGTTTAAATTACAAGAGTTGTTCAAAATGTGAACCCCCAACTGTAATACAAGCATCTATCCTACGACGCATTGATTGGCGAACGCGTTCAAATATTCCGGGTGTGTGTCTAATTGTTTCACAGGATGCAATGATGCGGTTTCTTAATTCCTCCACAGTTTCTATTGGGGTCGTATAAACCAAATGTTTAAGGTGACCCCAAAGGAAAAAATCCAATGAATTTAGGTCCGGAGACCTCGGGGGCCAGGGTTGTGCTCCTCCTCGACCGATCCAACGATTTGGATACACAGTATTTAAATATTCCCGCGCAACTAAACTGAAATGTGGAGGAGCGCCATCGTGCATGAAATACATTTGCAATCTCAATTGTAGTGGGACATCTTCTAAAAGTATGGGTAATACATCTTCAAGAAAACGACGATAAACTTCTCCAGTAAGCCTCGGTTGTAAAAAATATGGGCCTATCAAATGGTCTTCAATAATCCCCACCCAAACGTTAAGTGAAAACTGGTGTTGATGACGGCCTTCTAAAATTGCATGTGGGTTTTCACCTGCCCATACATGATTGTTGTGGAAATTAATTATGGCTTCTCTGAAGAAATTTGCCTCATCGGTGAATAATATTCGTCCTAAAAAATGTGGATTTTCTCCAAGTTTTTGTTGCATCCATCGACAAAAATCTACTCTTAGGGGAAAATCTGTGGGTAAGAGTGCCTGTACACGCTGGATGTGATAAGGGTATAAGAGATTGTTCTTTAAAATTCTGAAAACTGTTGAAGCACTTACATTTACGTTTAAAGCACGATTCATATTTAAAGCAATCTTTCTGGTACTTGTTGTAGGAGTTTCTTCAATCTGATGAAGCACATGTTCTTCTACCTGTGGAGTTGCTGCTGTGCGGGGCCTCCCGTTTTCAGCGGTTTGTTTTTGAAAACTTCCATTTTCATGAAGACGTTGATGGAGACGAGAAAACATCGTATGATACGGGATGACACGATTAGGGTATTTTTCTTCATAAAGACGTCTAGCTGCTAATGAATTACCGTTGGCCAGGCCATAAACGAAATGCATATCGCACATTTCACTATTTGTGTAATTCATTTTGAAAAGCTTAACCAACTTAATAATTAAATACTTGACTAATCAATGTCAATATGAGATGCATTAAAATGTTTTTTTTTTTCAGTTGTCATTTGTTATTTGCTTTCTATTGCCATGACAAATCATAGCACACTCGATGAAAAAAGTGAACATTTACTTTTGCGCAATCAGTTACTGTGCGCTTTAAATAATTTACACAAAATAAATAAAATTTTAACACCCTGTATCTTCGAAACAAAGCATTTTCGGACACAGGTTCACATGAACTTTTTTTCTTATTTTTAAGCAAGGAAACTCATCCTAAATTTTTTTGCAATATTAATGAAACACCCTGTATATCAATGATATTATAAATGATATGCACAACTCGTCTCTATTGTTTGCCGATGATCTAAAGCTCTATGCAGTTGTTGACAATTATGGTGATTGGGTTGACCTCCAGAGCGATTTAATTAAGCTTGAGCGGTGGTGTGTTACAAATGGGCTCTCTCTAAATATTGATAAATGCAAACAACTTACTATATCTAAACGACACTATCCATTAAATTATAACTATAAACTAAAAAAAAAACACCTACAAAAATGTAATGTAATTAAAGATCTGGGGGTATTTATTGATAGTGACTTATCGTTTGAATATCATACTCAGCACATAACCCAAAGTGCTTTAAAGAGTTTGGGCCTCATTCTGCGTGCTGGAAAGGATTTTCAAGGTACTGATTGCTTGCTGAATTTGTATTACTCCTTAGCGCGATCAAAACTCGAATATGCTTCATTTATCTGGGCACCTATATATCACATCCATATAAATAAATTAGAGTATGTACAGCGTAAGTTTTTTAAGTTTTTAAGGTATAAGATCGATGGTCACTTTCCGGTTCGAGGAATCGACCATCAATATATGTTATCGAGATTTCATAATGACTCACCTATTATGCGCAGAATCGTGTCAAGTCAGATAATATTATTTAAATTGTTAAATGGTATGATCGATTGTCCATCTCTACTTGAGCAATTACATTTTAACGTACCTCAGTACTTTGCACGACATCATCAATTATTCAAATTGTCATACGCGCATGCTAATTATGAAACCAAGTCTCCCTTATATCAAGCATGTTATCAATGCAACTATAGAAATATTGATGGGGTGGTCAACTACTTTGATGGTGCACTCTCCTCTTTTAGAAATAACGTGCTCAGATATCTCCGCACCTTGAGCATTTAGGGTCCCGCGCTATTCTATTTCTATTTGTAATCTGTCAATTTCTGTTTGGTGTTGATTTCTTGTATATTCATATTTTATATAAATGTGTAGAATTATGAAATTATGTTTATTATTATTATGTATTGTTCTTGATGCGGTTTTTGTTTTGTTTCATTTTTTTTTAGAATTATTAATTAGTTTGTTGTGATATAGTTGATTATATTTTTAGTCATATTGTCTTGTAATTGGGTTTCTGAACCTGTTAGACAATAAAGAGTATTATTATAACTATATTTTCCTATGTTTTTTTTAGATGCTGAATTTATTAGAACCAAAGACTTTTTATGGAAGGTGTTTGTTATAACAGTCATCTCATGTCTGCCACTATACATATTGAAATTCCTCCGTAAGAAATTTTCACCACCAAGTTACAGTAAATTATCATAAGTATTTGTGATGTTAGTTTCTTAAGAGAAGAAAATAATGATTCGAAATGTAGTAACAAAGTCATGACAACATAATGTAAGTATTATTTGAAATTATTGTAAATAATCAACCGTTGCATCATTGGACCTGGAAAATGAAGATAGAATAAATGTAAATTATTCTTTTGAGGATATTATTATAACTTGTATATTAAAATTATTTATTTATGTGTTAACTGTAAACATCATTAAGTACGAGATCTAAATATTTGTCTTGAATACTTAATTGTTATAAAATTGATGATAGTAAAAAAAAGTATAGTAGGAAGTTGTATAGATTAAAATTTATCAAGTGAAAATATTAAGACAAAAAGCAATGAAATGTCGGAACTGTGTGATTTTAAGTCTTCTTAAAAAACTTTAAGCCCCTGTGGTTTTAATAATTGGTGTCAAGTAATTTTTAACAAATTAAGGAAATGTCATTTCAGTACCTATGACTTGACAAATAGTGAGCAATCATACAGGGTCCAGAGCAAGTATGGACTCTATAGTACCATGGTACAATAACTCTCTAGGTAGGTTATCGCCTCGGTTGTGTGTAAGTAAGTGGGAGAGCGTGATGTCGTCTGTCTCGTGCGTGGTAAAAAGTCATTTAAAAGTACAATAGTAAGTATTTTTGGTATTTGTCATATCTTTTTTGTAATTAATAGTAGTGTTTCGTATTTATTCTGTGTTAGTGTTTTTATTTTATGATTATTAAAATGAGGTGCGCTATTTGTATTTGGTTGCAACTCGAATAATTGTAGTAAAAACTTTGACAAACAAACTTTTTTTTTTGGTTTCCCTCACGATAGTGAATTGAGGGTAAAATGCCTTAAAGTTGGTTGTCGTGCAGATACATTTAATATTTCTAATTCCCGTGTCTGCTTTAAACATTTCGACTCAAGTCATTTTGAAAGAGATTTGAAACATGAATTAATTAATTTACCCTGTCGTCTAAAACTAAAGCCTGGTTCTGTGCCTAATAGAATAAATTAAAACTCAGTATTCGTGATAATATATATTTAAAAGTTTAGTTGCAGCATATAGTAATGCAGAGTGCGTTTAAATAACTCAAGCTTTTCATTAAAGAAGTTGACTTCTTTATCAATATTATATAAATTACATAAATGACAAGCTCTCAGAATTAGAGGTCTGCCCTCAAAACTCGTGTGGGTCTGCGAGACGCAAAAGAGATTACCAGATCGGGCAATGAATTGAGGCACATTCCAGCTCACATACATCAACAGTCGAGCACAATCCATACCCGCATTTAAGATCTTGAACAGTGATGGTTATAAGTTATTTTCCATTTCTCCTTCTGAGTACTATCAGTACGCCAAATTTTCCAACCCGTTTTACGTTAACGCCTAGTAATGTTGCTGCTTTCGTTTGGGCAGTCGCCTTACACGCTTACCGACGGTAATATTACTGACGGTTGGAACGCACTTATTATAAATAAAATTATTATTAAAGCATAAAATAAGTCTATTCTATTCTTTTTAATTTGCCATAAGTTAAAATACCATACAGTGCATGGCATGCACGTATTCGCTGGGCACCGATGACGTCACTGCGCGAACTCGACTTATTTTGAACCAGTCGATATCCTACCTAGAGAGTTATTGTACCATGCTATAGTAGAAATTTTTCCATTAAATTTTTTAGTAAATACAATTAAATTTTGTTAATTATACTAAATAAGTTCACCCCACAGAGGGAGTGATCCTAATTAATTGTCAATTAAAAAAATAACCTAAAGGCATTGGAACAAAGTTACTCTTTGACGGATTATCATTGAATGCGATATTTTCACATTTCTATATTTTTATTGTAAAATATACGGTTCAATTTTAAAAATACATGTTGATTTCAAAATAACCCTTAAGGTCCAAAATATTATAATGAAATATGTATATAGCGTTTAGTATATACCTTTAAATGATCTTGATATAATTATTGCCCCGTAGTTTGATATTTTAGGATATTTCCGTACTATTTCTGGACCCCTTACAAATAATTTTTGGCTATACTATATTTGACATAAAGAAAGTAATTCCTGTCTTAATAGTTTCTCCAATCTTGAGATTGAGAACTTTGTGACACTGAGGATATGGTATCAGTAGAAGACTGACTCTTATAATATGCGAGAGGTTAAAAATATGTAGGCAAAAAAATTTCAGCTTCACTATTCTCCTCTTATCCCCTCTACGTTCGAAAGAAGTAATGATATTTAATTGGAAATGAAATCGGTCCAATATAAACTTCTACTTCGCCATTTGTAAATTGTTTATTTTTACAATAAAGCCTTTTATTATTATTATGAATACCTAATAAGCAAACGAAAAATTCTTCAACTAAGTGGAGAGAGTATATCACTGATATATAGAGAAATGAAAATAAACTAACATGTACGAAATAACAAAATTCCGTGACACAAGCGGGATTTGAACCCACATCTCCAGATTGCCGGTTGGTTTTACCAAAAGGTGTAAAAACACCTGACACAAGCTGGCCGGCAATCGGGAAATGTGGGTTCAAATCCCACTTGTGTCACGGAATTGTTTTAATTCGTACATGTTAGTTTATTTTCATTTCTCTTTATGTTAATAATAAAGAATTCCGAGCGTCTCCCTAGGAAGCAATCCGAAATTTACAGAGACAACCCTTGGTTAGTTTAATAGAGTTGTGTGTGTTTATAATACAAAAATACCAACCTTGGGTCCAATCTCAGAACCAGTGCCCCAAAAAAATTATTTTGGGTACGCCACTGATTTCGGCGTAAAAATATTTATTAAATACAGTTTTCACATTTTTATTATATTACATGGAACGTGATATAATATGATAACACTCTAAATGGTGAACATTTTCGTTTTCATGCGGTATCTCAGAAACGTCTGTCTTTATTAACAGCTGACATCTCAACCAAAATAGGACACAGTATACATTGGTTCGTAGCAAGTAAATTTTTATTTCTATCAAACTGATTTTAGTGTTACCAAATGACGACAAATCTTGCTCCTTGCTAATCCAATTAGGTCAATGTGATTACTTTCTTTAAGTTAAAATATTTCAAAATAATCGCATTCAAGGTCTCTAAAATAAAATAACTTAAAAGTCATAGGTATTAATATTTTATTTATTAATGTTTTAACAAGTATATTTATAATTTTTAATGAGTTAACCAAAATTCAACAAGCGTGAATAACCAATAGTAAAGTGCAAAATATGAAACCATAGATATGCTTTTGCAAAACACAAAGAATAACAGTAGAGCAATTTATTAATTTAGGAATAATTAATATATTTTTATTTCACTTTTTATCATTATACTTATTGTTACAGATTTTTATTAATTTATTAGATAGAAAACAGATTCTATTATGTATACAGAATAATTATTTAAATACACAACTTTGTTTCATTAGCTTGTTTAATTTACAACAAAAAAAAGTAACTCAGTATATTACGCAGCTGATGAGCATGAATTGTTCATCAAATTTTGTTTGCGTTGTTTCTATTTTTTTGGTAAATACCATCCATGTAAACATTTTGGTACTGGCCCAGGCGTCTTGAATTCAGCCCTGCCCAATTCTTTAAATGTTCTGGCATCAAGGACTAGAAGACCGACATGATTGGTATCTTCACCACCCCATACAATCGCTGACAGTATAACACCATCATCTTCCTTATCCTTATTAAAATTCTGCATTAGTACATGCATATCATTATTTTGTTGCAAAAAACAGATTGGTTTCATAACTCAGAGCTAATTATATTTTTCGCAGAAAAAAAACTATTAACAAAATTCATTTGCACCTGTAAATAATTGAAATAATTTTGTGACACTGAAGATCGACGACCTAACGGTTGGAGGCCACCGTCGTCGGAAGCTTTGCTGATACCCCCGTATATGGATGATGCTGGCAGAAGGATAAAACGGTCTGTTGCTCAATGATTTTAGAAAAACCTCGATATATTTAGCTAGAAGTTTCTCGTCTAAGACGTTATTAATGCTATTAGAAATACCATTTTGTGAAGCAGTTTGAACATTATAATTCACTTAAGTAAAAGCAACAGTGAATTTTTCATTAATAAAATTTAAGATCAGTTGTGTCTCAAATATATATATTTATATAAATAAGTTAACCGCCTAAAACATCGGAAAAACATCAAACTATTTGACGTTTATTTTTCAAGGAACTTGTGAGTTCAGATGACCTGAGGTGCAAAAGGAAATTCCCTATTGTGTAATGGTAGATGAGCGTCAAACTCGGAAACAGCACTGCTCCTGTTGCGTTTTGGTGTTTTGTATTTAAATATTACAAATGAAAAATAATTTAATGGCAAAGCGGACTAAAATGCTGGCATTACCTACACAAGGAATTTTGTTTAAATTAGCAGGGCCCCAGTCTAATTCAATAGAACCAGACCGAGGCATGGGTCGACAGATACTGACGCATTGGTTTCGCTCTTGTTATGAGCTCGTCAGAGTACCATAGTCGATGCCCATCTACAAATATCGGCCTGCGTTTAAGCACAATAGGATATACAACAGTAGACACATGTAAACACGTATCATCTATATGTACATAGTAATGCATATCCCATACCATGCAGAGGCCGAACAAACTCAATGTATAGGTAAAACCAGTCGTATAAATAGAAATAAATATAAATAAAAATAGTATGAACACAAAACGCTAGCAGGAGACCACTACCAGACTGGTTTTACCTATACATTGAGTTTGTTCGGCCTCTGCATGGTATGGGATATGCATTGCTATGTACATGTAGATGATACGTGTTTACATGTGTCTACTGTTGTGTATCCTATTGTGCTTAAATGCAAGCCGATATTTGTAGATGGGCAACGACATGGTACACGGACGAGCTCATAACAAGAGCGAAACGAATTCGTCAGTATCTGTCGACCCATGCCTCGGTCTGGTTCTATTGAATTAAACTGGGGCCCTGCTAAATTAAACAAAATTCCTTGTGTAGGTAAAGCCAGCATTTTAGTCCGCTTTGCCATTAAATTATTTTTCAATTTATTATATTTACGGACATGAAATCCTTTTAATTTTAAATATTACTTCAGAACGTAGGAAGGTTGAAACTCATGATCATGAACTATTTACTTACTTGATTGTTTGGTGATGGAACAAAGATTGGTTCACTTGGATAGCACATATTTTCATACCAGCTTAGTGTGGTTTTCTTCAAAACATCAACTTTTATTATCTAAAATCGTTACAGTTAATTACTCGTATTATTGAATAAATCTATAAAAGGTGACAACATACCGTTCCAGGATTATCAGCGTCAACATCAGAACTTATTGCATAAAAATATCTATAGTATTTTCCTACAAATAAAATAATGATGTTTTTAAGAACGGAAGTAAAAATATACACAAATTATTACCTCTATAATTATCATAATTAATCCTTGGAGTTTCACAACCAAAGTTGCATAATTCTTCTGGTTTAACCAATATATCTCCCGAATATTGAAGAAATGCTTCCGCTTTAGTTCCTTCAAGTTTCACTAAATTTTTATCCGAACTAGATAGGTCAGGGTGTAATGGTAGTACAAATCTTATTGGCCTACCACGAAACATCTTTGCATAGTCTGGATTCTGTTGCATATTCTAAAATGTAAATTTAATAAATACCATCACATTAACATTTCATAATGGATTTTTTTTTCTTAGGGTGAGGTTCCAATCAAAAACTGGAATTCCAGAAAATTATAAAATCGAACACAATATTTGCTGTTTACATAATAGTATAATCAATTTTAAGTTTTCTAAAATTTTACACAGACCTCATGTTTCTTGTTTTTTGCTATTAAATAAAAAAAATTCACAAACTGTATGTATACATGTTTTGAATCCAACTTAGATACTAGGTAAGAATTCTTTGTAAAATTTATTAATGCCACTGAAGATGGAACCATGTTTGGCTGATTTGAACCTCCGCATAAAAGAATTTTGTGGAGTAGACGTCTTTGATTTATAAAGACTATATTTTTCATTTACCTATTTTCACATAAAAACATGTATAAGAATTAAACAAGAAACAAATTACCCTAATTGTTTCCACATACATGCAATCTAACATTGATGCATCTTTATAAGAGCATATATCCA
Source organism: Apoderus coryli (assembly GCA_911728435.2). NCBI lineage: Eukaryota > Metazoa > Arthropoda > Insecta > Coleoptera > Attelabidae > Apoderus > Apoderus coryli. The sequence continues at coordinate 34,291,837 of OU452199.1, forward strand.
ATACTATGTAGTCTGATATTTCATATTGGTTGATGATGTGGAGGTAGAAAAATGACTCAGCTATGAAACTGAATTCCACGTTTCCGGATTTTCGCGACAGCACACTAATTCTGGTCTAAAACATGTAGAAATGTTTTTGAAACAAATTATTACATTACAATAACAATTACACAAAGTTCGGAGATGTTCAGTTGCCTTTATTGCAAACTTCTACTTCTTTATGAGTAGTTATATATTTTAGAAAATAATTAAACTTTTTAATTCGATTCATATTTCGTTGAAATACACTTACATACTCTTCTGAATACCATTTTAAACATCCAATCGTGGGTTCATTTTTGAATTTATTTTCTATGAGAGTAGGAATAGAAACCGTTAAAGGTTGCTCAACAATTATATAATAGTTTTCGGTAATTCCTACAGAGAAATATATTCATAATCAGTAATAATAATCCTAATTTTAAAAATTAAACGTATATACCAAATGTATGCATATAAGATGGATGTAAAGGCCATCTAGCACGGAGAGATGCCACTATACGGGCATTTTGGAACATCGTACTTTCTGGAACTGAAATCCTTATTAATGACTAGTAGGTATAATATGTTAGTTATAATAATAATATCCGGTATCCCAAAGTAAGAGATATATTTCAACTTCCATTACATTTACCTATTGTTATTAATGTAATTTGTTAAAAATACGCTAGGAAAAAAGTGGGAACTCTGATGCCCGCACTTGAGGCGATCTTAGCTTGAGCAAACTCTTTTTAGTAACATATGGTGTTTTAGTGACAAATATAGTTATTTTCGCAATGAAATGTAATCTGAAAAGCAACAATAATCGAAATGTGTCATGTGCCAAGCATTGTTAAAGGTAGGGTATCACCATACTGTAGTACGCCTCAAAGAACGCATGCGCGTTTGCAGCTGTCTGGGCCAAGACTTGTCAATAGTTAGCATTTCTCGTTGCAAGTAGTGCTCAAGACCAAGTCCGCCTTGTCACGACTATAGTTACGAGCATAAGACAGTTTGAGTAATAAAAATTGTTTTCTCTTAAAAACCGGCAACTATGTCACAAACGCATGAACTTATATTCAGTTTAATTATTATATTGGTTCTGGTCGGGTATCGTTATTTTTATTAAATTTTTTCGCTGTTCAAAAACTCCCAGAAAGTTCTGGCAGAAAAGGGTTCAAAGCCAAGTCAATAAAATTACGAGTGCTGAACACAATATATGCTGCATTGTCAATGCTTTAGAGAATACCATTCCCCCAGTACTGATATTTCCGCGTGTGCATTTAAAACCCATATTGCAACTGGAGCTCTTAGTGGAACACTTGGATTAGCAACAAAAGTGATTAAATATTTTATTAAACACAAAGCTTTTTCTAAGGCAGCATGGCTAGCGAATTAACTTTTAATTATCATATTTCCGAAACAAAGAAAAGAGCGCTCAAATCTCTGGGATTTATTTTTAGAACCACGATCTCATTTAACAATACTGATTGTCTTATAGTGTTGTACAACGCAATGGTAAGATCAAGGCTTGAATATGCTGCCGTTGCTTGGTCTCCAATATATGGAGTTTATGTTAACTCTCTCGAAAATGTTCAACGAAAATTCCTCAAACGACTAGCCTTCAAGATTGATGGTCGGTTTCCTGCCTGGGGATACGATCATGGTTTGCTATTGGAGAGATTTGATTTTCAATCGCTGGAGATGCGTAGGCATCTTTCCTCTCAGTGTTTTATATTTGGTCTGATTAATGGTCTTATAGACTGTTCGCAATTGTTGGGGATGTTGCGGTTTAATATTCCGCAGTTCAATTCGAGAAGTGCCTATCTCTTCAGAGTACCTCAGGTGCACGCACATTATGAAACAAGAGCTCCCATCTTCAAAGCATGTAATTTCTGTAATACTTATTCCATATATACTAGCATTAATTACTTCAATGAGAATCCCAACAGATTTAAGCGTGATTTGAGGAATGTTCTGTGGGAAATGATTCAATAGATTCCATGTACTTGCTCAATGAAATATATCCATACGATCCTATATGTTTGTATTGTATTTTTGCTACTGTCACCTTCAGTTTATTACTTTTGGAAATTTATTATTATTATTTGTATTTGCTATATTATATTATATTCATAGCAGGTTGTCACCTGTTAGACAATAAAGAGTTATTATTATTATTATTGTTATTGTTGTTTTTCGATAACCACGACAGCCATCTTTCGATCGAAGTCCTGGATAACTACGTATTTTAAATTTAATTACCTAGTTGTTTTGATGGGTAGTGGACTATGGTATGATATGGACCAGTTGTAAATATTGACGTTCCTAAGTTAAATACACTGCCTGAAACAGAATCACCAACAAAAATTACTATGGTTGTTTTTATGTATATATAAAATATTATTTAAGTACTGTGTTACCAAATACCATCAGTGGTTACGTGGGGATGTGAAGTATGATTTACTATATTCACATTGTCGCTGATATCAACACGATTTTCTGTCATAAGTGTTTCTGAATTTATTTTGTGTATTACTGGTATTTCATTAAATGCATATATTTCGTCACCAAAGGGGTATACCGAAATCATGGCATTATCTGATTGTCCAGATTTAGGATCAAATATAGCTGCCACCCTAAATGAAAAAGAAAATTACGTATTTTGAAATATATTTAAATAAAATTTTCAATACCTGCTGAAAATTGTTCTGCATGGATCAGGTACAGCTTTAGTACCAAATTCTGTGGTAATAATTCTTCTAGCTGCCCAGTTTTTCTTAAATATTTCTGATTGTAAAAATCTGCATTGATATGTGACATTTCCACTTTCGATTCCAAATCTAAATTAACAGTAAAGTAGATTTTATATGGGAGGATATTTTAATGTATTGGGCAATCCAACGTTTCGTTTTGGCATTGATGATTGGACCATACTCATTTTGCTATTACCAACATTGTCGTCTTTTCGACACTATCGAAGAAATAGAGAGGAGTCTATGACCAAAATATATAAATAAAGCAAAATTATTAAATTAATTTGTATCTGTAAATACAAATGAAAAATAATTTCGTGGCATAGCGGACAAAATGACTGGTTTTACCTACACAAGACATTTTGTTTAATTTAGCAGGGCCTCAGTCTAATTCAGTAAAACCAGACCGAGGCATGGGTCGACAGATACTGACGAATTCGTTTCGCTCTTATTATGTGTTTACCATATTTTTATTTCTATTTTTACGGCTGGTGTTCCTATACATTGGATTTGTTCGGCCTCTGTATGGTGGGATATGTATTACTATGTGTATGTACTCTGACGAGCTCATAATAAGAGCGAAACGAATGCGTCAGTATCTGTCGACCCATGCCTCGGTCTGGTTCTACTGAATTAGACGGAAGCCATGCTAAATTAAACAAAACCAGTCATTTTGTCTGCTATGCCACGAAATTATTTTTCATATATAAATAATATGACAAATTACTTAATTGGGTAACAGAAAATTTATGAAACGGTGCTGTTTTGATATTTTCGAGATATCATTCAATCATTTTCTCTGAGTTCCTTATGATAGAAATATTCAATGGCAAAAAAGACTAGTGGTAATTTAAAATTAGCCCTCTTACACAGGGTGTTAGTAAATAAGTGCGACAAACCTCAGGGGGTAATTCTGCATTAAAAAATGACAGTTTGATATATAATAAACCTATGTCCGGAAATGCTTTGATTCCAAACCACAGTGAGTTAACGTTTTTCTTAAAAACTGATCATTTATTTATTGCTCTGAAATCGGTCGAGATACCTATGTAATTGAAATTTGGTGGGTTATAAGACGCATTTTTTGTCATGCAATTAATAATTTCATGTTCATCATTGACGCGTATACTGGTAATGATATAAATATTTTTAAAGAAAAAATGGTACACCACAGATATTTCAAAATAAAAATAATTTCTGACAAAAAAGCTCTTGTCTCTTTTCGTATTTTACCAAATGTAAAATTAGCGTTTGCGCCACAATGGCTGACTGCTGACACCCTCGAGAAGTACGAACTGTGCAACTAAGAAGCAGTTCTCGATTTAATTGCGGAGTCACTTGAAAGAAGTCCTCGAAAAATTGCCAACAAGTTCACTGTACTTAAAATTCTTAGAGAACAGCAATTGTATCCGTTTCATATTAAACGTGTGCAAGCTTTACTACGTAAATGGCGTTTTGTTTACTGACGAGGCTAATTGTTCACGAGACTCTACACGAAATTTCCATAACAATCACTTATGGACTGAAGAAAATCCACAAGGAATCTGTGAACCTCATTTTCAGTAAATGTGTGTCTTAAAGGTATTGAGGACCATTTTATGGGAGGAAACTCCCAAACTAACAGGCGAATCTTACCGTAAGTTGCTACAGGAAGATTTACCTGTTCTTCTTGAAGAAATGCCTCTACATCTGAGACAAAACTTATGGTTCATGTATAATGGTGTACCAGCCCATTTTAGCATTAATGTACGTAATCACTTAGATACAAGTATATCCAAATCGTTGGGTACGTAGGGGAGGTACGCAACATTGACCGACTCGCTCGCCGGATTTTTATCGTCTAGATTTTTGCATTTGGGGTTTTAGTTTAATCGAATCCCGTTGAAAACCTGAGGAATCCCATGATAGCTGTGAGAATAAATAAGAAATACAGCAGGAATATTTGGCGAATACGACAATCAATGAGGCAAAGGGTTGACTCTTGGTCACGTGTGAGGCAGGTCATTTTGAACATTTGTTGTACCTTTGCGCCTATTTAAAATTATTAAGATTAGTGTTATTTTCTGTTATTGTTCTGGTTTAATGTTACTTATTAAATATTATGTTAATAGAAATTAAAAATACGCGTTAGGATGTTTTATTTTTTTGCATAAAAATTGCACCACCTACGAAAAAAAAAAGCAAGAGAGCTTTTTTGTTACAAATTGAACGATGATTTTAAAAATTATTTTTGTTTTGAAATATCTCAGTGGCGTACCATTTTTTTCTTTAAAAATATTGAGATCATTACCTGTATGCGCGCCAATGATGATGAAGCATCTTCTTGTCCACTGTCTTATGTTCCGCAACCATGACAATTTCTTCCTTCCTATCCCTCTACGGCCCTCTATCTTACCCTCGATCAACAACTGTAAATACTCATACTTCTTGTTCCTCATGACGTGCCCCAGATATGAAGTCTTTCTCTTTTTTATGGTGGTTAACAGTTCACGTTCTTTGTTGATGTTGGACAGAACTTCTACGTTTGTTATTCTTGCAGTCCACGGTATCTTGAGCATTCTGCGGTAAAGCCACATCTCGAACGCTTCCAATTTGTTAATGTTGTTGACTTTAAGGGTTCAACCTTCCATCCCGTAGAGAAGTACTGACCACACATAGCACTTTAAGAATCTCAACCTCAGACCAAGATCGAAGTCCGAGCAACTAAATACTCTCCTCAGTCTTAGGAATGCTTGTCGGGCTTGTTCGATGCGACTCTTGACCTCGATATCAGAGGTCCAGTCTTCAGATTTGATGATGAAGCATAAAATTCTTTAATTGGATGTCAAAAAATGCGATATAAGTACCTCTTAAAACCCTCCAAATGTCATTTGCTTTAACTCACTGTGGCTATATAGCAAACTGTAATTATTATATATATAGTTAATACAAGCAATAAAATTCTTGCAGATGATTAGCTGAATTCAATTTGAGAAAATCATTTGTGATTGGTGCTGCATCAACAATGCCATTGGTAATAATAACCATTTGATTTTGGATTGCCTAATAATTTCGAGGATGGGGTGAGAAGTTTCCGGCCTGATTCAAAGATACCACCGGCGGGGCGGAGTTTTTGTTGGTCTGCTATAACACTAGCTTAGCGTGTATACCAACTTTGAAAGCCTATTGGAGTAGACGCATCGTTTGAATACGTGATAATGGAGAAAAGAGAGTTCCGTCATCAAATACTTTGAAATACTATTTGAAAAGCCTAACACCACCACTTCAAATCAAATAAGTTATTGATTTAACACTGAAAGACTAAAGACTTTTCTCCATCATATAAACGATTAAACAAAGGGTTTGGAATTGGCACAGATGATGCACCCCGTTTAGGACAAGGTTACATCTGCCGAAATGATAAAATCATAAAATCCTGGTAGCGGACCGCAGATTGAAAGTAGGTGAGATAATTGAGGCTATTGGATATTTACTGAAGGTGTACGAAATATTTTGCATGCATGCAGCTCTCTGCTAGAAGGGTTCCACTTTTGCTAACCCTAAATCGAAAAAAAAATGTACCGGTAAACTATTTCAACCGTGGACGAACTCCAAAGAAGCCAAAAACAATTTTATTCGTGAATATTTTTCATTGATTACTTTAGAATTCCAGTTGGAATTGTTCCCTTAGTCAAAATATTCACCAGATTTATACCTGAGCGTCACATTCATTTTCCTAACTTCCAAAAATGGCTCCGAGTTTAAACATTTTGGGACAATAAGTCATCCATGCTGGATGGGATCTCCATCAAGACTAATATATTTGCCAAAATAAAATGAAGAAATTCACAAAAACAAAATGTTTTCAAGCCGAAATCTTTTCACTCTGCCCTCGTATACAGGGTGTCCTACGGTGGCAACCCATTAGATTATTTCAGAAACTACTTCGAATTGAAGTTTGTAAATTTCAGTGTCTATATTGTCAAATATACTCTACTCAAATAATATAATAGCAACGGCATAGCACTTCCGGTTATACCGGAAGTTGATGGCAACTTTGTTATTTTAAATGGAACACCCTATATATTATTACATTTTTGGATTCTAAATAAGATTTCAGAGATATTTCATGTATCATGTCCTATACCTAACGTCAGTCGTTTTTGACTTATATCAAGATTTATGTCAAAATTGACAGTTTAGGGCTCCATAAGAATTCCGTTTTTTCCTTGTAAATCACTATTTAATAATTATTTTGCAGGTATTTTCTTATCAAGTGGGATCTTCTTTTTTGAACTGACAAGACATTTTCTGATTCATTTATACGGGGTGGTCAAAAAAATCATATTGAAAACAGTTTAAGAAAAACAGTTGAAAGTCAATTTTTTCAAATGGAATGGGTATATTATTATTATTTTATCTTCCTTAGCATTAAAAAATAATGCAATTTTGTTATAGGTTATCATTTTCTAAAATGCATAGTTTTCGAAATATCGTCATTTTAAATTTTCCTGCAGCGTCTACCGTTGTCTAATTAATTTAGTTAGCCATGAAATTATTGTAATTTTAACGTCAAATGAATAAAAATGAAAAATACTTATTGATATTATAAATTTATTATTAATTCATGGAGAATAAAATAAAGTGATTAATATCACCTGTAGAGTATTTAACGAGAGAAACCCCCATTTGCTAACGATGACTAGAGAAATTAGGAAGAATTTTGAGAAATCATTCAGAGCAGGTTGGGAGGTATACAAATCAAGTATTACAACGAACTAAGACTAATATTTGAAATAATACAGCAGAAATGAACAGAAGATTAAACTAAATAAATTTTCAACTAAAAAAAGTTAATCAACTAACGATAACAAAACTAATTTAAAAATTTTTCTGTTGCAGTTGGAAATGATTTTAAATTTTTGAGCCACCTGTTTTCCATGGATGCGTAATTAGAATGTTTTGTTTTTTGAGAACCTAAAACACCAAGAAATTAAGAAATTCTTAAATAAAACTAATTTAATTGTTTGATATGACCCCCATTTAGTCTTAACTAAATTAATTAGCTAGCTTCCACAGAGACAACGGTAGGCGCTGCAGAAAAATTTAAAATGACGATATTTCGAAAACTATGCATTTTAGAAAATGATAACCTATTACCAAATTGCATTATTTTTTAATGCTAAGGAAGATAAAATAATAATAATATACCCATTCCATTTGAAAAAATTGACTTTCAACTGTTTTTCTTGAACCGTTTTCAATATAATTTTTTGACCACCCTGTATAAACTAATCAGAAAATGTCTTGTCAGTTTGGAAAAGAAGATCCCCCCTGATAAGAAAATACCTGCAAAATAATTATTAAATACTGATTTACATAGAAAAAACGGAATTCTTATGGAGCCCTAAACTGTCAATTTTGACATAAATCTTGATATAAGTCAAAAACGACTGACGTTAGGTAAAGGACATGATACATGAAATATGTCTGAAATCTTATTTAGAATCCAAAAATGTAATAATATATAGGGTGTTCCATTTAAAATAACAAAGTTGCCATCAACTTCCGGTATAACCGGAAGTGCTATGCCGTTGCTATTATATTATTTGAGTAGAGTATATTTGACAATATAGACACTGAAATTTACAAACTTCAATTCGAAGTAGTTTCTGAAATAATCTAATGGGTTGCCACCGTAGGACACCCTGTATGTATATTGTATAACCTGTGAAGAAGTGCTGAGCTGTCAAAAACATGTTTAAATTCTTCATCACCCACTTTTAGGGATCCTGGACCATTTCGCAATAAAGATCCATTCAACCAACTCGGAATCTCACCTAAAAATTAAAATTGTAAATTCAGGCTTGATTTTTATGATTCAATTGATTTTAATTTCATCAATGATATACCACAATTTCTGATTTTCATTGTGAATAATTCCGTAATTATTATACTAAATTAACCTGCTTTATCAGCACAACTTTTAAAGCCATCCTGTATAATTATTGAACTTAATTTACCTTTGACAATACCAGATAGCGGGTTAATTATTTCTTCTTCACATGATCTTAACCAAATATTTGCATCACAATTTGGATAGTATTCTTTACGTTCATCTAACATTTCGCATTGTGGACTGGGTTCCTTTAACATTTCAATATAAATATAGTAGCTACATGAAACATACTTAGAATCCAATACGCATTTCAATCATTCATTCATTTATATTAGGACTACCCTATATTCATACATTTACAAAAAGAAAACCCGGAGTCAAAAACTAAAATCGACGTGTCCAAGAGTTTTCCAAAAAAATAATCTCTGAATTTTAAATGAATTAATCCAACTCACGCGTTCTCACTGTATATACAGGGTGTCCCAAAATTAACTTAAAATAATTTAAGGGGACATTTACAAGCGACAATAAGATTTTTAGCTCTCCATATCATATATGTAATATATGTATACCTATATGGAGACTATTAGTTTCATGAAAAAAATTTTTTTTTTAATTTCACCGGAAATACTTGTTTTTGGTCATTTTATACATAAATAAGTAGTTTTAAAAAAATGTCTGTCTGTCTGTCTGTCTGTCTGTCTGTCTGTCTGTATCCACGAAAACGCAAAAACCGCTTAACAGATTTTAACCAAATTTGGTACAAAAATACTATTGGACATGGCAAGGAGCTGATTAGATTTTGGGAAACATTGAGCATAGGCAAAGGGTTTAAAAGAGGGTTCAAAAATTAAAAAAATTCATAGTTCTTAAACTTATCCGAAATACTGCATAATTTTTTAAGCATTTAATTGAATATAACCTAAAATATTGAACATAAAATATTAGACCACATTGGCGTGCGAAAATAGTGTAAAATGGGGTAAAAAAGATTAAAAAAAAAAGTATTTCTTAAAAATAGCAGAAATATTAACTAGTTATTTATAGTTTTGATAGAATAGAACCTATAAAATGTGTCATGAATAACTTACTTTCATAGGCGTTCGTAAATATTGGAAAAGGGGTCAAACATAAAAAATATATATTTCCTAAACTTATTTGAAATATGGAATAATTTTTCATAGTTGTGATACAATATAAGCTAAAAAATATTCCATAAAAGAACTGGTTCACACAGGCGTTCGAAAATAGTTTAAAAAAAGGGTCAAAAACGAAAAAAAAATGTTTCTCAAATATACCAGAAAAATTGGCTAATTATATATAGCTTTGATATAAGATAACCTAAAAATTGCAGCATAAAATTTTTATTTACATAGGCGTTCGTAAATAGTAAAAAAAGGGGTAAAATAAAAAAATTAAAATGTAAAAAATTTTATATTTAACTAGTTGAATTGGTGTTAAAAATACACGACTAAAATTAATGTACCATAGGCGTCCGTGAAAATTCTATAAAAGGGTCAGAACAAATTTGTATCCGTGATAACTCAAAAACCACTTAACGGATTTTAACCACATTTGGTACGAAAATACTACAGGATATTTATAGGTGGTGATGAACATTGAGCGTAGGCAAGAGGTTTAAAAGAGGGTTCAAAAATTTAAAAAATCATAGTGTTTAAACTTATCCGAAATATTGAATAATTTTTTATAGTTGTGATAGCATATAACCTAAAAAATGTTACATAAAAGAATTAGTTCACACAGGCGTTCGAAAATAGTCTTAAAAAGGGTCAAAAACAAAAAAAAAATGTTTCCCAAATATACCAGAAAAATTGGCTAATTATATATAGCTTTCATATAAGATAACCTAAAAAATGCAGCATAAAATTTTTATTTACATAGGCGTTCGTAAATAGTAAAAAAAGGGGTAAAATAAAAAAAAATAAATTTAAAAAACTTTATATTTAACTAGTTGAATTGGTGTTAAAAATACACGACAAAAATTAATGTACCATAGGCGTCCGTGAAAATTCTATAAAAGGGTCAGAACAAATTTGTATCCGTGATAACTCAAAAACCACTTAACGGATTTTAACCACATTTGGTACGAAAATACTACAGGATATTTATAGGTGGTGATGAACATTGAGCGTAGGCAAGAGGTTTAAAAGAGGGTTCAAAAATTTAAAAAATCATAGTTCCTAAACTTATCCGAAATATTGAATAATTTTTTATAGTTGTGATAGAATATAACCTAAAAAATGTTACATAAAAGAATTAGTTCACACAGGCGTTCGAAAATAGTCTTAAAAAGGGTCAAAAACGAAAAAAAAATGTTTCCCAAATATACCAGAAAAATTGGCTAATTATATATAGCTTTCATATAAGATAACCTAAAAAATGCAGCATAAAATTTTTATTTACATAGGCGTTCGTAAATAGTAAAAAAAGGGGTAAAATAAAAAAAATTAAAATGTAAAAAATTTTATATTTAACTAGTTGAATTGGTGTTAAAAATACACGACAAAAATTAATGTTCCATAGGCGTCCTTGAAAATTCTATAAAAGGGTCAGAAAAAATTTGTATCCGTGATAACTCAAAAACCACTTAACAGATAACCTACAACATGCAGCATAACAATTTTGTTTACATAGGCGTTCGTAAATAGTAGAAAAGGGGGCAAAATAAATTTTATAATAAAACTAAAAAAAATCAATTAATTTGCGTTCAAGAACTTGGCCTAGATCTGAAATATAAAATATCTGCGTATAAATAGTGCCTCCAAAGAGAAGAAAAAGGCACAAAACCCGATACTGAAAAAAATAGCTGATGTCTAAAACAAAACAAAAATTTATTAAATTTAGATAAATGACAAAAAGGTCATAAAATTATTACTTTTACACTTAAATATGGAGAGCTATTCGTGCCTCGTGGGCAACATTTTTTTTATATATGTATCTGAAAAACGAAGCATTTTTCGATATATGTTCATATGAAAAAAAAAATCTTATTTTCGCTTCAAGAATGAATATATCGAAAAATGCTTCATTTTTCAGATACAGGGTGTTATTTATCTCCACCACCACATAGGACTTCATCATTCGAGCGAGCTTTTACCTACGATATCTATAAAATTTATAACAGTAGGTATACCAATTTCAAAAATCATAAACTCTTGACATTTCGGTTCCTCCACAAACGTTACTTATTTCAATTAGATAACGACTAGTTTCCCTCATCTACATAAATATAGTTCCTAATTATTGTTATTTTTTTATATTTGTTATATTACTTACATCTATTATTGTTTTATTGATGTGCTAATATTCTTATTATATTCATTACTGTGTTTAATTGGATTTAGTTCATACAATATACTAGTTAAGTACATTAAACTAAGAGATATTATGTTATTTTTTTTTTGTTATTATAAGGTTGGAATATATATATATCAGTATCTAGTGCCTTTCTAACCCTTTTTGTTGTGCTCATAATAATACGTATATAATAATATGTATACTATATGTTTTAGGAACGCTATGGTTAGTATTTACTTAATTTATAATTATTATCTGTATTATGAGTATCTGCAAATAAACTGCTTATTATTATTATTTGTAAATTCCTGACGATGGGTTTTTAATAATATTTCCGAAACGCGTCTCGATATCAAAATGACATTTGGGACACTTACGTATCTTTGTAGGAAAGGGAGAAGTTATTCTGTCCACCCTTAATACGCATTTCCACCCTGTTTCTTGTATTATCGTAGCCGTATAATAATTTTGGAGACATTGCATAGAAATTTTCAGTCATTTATCTTGAAAACGGCTTGTTCTAGCGTTATGAAACAAGTGAACCTTTTTATGTACCTAAGTCTCAAATTTATTATTCTTTTTAGAAAAAAAACGCAAAAAAAAAAGTTGGGATAAAATTGGTTCTGATCCCCCCAGCCTAACTCATCCCTGACATTTTTCTAACCATGGAGTATCATATTTTTCAATAATCCTACAAAGATACATAAGTGTGCCAAATTTCATTTTGATATCGATACGCGTTTCGGAAATGTTACTAAAAACCCATCGTCAGGAATTTACAAATAACACCCTGTATCTGAAAAACGAAGCATTTTTCGATATAAATTATTTTAAGTTAATTTCGGGACACCCTATTGTATATTATGTTCAAACTGGATAAAAATTATGTCAGACATGCTTCGAGACATCATCAGTGATTACAGTTAAATCTTCAGTATTTCAAAGGTGAAATAGAATTTAAGCATCTATACACTCTGTCCAAGATAAGAATGAGATAGCATTGGAATCTTGGAAACGTAGGAGTTACAATGTCTGTTAAATTAGAGGAAAGTTGTACAATTTAAACCCCTTTTAAATGGTGTTTTCAAAAGTAAAGTGACTTTCGCCGTTTTCGAGAATTTTTCAAAAAACGATTTTTTGCGATTTTAGTTTTTATTTATTTCTGACATTATTTTTCAGATATAAAGAAATGAAAAGCACTTCCTCATTGTTACTTTTTTGATGAGAAAAAGATAGCGTTTACAAAATTTCACTACGACGTTTCGTTTTTAAACCATCATCAACTTTGTTTTTTTAAATACGGCCCTGGATTTTATATTATTAAATTTAAAGCCATTTTCAATTCAAAAATAGGTGGTATATCCACAGATCTAGGAGTTTCTAGATCTGTGGGTATATCACACGTAATGGTTTAAGCATGTTTTCAGTGTTTTTAGCTGTTATTTAAAATTATTCAAGAAAAATCGCCATAGTTGGCTCTTATTTTGCGTAAAACATTCATCTGAGAAAGGTGTTTTTTAATAACTTCCAAAAAGCAGAACAATTTCATCTAAATTTAAAAAACCGCGTACAGAATAAAATGTTGTAGGTACTGAGAAATAAATAAATTGGCAAATAATAATAAATAATTGTGAGTAACGACGAAACAATGTTTTTGCGAAACCTTCTACTCTGCATTCGGTCAGTTAAGTGCCTGATTATGACGAGTTTTCTTGAATAAGTTTAAATAACAGCTAAAAATACTGAAATATTGTTGAAACCATACAACCTATTTTTGAATTTTCAAAAAGGAAACGTAGTGAAAATTTGTGAACGCTATCTTTTTCTCCACAAAAAGTATCGATGAGGAAGTGCTTTTCATTTTTTTATATCTGTAAAAATAATGTCAGAAATAATTAAAAACTAAAATCGCAAAAAATCGTTTTTTCGAAAATTCTCTAAAACGGTTAAAGTTAGTTTACTTTTGAAAACACCGTTTAAAAGGTGTTTAAAATTGTACAACTTTTCTCTAATTTTACCGACATTGTAACTCCTACCGTTTCCAAGATTCCAATGCTTTCCCATTCTTATCTTGGACACAGTGTATACCGTACATACTACAAAAGAAATTACACAAAGTAAGAAACAAAATACAAAACAAGTCAAAATAATATGATGTCTTACCATTTTGTGGAAATTAATTAAAATTAAGAAACATCAAATAATATCAACAAAAAATTAAGATATAATTATTGTTACCTAATTCCATATCATTTTTCTTTTTATATCATCATACTACTAGATACATGACGTTTAATATTATGTAAATAATAGATTTATAATATAGCATCATAGTTTAAGTTTAATACATGGTACCTATAGGGTCATCGAATATATAGTTATCATATTTATCTACGATGGTAGCGTTGTGATAAGTATATGATAATAGGTTTAAAGATTACAAAATAGAGGGTATTGATATTGTTGTTTGACATTGGCCTTCACCAACAGGTATTTAGGCCAGGGTCCAGAGGTTAAGTATATTTAGACACACTTAAGTCATAAATATATCTCTTGATGTGGTTTAATTTTATCATTAATCTTCACCGCTCCTCTCCGTAATGGTTTAACTACTTTTATATGTATGTTTTAGATATTCGTAAAATCGAATAATAATTATTTTTTTAATCTGTTATTTTTATTTGATGCGTCTAAATTCTAGATGTACTACTTTTAGAGAAAAATAAACTGAGCACGAATAACTCTCCATATTTAAACGTAAAAGTAATATTTCTGTGACCTTTTTGTCATTTACCTTTCTCGTAGGACTTTTGGTGCCAAGCTATATTTCCAAATATTTTTTTTAATTTTTATTGTAGACATCAGCTATTTTCTAGAATTAGATTAGGATTTTTTTTTTTATTTTGACCCCTATTTCACTATTTACGAACGCCTATGTCTAGTCAATATTTGTGCTATGTTTAGGAAATATGTGTTTAGATTTTTTTTCGCCTGCCTGCACTTAAACAGAGTTTTACCGCCCGCATATGCGGGCGGTAAATGACCAGTTAGCGCCCGCTCATTTTAATTTTTTTTCATAGATGGCGCTACTGTTAGATTTCCAATTATAACGTTAACATCAGTAGTTTTCACTCAATTAACTTAATGTGCATTCCATCTAGAGGATAAGTTGACAATTAATTGAGAAAGTTTACTTAGGTAGTCGTCTTCCTTTCCGCTAAACTCATTTAATTATTTAAAATTGTCCATTATTAATTAGTAATCACTTTTTAATTATTATTGTAGTACCGAAATATACCTAAGATTCTTAAATCAAATTTCTATAGTGTACACGCTCAGATAATAATTTGACAGTTTCTTTCTACATTTAAAATACGCAACACTGACATGTGAGCCTGTCACATAAGTTTATCTGATCTGAGTTTGTCAAAGGATAACGCCTATTCTCATGTACGTCAAAAAATACTCCCATTAATTTCTGTCAAAAACTGTCAGTTCATAACAGTAATAATTAATTATTAAAATAAAGTTCTTTTGGTTTAATATTGTAGTATGAGGAGGCAGGCGAAAAACAGTTGTAAGCACCACTGGCGGTAAAGCCGCTGCAGCCCTTCGCTGTATAGCTGCCCTCGCTCGCTTCGCTCACTCGTGCGTCTATACAGCGGCGGGCTGCAACGAATGCTTTACCGCCCTTTATACTTAATATACTATTAACGCCAATCTGATCTAATTTTCTATGTTAAATTTTTTAGGTTATATTCTATTAAGCAATGAAAAATTGTTCAATTTTTCATTGATTTCATTAAAGTTTAAGAAATATATATTTATATGTAAATAAAACTATCTCTTCTCCACAAAATTATTCATATAGGTATATGTTTTGGAAATTTATCTTTCCATCTTCAGTGGCTTAGTATACATAGTTCGCAAATACATCTACAATCAAACATTGGGCATGGAAGATTTAAACATCTATACAGACATCCTTATAATAATAATAATAATAATAATAATAACTCTTTATTGTCTAACAGGTGACAACCCAATTACAAGACAAACCGCTATGAATATAATATTATATAGTAAATACAAATAATAATAACAAATTTACAAAAGTAATAAATTGAAGGTGACAGTAGCAAAAATACAAAACAAACATATAGGATCGTATGGATATATTTCACTGAGCAAGTACATGGAATCTATTGAATCATTTCCCTCAGAACATTCCTCAAATCACGCTTAAATCTGTTGGGATTCTCATTGAAGTAATTAATGCTAGTATAGATAGAATAAGTATTACAGAAGTTACATGCTTTGAAGATGGGAGCTTGTGTTTCATAATTTGCGTGCACCGGAGGTACTCTGAAGAGATAGGCACTTCTCGAATTGAACTGCGGAATATTAAACCGCAACATCTCCAACAATTGCGAACAGTCTATAAGACCATTAATCAGACCAAATATAAAACACTGAGAGGAAAAATGCCTACGCATCTCCAGCGATTGAAAATCAAATCTCTCCAATAGCAAACGATGGTCGTATCCCCGGGCAGGAAACCGACCATCAATCTTGAAGGCTAGTCGTTTGAGGAATTTTCGTTGAACATTTTCGAGAGAGTTAACATAAACTCCATATATTGGAGACCAAGCAATGGCAGCATATTCAAGCCTTGATCTTACCATTGCGTTGTACAACACTACAAGACAATCAGTATTGTTAAATGAGTTCGTGGTTCTAAAAATGAATCCCAGACATTTGAGCGCCCTTTTCTTTGTTTCGGAAACATGATAATTAAAAGTTAATTCGCTATCAATCAACACACCAAGATCTTTAATAACAGTGCATTTATCAAGTGCAGCGCCAGAGAGTCTGTAATTGTAAGAAACAGTGCGGCGTCTTCTTGTGTATGTTATATATTTGCATTTATCGACGTTTAAATAAAGCTTATTCACAGTACACCAATCCTCAAGCATATTCAGATCTCTCTGTAGTACATCACAGTCATCTTCGGAGTGAACAGCTCTGAATAGTTTAAGATCATCTGCGAAAAGTAAATAATTGCTAGAAAGGTGCGTTCCTATGTCATTAACGAATATTGCAAATAACAGGGGGGCTAGGTTACTACCTTGGGGAGCGCCACTTGTGGCCACGTAAGAATGAGACTTAAAACCACTGTATTGCACGAAGTGCATACGTCGATTCAAATATGATTCAAAAAATGAAATTAAAGACTCCTGGAAGCCAAAGTGAAGCATCTTTCGTAGTAGCATATGATGGTCTATTTTATCGAATGCTTTAGAGAAGTCTGTATAGATTGTATCGACCTGAAGACCCTTGCCCATTATAGGATACACTTGTTGTAGGAAAGCGACAAGATTTGTGACAGTTGATCTCTTGTGGAAAAACCCGTGCTGCTGAGGTATTATACGATTCTTTATTTGGTTAAAGATCTTGTCATAAATAATCGATTCAAACACCTTTGAAAAATTTGATAAAATTGAAATGGGTCGATAGTTTTCTATCCTATTAATGTCCCCGGATTTATGCACAGGACATACACGTGCCGTCTTCCAGAGGTCTGGAAACGTTTGACCTTGTAGGGATATATTAAAAATAATGTGTAAAGGCTGTGCCAAAACATCCGCACAGTCTTTTAGTATAAAAGCGGGGATTCTATCGACACCAGATGTCATTTTCGGTTTTAGTTTTTGTAGTGCTCGTCTAACCTCGTCCTCACTAATCAATCCAAGAGACACCAAGTCACCACCATCCTGTGATTCTATAGTGACGTCAGCATTTGATGGCATATAAACACTTTCGAAAAAAGTTGCAAAAGCATTGACTATTTCTTGTGGCTCAGAAATGTAAGCCTCCGTTGCAACCCTCATTGAACCCGGTATTCTGGACTTGCGTTTTTTGTTTTGAATGTACTTCCACAGGTGCTGTGGATCATTTTTAATTGAATTTTGAACCTCACTCAGATATTCACCATATGCGATATTAATTTTTTGTTTCACTTGTATTCTCAGCTGCTTAAACATATTAAGATAGTACTGAGACTCTGTTTCTTTCCATTTTTGCAGATATTTTGACTTATTTTTAATATCTTGAATGAGATGCTGCGGATACCAAAACGGATACGAATATTTTCTCACACGACCTGCGAAAGTGGGCACACATCTATCAAATATGGATTCCAATTTATCATGAAATCGACACACGGCCTCGTTTATATCATTGATGTTGTTTAAAAATGACCAATCACATGACAGAATTTCATCATATAACAGAACATAGTTTGCCTTTCTGAAATTATACTCTTTATATCCATGATTTAATTTAAAGTTCATACGTGGTACATCCGCCGCAGTTAGAAAAGACACTTGGAGGGTAGGGTGGTATGCATCCTCATTTACCAGAGCCAGCGCAGGCTGAACATCACAGATCAGACTCGACATTACAAGATCCAATAACCTGTTATATTGATTATATACAAAATTATATTCAGATAAGTTAAATAGGGACATAAACTCATTCACCGCCGCTAACTTAGAGCCTGAATTAGACGAATCTGAGACAAAATGGACATTAAAATCACCAACAATAATAATTTCAGAATTATACATGTTTGGCAAAGACTCAAAAAACTCAAAGATCTCCAAGTACTGCTCAGTATTACAATTAGGCTGTATATATACACAAAAAATTAAAACTATAGTGCTACCTAAACTAATCTTACATGCAACAATATCAACTGTAGGGGGCAGTTGCGCTGCGTTGGGATTGACGAGAAGTTCAGATTTGAGGTCAGATCTCACAGCAAGAAGCACGCCTCCACCCCTGGTTACATCCAGTGCCTCGAGATCTCGATCCTTACGGTAGACGATATATCTGTCATCCACTAGTTCAGATGAGTTAATGTCAGGTTGGAGCCATGTTTCAGTTATAGCAACAATGTGGTACTCACCGTCACTTAACGATTTATAAAAAGTTTCGGTTTTGGTGTTTAAACCTCTGACGTTTTGGTAAACCATGTTGACATCATAGGTGTTAGACGTATCTGCTAGTTTAAATGATTCTGATTCAATTCCTCTGCCTGAACAATCCGCGGAACGCCTCTAATAAATTTTATTTTGATGTTCGTTTCTCCAGAATTCTTACGATCATCAAGAGTCTGCCTCACTGCTCTGTATAGTTGAGTCTGTTTCGGAGTTTTGTCATTGGTGATGGAGATGTGCTTTAATCTATGACTCGATTTAATCCTTGGAGTGAGCTTGAGGATCTCTGATACCACACTGGAGTTGCTCAGCCTGACTTTTATGGGACGTGGCTTTTGAGTTGTTCTTTGTTTTCCAAGACGGGTGACAGACACAACACATGTGGGATCCAAATTTTCATTCAATGTGTGTAATATTGTTTTTACATTATCCATTTCGTCACGATCTCCAGGTGTCTCAGGATGTCCATATATGATAATGTTCTTTTTACGTATTTCACGTTCGTGGATCTCTTGGAATACTTCAGTCTCTAGGTATTCATTGGACATTGATTTAGAGTCGTTGTTTTCTATGGTGTGAATACGCGATTTTAGATCATGAATTTCGAGCCGGAGGTGGTTGTTGATTTCAATCTGGTTGTTAAGTTTCTCAAGTATAGCCTCGTATCCCAGTTCCATGTGGTTCAATTTCTGCATTATATCTTCAAGGGTAACACGGCTGGCAGTTGATGGTAAGTCAGGTGCATTACTTATATTGGGTTGAGGAAGCGACATTGATTTTCTGGTGATTTGTGAACGTTGTACAGTTTGCCTTAGGCATGTGGGACATTTCCAACGGTCTCCATTCTCTTTTTTAAGCTCAATGTCATATTGTTTGACTTGAGTAACTGATAGCTCAACACATTTTATATGGTACCATTTATCGCAAGCGAAACATAAGATGGAATATTGTTTTTTGGTAATAGTTTGCGTACATGCCATACATAACCCACCAATCTCACGTTGAGACATTTTAAAACTTGATAAATCGCAATCGCACAATACTTGAATGAAAAACCCACAGACACTCAATAAGTATCTATATCACAAGTCCGACCCTATATCAAAAAGGTTTTGCTAAAAGGTTAAGCCACTGAAGATGGAAATATAAATTTCGAAAACTCAATCTCCTCTCCGTTATGGATTCTTTCAAGAAATATACATTCTTTAATTTTTAAATTAACTACGCTCAATGTTTTCCAAAAGTAAATCAGCACCTAGAAATATCCTGTAGTATTTTTGTACCAAAGTTGTTAAAAATCTGTTAAGTGAGTCTTGAGTTATAACTTTTTTATACCTTTTCACGGAGGCCTATGGTCGTGTCTTTTTAACACCAATTTAACTGCTTGAAAGGCTAAATATATCATTTTTACAGTCTAATTTTTTGACACTTTTTCTACTATTTACGAACACCTGTGTAAACAAGTTTTCTTATACTGCATTTTGTAGGTTATCTTATATCAAAACTATATAAATTATCCAATTTTTTTGGTGTGTTTGGGGAATATCTATATATTTTTCATTTTGACCCCTTTTGGCACTATTTGTGAACGCCTGTGTGAACCAATTCTTCTATGTGACATTTATTAGGTACTTTTGGTGGCGTTCAGAGATTCGGAGCCGTATTCAATAAAAATTATAAGCAATAGCTACAACAAGCTGTTGTGGTCCATAAGACAGGACACCCTGTATAGTATTTTCTTAATAATCTCGTACTTCGTATTACCACAGCATTAATAAGTACAGCATTCCGAATCCACGTTCGCACTTTGAAAAAAACTGTGACGTAAGATGCCGCCATTTTGGGTTACAAGTCAGGCCCTGACTAAGAATAATTATAGTTTTTGGTTTCTAACCACAGTACTGTATTTTTATTTTTGTAAAAATATTTAAGTAGATAATAATATCGCTGTCGATTTCAGAAATATTTGTGGTGTGTCATAGTGATTGAAAACAACCTTGAGTGGTGTTATCAGTTAAATGTTGACATGATTGGGTGATTTTTAATAACAATAATAATAACTATTGGAAAAAGTTGTTATTGTCAAAAAAGAATTAAGATTGTCAGATTTTTGATTAGTTTTCAATTTCTATATTATATTGGTCAGTTAAAATCGTTTCAGTTTTGTATTTAGTTTGTTATTTTTCTTTATTAATAAATCGCGTTTATTTCAATTTTCGTGGTTTATTATGAATATCGTTGTAGTGAGTTAAACGGGTAGTTTAATTCACAAATTACAACAACAGCAACTTTAAAGGCAAATTTTGGCAAAGACTTCTTGAAACTTTATAATGATATTGTCAATAAAATAACAACTAGCCACGCGACAACTTGTGTTTATGTTTCACTTGTATTTAGTTTAAAACATATTAGATACTGTCATTTCGTAATATAAATTTTACGGTTATTCAAATAGTTGTTGTAAACGTAAAATTATCTAGTATTTATCTTAATTTTTACTTATTACTCACCTAACAGGATCTTTGGGGAAGCGAAAAAAATGTTTAATAATAATAATAATAATAGCCTTTATTGCTCAACAGATTTCTCCCTTAACAGAGCAAAATTATAATACAATAGGTAATTCCACAAAAAAAAACAAAATATTATACATAACATAATAAGCAATCCATTAAAAGTAAAACATGATTGATCTACACTAATTAAACAATTAACAAGAACAAAAAGAGAAACTACGACGCACAAACAGTCAGAGCAGCCCTCCCAAGTGCTTCCCTTGAACAATTAAAAATGTCACAGTCAGCGCAAATCAAATTAAAATTATTACACATGACATATACGGGCGATTTTGTATAGAGGTTAGTGCAAGGGCGCTGAGAGTAGAAAGTTAAAGGATTGCGGGCGCCAAGTCTGGGCACGTTAAAATTTATTTGAGCCAGGAGTTCAGGACAGTCGATTCTATTATGTAAAAGATCATACAAAAATTTTAGAGAAAAAAATATTCTTCTAAACTCCAAACTCTTGAAATTGAACTTGTTCAGCAACAACGTATATTCAATCCCTCTGTCAGGATAAATACCGTCTGCCTTAAATGAAAGGTATTTCAAAAACTTTCTTTGGACACTCTCAACATTCCGCACATGAATCTGATAGATCGGGTACCAAATCAAGGAGCAATATTCGAGCTTCGAACGCACAAAAGAGTTATACAAAACTTTCAACGCATCAATGCTATGAAAACTCCTACAGCTTCTCACGATAAAACCGTAGGATCTCACAGCTTCACCAGTCCTAGCAGCCACATGAGGCACAAATGATAGACTAGAGTCGAAAAGCACGCCCAGGTCAGCAGCAGTCAGACACCTAGCTAGCGCGGTCCCACCAACCGTGTAGCGAAAACTTATAATATTCTTCCTTCTAGTGAATGTCATACATTTGCATTTATTCTCGTTGAGCGATATATTATTAACGTTACACCAATGTTCCACAGCTCTCAGATCGTCCTGCAACCGAAGACAGTCTACATGAGAAGTAATAGGGGCGAACAACTTAAGATCGTCGGCAAAAAAAAGCCGTTTTACACACAGACAATTATCTAGATCATTTATAAAAATAGAAAAAAGCAGTGGACCCAAATTGGATCCCTGCGGAACGCCTGAGGAAGCCCAATACCTCTCTGACGTATAGCCGTTATAATATACATATTGAAGTCTGTTCTGAAGATATGAAGTAATTAACGACTTCAAACCATCATCAAATCCGAATCGATCGAGCTTTTGAACAAGTATTCGGTGATCCAAACGATCAAAAGCTTTAGCAAAGTCTGTATACAACACATCAAATTGCCCACCACCATCAACAACTTCGTTCACTTGCTGAGTAAAAATTGCAAGGTTAGTGGCAGTGGACCTCCCGGTGAAAAACCCATGCTGATTAAGGGAAACTTGCCCATGTACGGAATTACATATTCTGTTATACAGCACAGCTTCAAACAATTTAGAGAAATTGGATAATATAGAAATCGGTCGATAGTTATTGATGAGCGATCTGTCGCCTGCTTTATAAACAGGCACAACTCTTGCCTCTCGCCACCGATCTGGAAACTTGCCTTCGTTGAGGTGCAAGTTTAGAGCAAGTGTACCGCTTATTGGGACAACATTTTGCAACACACACATGTCCTCCGTGATTATTCATTGTATGAATCCCAAGACACGTTAATAAAAATAAAATCGTTTTAATTCTCACGAACACTATACCAAAAACACAGATTTAGATTTAAACACAATATTTATTTATCTCGTACACGCCGACAATGAACTATATATTGAACACAGGAGTGAACTGTATCTATCTACGTCTATGCGATTATTTTGACGTTGTAACCCATAATGGCGGCATGCGCGACGATATGCGCAGGACGGCTTGCAAACGTGAAAGTCAGAATACTGTATTATTTATTATACTGTGGTATTACTATCATCTTATCAACATCACATACGGAGACAAATTCATTTCTTTATCATTTTCCCACAGTGAACCCGTAGAATTCCTAATATCTATAAAACCTATTTTTTAATCACTTCACATCCATAAACAACCATTTTTATCAGCCAGTAGCCATATCTACCAAAGTTACATACATAATCTGGTGAAACATCCCTTTTAATGATTGTTGAATTTAATTATTATCTCTTATAATTTAGTAGTTAGTAGCTCTATGATAAGTAGATATTAGTTTTGTTTTAATCAAATTCCTTCTTCTATGTACTTGTTAGGATTATGTGTTTCTAAAATAGGTGGTCAAAATTTGTGAGCGAATTAGGGACGTCTAATCATATAAAAAACCTAAATTGTAATTTTTCGAAAAGTCATTATTTACAAAGATACAGGGTGTTAAAGATTGCTGCCTGAGGACGATTTCTTTGAAATATTTTCGAAACGAGTAAAGATAATTTAATCAAATGTAGCATATTTATTCACCTAGTTAAATGTCATAACCTGCCATGATATTGAATAAAAAAGGATGAGCATAGGCGGGTAAACGGGTACACCCTGTATCTTTGTAAATAAGGACTTTTCGAAAAATTACAATTTAGGTTTTTTTCATGATTAGACGTCTCCAATTCGCTCACAAATTTTGACCACCTATTTTGGAAACACCTTGTATATAAGCATAGAAATTAGAACAAAAAAGGACATTCAATCAGACATTTGTGATATATAATATAAATAAATAAAATTAATGAATAAAGTAGTAGAATTAAAATAATAGAATTTTCTTTTAATAAAATTAAAATAAAAATCATTGTTTTTTTCATACAACTAAAACATAATTTTGATAATGTTGATAAAGCGTTTCTTTTTGATATATAAATCATTACTTCGTCAAAAGTAAGAGATCTAGAGAAAATTTGAGACTCTAGATTGCCGTTCATGAACACAGATTTGTCATAGATAAATAGTCTAACTACCTAAATAAAATTAAAGATTACATAATACAAACTAACATTTCAAATACAAATAAAACTAGGTAGGTAGCTACAAACCGTCTTATGTTGTGCAAATTCCATTGGCTTTTTAAGTTGGAAACCCGACCAAGAAAAAACAGGCGTCGAAGCCTCAAAACAATAATTATATTCATTCGCATTGGATAAAAAAGTATGTTTTTTTAGCATCTGCCATTTTAATATTTTTAACACTAGTATTTAAAAATGTTCAACCCTCTGCTTTAATCTACCAACTTCACAGCAATAAAAATAAATTTACTTATATAAATTGATTCATTCGAATGATAACCCAAGATTTTAACTTTGCAAATTAATAAATATACATTTCTTTCTATTAAAATATACGCAACACCTCAAGTAGGTACATAAAACAGAGTTATTGATCCTTTTCTGTCAATTTCCCAGATCAAGGTCATTCTAAGGGAAGCCAATGAAACCATAAAAATTCACTTGACCAAATATATTATTTCGTTGATAGTTTTGATTTGTACTTGATGAAAATTCATAATAAACCTTTTAAAGTAGAAAAACACACGTTTAAAGATTTTCACGAATTATTATTTAATTACATAGGTACTTATATGTTATGTAAATTTTAATAAATTCGTGACCAAATTTAAACACTTGTGCCATTTAGAATTAAAGCTTTAAAACCACAGAAGATACAGAAACAGAATGGCTAATTATAAATAGGCAAGTCATTACCAGTTTTGTCAAAGTTTCAAACTGAAATTGCTGGCAAATAATAAGACAATTATAATCTTTAACCCTTAAAAATAACATTTGGTGTGCACAAATATCGAATGGTCATGCACTCCTTAACTAAGAAAAATGTTTTGTTTAGTTCATTATACTTGCATGTATAATTACATTTTTTAATTTGTTTCGTAACTGATTACAAAGTAATGTCAGTTACCTATCATGAAGTACATGTTTATAATATTTTGATGACAAGCCAAATGTATTTGAACACTTATTATTAATAGGTAGGTAGATCTGTTCAAAGTGAGTGGGTCCGTACGGATTCTTCACTGTGACCATATTGTGCCTCATACCTATCCATATTTTACCCAATACATCAATCTTCTTAATGAAGTCTATTATTTTCCTACCTCTCTTTTAGACTCGGCGGTGAAATGAATAATTCACCAAATGTCGCAAATCTAATAATAATAATAAGCTTTATTGTCTAACGGAGAAATCTCCAATAATAAGACAATACAATACAATTCTAATGTATAATAAACAGAAATAATATAAAAAACATAATACATTCAGTAACCCAAAGAAAGAGATGAAAAAAAAAGAAAAAAAAAAGAGTCAATACAAAAAAAAAACAAATTGAACAACTTCGACATTTCAATTTTAATGAGCCTGAATTGCACTAGCGATGAAAATACAAAATCTTTGATACTTAATACAATTCAAATCAGCATCAGAACAGTGTATATTGAAAAGCTCAGAGGCAGCATATATTGGGGTTCGCCTAAGGTAATTGGAATTAGGAATGGGATTCAAAAAAGGATGCGCATTTCTGGTTGTACGGATTGGTGCTGTAAACGGAACCTGAGAAAGAAGCTCAGGGCAATCAATCAATGAATTGCAGATTTTATACAAGAACTGAAGAAAAAATATTTTCCTTCGATTCAATAGCGAATCAAATTGAAATCTGTCCAGCAAAAGTTGCTGGTCAATACCTCTACATGGATAACGACCATCAATTCGAAATGCCATACATTTCAAAAATTTTCTCTGAACACCCTCCAGCAGAGTCTCATATTTCCTGTAAACCGGATTCCATATAATACAACCATACTCAAGTTTAGACCTGACAAGACTTGAAAAAAGTGCAGTTAGAGTGTTCAGATCATTCATATTTCTCGAGTTCCGGATAACAAAGCCCAATCTCTTAAATGCAGCGTTAACCGTTTCATTGATATGTTCAGCAAATGAATATTTTGCATCTATGATAATACCTAAATCCTTCACTGACTCCACCCTGCCCAATGTCAAGTCATTAATTTTATAATCGTATATAATTTTATTAAATTTATTAGTTATGGATATTATGTTGCACTTGCCGATGTTTAAATCTAATTTATTTATCGTACACCAGCTCGACAGCTGTTCCACATCTTTCTGCAACTCCTGACAATCGTCAACTGTTCTTATAATACGAAATATTTTACAATCGTCTGCAAATAATAATTTGTTACTAGTAATGTTTGAACCTATATCGTTTACAAATAGAGATAATAAAAGAGGGGCAAGAGATGTGCCCTGTGGCACTCCGCTTGTAACTCGGAAATTACTCGATTTAAACCCTCTCACTTCGACGTACTGATGACGATCGTTCAGATAGGACAAAACAAATTCAGCCAGAGCTTGACTGAACCCGATTCCCAACAATTTAGATATAAGCAAGTTATGATCTTCTCTATCGAAGGCCTTAGAAAAGTCAGTATAAATAGCATCAACTTCATATTTTTTATCCAGTGCACGACCAACAAACTGTGAAAAACATGACAGGTTTGAAATAGTGCTCCTTTTAGGATAGAAACCATGTTGTTCAGGAATCAATACGTGTTTTAACTGAAAGAAAAGAGCTTCACACAACGACATCTCAAAAACCCTCGAAAATGCCGATGTGATAGACACTGGTCTATAATTGTGTACCTGCGATTTGTCACCTTTTTTGAATATCGGCGAAACCCTCGCACTCTTCCACACTTCTGGGTAAGATCTTCTTTTTAATGATAAATTAAATATATAGGACAAAGGTTTAATAAACACTGTAGCACAGTCTCTAACAATAAATTGTGGAATGAAGTCGGGGCCTTGGCACATTTTCGGTTTCAATTTCTTTAATGATGCTAATATCACAGTGTCACTAAGATTGTCGACACATATAATATCATTGCCTAACAATTCAATATCATTCTTTAGTATATAGGCGTCAGCAGCTGTATACACAGAGCTGAAATATGCTGCAAAAGACTCCACTACATCCTTAGGATTACCAACTTCTTGATCATTGAAATAAAGAGTTTCGGGAATCGACGTGGAATTGCCTTTTGATCTAATAAATGACCAAAAACGTTTGGGATCAGAAACAAGTTGTCTCTCAACAGTACGAGTGTAACTAGTATACGCACTTTCAATTTTAGCCTTAATCGTGCCTCTTAATGATTTAAACAACTGCTGCTGATAAGTAGATCCTGTTCTCCTAAATTTTTTAAAAGCTCTAGATTTTCTCTTTATAAGTTTTATAATCTCCCCAGAAAACCATACCGGATATGATTTACTATAAATTTTTGATTGTGGAACACAACCATCGATTGCAGAGTACAACAACTCATAAAACTTACCGCATGCACTGTTGGCATCAGTGAAGGACTCAATCGAAGACCAATCGGTATTAAGAATTGTGTCATACAGCAGAGGCAAGTCAGCTCTACGGTAGTTATACACCCTCTGATTGGTATTTACAGGAAAGTTATTTTTTTTTTGTTTGCGACAATCGAAAACCAAATTAAGAGTCGGATGATAAGAATCTTCCTCAACCAGGGGATGCTCTTCTCTGGTAATGGTGCAATTAAAATTTGAAAAAACTAGGTCCAACAAGCGCACCTGCTCGTTGAATATAGTGTTGATCTGAGTCAAATCGAAAAACGATATAAAGTTATTAAGTACCTGTTCATTCACTGAATCAAGTGTTCGGTCAGCATAAGTGGGAATGTTGAAATCACCCAGTAGTATGATATTTTTACCATACAAATAATGTAAAGACTCAATAGCCTCCATGCAGTTAATGAAATAGCTTGATTCTGTTGAGGGAGGAACATAAAGGACAAAGAAAAATAATACAGTGCACCCAATATATACTTTACAACCTGCTACATCAATGTTACCAATATCACTGCTAAAAAAAGAAAGATCCAATTCAATGACCCTATACTTATTGGTTATCGCTAATAATACTCCACCTCCCCGCGACATTCCAGTGACCACCCAGTTCCGGTCTTTTCTTATGATCGTGTAGTTATTGCTAAATAGTTCGTTATTCAACACTCCACCCTTAAGCCAAGTCTCAGTCAGTGCAATAATATCAAAGTCGCCCGCACAAACCGACTGATAAAATGTCGTTACCTTGGTGTTTAGTCCCCTAACGTTCTGATACACACAAGACACAGATACATTCTCCCCGTCAGACAACACACCTAGTTTAAATGAGATTTAACTATTTTAGGCTCACCATTGAAGTACCTTATGCGCAAATCGTTCTCACCAGCAGTAATACGCGCATTTAATTCATGTTTAAGTTTCTTGAATTCCTCAATCTGCATAGGAGTTCGATCATAACGCAAAGACACCCCACGGAACTCACCAATGCTCGCCAAATTCTTATTGTTATGAATCTAGTTGTAGTTAAGGGCGGGCAGCAAGACAATACATTTTCCGCCGTCTCATCATTTTGCAATCGGAATTTTCGGAAAAGCCCAACCACGACCCGTGTATCGTCAGTTCCATAATGTAGTGCAGATGTGATCTACCCATATTCAATAACTGACTCTTGATTTGGATCTATTAATAAACTCATTCGAATGTAGCAAACCTGGATGTATTTGGCGGTGCCTAACGCTATACCAGCTGAAGCTTCTGATCCCATTAGTTTCTCTTCAGCTCTCTCTTACCAGGGAGTCCGCCGTTTCATTCTAATTTAAACCAGTGTGGCCAGCGATCCAACCAGAGTCAGATTATTGTTTTTCCTGATATACGAGACTGTCTTGGCAAATCAACACTGTTGTTGATGACCCTAGGGCCTCTTGACATTTGAGCACAGTGCTCTTCTTCAAGCATCCGTGCACATAGGTCAATGACTAGAACTTCTGCCTGAAATACAGTATTTGAAGACTATGTAGAACTTGTAGACTTAATTGAAGCGTATTCTTTAAAAAATGCAGGTTGAATAATGACACACCTGGATCATTTAGAATATGCTGATACTACTACATTTTTTTTTGATGACGTGTAGAAAAAAGAAAAATAACAAAATTATGTTAATTTTTCTTAATTTGATTTTATTAATACAATATAACAAATATTGTTTCCATAAAAATGGTGAGTTGTTCATAGTACCAAAGATTAATCTACACAATAGATAGTCAGCGTATATGGGAAAGAAAACAAAAATTGAAACTGTCTCGACACGAGCTACATCTATTAGAAAAACATGTAACCATGGAAATTATGGAAATTGTAGATGGTGTTATATGTATTGTGTTGAAATAAAATAATCATATGGGCAATGTTAGACAAGGACGAGTATACTTTCCCCTACGAGGTGGGAGTTTGTTTTTATATTATATAGGTATCATATATGTACTACTGTGCAGCAGTGTTTTTTGTCGGTTAATATAAAATTATATGGTATACGTACACCTATCTACGCAAAGATTAATGTGTATGGACGAAAATAAAAGAAATTACTATAATAGTATAAATATACAGGGCTGGTTCATTAAATGTTTTAGACAATAATTTTAAATGACTAAAATAATATTATTTTAGTCATTTAATTTTAAATTTCGGATATAAGGATGCATCAAAAAGTTATATTTAAATTAACGAAATTTGGCGTTATAGATAGGACTTCCGCTTATTATCTGATTCAGTTTTAAGGATCAAACTCAAACAGCAGATTCAACTTGTTAACATTATGAAAAAATAAATCTCAGACTCATACAGGCGTGAAATGCTACCCTAACTTTTTTATGCACATTTTTTGCGTGTGTTTCAATTCGGAGATGTAAAATCTAACAAATTATATACGTAATAAATGTATCCTTCTGTGATATTGATAGAAAGTCATCGTTATCGCG
This sequence comes from Apoderus coryli, assembly GCA_911728435.2. Classification (NCBI taxonomy): domain Eukaryota; kingdom Metazoa; phylum Arthropoda; class Insecta; order Coleoptera; family Attelabidae; genus Apoderus; species Apoderus coryli. The sequence goes on from OU452199.1 coordinate 34,322,197, forward strand.
TATTATCGATTTTAAGAAATGTTAATATTAAAAAGGCTGTGCTTTTTACAAGTTGCTGAAGTAAATAAGGTTTGAAATTTCCAGCATGACAATAATTATTTAAAAAAATACGGTTTCGAAATGCAGGATGTAAAAAATTAGAATTTTTAATCTGTTTTTAATGAAAATTTAAATCTATTGAGAAACATGGTTCAGGGTTTTTGTGAAATGTATTTTACTCCAAAGATTCTACTCATCGATTATAACCGAATTAATTTACTCAAAAATATCTATACTAGTAAAATAACACAATTATCACAATTAGGTTCAAATTCTGCAACGCCGAATTGAAAAAAACTTACAGTCTCCCTAATATTGGTTTTTGTGCAATGTTCATAAAACTTTAAAAAACTAACGATTTATGTAGATTGTATTGTTAACACGTTTCGTAAAAAGCTTTAAAAACCCACCAACAGGGTGTTCAGTTCAAGTATCACGACAATAACTTTTTTCATGTTTTAACAAGTACAATCGTCTGCTTCAGATTGATCCTTAAAAACTGAATAACAGTTTCTCTATATAAAAAAATAAAACTTGTAAATATCATCCCCAAACATTTAATTTGAATACAATTACATAACACCATATTTGAAAGTAAATAAAAAAACAGCATTACCTAGTTTGACAGATTTGCAAATTGCAAATCAAAGTATCTATGTATACAGGGTGTTGCATAAGTACTTGTACAAACTTTAAAGGGTGATTCTTTGACTAATTTTAAGATACAAATTTCATATGTACATGGGTCCGCTACGGCTTGGTTTTCGAGATACAGGTAGTTCAAAAAGAATATTATATTTAGGATTATATGCTTGTTCAATAGCATCGCAATTTGGTGCAATTCGGGATACAGGTGTATTGATGACACCAGAGCTGTCAAAAGAACTAATAAAAAATACGAAAAATAACAAAATACAAATATCATTCAAAAGACAACAATGCACATAATAGTCGGTACCAAGCCAAATAGGTAGTAGGTAAATATAGATTTATTTTGTTTCGGGCTTGGGCTTGGCACCGACTTATTGTAATCAAAACTACCCACCAAACGGATACATTTAATTTTACGCAGATGCTCAAAATGTTAACTTTCTTTCATTAATAGAGACCTGTGAAGTGAGCTTACCTCTTACGCCCACGTATTAAGTACTAAGTTTCAGTTATCAGTTATAATTTTTTATTTTCCAAGAAAGCGAAACGAGATATTTAAAACGGCATTGCGCCGCCCTCATGTATACCTCCGGGGGCGGCATCGAAAATCGCTACACGTCACAAACTTGTAAATGCTTAGAACTACCCCTATATCAAATTTCTATTTTCTATCTTTTTTGTTTCATACCCAAAGCCCTATTCCTACCGAACTTATTATTTACCCGAAGAAACATTAAAAAGAAGTAAAATTTAAGTACCTAAACCTATAAAGTGGAACTTATACCTGAATTTATAACCCATTTTCTGCATCGATCTTCTTCTTTAGGAAATCGAAAGAAATGTACCTCTCGATTGTTTCTGTAACTGTTGTTACAATTTCGAAAAGCACATTGGTTACGACTTAATTTCGAATTGTTTCTTTCCATTTTCACAAAACACAAAAATTATTTAGTCACTAACTAGGAAGTTTCTCAAATAAAAAAAAAACACAACACAAAATAATATAATTAGTCTAAAATTAGAAAAACACAAAATAAGTTAAAAAATATTCACAAAAAAAATAACTACGCAGCCAAAGATTAAATTTAATTTAATATATTAGGTAATTCTCTTCAAAACAAAATCAGTAGGTATGAAAACAACCATAATATGTATACCTAATATAATATAGGTAGCACTGATAATTTTTTTATTATAGGTATTATAAGATCTACAACAATCTTGTTACATCTTTGCCACATTGTCTACGTGAAATATTTAGTCAAAAGTATGTTTATATCTAAAAGCTTTTCATTTAACGATTGTTCGCCACTGATCATGGGACTGGTCTAGTCTTGAAACATGTATGACATGGATTAAATATTATTATATTAAATTTAATTCATAGAGATAAGGCTTTTATTTCAATACTGTACTTGTAATAAATCACCCTGTGTGTTTCTTTTACCGACGAATCGGCAACAGCACGACACACACCACATTCGCTTGTTTTTTTTTCTACCCTCCCTACGTATCCCCTCCAGATTAATACAGAATTTCATCAATCTCTCTCTCTGACAATACAGCATTGTCGGTGCATAACTGTTGCAAATGATGTAAATAATTGTTATACGTTGCGTTTTGTTTCTGATATTAATAAACTACAAAACGGTTTCTGGCTGTGACAATACTGCTCTATGCTTTACACGCTAGTCTACGCCACGTAGTGGCTGGCATACTTAGAGATGTTCTCATTTTAATGCATTGGGCTGACTATCTATTGTGTAGATTAATCTTTGATAGTACAATTACTAACTGCAATGTGCTTACCGATAAATGTATTTCCAGACCTCAATAGAAATTTAAAAGATACACTCGCTGGATTGATTATGTAGTTTCTCTTTTCGCCACTGATGATGGAACTAGATTGAGTTCAGAAACATGTTTTCACAATAGTTGCTGCATGTAGCTGCTCACCCGAGTAAAAATATTAAAAATTAACTGGATGATGGCTAAATTGCCTAAGATACAGAGGCCAATAAAAAAAACCTAAAATTGGAGCACATTGGCGAAAACAGAGTAAAAACGGGGTTAAAAACTTAAAACATGTTAGCAGAGCGTGGTTGAACAACCTTATGAAGTAAAATAATATATTAACTTTTAACAACTCTTATACATTTTATTTATATTCTGACAACTATCACTATTTTTTCTATATACAATATGATGCAATATAACAACTTCCAACACCCCCACTTGTTATGTTGCTGCAAGACCCATCTTTCTACAGATTTCTTTTAGTTTTTCGTTAGATATCCCTTTTGTGAGTGCATCTGCTACCATATCTTTTGTAGAAATACTCTGAACTTGAATTTCACCACGGTTTTGCATCTCCCGTACAAAATGGTGTTTTATATCGATGTGCTTGCTTCTTGGTCTGTATCCTGCATTTTTACTTAAATCAATCGCTCCTTTATTATCGCAGTATATTTTTATGAAATTCAAACTATCTGGTATGATTTCATTAATAAGATTCTTTAAAAATATAGCTTCCTGTGTAGCGAAACTTAAAGCCATATATTCGGCTTCTGTCGTTGATAGTGCGACTGTAGTTTGTTTCTTTGACGCCCAACTGACGGCACCTCCACCAAGCAGGAAAACATATGCCGCTGTAGACTTCCTATCATCTTGATCACCGGCCCAATCAGAGTCACAATAACAACAAATATCTTCTAAACATTGATTAAATTGTAACTTGAAATTTACGGTGTTTTTTAAATAACGGAAGATTCGTTTGACTGCTGCCCAATGAACTTTGCCAGGATTTTGATTGAATCGTGAAAGCACCCCCACTGAATAAGCTATGTCTGGGCGAGTACATTGTGCTGCGTACATAATGCATCCGATTGCCTCTTGATAGGGAAACTTTGACATTTCTTTCTTTTCAGCATTTGTCTTAGGTTGTCCATCTTTGGTAAATGCTTGGTTTATATCCAAAGGAGTGGATATTCCATTACAATTTGACATGTTGAAACGGGTAAGAATATCCGTAATATATTTTTCTTGGTCAAGAGTAATGGTCTTTTTTCTTCTATCTCGAGTGATTCTCATACCAAGGCAATAATGTGCTTCTCCAAAATCTTTCATCTTAAAACGTTTCATTAACATCATTTTAAGATTATTTTTTTCATATATATCATTTGAAAATATTAAAATGTCATCTACGTATATTGCTAAAACTATATCTTTACCATTTTTTCTTCTAGAATAAACACATGGGTCGTACATTGATTGCTTAAAACCTAGTTCTTTTATGGCTGAGTCCAGTTCTTTGTTCCACATCCGACTTGACTGCTTTAGGCCATAAAGAGTTTTTAATAATCTACAAATTCTTCCATCAGGTAGTTCCATATATATTTCTTCATCAAGCTTTGGGTGTAGAAAAGCGGTGACAACGTCCATCTGATCGATTTCCCAATCGTATTTGGCGGCTAGTGCGAGAAGAAGTCTGATGGAACTGTACCTAATTACCGGAGAATATGTTTCTTCGTAATCAATGCCTGAAACTTGTGAATAACCTTTTGCTACCAATCGTGCTTTATAGCGATCTATTTCACCAGTTTTTGTAAATTTGGTTTTAAAAGTCCATTTACTTTTTACAGGTTTCTTGCCGGAAGGAAGTTCACAGATTTCCCAAGTGTTATTCCTTTTATGTGCTTCCATTTCCTCGTTCATTGCTTTATGCCATTCACTTGCATTTGTCCCCAATAAAGCTTCATCCATCGTATTTGGATCGAGCGAGAATGATTCGAACGCAGCTTGACATATAAAATCTGAGTTAAAAATATTTTTGTTTGGCACATGAACACGATTTGATTTTCTGATCTGGTTTTCTTGATTTTCATCTCTTTCGTTTTCTTTTAAAATATCCTCAACTTCGCCTAATTCGTTCGATGTTTCTTCAAAAACTTCTTCCACAGGTTCAATAATTATTTTTTTTGTTTCAAATTCTGTAGGCAATTCCTCCCCCACTTCAACAACAGTTTCTGTGATTTCTAACTGCTGTTGATGGTCATTGCACTGATTTTCAGACATTGGAACCGGAAATATATTATTGTAATATTCTTCATTAGTATTTTTATTTAATGATTGGTTTTCGAAGAATTCAGCATCACGTGATATCAGAATTTTGCGTGTAATTGGATGTATAAAACGAAATCCTTTTGTATGTTCTGTATAACCGACAAATATATATTCCTCAGCTTTTCTATCTAATTTTCTTCTTTTTTCTTTGGGAATGTGTACCAAGGCTTTGCATCCAAAAATGTGTAGATGTGATAAATTTGGTTTCTCACCTGTCCACGCTTCCTCTGGAGTGCAATTTGCAAGAGCTTTTGTTGGGGATCGATTTTTTAGGTAAACTGCTGTGGATATAGCTTCAGCCCAAAAACAGTTTCCAAGCTCTGCATCTATTAACATGCTTCTTGCAGTTTCCATTAGGGTACGATTTAGCCTTTCTGCTACACCATTCTGTTGTGGAGTATATGCCATAGTTTTTTGATGTTTTATTCCAGCTTTTTTAAGTATACCCAATAACTGACTGTTGACATATTCAGTACCATTATCGGTATGTAGGCATCTTATTTTCTTTTTGGTTTCATTTTCAACGTATGCTTTATACTCCATAAACTTTTCAGTTACTTCGTTTTTTGTTTGAAGAAAATAAACTTCAGTTTTTCTGGTAAAATCGTCAGTAAACGTCAAGAAGTACTTGGCTCCACCGATTGACTGAGCTTGCAAGGGACCGCAGACATCAGAATGTACCAATTCTAGTGGTTCTTTTGCGCGTTGACAACTAGCTTTATTAAATGGTTTTCGATGTATTTTACCCTTAATGCATGCTTCACATTTGGAAAAATCGTCGTTATTGAAACTAATTCCAGTTGCTAATTTATTCTTCAGTAGCTTCATGGATACATTGTTCAAATGACCTAAGCGACGATGCCAAATTTCTTGAGATTTTAAAGTCCTTACTGTATTTACTAATAATTCTGCTACATCCAGTTTGTACATACCATTTGTTTCAGTGGCAGTGCAAATGATATTCTCTGTATCTAACTTAATTTTCTTATTTGTAATGCGACATCCAAATTCTGAATCGAAAATAACAGTTCGACCATTTTTGGTTATTTTACTTACAGACAAAAGATTCATTGCCAAGCCTGGTGCATGTGTAACATTTTTGATGGTTATGAAATTTTCATTTTTCAGCTGAATTTCAATATTACCATATCCAGTACAATGCATTTTCGTTCCATTAGCAATTCCGATTTCCTGATTTTTACATTCTTCAAAATGATCTAATATGTCTTTTGATCCTGTAAAATGTGAAGTTGCTCCTGAATCTATGTACCAGCCTTGATTCTCAGTGAATTCATTGCATGTTAACGCTTGATTTGATCGTTTGGTTTTGTCGTTACCTCGTATTGGTTTCTTAGGTTTCTGACATTCGTTGGCCTTGTGATTATATCCATTACAATTGTAACATCTAGGTCCAGATTTATTAAATTTTTGATATTTCTTACTTGCGAAAGCAATTTCAGTAGTATTTTTGCTACTTAAACCTTTTACATTTTCTTGCAGTAAAAGATTTTTAACAAAATCGGTACTAGTCGTCTGCTTTGAGCCTTGAATTCCTAATATCAAAGGTTTGTATTCATCTGGAAGACCACCAAGAATAATACCACCAACAACATTGTCTTTAAACGGTTCACCAATATTTTCCAGTTGTTCAGCAATATGAATAATTTTATCAATATATTCTTGCATTGAGGAACAGGAATCAAAATTAGTTTTGAAAAGACTTGAATATAAACTAACTAAACGTACTATACCACTATTTTCGTAAGCTTTTTTCAGATTATCCCATGCTTCTTTGGCTGTTTTGGCTTTTTTTGTTTCTGCAGCTGCACACGGCTTTAACGATAAGTTAATTTTTGCTAAAGTTCGTTGATCTACATCTTCATCAATGTTTTGTCCGACTTTAGGTTCAATACAGTGCCATAAACCTGCGTCTATTAAGTAGTTCTTCATCCAAAACTTCCAATCATTGTAATTTGTACCATCCAGGTGTTTATTTTCAGATAAACCTCCTACAGCGGTTGAGATAATTGTTGTGGATTTTCGTTTATCGAGTTCCTTTCTTAAAATATCAATCTGAGCCTCCAATTCTTCGTTAGTAGACATTATTTAATATTTTTTTTTTTTTTAACTTTTTTGATATATGTCAAATACTGTCAGATTTTTTCTTAAATTCAGAATTTCGGAAAAATTTACAGTTTTTGTGGATTAATTAACTTCCAATTCTTCTACTCACACTTCTAATACAGTTGCGGACCCATAACCTGTTAGCAGAGCGTGGTTGAACAACCTTATGAAGTAAAATAATATATTAACTTTTAACAACTCTTATACATTTTATTTATATTCTGACAACTATCACTATTTTTTCTATATACAATATGATGCAATATAACAACTTCCAACAAAACATATTTCCTAAAAATAGCAGAAATATTGACTCTAAATGCGTGTAAATAATTAAACCTTCTATACATTATTTAGTTCAAATTTTTTTCTCATGTTGTAGGAGAGACTAAATAAAATTCAATTTAAAAATTAACATTTGCTTGTATTAAATATTTTTTACAATAAAAAATTAGTATAAAAATTAAACTACTTTTAAGGATTTAAGTCCTAATTTCCTTTCGAATAACGTTTCCAAAATTTCTTCACCTCATCGTGAGCATTCTTGTTTATTACTAATGTCCGTTTCTCTTTGTTACACCAAACTAGGGAACCAATCGACTGAGCGTACTCTTTTAATACATTAAAATCGGCCTAAAAGAAATACAATTTTTGAGTATATAACTTATATCAAAGATTAATCTACACAATAGATAGTCAGCGTATATGGGAAGTAAAACAAAAATTGAAACTGTCTCGACACGAGCTACATCTATTAGAAAAACATGCAACCATGGAAATTATGGAAATTGTAGATGGCGTTATATGTATTGTGTTGAAATAAAATAATCATATGGGCAATGTTAGACAAGGACGAGTATACTTTCCCCTACGAGGTGGGAGTTTGTTTTTATATTATAGGTATCATATATGTACTACTGTGCAGCAGTGTTTTTTGTTTAAAATTATATGGTATACGTATACCTATCTACGCAAAGATTAATGTGTATGGACGAAAATAAAAGAAATTACTATAATAGTATAAATATACAGGGCTGGTTTATTAAATGTTTTAGACAATAATTTTAAATGACTAAAATAATATTATTTTAGTCATTTAATTTTAAATTTCGGATATAAGGATGCATCAAAAAGTTATATTTAAATTAACGAAATTTGGCGTTATAGATAGGACTTCCGGTTATTACCTGATTCAGTTTTAAGGATCAAACTCAAACAGCAGATTCAACTTGTCGTTAACATTATGAAAAAATAAATCTCAGAGGCGGGTAAATTAAAGGGGCATACAGGCGTGAAATGCTACCCTAACTTTTTTATGCACATTTTTTGCGTGTGTTTCAATTCGGAGATGTAAAATCTAACAAATTATATACGTAATAAATGTATCCTTCTGTGATATTGATAGAAAGTCATCGTTATCGCGTAATATCGATTTTAAGAAATGTTAATATTAAAAAGGCTGTGCTTTTTACAAGTTGCTGAAGTAAATAAGGTTTGAAATTTCCAGCATGACAATAATTATTTAAAAAAATACGGTTTCGAAATGCAGGATGTAAAAAATTAGAATTTTTAATCTGTTTTTAATGAAAATTTAAATCTATTGAGAAATATGGTTCAGGGTTTTTGTGAAATGTATTTTACTCCAAAGATTCTACTCATCGATTATAACCGAATTAATTTACTCAAAAATATCTATACTAGTAAAATAACACAATTATCACAATTAGGTTCAAATTCTGCAACGCCGATTTGAAAAAAAACTTACAGTCTCCCTAATATTGGTTTTTGTGCAATGATCATAAAACTTTAAAAAACTAACGATTTATGTAGATTGTATTGTTAACACGTTTCGTAAAAAGCTTTAAAAACCCACCAACAGGGTGTTAAAAGTATCACGACAATAACTTTTTTCATGTTTTAACAAGTACAATCGTCTGCTTCAGATTGATCCTTAAAAACTGAATAACAGTTTCTCTATATAAAAAAATAAAACTCGTAAATATCATCCCCAAACATTTAATTTGATTACAATTACATAACACCATATTTGAAAGTAAATAAAAAAAAACAGCATTACCTAGTTTGACAGATTTGCAAATTGCAAATCAAAGTATCTATGTATACAGGGTGTTGCATAAGTACTTGTACAAACTTTAAAGGGTGATTCTTTGACTAATTTTAAGATACAAATTTCATATGTACATGGGTCCGCTACGGCTTGGTTTTCGAGATACAGGTAGTTCAAAAAGAATATTGTATTTAGGATTATATGCTTGTTCAATAGCATCGCAATTTGGTGCAATTCGGGATACAGGTGTATTGATGACACCAGAGCTGTCAAAAGAACTAATAAAAAATACGAAAAATAACAAAATACAAATATCATTCAAAAGACAACAATGCACATAATAGTCGGTACCAAGCCAAATAGGTAGTAGGTAAATATAGATTTATTTTGTTTCGGGCTTGGGCTTGGCACCGACTTATTGTAATCAAAACTACCCACCAAACGGATACATTTAATTTTACGCAGATGCTCAAAATGTTAACTTTCTTTCATTAATAGAGACCTGTGAAGTGAGCTTACCTCTTACGCCCACGTATTAAGTACTAAGTTTCAGTTATCAGTTATAATTTTTTATTTTCCAAGAAAGCGAAACGAGATATTTAAAACGGCATTGCGCCGCCCTCATGTATACCTCCGGGGGCGGCATCGAAAATCGCTACACGTCACAAACTTGTAAATGCTTAGAACTACCCCTATATCAAATTTCTATTTTCTATCTTTTTTGTTTCATACCCAAAGCCCTATTCCTACCGAACTTATTATTTACCCGAAGAAACATTAAAAAGAAGTAAAATTTAAGTACCTAAACCGATAAAGTGGAACTTATACCTGATGAAGAGACACTATTATAATAGGTATACCTAATATAATATAGGTAGCACTGATAATTTTTTTATTATAGGATTATAAGATCTACAACAATCTTGTTACATCTTTGCCACATTGTCTACGTGAAATATTTAGTCAAAAGTATGTTTCTATCTAAAAGCTTTTCATTTAACGATTGTTCGCCACTGATCATGGGACTGGTCTAGTCTTGAAACATGGATTAAATATTATTATATTAAATTTAATTCATAGAGATTAGGCTTTTATTTCAATACTGTACTTGTAATAAATCACCCTGTGTGTTTCTTTTACCGACGAATTGGCAACAGCACGACACACACCACATTCGCTTGTTTTTTTTTCTACCCTCCCTGCGTATCCCCTCCAGATTAATACAGAATTTCATCAATTTCTCTCTCTGACAATACAGCATTGCCGGTGCATATCTGTTGCAAATGATCTAAATAATTGTTATACGTTGCGTTTTGTTTTTGATATTAATAAACTACAAAACGGTTTCTGGCTGTGACAATACTGCTCTATGCTTTACACGCTAGTCTACGCCACGTAGTGGCAGGCATACTTAGAGATGTTCTGATTTTAATGCATTGGGCTGACTATCTATTGTGTAGATTAATCTTTGCTTATATATATATATAATGGATTTATTTCGGGATAGTGAAATATGTTTAAGGGTTAAAGAATGTAATAACCTAATTTAAATCTCTTTTGTTAATTGATCTGATCTGGATGTATTTTGTTGTTTTTTTTGCTTTCTTTTTTCTATTTTATATTACAAAATAAGATTACAAAATAGTTTACAAATCGTTGCGACCTCTAACCGGCCGAGTATATACAGTAGACTGGTTTATTAACCGTATTGCGGTGTTGCCATTCCTGATCATGGATTGTCTAGAGAAGGCTGTGGCAATGTCAAATACTGAGTACTAATATCAGTATAATTATATTTTATTTGCGGAATAAAGTCAACAAGTACGTGTAAAATCATTTTAACCAAGCCCAATAAGCAAATATATACACACCTGGGATAAAAATTGACTGTACAATACCCCGTCATGATACGTTAATCGATTTCTCTCTAATTCCCATAATTTAATTTGGTCGACTACAGTTGGCGGTAAGGTCGATTGTTTTCCTTCAGCACCATTTAACATTTGTGTGTGTACATGTTGATTGAGGTAGCCAATGATTTGGTCAGCAGTAATACCACTTCTAAGAGCTTGTCGAATTGAATCACGTGTAATAACACCAACCAATAAATTAGGAAACCTGGAAAAAATTAAATAAATTGGAAGCATGATACAGGTGTCGCCATTTACCAAACCGAAATGTTCTACATAGGCATTGATTATATGTTCTAGGCCTATATGTACTGGTATACACAATTAGAAAGAACGATCTAAAAAAAATGTGTCAAATTTGTACTCAAATAAACTGGTTTACCATATACAGTTCAAACACCAAGTATAGTCTACATTAACATATTTTTTCTGTGACGGGAAAAAAGTTTGACATATTTACTCTCTTGACAGGTAATAAAATGTCACTTTTTATCGCCGGGAAAAAAGTAGCACTTTTTTCCCGGATCATAAGTAACGGTAGATATTTAATTTTAGGAAATTTTATTATACAAAAGTTACATTTTCTTTAAATATCAAAACTGGCAATAATTTGTGACGCTACTTTTGCTGCTTCTACTGACTCCGGTGGAGTGTTCGCAATTTTTAAATTAAATTACAGAATGAAATTGACAGATATTTGATTACTTTTTTAAAACTTCAAATTTCACTTGGATAATTTTCTGACTTTTTTCAATATTAAGTCGAAGTTTTTCCCGTCTCAGAAAAAAATAGTGTATCATACACGGGAAAAAAGTTAGATTTTAGCTCTCGGTTTTTTGTCTCCCTCCGCTGCGCGTCGGGAGATAACACAACCTCGAGCTAAAATCTAGTACTTTTTTCCCTTGTATAATAAATAACTATTTTTATCACAAACATCAAATTTATTAGTTCAAAATGCGAAAACTATTAAAAATACTAATTATTTCAAATACAGAATAAATATTGATTTATCCTCTGACGACGTGACGGGAACAGAGTGGTTTCCGAAACGTTAGGACTTCATAAAAATACGTTTTCCAACTTTTTTTAAAATAAGACCCACTGACAAATTTAGATTTTAGATTTTTCTTAATCAACTGACTCAAACATGAGAACGACAAAAGCAAGTATTAAACACTGATACTATACTACATACTATACTATATACTATTGTGAGTAGGCCTAGTGAAACAAAGTTCAGAAGAATGGTCAGATAAGAAGCAAATACTTAAGTACTGCATTTATTGCTACTGTCAACACTAGATTCGTTCAAATTCCCTAGTGAGACTTTATTGAAATAATCGGATATCTTACCATCTGTTTGGACTATAAATGTTCATTACAAACTATCATCTCACTATGTTTCAATTTATCTAGTTTTCTTGGGTATTGGGAATAAATGAAACTCAGTAATTCTAAATTTTAAATCCTATTGCAACGTTTCGTGCAATATGTGCACATCATCATCTATGCCTGATGATGTGCACATATTATATAAATATATATAAACGTTGCAATAGAAGTTTCATTTAGTCCCAACACCCAAGAAAACTTGATAAATAAATGTTCATGTTGTGTTGAATCGTTGAAGTTTCGAATTATTGCAATTTTCATGGTACGGAGGATAAACCGCATGGTAAAAATACATTAGAATGTTTAGCGCTCAATGATAAATAATATGGACTTATAGAAAATGTAGGCGGAAGGGACTGTCATCAAATTAAACAAAAACTTACCGGTATAACAGTTCTGTAAAAAGGCCGATTAAAGCAACTTGTAAATTGGAGTCTGTATAAGCATATACCCTGTAATTGGTCTCTACTACTAAATATCCTTTAGGTGCATTTTCTTCTATTGTCGAAACACCTTTGTATTGACTATTGGTTATATTAAGGGCTAGCCTTGTTGGATAAAATCTACCAGCTTTTCTCTAAAAATTCAATAACATTAATTTTCGATAATTGTAATCTGTTGGTTTTCTTAAAAAAAGAAGTTCTTGATTATTAGCTGTTATGTTAACACCGATAATAATCACGATTTTTATCTGCTTAATTTAATTTTTGTATCGCCAATATTTCCACTATAGACTACATTTGAATTTAGCTTCGTTGTGGTTTACCGTGGTTTATGATCCTTGAACTATTGAACTTTGTAAAATTTTCTCACCACTTTGTTGGTTCATTTAATATGATAACATATTTAAATAACATTGGTTAACGTTTGAACGTACATTTTATTAAGTACGATAGAAAAACAATAAACAACCATAGCCGGTGGTTTGATTTGAAGGTGAGGATGCTATAACATTCAATGTTAAAAATGTCTAAACTAGATTCTCCGTAACTGTGCGAATTTCACGATTGGGGGCAACTAAAAACAGCCAAGTCTTCTAAATATTTTTGCAAACTGTGTAACCAGGCAACACCACCAGTATATGCGGGTACCGATATCGTAAGTATTAAAGAAATCATCAGGCAAGGATATGCTGCTAAAAAAAAATTGTGAAATCCCTTGGGACAATAAGACCATTTCCAGATGGAAGTCTGTCTGTCTGTATGTATTCTTCCACGATAGCGCTTAAACGCGATATTATTTAACCAATTGACCCAAATTTTGTTATATGACATTGGAGGAGTTCTGGGATGAACCAAATAGTTTTTGGTTGAAACCGTTTTAGCCCTGTGATAGGGGTGGACACAACCGCCAAATTTTCAAATAGCAGTAGGGGTCGAGTGATACATCATTTTAAAGCATTTTGTATCTATTATATTTCCCCCATAATTCTCGAGAAAATTGCGTTTAAAATTTCACCAGTTATATTATTACAATGAAAATACAATACTTGTTACCAGGCTTCTGTGGCGTCATTGGTAGGGCGTTCGCTTCGCATGCGGAAGGTTACGGGTTCGAATCCCAGCTCCGGCAATACTTTTTTTTCTGATTTTTGAATAATGTAGTTAGTTTGTTACGTTAGTTTATTGGTAATAATGAAAATAATACAATTATTATATATTATATTAGAAAACAACGCTGATTTGAACGCAGTAATAATAATAATACTGAATACAGCCGAAGTTCTGGGAATAACCGCTTTTTTTTTCAAGTCTGCTCAAGTCTAGCGTGCTTAACCACTAGACTACCCGCCCCGGCAACCGTATATTTTATACTTTTATACTGTCTTCTTCTGTTTATATGGCACATATGCATTTGAAAGATGTTACGGGCAATGTTTGTAAACACCTAGGGGCTTCATATTATGCACTTTTTAAGCGATTATAGTGGAAATATGCGCAATTATGCGATTTTCTTTAGAGTGCGAAAATTATTACGTAACGTATCAAATTATGCGCAAATCGCATAATTATGCGCCAGTTGGTGACAGTGGAAAAAACCGATTTTAAATCATTAGCAGTTATTTATGACAAATTTTCGAAATTAGTTTAAACAGCTAACCGGACACTATACAGACTTATAAACATTATCAGAGCGCATGGCTTGGTTTGTAAATTCACTGAAAATCCGAAAACCTTTCACTAGAAATCAAGATGTTGGAATATTCACAATTCTACTGCGCAAATTCCTGACAGTCAGGGACGGTTTTGGATTTATGTAGGAACATACTTATTAAGTATATACAACTAATACCTTTCTTTGGTACACTAAACCAAATTCTCTAAGGTGTTGTAAAAACACTAGTAAATTTTGACTCATTCCATCTGTACTATAATCCTAAAAAAAAAACAAAACAAATTATAACTATGTAATTAGTTAGACCAAGAGTTAAATATGTAATACCTTTCCAAGAGTGCTAAAACTAAGTTGAAATAAAAATGTCAGACATTCCACTAAATCTAAACCTTTTTGTTGTACTGAATCTAAATACTGCAATAAAAAATGCCATACTTGTGCTTGTCTATCAAGCAACAAAAATTGAAATCCTTGTTTCGTAATAACGGGACTTCCATCTTCATCCCTAAAACAATGGACGGATAAATGAAATATTCCACAACGTATGGACAAATTTATATTCTACCTCATCAATCCAGCGTGTAATAAATTTCTGACGGCATCTGATGAAATACCTTCTTGTTGTTGCGAACCAACCATATAATGTAAAACACATTCCCATCGTTCGGATGAATACGCATCCAGAAATGTAACATCTCTTGCTTTATTATCAGCTTCCAACGCTGACGACATGCTCCATGGCTTACCACTATAAGAATTAACAAAATTTATGTAATGCGTAATTTAAATTGAATAACAGTAGTATCCAGTACTTCCTTGGAGTATTTTATAGCCTTTGACATGCCAAAGATAGGTTCCCGACCGCAGTATGAAACGTTGGCCCCTTCTTTAAAAGAGCAACATATAAAAATCCATAAAGACATATCAACTGCCCTGTTCAGTACTAAACTCGTATTAATTTCCGAGATAGTCTAATAATATGCCTTTTGGTGACATATAAAACGCCTTGGCATAACGCTACAGCAAAAACTACTAAAGAGAAAGAAAGGTACTGGATACTTGCCCTTGAAATTGTAAAATAAAATACAAACCCGCCAAGTAAAGCAATTTTTAAATTTTTCCTAAAAGTTGGGGACAATATCCAACCCAAAAGTCCACCGGGTATATCAGCTTCCTGCCATACTGATAATTCTGTTAATACTTTGCTTACATACATGTGCTCTCTATAATAATAATTTCGTTTTAACAAGCTCATAACCAATAATCAGGAAACTTACTTTGAGAATGCTTGTGAACCCCATGATGCAACTACAGCTTGTGGTATTGGTTGCTCTACAAATAATATCCTAATGACATACTGTCTAGCTAATTCTGGTAGTTCTCTAAAATAATAACGAAAATTATAAATGATATCTTAAAACTTTGTGAACATACCTATAAACAGCTAAACATATAGTGGGATGATTGTAAAGTCTTTCTAATACATTTGCCGGTCTAGTCTTCAAATATTCATACAAATTTTTACATTCTAAGTTAGTTGGTTTTATAAGAAGTGATGATTCTTGTTTGGAAGAGCCGTAACCATTATCTGCCATTTAAAATACTATAAAAAGAATACTTAGTCACACCATTTAGAAAATGTAGGTATATTTATCTTCTATCAATAAATCCTAAAATACTGTTTGTTACTGTTTAATAAAAACAAATTATGGACAAATTGCGACCTACATTATTCTGTTAAAGTAGTTTGTGCAAATCCAACTTTGCACTTTTAATAATTTATAAAATTATTTATTATGTTATGAGGTTGAAGAATCTGTGCTTTTGATGTTTATGTTTTTCTATAGAAAAAAATCTATAGGTTTTATCCTAGAACGCCAAACATCAGCAACTTCTCTCGCCTGACTGTTTATTAGGAGGTTCCTTTTACAAATGAGACCTTAACCTCAAAATGTTTCATTTTGACAGTTTGAATTTCCTTTTATAAAAATGCAAGTGGGTTGAATGTATGGAGGGTAGGTAATCATGTCACATCAGATCAGGTGATCTGAGTTTGTAGAAGTATAACGCCTTTTATTTTGTAATGTTGAACGTTGAACCAATGATTAGTTAATATAGAAAGCGCTATCTGATTTGTATACGATCTCACTGGGAGGGATTAACTTAACACTGTTGTTCCACAATTTATTGTTCCCCATGCCCAACTCATTCGTATAAGTATATACGTACAAGATCATTGCACAATGTCTTATAAAGACAATGGTTGTATGCAAAGGCAGGGATTAAATACTATATTCCAATTCCAAAGCTGTATGCTAGAGCCTAGGCTCCCCATCGCGGGCTATTTTAAAAAACTGAGGTAGAACAACCGAAAGAACAGAGGCAACGCTGTGCTAATTTAGTAGGGTCTGCCTCGCTTCACTAGCTCTTTCTACGCGCCGGTCTTCAAGAATAGCCCACCTGTGAATTTGCATTGAAGACTCACGCCTTATGTGAGTGAGTGGGAGTTGAGCTGAAATGAAAATCGTAATTCCCATTTGCCTAAAGCATTGTCATTTGTCATTGTCTTTAATATGCCTAAAGTATTCTAAACATTTTCAACCATTAACAACATGTTGAAAACATTACAAAGGGATAGTAGAGAGAGATAGCGATATTGGCGGCAATAATAGGGTTATTCTTTCGTAGTGATTGATCTGAACAAGTGAATGTGATTATACTGAACTGAATATTTGGCGAAACCGAAAGATCATCTTTTTTGTGATTGTCTTTCACTTAACCTCGAAATTTTGTGAAAACAACCAAATCTGCTCTGAAAACTGGAAAATTATTTCTTCCATGATATTATTATCCATATGAAAACAATTTCGTGGCAAAGCGGACTAAAATGTTGGCTTCACCTACACAAGGAATTTTGTTTAATTTAGCAGGGCCCCAGTCTAATTCGATAGAAACCAGACCGAGGCATGGGTCGACAGGTACTGACGAATTCGTTTCGCTCTTGTTATGAGCTCGTCAGAGCACCATAGTCGCTACCCATCACAAATATCGGCCTGCATTTAAGCACAATAGGATACACAACAGTAGACACATGTAAACATATATCATCTACATGTACATAGTAATGCATATCCCATACCATGCAGAGGCCGAACAAACTCAATGTATAGGTAAAACCAGTCGCATAAATAGAAATAAATATAAATAAAAATAGTATGAACACAAAACGCTAGCAGGAGACCATTTTATCCTTCTGCCAGCATCTCCCAAATATTTGGGTTTCAGCAATGCTCGGACGGTGGTCTCCAAGCGTTCTGCCGTCGATGTTTAATGCCAAATAATGAAAAATTAAGAGGATTTTCATGTCCGTAAATATAACAAATGAAAACAATTTCGTGGCAAAGCGGACTAAAATGTTGGCTTCACCTACACAAGGAATTTTGTTTAATTTAGCAGGGCCCCAGTCTAATTCGATAGAAACCAGACCGAGGCATGGGTCGACAGGTACTGACGAATTCGTTTCGCTCTTGTTATGAGCTCGTCAGAGCACCATAGTCGCTACCCATCACAAATATCGGCCTGCATTTAAGCACAATAGGATACACAACAGTAGACACATGTAAACATATATCATCTACATGTACATAGTAATGCATATCCCATACCATGCAGAGGCCGAACAAACTCAATGTATAGGTAAAACCAGTCGCATAAATAGAAATAAATATAAATAAAAATAGTATGAACACAAAACGCTAGCAGGAGACCATTTTATCCTTCTGCCAGCATCTCCCAAATATTTGGGTTTCAGCAATGCTCGGACGGTGGTCTCCAAGCGTTCTGCCGTCGATGTTTAATGCCAAATAATGAAAAATTAAGAGGATTTTCATGTCCGTAAATATAACAAATGAAAACAATTTCGTGGCAAAGCGGACTAAAATGTTGGCTTCACCTACACAAGGAATTTTGTTTAATTTAGCAGGGCCCCAGTCTAATTCGATAGAAACCAGACCGAGGCATGGGTCGACAGGTACTGACGAATTCGTTTCGCTCTTGTTATGAGCTCGTCAGAGCACCATAGTCGCTACCCATCACAAATATCGGCCTGCATTTAAGCACAATAGGATACACAACAGTAGACACATGTAAACATATATCATCTACATGTACATAGTAATGCATATCCCATACCATGCAGAGGCCGAACAAACTCAATGTATAGGTAAAACCAGTCGTATAAATAGAAATAAATATAAATAAAAATAGTATGAACACAAAACGCTAGCAGGAGACCATTTTATCCTTCTGCCAGCATCTCCCAAATATTTGGGTTTCAGCAATGCTCGGACGGTGGTCTCCAAGCGTTCTGCCGTCGATGTTTAATGCCAAATAATGAAAAATTAAGCATTGCTGAAACCCAAATATTTGGGAGATGCTGGCAGAAGGATAAAATGGTCTCCTGCTAGCGTTTTGTGTTCATACTATTTTTATTTATATTTATTTCTATTTATGCGACTGGTTTTACCTATACATTGAGTTTGTTCGGCCTCTGCATGGTATGGGATATGCATTACTATGTACATGTAGATGATATATGTTTACATGTGTCTACTGTTGTGTATCCTATTGTGCTTAAATGCAGGCCGATATTTGTGATGGGTAGCGACTATGGTGCTCTGACGAGCTCATAACAAGAGCGAAACGAATTCGTCAGTACCTGTCGATCCATGCCTCGGTCTGGTTTCTATCGAATTAGACTGGGGCCCTGCTAAATTAAACAAAATTCCTTGTGTAGGTGAAGCCAACATTTTAGTCCGCTTTGCCACGAAATTGTTTTCATTTGTTATATTTACGGACATGAAAATCCTCTTAATTATTATCCATGTTTTAAACTTTTGCAATATATTGGTTTGATTCGAAATCATATTCCAATTAATATCTCTCAATTTTTAATACTTTTAGAGGTTAACTGTTAACTGAACGAACTAACCGGTACCTAGAGGTTGATCAGTAAGCGGCAAGGGGGGTAGGAATTTTAATCAGTTTGGTAGAAGTGACCGATGTCGAAAGAATACGCACAATCGTGAATGAACTGACAATTTTCAGATTGTTCACTAGTTCAGTACGAAAGAATAACCCTATAGTTAATTTTGATATTATTATATCCTTATAATATGCAGTAAATCAACATTATTCTATGGTTATATGGAAGAAGGACGTTTATGTACTATTATTAATTAGAAAATAAGATTTACAGGTTATTCATTGTGCGATATACAATGTCCGTAGATTTATTAGAAAAGGGTCACTATTAACAAAAAAAAACTTTTTTTTCTTGATTGAAACAATAATATTACAGAGCATACCTATCTTTAGTTAGCTTTTAAATTTTTATTCAAATTAGTATTTTGTAAAGACATTTTTAATTACCACCTTTTCAGGCTACTTATTTCTAAATAGGATTTAGGTAGGTAACTGCTGATTTGATTTGAACATTTTACTTTGCCGCGCAGGGAAAGTATTGTGAACGCGCTAAAAAAAATTTGAGAGAAAGACGGATATAACCATTTTGAAGTTCCTTGAAACGATTAAGACCATTTCCAGATGGAAGTCTGTCTGTGTGTATGTCTGTATGTAGGTATTCTTCCACGATAGCGCCTAAACGCTTTAACCAAGTGAGTTAAATATTGGTGTATGAGTACCAGGATGAACCAATTAGTTCTTTGTTGAAATCGCGTAGTCGGTAGAGGTGGACATAACCACCAAATTTTAAAATAGCAGTCGCGGTCGAGTGATGCATCATTTTAAAGCATTTTGTATCTGCTTTACAGCGATAGGATACTTTTGATATTTGCCGACATAATTCTCGACAAAATTGTGTTTAAAATTTCACCAGTTAAGTAGTTAGAACCTATAAGAATATACCTAATAAAGTAATTCGACAAAGGGTTTTTGCCGTCATTGATAGAGCGTGCGAAGGCATGCGGAACCTTCTGGGCTCGAATCCCAGCTCTGGCAATATTTGTTTTTCTAGTTTTTGAATAAAGTAGTTAGTTTATTGGAAATAATGAAAATAATAAAATTATAATAATAATAATTATTCAAATTCTGTTTCATTGCGCAGGTCATACCTATATTTTTGATTATATTATACTTACATCACATGGGAAAGTTTTGGGGCAACACAACCCATTTTTTAAATAGGTAGGATACAATATCATCGAACATTCTCGTTATATGTTCAGTGATAATATATGCTAGATGCAGAACATTAATATGTCTACTTCAGAAAATGTTTGTTTATTTTTCGGAGGTCTATACCATTGTCTTTATAAAAACAACGTCTATAATACCTATATTTATATATATTATATAATATAGGCATGTAATTTAGAATTTTTACAGGACTTTTGTATATTAGTTAATTTGAGTATTAGTTGTAAACAGTTGTAGCTGACTATAGGAATTAAAAGGTCCCATGGTGTAATGGTTAGCACTCTGGACTCTGAATCCAGCGATCCGAGTTCAAATCTCGGTGGGACCTACTTTTTTTTTCATGTCTGAAATATAATATAGATTATATACAGGGTGACTCATGATCGATGACATGCTATAGGTGTTTTGGAAAAACTAATCATGCATCGTACGATTGTTCTAAAAATGTAGGTACAGAATCTTAATTTTTAGATCTTTTTCGAATATGGACTTTTTCGAATATGGACTACTTCGTTATAGGTACTTATAAAATTAACATTAACGAGCAATGAATGAATTGGGTCAGTGGTATGAATTCAAAATGCTATAAGAATTTATAACGTAAACACGGTTTTTGAGATGTGTATATAAGGTGTTCAAATCGGGCGATTTTGCTGCCCATTCAATTTAACCCCTTCGACCTATCCAGCGGTTGGGTAAGCCGTATTTAAATAATTTCTTACTAGGTACTTGAGCAAAATGTGGTGGTGCCCCATCTTCCATCTTGCTGGTTGCGGGAACCAGATCTGGGCATCAATAGTATGTGGCTGGGGTCCTGGAAACAGTTGAACCTTAGTTCTAAGGTAAGAATCTAAATAAATATATTTTACTGTGTTGTTTTCCTTTTAGTTATGTCATAAGTGTTATTTCAACTGATGATGACCCCCTTGCTGGGGCCGACACATGTTTTGAATGGTTCATTTGATGTGACCTATTAAAAATAATTTGGTGGATGATGTCACAGCATTTTTTTTCAATCCCAAAACATAACTCTATTTATTGTAAAGAACTATGTAGTCCATCTTAGAGTAGAGTCGTATACCTAGGTATATACGTAATTAAAAGTCAAATCTCCACAAATCGAGTTTAATAAATCACTCTATGAGTTATGAGTGTCAAAAAATACACAATACATGTGTCGAAGTTCACCCTTCGTCTTCAGTGGTTCGGATTAAATTAATAAGAAGAAAAGCAGAATTACATGGTGTAAAACAATGTGACATTGGTTTTAGTGGTACACGGAAAAATACAAAAGTTAATTTATTAAATAAAATAAATTCAAATGAATTGTGAATAATTCATGATTCCTTTCGATTTCTTGTTATAAATCTAAAAGCAACATTAGCTGTTCTCTAACTCGTGTGAATGCTGGGACGGCTCTAACCTTCATTTCACCCCGGACAAACAGACAATTTGGTGCCAGTTTCTTTTAAATAAGATAAAAATTAAGTTAAAATCATTTATTTAAAAAAATATATGTAATTCATAATAAACATTTAAAAAGGGCAAAACTTAAAAGTATGTACTTGTACAACATATAATGTGCATTTTTATTGCTATATACCTTATATTCTAATAAGAAAGTACAAAACATTATTGCATAACCAAACCGAAAAATTTTACATTCTATAAAAATATATCTATAAAATAAAGTAACCTAAAATACATTTTTCTTTCTAACTTTGATTTCCGCAAATGTTTTTACTACATCTTTTAAGTTAACTTGATCAACAATTTCATGCTCAATCGCTAAAACGGCCAACCCATTGAGACGATTTTGCGTTGTAGTTAAACGTAAAAAATTTAATTTGGAAAAACTTCTTTCTCCCTTGCAACAGTTACTGGTATAGACTGCAATACTCTGAAGGAAACACTCAGGTTTGGGGCACAATTTAACTTTGTTATTAATTTTCGAACAGTGCTTGGGCTTTCTTTTTTGCTCATAAACCCAGATACTGCACAAATTTCTTCTGCTATTTCTACCCCATTAATATCAAAAGAATCATCGTCTAGATCGTTGCAATGTTTATAAGATTTTTTTTGGACATGCCTTTTAAATCACATATTATACCTACTTATTATATAAAAATAAAAAAAAATTGCTATGGTGACTAAGTTGTTTAAATCTAGTACCTATATATTGAATTTAGTGGCTAATTCGTTCTTATTGATTATTTACGCCAATTGTAATTTCTTTTTACTAATAAAATTTAGTTTTGAATTATAAAAGAGAAAACCGCATTTTGGTAGACACTTTGATTTTTTATTCTAACTAAACGCTCTAAGTTCCGATCGGATGTACATAACATAAACATTAGGTCCAGAAATCTTCTTTCTCCCCCAAGCCACAGAACTGCCATTTTTGAGCGATCATTCTCTTTTCAGATTTACAAAATCTATAACCGCATACCTGATTACTTAAAAAAGTTAAATGTATAGGTGTACTCCTTTAAAAAAACACTTATTTATTGAATCCACTTTGAACTGATCCCTAATTTCCCAATATTTAAAATGACGATACTTTTTTTGTTCAATTTTGGGAGCTTCACAATATGATTTTTTGTTTGTTTTTTTTTTTTGTTTATCTATTTTTCACTGTTACTATACTTTGAATATGATATTTTAGTTTGGTCTGAATTTCTATATCAGTTTTTACTGCCATTCAGCCCATTTTGTGGTTCTTTTTTGTCTAAATATTTATAATATATTGAATATGTATCTTATTTTGAACTGCAAATAAACTTATTACTATTATTATTATCGTTCTAAATTGTAAAATAAAAAAAATATACCTAGTTATATAATTTTCTTAAGGATTCTCGATCGGTTCATCGCGAGGTTCATATGAGAAATTCCTTTTTTTCTTCTTATACGCGGTGTCGTGGTATTGTTGATTCAAAATTGGTTCAACGTCAATTTTGTCAGCCAGTACTTTAACATTATTTTAAAAACAGTGATAAGAGATGAAAATGCCGCCCCTAAGATTTTCTACCCCGGACAACTGTCCGGGTTGTCTGGCCTTGTAACGGGTCCTGGTGAATGTCAGCTTTCCACTTAAATACTAAAATTTTAAGATTCTTACGAAGCATAATTCCTCTGTGTATCACTGTAATCAATACCAGATTTAATGTTCTTGAAATAAAAGTCCACCTCCAAGAACATAAGATCATTCTACTGCACGTCAATGTGGACTACTTCTTTAAAATCAATATCAGATTGTTTTACACTATGTATTTCTGCTTTTGTATATTCATTTATTCCTAGCCACTGCAGATGAAGTGTGAGCTTCGAAGCATGTTTGGTTTCTTATGATTTTTTGACACTCATACTCGTTGAGTGATTTATTAAACTCGTTTTGTGGATATTTGACTTTTAATTCCGTATACGAGGTTGCCTGTTATATTTTGGGATTAGAGGACAAAAACAAATATTAATCATCGAAAATCACTTTATTGTTTTTCAAAATATTCCCCATGAAGATCTATACACTTTTGCATTCGTTTGAACCAATTGTCGAAGCACTTTTGCCACTCTGATTGAGGTATCTCCAAAACATGCATTCTGAATGCAGCAACCGCTTCTTCAGGTGTCGAAAAACGTTGACCCCTCAGTTTGTTTTTTACGTACGGGAATAAAAAGAAGTCATTCGGTGCCAAGTCAGGACTATACGGCGGATGACTCATCAAATCGATGCTTTGGAAGCTCAAAAATGCAGTTGTTTGAGCCGATGTGTGAGAGCTCGCATTGTCGTGGTGAAGAGTGATCCGTCTTCGGCGGTTGGTTTTGCTGATTTCTTGGAAGACAACTGGCAAACAAATGGTTGTGTACCACTCAGAATTGACTGTTCTGCGTTGTTCTAGTGGTACGGTTGCGACATGTACAGTTTTTCCGAGAAAACAGGCGACCATTTGCTTGGAAGTGCTTCGTGCGCGAACAACTTTTGTTGGATTTGGCTCATCTTGAAACACCCATACAGTCGACTGCTGTCTACTTTCGGGCTCATACGCGTAAATCGACGATTCATCACCTGTCACGATGTCATAGACGTGTTTCGAAGCACCGCGATCGTATTTTTTGAGCATTTCTTTCGACCAATCGACACGAGCCTTTTTTTGAGCGATTGACAAATTGTGTGGGATGCAACGCGAACAACTTTTTTTGACAGTCAAATGTTTATGCAATATTGAATGTATGCTGGTCCCACTAATGCCTAAGGTTGTCTCAATCTCTTGATAGGTCACATGACGATCTTCCAATATCAGTTCGCGTACAGCATTAATGGTTCTCGGAACAACAACTGATTTTGAACGAAATTCGTCTTGGAGTGAACTACGACCACGATTGAATTCACCATACCATCGATAAACACTGGTCCTTGATGGAGCTTCATCGCCAAAAATTGAATTAAGTTCATCCATGCACTGTTGCTGAGTTAATCCACATCGAAAGTTGTAAAAAATAATCGCACGAAAATGTTCACGATTTAATTCCATTTTTGGGCCGAGATGAATTTTTTAAGTTACTGTAAACAACACAAATAGCTCTCATATGTCTAAACGTTCTGAGTATGTATAACCTCAAAAATGTCCAACTTTACGATAGAGCTGTGAGTTGCCAGATTGCAACACCAGGGTTGCCAAATCCCGAAACATGAAAGGCAACCCTCGTAATAACTATATTTCTAATTGTTGAGCAAATGCATTTTATTCTGCCACAACACATTCTCCGACCAATAAACAACAAACAATTCTTAACTAGTTCGTGGGTCAAAAATAAATCCATGGGGAAACCCAAACAAGTCTCAAATAAATACCTACAAAAGATTATAAAAACATTCAACATCCCCTAATCACCAGATTGGTTTTGTTCTAAACTCTAATTTTAGCATACTGAACGACACCGACAACGGTGAAACACATACATAAGCATTAAGTAGATTAAAAACGACTGAGACTACATCTGGTCCGTCAAGGTGCTTAAACAAAAACAACATATAGTGTGTATTAAACAAAACATGGAGATTGTGTTCAAAAAGTTAAAATAATAATTAGTTAATTGTTTATAAATGCAATTATTTAATATTTTACAATTTAAGAAATTTTCCTTTAATAATGTAGGTATAATATTATAGTGCTGATCCGATTGTAAACAAGTGTCTTACAACAACAATGACTCACTTGAATGTTGCAGTTAGAGTTAAGCCACTCTCAAAAAGGTAAACATTTAATTATCCCTATTTTTAAATTTATTGCAAAATCAATTTGTTTAGCCTTGCATTTTAAATAATAATAATCGTTTCATATTAATTGTCGTAGATCGTAGATAATTGGTGATTTATTCATGTTGTAATCAATATTTTATTATTTCAACCACCATTGTGCTGATCACAACGTGAAATCAAAATAAATTTACCTATAATTAACCTGAACCTCTGAATATGATAATTTACAAAAAGAAAATACCTAGATTCTAATATATCATAGTTAATAATTTAGTTTGTGTTACCAAAGATTAATTAATCTTTGGTGTTACTTATAATTTAGTTTAACAGGAGGATTGTATAAACGTTTAAATTCTGATCCTGATCAATAATGGAGAATTAATGAATTTATGTCACTGATGATGAGACCATGCGTCTCGAAACATGTATGACTTTTTAATGGTTGTTCTAATTTGAAGATATATACAGGGTGTCCCAAAAAACATTCCCCACCCTTTGGGGGTAGAATCTACGACCCAAAATAAGACAAAAATCACTTATGTCAAAATTTAGAAAAATGTTTCCTTATGAAATTATGACCATTTTGAATATTGAAATTAGACAAATCTTTCATTTGGAATTAATAATTTAAATCTGGTCATCCTTGATAAAAACAGATTCATGCAAAATCTGCATCCTTATCATCTAAACCCGATTCAAGAATTGCATCCTGGGGATAGTGAGTTGCGCTTATGATTTTGTAGATTTTTTTTAAATTGCCTGGACGCAAATGAAGACATTTTTAAACAAGTACTGTGGAGTGATGAAGCCAATTTTAACCAGCAAGGAGTGTTCAATCAGCAATACAACTTGCATTGGTGGAATTACGAAAATCAGCACCAAATTAGAGAATCACATAAGCAAGCACGCTAGAGCTTAAATGTGTGGATTTGTCTGTTAGGAAATAGGATAATAGAACCATAGCTATGCCAATTTTTGCGATAACAGATTACCAACTCTTCTGGAAGAAGTTCCTTTAGTACAGCGGCCAAATATTGTGTTTCAACATGATGGGGCACCTTCCCGTTATTCCCGAAATGTTTGAGAGATATTGAATCGACGTTTTCCCAAACAATGGATCGATCGTGGAGGACCTATTTCTTGGCCTCCTAGGTCCCCGGATATCAACCCAATAGACTTTTGGCTTCGTGGTTCTCTGAAAAATACGGTTTACCATGACCTACCCAACAGTGAAGATGATCTTATTGTTCGCATTTATGGAGCTTTAGCACAAATTACAAACGAAGCAATAGGCCATGTAGAAAACAATTTTATCGCCGTATGTACGCATGCATTGAACAAAATGGTGAGGATTTCGAACACTTGCCTTTGTAAATTGAAATGTTTTTGTTTTATCATGTGTTAATAAATAATTTGAATTTGATTTTATTTTCGATAATTACTTCATTTTAATATTCAAAATGGTCATAATTTCATAAGAAGACATTTTTCGAAATTTTGACATAAATGATTTTCGTCGGGTGGGGAATATTTTTTGTATATATATATATGGTTTTTGTGTAGTAGACGTCGTCGTTTCATTTCCAAATATTTTAATCCCTTATTATCTAACTTTAAATTGAATTCCTTGGGTTTTGTTGTTTCTGTTTTGTTGGTGTGTCTTTAAGTTGTTTTAGTTTATAATTATTTCTGTTGCACATGATAATATTTTTTGAATAAACAATTGTTTTTGCCAGTTTGTTATTTTCATACTCATTACATTGCTTAATTTCAAGTGTCTACAATGTGTCCACGCATAGAGTTTGGAAGAGGAAAAACTTTTTTATTTGTAGATTTAGAAGAAAAAGTAATTCTTTATAAAAACGTCTGCTTGTGTCGAAACTACAATTTCAAATCCCAAATTTACGATTACTATAGAGGGTATATCAAAAATAACAGTTCTAATGATTTTGATTTTTTTGTTTTTTTTTTAATTTTATGAAAATATTTTCGAAATCGTGAAAAAACACTAATAAACTTTTTTCTCAAAGTGGTTGATTTCATAGCTACTATTAAAATAATAAAATTAAAAAAAAAACAAGGAAATCAAAATCATTAAAAATGTTATTTTTGATATACCCTGTATAATGTCGTACTCGAAATTGTAGTTTTGACACAAACAGACGTTTTTATAAA
The DNA here is from genome assembly GCA_911728435.2 of Apoderus coryli. NCBI lineage: Eukaryota > Metazoa > Arthropoda > Insecta > Coleoptera > Attelabidae > Apoderus > Apoderus coryli. The sequence goes on from OU452199.1 coordinate 34,350,269, forward strand.
GAACGACTTTGTCTTCTAAATCTACAAATAAAAAAGTTTTTCCTCTTCCAAACTCTATCCGTGGACACACTGTATAACTCGGTAGCGAGTGAGTTTAGAGATAGGGAGTTCTTCATAAAGTTCGTTCCAAATTCTCCAAAAAATACAATAAAAGATGTCAAATATAGGGTGTTCCATTTAAAACTTCACAACTTTGATCAACTGCGCTTTGTTGAATCACCTGGTATATTTTAAAGTACTGCCAGTAAAAGCTCCTAAAAAAACATAAAAGTTTTGTATGTCAATATGAACACAAATCAACACCTGGTGAAATAACAATAAGGCCATACTCGCACGTACCTATAGTATAATGGGTAGATTTCAGTTAAAATAACTGTCCCGATGACATTTTGATTATAGTTGGCAACTGCCAGAATATTCTGTTATTTGTTTACTAATAGTTTGTGTCAGTGACAAACATGATTCTATGGTCAGTGTAGATTAAGAAAATATAACAGATATATAAACCTACTTTTTTCTACGACTGTCTTTAAATGCACGGGTAAATTTCCTGGTATTGACAAAAGTAGCATCGGTTTTGAAAAACCACCATAGCAACGCCAACAATACAATTAAACCAAATTGACAGTTTATCATTATTATTAAATAATTATTTCGCTAATTCCGAAGGTTTCAAAGCAATGTATATAATGAAAAACAGTGATAGTGATTGTGAACATAGTTTAACCCTCATCGTATTTAGGCTTACGCCAACAGGGCGAGTATAGGTGAGTTTCGAGAAACAAATATTTTTCTAAAAAGTATGATGTTTAATTTATTCAAAAGCATTAAAACAGTCGGAGAAAAGGTATAGTGTGAAACTGACATGAAACGACCATTTCCTATTCGTATGATTTGCAGTATGAGCCGCAGGCTCGTAGGAAATATATGACATTTCATGTTCGTTGCACAATATAGGTACTATTCCGACTTGCTGCCATCGGGATTTTTTTGTTGCAAGATATTCGGTAAACACAATTTACAATTCGAAGTAAATAAAAAAAATATTATTTCATGCATCCCTAAAAACTTTGTAATTCCTTTGTTTTTAAACTAATGGCAATGTATACATATTAATTAAGGGAAAACCCTGAAGAAGACAATTTACCTGTCGAAACGTTTATGATAATTAAATATCATATTACGTAAAGTATTATGATGTTACTCAACAACCCACCTGATCATGTGTATAGAGGCTCTGGTGTAGCGAAATTAGCCGTAGATATTTTGAGCTTTACTCTGCATTTGTTAATTAAAGTTCTTCCGATGCTAACTCAGAGTTTTTGAAAGGTTACAACAGCTGGAGCAGGTAGATATGAAGTATAACTATGGGTTATGCAGATTAGAAAATAATGCTAGATTTGACTGAGCTACAAATGTGTCGAAGGATTTTAATTCAATTTATGACATTCCATATAAAAACGCAAGTTTGATTTCCCAATTTTTTAAAGCACCCCGTCTGTATATTTGAAAACATTTTTAAAATGTGTAGGTACCACAGTACTTACACATACTTTACCTACTTGTAAGCGATAATATAACAAATGTCACCATAAAACTCTTTATTGTCCGTCGGGACTCACCCGGTAAAAATCCCCAACCATCTTATGGTTGTAAGGAAGATAATTGAGTGGTTATAATATTAAAAATTTTATACTTGACCGATGAATAAAAGAAAAAGGAAAAATTTTCGCTATGCCTAAGGCATTAGCTACTATGTAACGTATCAATTTAAATAATGTTCATAATTTTGTTGTGTGTTCCTTTCCACTAAGTTATACTGATGATGACCTTAGCGAAGGTCGAAACATGTCTATAATTTTAATTAACCAATTTGGTGGATGTGCCTGAGTTCTATTCCAAGAAAAATAGTTTTTCTTGAAGAAGTTTATTCCACGTAGTCTGCAAGTTTTACTCAAGTTGTGTACCTATATGTATATACTCTTGACCTGTCTTCTTTGAATATAAAATTTCCAATTGGTTTATAAACTATAAAAATTAAAATTAAAACAAAAAATCATCTTGTGGTTGCATTACTTTTATTATGAAGGCCGAATTTTACTGGAACACATGTGCCTATTTTTATATTTTTATGCAACATACAAATTGTGCGGCGTGTTTTACTAGAGTTTTTGTTTTGTTTGTTTTTTTCATTTTCAGTGTTTGTAAACTAGAAAGTCTTTAAAATGGAATCAAGGTATTACTGTAAATCTTGAAAATATAGGGGTGTCATATTCTTCTTCATATAGGTATTTACACATAACACACATGTAGATACTTTTAAAATGTTTACAAAAAAGTCTGCATCAAATAGGATTACTTATTGTTAAAGCTGTGTTAACTTGACTGTTGTGTTGGCGGCTCGTGGGTAATTTAATTAGGCAGGCACTATATATATGTATATGAAGAAAATTGACAATTTAAAATTTTTTATATAAAACTTGACAATATTGTCAAGGTCAAGCGCCGTAGATGAAAAGTAGAAAACTATCAAGGTAAAAAAGAACACGTTAAAATACGGGTTTCGTAAGGTAAATCTTTATTTTTCTTGTTTTTTTTTTATTTTTATATTGTTTTTGTTTTTATATTTTGTTTTTTTTTGTTCAAAAATGTATCCACTTAAGCTATGCGTTTTACATTTTCTTATACTTATATATTAATTAGAATAGACAAATTAAAGGTTTTTATAAATCAATTCTATTCGTCGATTTTTACTACCCGCAAAATGATTTATTACTTGATCATGAAATTCTGAACCTAACTGTAAATCTTTCAAAAGGCCGCTTTCGATTGATATTAAACCCAAGTTGCTTAAACCGGATTCTTCAATTTTATTGCGAAATAAGGTTTTTATTCGTTTTAAACACGAAAAGCTTCTTTCCACCGACGGCAGAAGCAACTATAATACAAAGTATTAAGTTGAAATGTTTAAAAATTGCTCCTAATTATCGATCGATCAGTTTTTTGTTCATAATAATTAGGTATTGCTTTGCCAGAAATTTTTAAATGATGTTAAAAATTTCTGGCAAAGCAATAACTAAATTATTATGAACAAAAAACTGATCGATCGATAATTAGGAGCAATTTTTAAACATTTCAACATCGGAATATATTACTCTTAGTTCATTTTCTAGTCTATTAAAATAGAGCAACCGTGCCTGCTTGGATTTAATGTTACTATTGTATTTGCGTTTAAATCGTTTCTATATTAACGAAAATTAATAGATTTCAGTTTGATTTGGTTGTTTTTGAGATTTTCTTACACTAGTATACTTCTATAGAAATTAATGAGACATATTTATAACACTAAACAAATAAAATACCTAGATACCTACCTATCCTATATAGCAACAATAAATTATATATATTATATTGTCTTTTATTTTACAAAAACCTTTTTTGATAAATCTGATTTAGTATGAAAACTTATAAACCCTACATTTAATTTCCTGATGTTAGGGAATTTTTGTAAATTCTTCAATACAATCTTACATGCAATAATATGCGTGTATATTAATAGGAAGCAGGCAGGTGACTAGGTGCCTGCGTTTGGTTGAATAATGTATTGCAGCGGTTGAAGGTTAACAGTAGAGGGATACAGTTCATTCTAAACTACATGCGGAATGTGTATGACATTATCACTGCTATATTGCTGTTGTGAGCAATGGCGTCTCATTGATGCGCCTAATAGGAACTCAAACTCTTTAATCACAGGGTGACGGTGCGGTAGTAGTAGTGAGATGTGAGATTAATATAACAAATAATTAAAATTAGAACAGTTTTCACATTAAAAAAAATAATAGTAGATACATAGAATAATTACTATTATAAAAATGTCCCTGAAATCAAATCTGCCCTGACAATGTAAGACTAATGGTTTTGACCCACCATCATTTTTACAGGCTTTGACACAAGTGTAACTATACTCCTTTCTTTTTACCACACATATTTTTGCATCCATCAGTTGTGATAGATTTCAAGTTACGAAGGATATTTTTATTAATGGCATTTTTAACTCCCTTAAAAATATCTGCCCCAGTTGTCGTACCGTGAATACTATCAACATCAAGAAGTTTTTCATGCACTTCATAGCTTTTATCCACTCCACGACTAAAAATCAACACCTGACCAGTATTTTCGGGTCATCTTTCTTCGGCTACTGCAATCAAGCATTCTTTTATCATTTCTCTATCGGTGAATGGTTTTACACGTTTTTCGATTTCAAGAGCCACACGAAAGCTGGCGTCAGTTGCAGACTCTTGTTCAGTATTCGCTCTGGTAAACAAAGATTGCTGCCATTCCAGTCCGCTCTTCAAAGCTCCAAATGTTGCCGTCCGCAAACTTCCTGTATATTTGGAGTAATTTTGAAGATGTTTCGATTCATAGTGTGGTTTAATGTAATATTCTTTGAGGCCAGCTATGGTTTCATTACAAATTAAATATAGCGCCTTATTAGTAGACTCAATCACAAAATACTGAACGTTCCATTTATCTTTGAACGTTCTGCATTCACTGTCTATTTTTCGCTTCTTTTCCGTACCTACTAATAAATCACACATACAATTCAGTCAAATCAAAATACTGTTATGCACAGTTGTTACTTTATTTCACAATAGGCAGTTCTTCCTTCGCCTTTCCTACGCAAACTGACTCGCGGTTGCGCCGCACTCACTGCCATCTCGAAGCGGAAATTCTGAAATATTTAATTATAACTAATGACACCTATTAGTGGGTAGCTGAAATAGATAGCACATAGTACAATACATAGTAGCACTACTCGCTACTAGATGTCACAATACACAATAGTAATTGAAATACAGAAAAGCTTATGTTTGCTTAGGTCGCGCACTTTGCGACTAATCTAGAATTCTAGACATATAGTTAAGGGCAGAAAAATTAAAACGGTTTTGGCTCTTCGAACATACTGAAAAAATCATTATGGCCGTAAGACGATCCAGATATCCTCCACTAGGACGTTTGCGCCTTAGTTTCGTGCATGATCAGCTCATGCGATGGAAAAATTATGAATAGGTACTCTATTTTTAACTAATCAGAATATACCATGAATATTTTATGCGGCGTGGGAATATTTTATAAACATTTTACATTAATGTGATACGAATATTCTTTCGAAATATCCACAGAACATTCTTGCCTAAAATGAATCAATTCGTTTAAGAATATTCGGGCAGGACATCGAAACAATTTATTGAATGCTCATCGACAGAATGAAAATGATTTTTTATATGAGACTCATGTATTTGAACATTAGTTAGATTGATTGACCGGCTCAGCACGTAGAAATAAGTAGAGAACTTATATTAACTTCATTATATATGATCTCTAAATTGTATATAGTACAGTCCCATAATATTATTGTTAAAAATAAATGTTTTGAAATCGGATCAAACCCATCACACAAAAACTAATTAAGTATGTTTTGAAATGCAGAAAAATGTTGAAAAGAGATTCCTAACATGACAGCAGACAAAACAAATATATTCTTTAGATAGTTTATTTCACTTTAGTGTTTATTTTATTTCTGGATAAGTTGTAGCTGAATAATAAACATTTTGTAGGTGTTAATTGTACGATATTGAGAAAAGAATTTTGATAGTGGATTGTGAAACAGAATTACCTATTACGATGGAAACAACCTAGTAAGTTATCTGGCAAATAACGCATATTTATTAAGGGCGGGTTTAATAATGTTCTGATAAAGTTTCCGATAGAGCTATCTTGATTATAGTGTTAAAACTGCGTTTATCAATATGCTGATTAGATTATCTGAAGGACAAATTGGACATATCAGCAGGATAAGTTATCAGCACAAAATAGGTCCAGATAAGCGAGTTGCCAGCGACTTAACTTATATTTCTTTAGTATTTTTTTGTTTGATTACTGTGTTTTGAATGGTTTTCGTTCTCTTTGGCTTTCAGGAACTAAATTATGCCCGTTTTCTGTGATATTAATATTTTCTCTGATGACTCTTCTGACGAAGAAATTGAAGATCACATCAATATTGTTCACAGACGGCCTAGAGTATTTCAAGATCGTCCAAATCATATGAACTATTGGGATAATTATGATTTTTTTAATCGGTTTCGTCTAAAAAAGGAATCTGTTCAACTTGTCCTTGCAAATTCAGGAACGAATCGTTCTTATAACATAATTTTTCAAACTAAGTATTGATGATGCACTTGAAAATTTACGCCTTTTGTACGAATTTTATCTTTCTCGTTGAACAGTACCAGGATAAATTTTTTAAGAAAGTTCTAAGTATAAAAAACATTACAATTATTTTAGAAGTTATATCCATTTTTTTTTTATTTATGGAATTTCCCAGTAAGCTATTAATTTTTATTATTAATTGTAAATTTGTTAACAAAACGTAATATATTTTTATATACAATAATAATAATAATTAAACATTTATTAGTTCACAAGACAATCAATAATATAGTAATATAATTATTATTGAACTAAGAGGCCTCACAACGTAGTTGAGTGCTTAAAGAATAGGTATAAAAAAATTAAAAAAAAAAAAGTAAAAAGAAAGCAAAATAATTCTGGAAAACCATACAACTTTGGTAATTTGGGTAGTATGGTTGTAATAATTAAAACACTGTTTAACGGTATGTACAAAACTGAATATTTATTAATACGGAAAAGAGTTGTTAAAATCTGGAGAAAGAGTTTTGGTACGAGAGAGATGTTGACTCTTTTGATGTTGAAGACTGACCGGGGTAAAATTATAGAAAAAACATTTCTGTTAAGAAAGTACCACATCTGGTCGGTACGTAGCTTTAACAATGACCACTGCTTTTTCTAGGTACGGACTAGGGATTTCTTTTGTTCCCGAAAATGAAAAATAGTAAAAAGAAAGCAGAAATATTGGTGCCAGATGTTTGGACATTTGGTGAAATTTAGAAAACATTATTTACAACTACTATACTAAATGTTAAAAATAATAATAACTAAACTTAAAAATACATATATACAGTGTGGCACAATAAAAAGGTTGCCATCTATAGAATAAAATACAATATATTCAGTGTGGCGCAAGAATAATGGTCGCCACACAACATAATCTACAACTATTGAACGTACGTACGTTTTAATTTGTTTTAAACATTTAATTATGAAGCAAAATTACAGGGATTATTTTTTCAATAACGTGTGTTTCTCCCACGAGCCCTTATGACTGAAGTCATCCGGCGTCCCATACTTTTAATGACGTTGTCGATCATTTCCTGAGGCAAATTCTCCCATATTTCAATTAGAGCAGCTGTCGCTTCTTCTGTGTTTTGGACACCAGGAATTTTTGATTTCAGTCGTCTGCCTAGCATGTCCCATACATGTTCAATCGGATTCAAGTCCGGGGAACATGCTGGCAAATTCATTGTTGGTATCGTCACTTGATTTGAACAGTCAGTTACACAAACATTGTCCTGCATTAAGAGGAAATTGGCCCCGATTTGTGGGGCGAAAGGTACCACATGGTTTTGAAAAACATCCCTTATGTACCTATCTTTTAAAAAAATGGCGCGTTCTACAGCCTGCCTCAGGATAGTTTTATTTTTACTATATATTTTATTTATTTGTTGTATTGTATCATATGTCATATATTGTTCGTAACTTCGTTTTATATTTTATATTAGTTTATTTGTCGCCCATTATGGACTGTTCCACAATCAAGATGACGATAGTTGTTATTTTTATTTCTAATAACAAGATTTCAATGATTTTTTTTATTTTACTTCAAAAATTCTTTATTTTTCTCTGACGTTTTTCTTGACAAAATCAATCATTAATTCATTTTTTATTAAAAATAGCAACTTACTGGATATATCAAATTATACCTTTTTTTCTTTTAAACACTATGTATATAATTTAAATAATGTTAATGTTTATGAAATGATAACAAATAAAACAACATCCTCCCCGCTGGTAGAGAAACTCGTAGTTTTCTACTATTCTCGTGGTATTCAAAAGGATATTCATTCTTCAACTTCTAGTTTACATAAACCATTGATTGGTCTTCGATAGGTGTTGTTCATGGTAGTAACATCGACAACACGTATTCTTTGATCGGGACCAGGATACAATGCAGATATTTTTTCCATCTTCCATTGATATCTTGGACAGTTATCGTCAACAACAAAAACATATCGCTTAAGAGCCTACATTTGCCCCACTCTGATCTTACATTATTCGCCGTTGTAGTTGATATTGGCAAACCTTCACCGTTTGATGATCCCAATAAGAAATGGTTGGGTGTTAACGCTTCAGGATCATTTGGATCAAGTGAAACTTTCGTTATAGGCCTCGAATTAAGTTTTCAGCTTCAGCAAATAGAGTAAGCAAAGATTAATGTACACATAATCTTTGGAGTAAGTAACGTTTCTTCTTTTAAGGACTGATCATGTAGGATTTTTCCAATAATACTTGTGCTATCTCGAGATGAATTGCACGCACTGATAAACACGTAAACAGAACACCCCATCGTTTTTCTTATAAAACAACAATAGTAAACAAAAACAAACCAAATGTAAACAATTACTTATGAAAAAATAACAAATTGTGATGTAGAGAAAATACGCGTTTCAAATTTAATGTAACAACTCACAAATGTTTACACATTGGGTTTGACTTTGACTTTAGCTAACTTGATAAAAATTGATAAAATATACAAAAACCATTCATAGCTGTCTGGACCTAGGCACCACAAGAAGTCAATAAAATAAATATCTTTAACTGCATACAATTTATCTTCGTTCCTTTAAATTTGCCGATGTGTGTATATTTCCAATGTCTATGATAGTTTCCGAGATAGGTACATACAAGAGGGGTTCGAAAAGTGATTTTCTTGAATTACTCAAAATATGATTAGGGCATCGTGAGTTTCATAAAAAAGTAACAGCTTCCCGCTAACTTTCACAATAACTGACCTACCCTGCAATTACAACGAAATCTGGACACCCTGTACGTTATCGGAATTCGTACGAATTGGTAATTACTTTTATGTTTTTCAACTATTTAAATTCCCGAATTCCTATAATCACCTAATATTTAGCATAAAATCAAATTAAATGCATAATATAAATCCAGTAAAAAAATCATACAATGTTGGTTTAATATGTCTACAACTACATAAACCGGACGTTGTTTTCCTAAATTTAGAGCCCCATAATGCAAAAAGAAGGCGATGCGTTTCCAGCGCCTGGAACAACAATTATTATAACACGCGTAATAAATGCATTCCCATAGCAATAATTCATTTTTTATGTCGCCACGTTTATTGATGTCTCAAAGCATATTCAGCGCCATTAAAATGGGGTTATTTTCGAATGATTATCCAGGTGTAAGCAGGTTTTCACGATATGTTAGACTGTTTGATCGTAAAGTATGGCGGCACTGTAACTTTAGAGCCTTTTGGCATATATACGCGTTATAAACCTTTGAGAATTTTACTTCATAATAAATAATATGATGTGTTACATACACACATGCTTCGTTTGTGTCTGATGATAGATTTATTGTACAAGTTTCCCTGCCCGTGTAATCGTAAACTTTACTGAGTGAACATAGCATCACTTTCAGTTTGGTTGGTTATCAAGTGGCAGTGGCGTGCATCATTTTCAAGTCACCCTCCCGCAATTTTCTTACGAGTTGCCTCGATCACACATACAATATTTTTAAATTCAATAAAAATCAACATTAACTATTCTTTTCTTCAACGAAAACAGGGTAAAGTTCGGCACAGATTTCAGACATTCCAAACAAGTGTAAAATATGCCATGTGTTTTTACATACGTTTAAATAGTCAGCGCAATGCAACGTTGATTTTAGTTGAGGCTTCATTGAAAGGAAACAATTTTTAAATAGTTCCCAAATCGTAATTTTTTTCATTAAAGTAAAGTCATTAGAAAAGAAAACAGATTTGTATGTTATTCTTATGGAATCTACTCGTTTAAACAACATACCAACTTACAATGCAAGGCTGCCAGACTGTTTTTCAAATTATCGCTATTCTACACCTCGTATACTCATTATTCGCCCAATACCGTAATCCGTAATCCGAAATCTATTTACACCCGACACACGCGCAGATGCTTAATTAGACAAAATTAATTTTGAAGATTTTCACCATAAACATATTCCAGCACATTTTCCTCAATAAATCCACACATTACACAATAGATTTACACATGGAACATTATTAGATACAAATTTAATTTACTCAACTCCCACAATAATATAACAAATATTAAAACATTATTTTATATAAAAAAACTACTAATTTATACTTATTTTTATTTTACTACTATTCACATGAACTAAATCTGGCTTTTAAATGACACAAGTTGACATATTTGACATTCGAATGTCACCAGACGGGATACAATTTCAATAAAAATAAAAAAAAGTTTAATGACCCCAGTCGAGTCACAATATATGCAGACAGGCTACAATTTCAATAATAATAAAAAAAGTTCAATGAACTGGGCATAGAGATACAAGAAATGTATCGATATATTCCATTCGATCTCAATTTCTTTTTAAGGTTGAACTATTCTCCCGAGGATTGCAACTGAGTCTATTGGCCGCTTGTACAATATAATAAAGCACATAAACTGTTGGACAGTTGCTTTGCAACATGGACAATTGCACCCAATCTCACATCTCGATATTTTCGGAACGGAAAGAGATATCCAGTTGCGTTCTTTAAGAACGCGTACAGGTATATTTCTTTTATTTATCCACTTTTGAAGCACTCATTCAACGTTTTTGCCTTCACTGGCGTGCAGTGAAACTTTGCTACTTTGACATTAAGTAATTTATAAATTATGTTATGCAATTAAACCGCTTAATGAACAAATCGCAAGTTACTACTCTTAATATAGGGGTGTATCCCAGTGGTGTAAGATCAAAAGCTCAGATTTATAAAAGAAAATAATAAGATGACTAATACCTAAGTGAAACTCTAATAAATATATATGTAGGGGAAAAGGAGGCACATTCAACCAAGGGGCAGATTCAACCACCACTCCTAAATATTTTTCCAGTTTAAATTAAGCGCCAAAAAAATTCGTGTCGACTGACAGTCATCTATAACTACTTCCTGTGTAGTTAAAAAGTTGTATGTTGTCAGTTGCTTGGTGAAAAAAATAAAGTGTGATTTTTGTAAATTTACGGGAAGATTTTGTTTACTACATTATTTTAATGAGTTATAAATTATACCTGTAACATAATTATCACTGATTTACTTTGTTATTAGAGATTACTGTTTTATTATTGTTTTAACCTTAAAATATAAAATGTACGGATATCAGGAGATTTTATTGCGAACTAAACGATGGGGCACATTCAACCACATAGAGGTGGGGTATATTTAACCAGCCCCAAACCTCTTCACTGTACGGTATATGTCATATGATTTTAAAAAGTAAATATTCTCTTCATTTTAAATGGTGCGTAATTACAAAAAAAAAAAGACAAACCGGGCCAACCTAGTTGAAACCAATATGAAGAATGCTATTAGAGAAGATATAAGTAAGAATATGTCAGAAAGAGAATCCAGCAGAAGCTTCATTGTAATACGAGATACACTGCATTCTGGAATTAAAAAACTACGGAAAAAATACTCACCGGCAGAGTTACAAAATTTATATAATAATGACTCGGGTAACGAAAATAGCGATTTTGTTGAAAACGAGCTGGTTTTTTCTAGCAAATATAGTGTTTCCCAAGTGTTTACAAAATCTCAAGAACTGGGAATAGTTCAGTATATTAAAAAATGAATTTCAGATTAAATATTTACGACGTAAAAGACCTAGCTTTAAGTTTTTTTATCCGGCAGTTGATGACATAGCTACAGCTGAGCGGTATGATCTAAGGTTAAAGTTACCTTAACGAAACACAGCTAAAACAGCTAGACCTTCTTCTCTCCATACGTTTAGTCTTGATTTAACATCATCAGCAATGCTAAAAACTCACAACTAAAAGTTATAGGTAAAAAGAAGTTTTTTTTTTACAAATGCTTGTTATATGGTTTAAACTGCCCCTTGTGATGGTTGAATGTACCCCACCGGGGGGGCACTTTAAACCGTTTGTAAAGTTTTATTTAAACCTTGGTTTTAACTTAATAAAATGTTTTAAAATTAAACTTTTTTTACATAAAAGGTAGCTAAAACCACACTTAACATTATACTAATAAGTATAACATAAAAATCCTTACTGGGAGTTTTTTATTCAACAAAACTTACAAAATGGTTGAATGTGCCCCCCTTTCCCCTAATTCATTTTAAACTATAAAAAATATGTATTCTAATGAACATTTCCCCCTTATAATATAAACTTACGATATTTAAAAACACAATGCAGGAAACTTTTCGTAAAATTACTAACCACTGAGAATGGAGCCTGGTGATCCGAAACATGTATGGTTTAAATTATTTATTACTTCGAGTCGAGAGAAAGCGTTTTGATTTATTTTCCACGTTCAACATAATAATTGTTATAATAATATTCGTTCTTGGAAGATTAGTTGGAATGTCTTCTCAATATGCTTATCTATTTAATAATATTTGTTCTTGTCTTGTTTCAGTGAATTGGAAGCCAATTTAGTTACATCAGTTACTGTAAATAATAATGTTATTTCCATCACAAACATAAAGGTAAATATATTTTCCTACGAGCGTGCGGTAAAGTGTCCTTTTCGGCATTTTTTTAGTGTGAAAAGTAGCAATTTTCCGCACACGGTGCTGTAAAGTTGCTTTTCCGCACTGTTTTTAATATTGCTATAACTAATTTAAAGTCAAATACTGCTATATTTGTTATAAAACATTAATATTAATAACTGTTTATCTATTAAAGGAAGAAGTACTTATTTATTTATTTATAGCTTACTTCTGTTAAATTTAAATGAACTAAAAATCCAAAATTTTATCATTTGTGTCTTATGACACATTAATAACTGATATTATTATGACAAAAGGCATATTTGGCACATTTGTTAATTGTTGTTACCTGAATTGTCAGTGTGACAGGTGTTCAAGTTAATAAACAATACACGTGAATAATAGTCTATGTGTCTGCGAAATTTGAAGTCTTCGTAGGGAAAAATTTGTACCTAACGAATGAGCGTACTCCACTGTCCGTAGCAGTTCGGCATACATATACCTACGGTAGAAAGTAATGCCCTAGCCTGTATACCGGGTATGTCACGGTTGAGGGTACCTAACTTTTGGGAAAATTAAGCATACAATTGTTTTGAAAATGTCAGTGATCACTCCATAATATTGTGATATTTGTGCCTCTTCCAGAAATTGATACCAACTTTCTTATTTCCTTATCTGTTTTGGAGTATTTTGTTTTAACACTTCCCTATACATATTTTCAACTTTTTTTGAATAAAAAAAAATTTTGCCACAGAAAATCTCCGGGAAATATTCGCTATTTTTGGCCACCTGCATAGACGTTTAGTGATGTTTCATGATTACATAATTAAAATATAATGAAATTTCTGCCAAATTTGAAAGAAATCAGTAAGGAGATACTACTAAAAAAAAACGTTATTTACAAAAACTAACACCTTGTATCTTGAAAACAATGCATTTCTGGACGTATGTTTATGGGAACTTTTTTTCATAAAATGACCTGATAAATCATCCCCTTCATTATTGCCGCCTCTTTTTGAAACATCCTGTATATATGGCGGCAATTCATGTCGTTTTGTGCAGAAACGAACTATATTTTAACGCAGGAAATACAGATTAAAGACACACTCCAAGATTGGGCTTTTTTAACATGAAGAAACAGAACGGCGGGAAGATTTTACTATAAAAACGAAACATACCCTGTATATAACCTGAAAACTATATTTTATACTCCCATGCAAAAATCTATTCTTTCTTAGTTAATTTATGTAATATAACGATTAAAAATGCCACTTACACTGTTTTTCCCAATCTAATTTTATTCTTAGACCAGATGAGTGTACCTCCATGAAAATAAATGTATGTGCTGTTTATTTGTATATGCCTCTACCGATTAAATTTAGATCAACAGGTTAAACGTGAATCAGCAACAACTAATTAAAGGTAATTAGGGTATATATGCCACCATATGTCATTAACTTCACTTTCTACACTATATTCTATCATTTCATTGTGTATGTTAATTTATATTTAGAATGTTTTTTTACTTAGGTATAAGTACGTTATATTAGCGACTTTGTTTCATACCAATTTTCAGTTATACAGGAATTAATGGTGGATTTCCTTTTATACTAAAACTAAAAAATACTCAAGCCCACTTTATTGCCTGTTCTTTGTAAAACCCAGGGCATCGTTCCATACAAGCGAAACTGAAGAATATTCTCAACGAATATATTTATTTTCAATATAAATTTCATCAACATGGTTAATGATTAAATAAACAATAATATTAACAAAATATTAAATGGAAGTAGACAAATCTAAGAGTTTTTTTCTCAAGATTCAAGTGTTATCTTTACCCTCCGCATATACAATACGTATTGGATGGCACCTTAACTCTATTTTGAATGAGTGCTTATACAGGGTGATTCATTATGGTTGCAACAAACAAAAACTGGAGATTCCTGAAAACAATTCAAGCATTTTTTGCCATTAAACCCATGTCCGCAAATGTTTCATTATCGAGATACATCGGGTGTCCAAATTTAGTGGTCAAATTAACTTTTTTGTTCATTTCTCAAAAACTAGCTAGCCGATTTTGACAAAATTTTACATGCATTTGAGGTCAGATAACCTAAAATATTCTGAATTATTTTGGCTTTCATTAACTGTTCATTGGCGTAGATATAGGGGGCATTTGGATAACTTTTACACATAAATTAGTTAAACACAGCTTTGACAAGCTTCATTATTTTAAATTATTACTTTTTTAAAAAGAGCAACTTATAAGCTACAAAAAAGTTAATTACGTCGATGTTGTGGTTTCTACCATTTTTATGGAAACAGATAAATTGCAAGTTAATGGTAGATTTAAATCAAAATAATGTTTACCAGAAATCAAAATGAAAAATCAAAGTTGCCGTGGAAAACGATTTAATAATAACAAATTCCTTAACAACAAATTTTAAGGCATATCAGTACAATTAAAAATTTAACAATAAAAAAACTAAACTCGATATTAAAATAAGAAAATTAATAACAACTGTTCAAACTGCCCTCCATTGACAGTAATGCACAATTTACATCTTTCAACTAATGAATTTGTAGCTCTAATAAGGATATTATGATTGTTTCTTATTTTCCTAGCAGCTTCATGAACTATCTCCAGTAGCTGGTTTTCATTTATAATTGGTACACTGTAAACCAATTGTTTCATGTACCCCCATAAAAAGAAGTCGAGCGGATTCAGATTCGGTGATCTTGGAGGCCACTCAATGGAACCTCCCAAACCAATCAAATTGTTTACAAACAGTTGATTTAAAATTTTAGTTACTTGTCTACCACGGTGCGCAGAGACTCCGTCATGTTGATACCACATATTTTGAACAATATTCAGAGGTACATCCTCAATAAAGTCGAGCAGGCGGTTGTGTAGGAAAAGACTGTATTGATTTGAGTTTAAATGCCCATTAATTACAAACAACGGCAATAATTTATTGTTAAACATGCCACCTCAAAACATTGATACTAAAACGTTCTTGAAAATTTCGCGACCTAATAGCACGAGGGTTGTTTAAAGACTATACATGTTCATTATGCTTTGTATTTATGCCATCTCTAGTAAAAGTTGCTTCATCTGACCAGAGCACTTTCTCTAAAAATCTTTCATCTTCTTGATGCTTACCAGGAACCCAACTAGAATAGTAGGCGCCTTTCACGGTCTCCAGGATGTAGGGCCTGGACATCTTGATGATGATAGAGATAGAGCATTTCTCGATTTAATAGTGTCCAAACAATTGTTCGAGGTAATGCCAATTGAGTTGGTATTCTTCTAGTGCTTATTTTCGGATCGTCTAAAACTAAATCCACTATGTTTTCTTCAGTTTGAATGTTTAGACGATGCGGTCGTTTGTTAACTCTAGGTAAAATGCTCCCTATCGTTCTAAGCCTGTGAAATGTAGCCGTCCATGTTTTGTGATATGGATGACGTCTATTAGGATAACTAATTTGGTATTCTCTGGCCGCTCCTCTTGCATTTGCATTACACAAACATATTCTTCAATTGAACAACTCATTTTAATTTAGAAAAAAACATTCGCAATATTAAAAACAACTACGAAATAATAAAACAATTTTAACTAATTTAAATTTGTTGCTGTTAAACGTTATTTTGATTTAAATCTACCATTAACTTGCAATTTATCGGTTTCCATAAAAATGGTAGAAATCAGAACATCGACGTAATTAACTTTTTTGTAGCTTATAAGTTGCTCTTTTTAAAAAAGTAATAATTTAAAATAATGAAGCTTGTCAAAGCTGTCTTTAATTAATTTATGTGTAAAATTTACCCAAATGCACCCAATATCTACGCCAATGAACATTTAATGAAAGCCAAAATAACGCAGATTATTTTAGGTTATCGGTCCCCAAATGCATGTAAATTTTTGTCGAAATCGGTTAGCTAGTTTTTGCGAAATGAACAAGAAAGTTAATTTGACTACTAAATTTCGACACCCTGTATCTCGATAATGAAGCATTTGCGGACATGGGTTCAATGGCAAAAAATGCTTAAATCACTTTCAGCAATCTCCAGTTTTCGTTTGTTGCAACCATAATGAATCACCTTGTATAGTGTAAACATTACCAAAATCTCACGTTTAAGCATGGAGATACGTATACGTCCTGGGTCGTCCTTAACTCCCTATTAACTGTCTTCCTGATTCCTTCGATTTAGGTCGATAACCATCTTATTTTTATCATAAAATAACCTTTGAGTTTTCCGGCGTGATATCCACATTATTATCTGAATATTATTGAAAACCGAATTACATACCTATGCAGTTCTGGATTTAAAAAAAAAAAACTCGATTTTATTATTTAATTTTGATGATTAATAGTTTAAATAAAAAAAAATATATGGGCATGTGGATATAGATAATATGTCAATACATTGTAATTATTGAACAATACAAACATAAAATTAACAATATAGGTACTGCAGTAGACACAACACAAATACATAACGTTTTTATTGTCCTTTAAATAGAATGGGTTTTGTTAATTGAAGAGCTTGGCGGCAAAAGGTAACAAGCCACATGTCGCAATTTTAAATACTGATGTTGCTTATTGCCGTTTGTGCAAAATATTCAATATAATATTTTAATCGTAAAAGTAAATTTACAAACTACTACAAAACACCTATTATCTAATTACGAAAGATTAAACACAGATCACTTTCTTTCATTAAGAACAACAGTCAAAGATAGTTTGCTCATTTTTATGAGAAGTGTGGCTTGTTACCTTTCTCCGCCAAGCGCTTCAATTGATATCGAGAATGGGATCTAATTTTTGAGACTGTAGTTTTGTTATGAAATATACACGAACATTAAGATATTTGACATGTTGCATGTTGTTCTAAATATTTATTCACTTTTAATGCAAAAATATAACAAAATGTGTAAAAAACTAATTTTTTAAAAAAATAAAATGTCTACGCCCCTAAAGATTACTTTTAATTATTAAAAACTAATAAAAACTAGAAGCGACTTGATACATCATTCTAAGTTTTACCTATGAAACGAAATTCTGGCCTCCTTTTGTTCACTGCGACTTGGGCATCCAAAAGCCACACAACGTACCAAAATAAGAACGATTTGTTAATTTGATAATAAAATGGAAAACTCGGAATGTTCACCTCTAAAAAAACCTCGATGACGATACAATGGGAATTCTATTCCACTGTTCGTTGTGGCACTCCGTTTCTTTTCTTGGGTGATGATGGTGGTATAGTATATCCAAAGTCAATGTAAAATATATAAATTTAACGATTCTACCGGGGCTATCCGTTCCCATGCCTCTTTACATTATAAAAGGGCATCGAATGCATGGCGTCATCATCATATGGTATGGCGAAGACTTAATGTGTGTCCGACAGTAAAAGACGGTGGCAGAATATTGTAACCATGATCTGTTCAATAGTTTTTCTTAAATTAATAAAATGAAAGAAGATTTATCAAATTACATAATAATTTTTAATATAACCTCAAGTGGATGAAACTTTTTGCAGTCACGGTATCATACACGGCCGGTATACGACACGAGCGGAACACGTTGGGAGATTTAGCATCAAGATTTACATCTGCAAAGCCAGCGTCTTCTTTTAAATATTTATCAGTTAAGGTCTGACAATAATGAAGTGACGAATACACATATTATAAAAAATTTACGTTCTATAGAAAATCTCACTGACTAAGTGAGTAAAATTTGTTGTTAGTTTATCATATCAGAAGCATATTATTATAAATGTACCTACTTATATGCATAACAAGTATTAACAATAGTATTAATATTTATAAAGATGTTCCTTGCTGTTCGAACAAGGACTAGGTACGTGTGCATCTATGTCTAAACTTCTAAAAACAAAAACAGGATTTTTAAAATATCGTTGGGCATGTATTGTTATGAAAAGTTAAAAGGGTGCGCCTATGGACCGCTGCGGTCGGTATTGACATTACAAAGAGATATCGAGTTATGGTTTTTTTCATAATTTTAAACTAAGATTAGAAAGACTATAGTTCCGAAACAAGTTTCTAAAGAGCTGTTAACGTGATGCTAATAAAGTTCCTTTGTGGAGGTGACGTTATAGTTTGCTTTGTCAGTAATATTAGACAGTAAAAAAATATTATTAATAGCAAATATTAACTAACTACGTTTGAAATAACAAAGTATATACCGAGTTTAATTTCAAATGCATTTAACAAATTTTAGTAAATATGCAGTCAGTAATCTACTGTCACAACAATTACACTACTAAGATAAGAAATTAAATTATTGTTGGTATTTTGAATGTTCAAAACATATTCATTTTTCTTTTTCATAGTCAATGTTACTCTATACTTAACGTTTCTGGATACTCGCCAAATCTTATAATTACAATATTATAAGTATTATACGTATATAGTAAAATGATTTACAGTGTGATGCATCCTGTAAAGTTAACACATTATTTCCAATTTGTTCCAGGACAAAAATGTAAAGTTTTTTCTTTCATCATTTAGTCTAAAATTAATTGAGCGAGGCTCATGTTTCACAAGTCAGTCAGATCCATTATTGTTTGACAAATTAATGAAGCGTTTTATATTTGATAAAAACACGCTACTTTTTTAAATTTTAAAGATCATAAAAACACGCACAAATATCACAATATTATAGGGTGATAGATTGCATTGACCTAAGTAGCCACTCAAATGTGCAAAATATTCGTATGCTCAGTTTCCTCAAAATGTCTAAGGTACCATCAACCGTGAAACACCCTGTATATGACGATTCCATGAGTTATCCTAAATTTTCTAATGGTCTAGGTTACACACACTCGGTATACTACTTTTTTTCGTAAACTCTGTCACAAAGCGGAAAGAAACGTATATGCCGTGCAAGAATGTTTTCTTGTAAAGATTTACTTAATGAGTTACGAGAAATTTTAGCCAAAACTAAAAATATAAACGTCATTCACCTTCAAAAATACTCTCTATACTTATGCTTGTATACACAGAGTACCGCATTTATTTTTAAGCTTTATCCACCCACTATAATATACCTATTTCTTTTAAACAAATTGGCAATTAGGTTTTAGAAAAAATTTTCAAAAATGTAGTTAAGTAAAATGCAATTTGTTGAGTTATTGAAAAAAAAAACATTGTTAGTTATAATTATTTTTAATTCTACAAGCTCTAGATCATGGATTGAGAGTTTCAAAAGTCAAAAGTTGTGGCACAATCATTGATATTCTCTCTAAGATTTCGCAAACCATTAATTTTTAGCTTTCCATATCATTTATTCGAATTATACCGGAAGTTGATAACAAATTTCTTATTTCAAATAGAACACCCTATATATTATTATATTTTTGGATTCTCCATCATTTTTGGAGTATTTTATTTTAACACTTGCCTATACCTATCTTCATCTGTTTTTGAATAAATAATGAATTTTAATTTGTGTTGGTCCAAAACAGGTCTCCCGGAAAATATTCGCCATTTTGTTGGTTGAATAGACATATACTTGAATTTTGGAAGGTAGTTCAATTATCAACTATCTTGAACGATTGATGCACTTGGTTAGAGGGTGGTCGCAATTTACTGTATGCTACTACAAATAGGCATAAGTCAATTTTCTCAAATGGCACGCCTTGCATGTTATCATATTATTCTAAAATACAATCAAATGTAACATACATATATATTTTGTTATATTCAATTAATATTATTACTATTTCCTAGTTTCTAATAGAATCATACTAGAGTACGTTATTAGCTCTCCATATCATATATTATGTTATACAGGGTGGTCCAACGAAAAGTTTGCACCTAGCTTTTCTCTTTTTTTTGTAGTCGAATGCGAAAATGCTCGGACACGTCGATTTTGCTTTTGAGGGGGACACATTTTAAACATATTTTTCGATCTGCGCCTTTAACCCCCTAGCGGGGGTGAGTAACAACCCTAAAATTTTAAATGGAAAGAGGGGTCTAATGACATATCATTTGAAAGGACACAAAATTGTCTTTCTAATGATACTCTATTTGTCGAATTTTACTAAAACAGTTAATACGAAAACGACTTTAAAGACATTAAGCCGATAATTTTGGTATTAATGAGAAATACAAATAAGTTTTAATTATTGCGAGTGAAAACACCTGCAATCGTTAGTACATTCCAATGTTTGTTAGTTTTAACATTGCTTTGTAAAAAAAGTAAACAAGCTGTTAAATTGATTTATTAAAACGTTACATTAACAAATGTTGAAAATGTGACCCATTTGATTCCATACAATAATACAGATTTTGTTCAAATCTATTTCTAACATTTTGTAGCATATCAGGTGTTATGTTTCTGCACTCTTCTGTAATGCGTTGGCGAAGATCTTCTATGGACTCGGGCTTCGTGGCAAAACATTTATTTTTTAAGTGCCCCCAAAGAAAAAAGTCTAAAGGCGATAAATCCGGTGACCTGGCAGGCCATTCAATTGGGCCCCTCCTTCCAATCCACCGTCCAGGGAACCGGTCATCTAAGAACTGTCTTACAGGAGCCACATAGTGCGGAGGTGCTCCATCTTGCTGGAAATAAAGCCGATCAGCAGTATGATTTTGGTCATCTTCTATTATTTGTGTTATTAAAGGATCAATTGTGTCTTCAAGCATGTTTAGGTACACTTCACCAGTTAAATTTCCAGGAATAAAAAGTGGTCCTATAATATGATTTCCTAATATGCCACACCAGACGTTTATTTTTTGAGGATACTGGGTATGAACCTCACGGAATAAATGTGGGTTACTGTCATCCCAGTAACGGCAATTGTGCCTATTTACAGCTCCATTCAAATAAAATGTGCATTCGTCGGAAAAACAAATGTTAAATAATAATTGCGGATCTTCAATTAAACGCTGGCTCATTGCTTCACAAAATTGCAGCCTTCTATCAGGATCATCCTCATTTAGTTCCTGTACTAATTTGATTTTGTACGGATGAAATTTGTACGCTTTTAAAATTCGTATTATGGACGAACGGGAGACACCTGAGGCTTCAGCTAGTTGACGGGTACTTTGACTATGATCCATTTCAACATGCCCTAAAACAGCGACTTCCACAGCTTCATTTCTGATCGGTTTCTGCGGCTGGTGTTTTACATTACAGACAGATCCGGTATCTACAAACTTTTTAACTAACTTGCCAACGTACACATCATTCACATTTTTATCGGGATGTCTCTCATTAAATAAGCGAGCCGTAAGTCTAGCACTACTATTATTTTGAAAATAAAGTTTAACAATTTCAACTCGTTCTAGAATGGAATAAATCATTTTGTACGGTAAAAGTAAAATAACTTGAGAAGCAACCAAACTGAATCAATGAAAAGACTAAAATAAACGGTGTAAATTCTTTTCCTACACGTATCTGCAGTTTTTATTTCAACAAAAAACGCAAACGATTAGTGAGGAATTTAGTTCTGATAAATAAGATAGTGTTTTTGAAATCCCGTTTTTCTTCAAAGTAAATAATTTAGAAATGATTGTAGTTGTTTTCAGTCGTAATAATTAAAACTTATTTGTATTTCTCATTAATACCAAAATTATCGGCTTAATGTCTTTAAAGTCGTTTTCGTATTAACTGTTTTAGTAAAATTCGACAAATAGGGTATCATTAGAAAGACAATTTTGTGTCCTTTCAAATGATATGTCATTAGACCCCTCTTTCCATTAAAAATTTTAGGGTTGTTACTCACCCCCGCTAGGAGGTTAAAGGCGCAGATCGAAAAATATGTTTAAAATGTGTCCCCCTCAAAAGCAAAATCGACGTGTCCGAGCATTTTCGCATTCGACTACAAAAAAAAGAGAAAAGCTAGGTGCAAACTTTTCGTTGGACCACCCTGTATAATATATGGAGACTATTATTAGTTTCATGAATTTTTTAGCTCTCCATATCATATAATATGTAATATATGTATATATGGAGACTATTAGTTTCATGGAAAAAATTTTTTTTTAGTTTCACCGGAAATACTTGTTTTTGGTCCTTTTATATATAAATAAGTAGTTTTAAAAAAATGTCTGTCTGTCAGTCTGTCTGTCTGTATGCACGACAACGCAAAAACCGCTTAACAGATTTTCACCAAGTTTGGTACAAAAATACTATTGCACATGGCAAGGAGCTGATTAGATTTTGGGAAACATTGAGCGTAGGCAAGGGGTTTAAAAGAGGGTTCAAAAATTAAAAAAATTCATAGTTCTTTAACTTATCCGAAATACTGCATAATTTTTTACGCATTTAATTGAATATAACCTAAAATATTTAACATAAAATATTAGACCACATTGGCGTTCGAAAATAGTGTAGAATGGGGTAAAAAATATTTTAAAAAAACGTACTTCCTAAACATAGCAGAAATATTAACTAATAATTTATAGCTTTAATAGAATATAACCTATAAAATGTGTCATAAATAACTTACTTTCATAGGCGTTCGTAAATAGTGGAAAAGGGGTCAAAACATAAAAAATATATATTTCCTAAACTTATTCGAAATATGGAATAATTTTTTATAGTTGTGATAGAATATAAGCTAAAAAATATTCCATAAAAGAATTGGTTTACACAGACGTTCAAAATAGTCTAAAATAAGGGTCAAAAACGAAAAAAAAAATGTTTCCCAAATATACCAGAAAAATTGGCTAATTATATATAGCTTTGATATAAGATAATCTACAAAATGCAGCATACATTTTTATTTACATAGGCGTTCGTAAATAGTAGAAAAGGGTGTAAAATAAAAAAAAAAATTTAAATGTAAAATTTTTTATATTTAACTAGTTGAATTGGTGTTAAAAATACACGACAAAAATTTATGTACCGTAGGCGCCCGTGAAAATTCTATAAAAGAGTCAGAAAAAATTTGTATCCGTGATAACTCAAAAACCACTTAATGGATTTTAACCACATTTGGTACGAAAATACTACAGGATATTTAAAGGTGGTGATTAACATTGAGCGTAGGCAAGGGGTTTAAAAGAGGGTTCAAAAATTTAAAAAATCATAGTTCCTAAAATTATCCGAATAATTTTTGTGCGTTTAATTAAATATATCCTAAAATCTTTAACAAACAATTAGACCACATTGACATTCGAAAAAAGTGTAAAATGGGTAAAAAGGTTAGAAAAAACCGTATTTCTTAAACATAACAGAAATTTTGACTAAGTAGTTATAGACTATAAAATGTGTTATAAATAACTTGTTTTCATAGGCGTTCGTAAATAGTGTAAAAGAGGTCAAAATAAAAAAATATATGCTTCCTAAACCTATTCGAAATACGGAATAATTTTTCATAGTTGTGATAGAATATAACCTAGGCGTTCGAAAATAGTGTAAGAAGGGTCAAAAACTAAAAAAAAAAAAAATTCCCAAATATAACAGAGAAATTGGCTTATTATACATATATAGCTTTGATATAAGATAACCTACAACATGCAGCATATTTTTAATTTTGCTGTTAAAACTTCTTTATAGCATTTCGGACTCTTGTCACTTCTCAATGTTACCGGGATGAGTGTCTATTTAGCCAAAAGTTTTTTGCTTAATTCTGCATGTTTTTTCTATAATTTTGTCACATTACCCATGAATAATAAACAAGTTTATTAAAACTTCATTTGCGTAATTATCAAGACACTTTTGGATACTAAACAACACACGTTCTAATGATAAGGCGTTAAATGTCAAATTATTATAACTAAAGGGCAAATTTTAATGGGAAATTTTGATAAATCTGATGATTTTTAATCCAAAAATCGTAAGCAGTTCAAAATACGCCCCCATTACGTCAGTTGACGTAGAAAGAAGTTTTAATTTCTAATTATTTACGCCCAAAAGTGGAATATAATGTAACCTAAAAATTTGTATTAAATAAATATAATAAGTAATGTGTGTTTTTTTAATATCCCTTTTTGCATATTTTTCAATTTGTTTTGCATATTTTGAATAAAGTAAATGCATATTTATGCGCATATTTATTTCATATTTTAGGCATATTTGCCCTTCTCTAATTAGAAGTTTATTGTTTCATGACGTTTAGTGACGTTTCATGGCTACCTTAAAAAAATAATCCAATTTTCTAGAAATTTTTTTTTATTTCAGAAACTTAGGGATAGGAACATGGCATATCATTTTCTTTCAGAATTTCTAATATACAGGGTGTTCCATTTGAGAAAATTGATTTATGCCTATTTTTACTAGTAGATAACAATACAGTAGTTTGCGACTACCCTGTAACCTTACGGGTGAATTTGTCAAGATGCTTGAATTTCTAAGATATTCTTTATCTACCGATTTCCAGACGCTGCCTATTCAGTTGTCCACATGGTGAATATTTTTTTTTGGGCCAAAAGAATTCAAAATAAATTGTTTATTCAAAAACAGATGAAAATAGTTATAGGGCAGTATTAAGACAAAATACTCCAAAACAGATAAGGAATCGAAAAATATAATAATTATATATCGGCGACTGTGTGGTGGGGTATGACATACCCCAGTCATTTCAAACATTTTGTAGTTCACCATTTTAAAATGCCCAGCCCCTTAGTACCTTCCTACAATTGTATAAGCAGGTAAATGCAACAAATAAATCAGTGTTTACTGATATTACAGAAAGAGCCTACGTCGCTAAAGTCATCTGGGGTGTCATATACCCCACCACACACGTAATTAAAATTGTGTCATTCTTGTAAAAATAGTATTTAAGTTAGTTAGGACTTTGTACACAACTTATTCCTTTCAGTACTTACTGAATTACAAAATTTTGTGTTTTATTTTTCAAAATGTCTAAGAAAAAATATGTTTATTTTTTCACTTATATACGGAATTCGCTAAAATTTAGTTTCTAACTATTAACTAATAAAGTTCAAACCAAGTACTTGGAGTTATAATATTATATTCTGAAAATATGCACACAAAATCTCTTTTTTTTTAATTTTTTTTTTCGTTTTATCTTACTGGGGTATGACATGCCCCACCACACAGGTTTGTCAAATTTTTGCAGCACAGAATCGCCGGGATACAAGGTGTTCCTTTTGAAATAAAAAAATTGTTGTCAACTTTCGGTATAACCGGAAGTAGCACAAATACCAAATTATTTTACAAGTATAGATTTGATTGACATACTGCAGTAACCAAATTTTCAAAGTGATCCGTTGTTTTGCTCTCCATAAACGTATAATACCATGTAGGTATATGTACCTATACATTATTATGGTTATCATCAAATAAACCTAAAAATAATGGTTAAAAAACGAAACAATTTTAACGGAATCATTTTGCTAAAATAGCAAAGCATTTCCCAATAATTCATTACATTGTAACATAATGTAACATATACCTACGATATACAGTTTGTTGAGATTCCTTCTAATTAAACTTAAACCCTCTTCTTCTACTTTTAAAAGAAAATTCAAATGATTAAGCGAGATGAATTAATTATTTTGACGTTGAAATTAATCTAATTTAAGCATATAAAATCTCTTTCATCTTGCATACAAAATCATGCATGAGGCGTTGCCGAAATTTCAAAATAAAAATACAAGACACTTATTAGTGTAACCGAGTTTCCTGTCTTCATATTAATTCAAACAGACATGTGGCTTTGATCTAATTTTATTATTTGTAATAATATAATTTCAGGTACCTGAACAACATGCCGGAGATAGCAGGGAGAGAGTTAGACGGTTCGCTTTTGACTATTGTTTTCCACAAAATACAACTCAGGAAGAGGTTCGTATGGATGCTACCTATACGATTTTTAAAGAATCGATTCGCTTCTACAGTACAATTGATCAACCTCACATAATAATCGTTTAACCAATTATGTTGACACATTCTTCGAATATTGAAAACTTAAACCTGTTTATTCGTACATTTTGTAGCCTTAAGTATAAATTGAAATATTCCTAATAAACCCATCATTATTATCCATTGAGATATAAGGAGTCGCTATAAGCATTATTTTGCATTGTACACAAACGGGTGCATTGGGTGGGGCGTAATCGTATACCAATATGGCGGATTCTCCAGAGCCGCACTAACTATTTTTGTTGACGTTTTTTTTTTTAATTTGCAGCTTGGGTTTATACTTTATTTTGAAATGTTAAGCAGTGTACAAAATACTTAAATATAGGTAATTATTGATATTTGATACCTAAATACAGGAATAAAAGACGTTAGTACTTTATAAATTATATATTACTACACCTTAAACAAAACAATTTTATTTAAATGTTGCGTATGCTTATCCACTTTATTTTTACTTAAATAATACATCCTGGTATTAACATATTTAGTCGCAATAGATTTGACCAGTAAATGTATATGGTTACCAAACACTGATTGATCAAAACACAACTAAATTAGGAAAAATATTACTATTTACAAATTCCTTTAAAACAAGGTTTATTATGAATTCTGCGGACAACTTTTCATTGGTAGCTACTACATGATTTTTTATGATCTTTCCGGATTGGAAGCAAACGTCTAAAACATCTTTTGAAGGAATTTGTAAATCCTTTTTTGCCTTCATTTTAATAAAAGAATAACACTTATTAATGCATCTCGACATTCTCTTCAAATAATTTGCTTCTTTAAACTAAAAACAACAAATCCAGCAATATAAACAATAATGAATTTCGAAAATTCAGAAAATGGTCCAGGAAGATAATCATGATCTGGATAAATTATATTTGTGTACATTTCTCGTTGGTATCCAATTAATTCGAGAGATATTCTGTCCAGATATGTCTACGAGCAGGACCTTTAGGAAATCTAAAAACAAGAATATGTTTTTAACACACATTTAGGGGTCTTTTTTGCCAGAAAGTGATGAAAAAGTTTGAGAGTAGAAATCAAAAGAATTTGTAAAAAAATAAACTACAATGCATGTGTCAATTGTTCAGTGCAGAAAGAGAATGCTACCAGACTCCTATAATAATGTGTTTTAATAAGTTCGCCTAAAAAAACCCTAAATACGTCCATGTACAATGTTTACAATATTTGGTACATACCTATGAAACGTTATTCCTGATATTTTCTTGTCGATTTCACTTCTACTACTGCAACTACGCACAGCACACGACACCATTATAGTATATTGTCAAATAACCGTCCAAAAAAACACGAAAAACTTAAGTAAACTTATAAAATACTCGTAAATAACACTATCAACTTGAAAGCACGACAAATGACAGAGGTCGTATACCAATATGGCGTACCTCAACCCGCTTTTGACCACGTTAGAGCGTCTCCCCCCACCTCAATGTTATTATCAAAACAAATTTTTAATTCGGAAAACTCATATAAAAAAATGGTCAAACACTGTGATGCCACGCTGTCCCAATGTCAAAAAAATATTTTTTGGCCTACCAATAAATTTAAATTGTATTTGTTTTTGTATAATTTATAATGTTTGTTGGTATATTTTATAAATTGAATTTGTTCTATAATTTCAACAAAATCAAGAAATAAATTTTAATTTTACTGCAAAAAAAGTGTTTTTTGCGAAATTCACTTTGTGTAACTAATTTATATAATTTTCTATAGTTTTGAAACCTGTAGTCATAATATTCAGAGTCAGCATATGTTGTCACTCTGTGGCAT
Source organism: Apoderus coryli (assembly GCA_911728435.2). Classification (NCBI taxonomy): domain Eukaryota; kingdom Metazoa; phylum Arthropoda; class Insecta; order Coleoptera; family Attelabidae; genus Apoderus; species Apoderus coryli. The sequence continues at coordinate 34,378,654 of OU452199.1, forward strand.
CATTTTAATGCCACATCGTATATCCCTGATACCAATTGTAAGGATCGCCCTGATGTCTCGTGGTCCAAAGGTAAGAAGTTAGCGTGGCATTACCTTGATACCACCGGGGCTTAACGTGTTAAATACAGCGTGTTGCATTTGAAATAAGAAGCTAATCCACTAAATCGATGTGAATGCTTTGGCCGGAATTTTCTGTTTCTTTTCATATTATATCACTTTACAAATCATTCTTGATATAATTTCAAATTCTTTCGTTCACGAAATAAGAGTAATAGAAGTAAGCCTGGATAATTTTGCCACGTTCTGAAATTTGGTCGTCATCCAGATATTAAGATGTATTTGGCAGTGCTAAACAATATGCCATTATCGGGTTTCGGTCCGATAAATTCTCTGAGTCCCTTTCCCATTCCATTCCCTTTACCCCAGAGTGGCCAGGGATCCAGACCAGAGTCAGAATATTGTTTCTCCCGGTATTATATTAGAGAGTCTGTTTTGACAATTCCACACTGTTCTTGATTATTAGAGAATTTTTTTATTTTTTAACTTCTGCCTGGAATACAGTAGCGTGGCAACACACACATAGTGAAATTTTTGTCTTGGGCCTGCTTCCATAAACTCTGGCACCTGTACCTAACTTTGTCTTTGAGCATCAGTAAACATTGGAACTCCTCCCCATGCGGGATCCATTGATCTCTGCTGAGAAACAGAGTTTTATAAGGCAGATCATAGTTTATTGCTGGAGGCATTACAAAGTTCATTTCCAAAATGCTGTGAGTTTCAATGTCGGCCAGCAGTCTGTTGTCCTCCAAAAGTTAGTGAAAAATAAGTTTTTATTAAAAATGTCCGTTGATACCCGTTTAGACGCCTAAGTTCGCAATTTAATTCAGCAGTGTATGGCTAACGAATGCTTCTATTTAGGGAAATATCTTTGTCACCTTTCACTACAATGGCTAAAGGCGCTTTCGCGATACCTTTAAAAAACCTATGCTAAGCCGCCATCTTTTAAAAACTATAACTTCTTTTGGAAGCAATTTCGCATTAGAAGTTTGGCGTTGAATTGCCATGAAATCTGCTCTAGAATTTGTGGCTTTCGCTCGGTCCATTAGTTTCTGGACACATTGTATACTATTAGGAAAGACAGTCTTTGATGCAGGAAATAAGCATCTCATGGTTTTGAAACTGACAAACTAAAACAGCAGGGCTAACCTAATACATTTTGAAAAACACTGCAAGCATACAGGGCGGTTCAAAGAATACATAAGTATGTATTATCATAGTTAGGAAAGTTCATTCCCAAAATGCTGTGAGTTTCAATGTCGACCAGCAGTCTGTTGTCCTCCCTATGTGCCTCTGCCATACATCTAGTCATGGTACAATAACTCTCTAGGTAGGATATCGGCCGGTTCAAAATAAGTCTACTTCGCGCAGTGACGTCATCGGTGCAAATCAAATACTTGCATGTCATGGATTGTATGGTATATGAGGCATGGATTCGATAAACAAACAATTTTTTGAGTGATAGTGCTCAGAAGGAGAATTTTAAAATAACCTATAACCATAACGTATTACTTAACTGTACTTATGAAGCGGTTTTAATTATTTTCTTGTTGTACTTTTAAATGACTGTTTACCAGGCACGTGCACCGATGACGTCACTTTCCCGCACCTATTTGCACACAACGTTGTAATTTTTTTAAAATCTCGTAATCCTCTAAGTTGAATCCATATTGACAGGTAAATAGTCTTTTTGTGGTTTAGTCACAGTTTAAAATAATATACAGTTACTTCACTTCGTGTCGGCACGTTTGATGTTCATGCCTACAAAGCAATTACTTAACTTAACTTATGAAGCGGTTTTAATTATTTCTCTCATTCTGCTTCTACCATTTCTACCATCATTTTTTAGGTTTGTCAAAATTTGTCCTACTATTATTCGAGTTGCAACCAAATACAGTGCACCTCATTCGTTTGCAGCGTCTAAAATACGTATATTAGATATCAAATTTCTTATTAAGTCATCTTTATCTTCTACGTTTTCTTCTATTATGTCTGTATTCACTCCGAAAATTTAGAAATATATATCTTTTCAGAACACATTAGGCTTTGTCAGTTTTTTAGTTGAACTTATCCAACCTCACATGTGCTTAAAAAATTCTACTCCACTGTTCTGTTACTCATTTCAATGCTAATAATAATAAATAACAAAATGTGAATTAGAAATATTAAATGTATTTGCACGACAACAAATATTAAGCCATTTTACTCTCAATTCACAAAGAACAAGTTTGTTTGTCAAAGTTTTTGCTACAATATTATTCGAGTTACAAGCAAATACAACGCACTTCATTCTAATAATCATAAAATAAAAACATTAATACAGAACAAATACGAAACACTACTATAAATTATAAAAGAGAAATCACATAATATATTCAAAATGCGGGCACAAAACAAGAAAATAATACGTGCTATTGTACTTTTAAATGACTTTTTACCAGGCACGTGCACCGATGACGTCACATTCCCCCACCTATTTGCGCACAATTTTTTTAAAATCTCGGAATCCTCTAAGTTGAGTCGATATTGGCAGGTAAATAGTCTATTTGTGGTTTAGTCACAGTTTAAAATAATATACAGTTACTTCACCTCGTGTCGGCACGTTTCATGTTTATGTCTACAAAGCAATTCGCCGCGCTATACATACTATACTATAGTTATAGTTATAGTATAGTATCTTATAGTATAAATAGATATAGTATATTATATAGTAGCGTGGCTGGGAATGCGACGAGCCGATGCCGTTTTCAGCGTCTACTGAACCTTCTTATCTATAGTTAATATTCGATGGTTTAGTGTTAATTTTTTCAAAATCACTTTTTATTTTGACAAATCTTTCTCAACAAGGACTTTCAGTTCTTGCCATGTATCTGCAGTGTAGAATATTGCAGTATCAACAGCTAAGGATACCATTCGACCTACATTAATAATATTAATTAATAATTAACAATATTCATTATTAATAATAATAATTAAATCCATCCTCAAACTTTGACAACCTGTACCTCAGAAACAAAGCATTAACGAATTTTGTCTGTATACAATTTTCAGTTGTTAAAGTCCTGCTACAAAACCTGACTCGCCCTGTATATTTAAAAGCAGTCTAGAAAATGGCTTAAAAATTAAATCACTTAATGAAATCACTTAATCTGAGTTGAACCGTTTTAGGGTTTCCAAGAATCAAGTAGTTATTAGGCATTAGAGTATCCACTGCTTATGCGTATTTAAATATTTTCTACAATTACAGATATTTAATAAAGTGGAAGAAATTATTGGAAGATCATTGAAAAACAGACAACATTCATGCGTTTTGGCATATGGTCAAAGTTCATCTGGCAAGACACATACAATGATGGGAGCACCCCATGAGCCTGGTCTGACACCAAGGCTCTGCCTGAAAGTGTTTGATTATTTTTCTGAAGCAGCCACTAGAGAGGAAATTGAAAACATGAGGATATCAGTTAGGTAGGGTTACGTATTTTGTATATTACCTGCTTATTTTTATAGTAGACGGTCTACAAAATTAGACGTTGAAAGAATTTTGTAGACCTATTAAGATTACATTCTAGAATAGGTGCCATTTATACAGGGTATTACATAATCCCGTAGCATATCAAACTTACGTTTTTTAAATGGAACACCATAGATATTATTTTAACTTTCGACTCAGACATCTTATTAAATGTTTTTGATATAAGGTTTGTTTGCTCTAAAATGCATAGTTAACTAGATATTAATTTTAAAAGTCAAAAAACATGCCCCATTATAAGCCATTTTTATAGTTACGACAATGCGTTTTACAAATAGTAGCTATTTCATAAGATGTACAACATCCTGTAGTAAAATAGTCCATTACACATTGGTTCGAAAAGCTACCCATTATACAGGGTGATGCCATTTTGCAAACCCATAAAAATCTTGATTTTTTCAAATGGCACACCCTGTATATTATCTCACTATTAAAACAACAACAACATTCTAACGGTTCAAAAAATACCATATAAGTTATTGCTTTAATAACAATTTTTTTTAGAAAAATTGGTATAAACACAAATTTACTTGCTATGCTACTTTTACGTATTGTCGCAAACAACGGAAGGTCGTGTAGTGCAAAATAATTCGTTTATATCCAATTATGCCACATTCAGATGGTTTCACAGTTTAGGACAGTACCTATATTTTTAAAACAATTTTTTTATTTTTATTATTTAAAATATTGTATTCCGCGGAAAAAAATGTTGACATGATATTAACAATTGGTAAATGTTTTTTAAATTCTCTATTAGCATCCAGAAATTCCCACACCGGAGACACCCTGATACCAAAGTACTTGCAAATTGTTATTACTACAATACCGAGAATAAACATCAGTTTCGTACTGAGTGTGGAGTATTAACGTTTTTGGTGCTATAGTCAGAGATATCATGATTGGGCCATATTTGTTTGACGGTCATTTAAATGGAGATAAATTCTTACGATTTTTAAAAACATGATTTTTGGTTAATTTTGGATAAAGTCCACTAGACGTTAGGTAAAAATTACGGTTACAATTCACACACATTTTAAGCGTACCGTGCGCGATTATTTAAATAGGAAGTTTCCTAATCGAAGGATCGGCCGTGGCGGCCCCTATAACTGGCCACCAAGATCACCTGACATAACTCCATTAGATTTTTTCTTATCGGGTATGTTTTCTTTGTCCTCTACCCTATGAAATAATCCAACAATTCGTATTTGCGAAGGACACTAAAAGCGGAATATAATTTATAGATGAGAGATGCTTTTAGCACAATAACAACTGATATGCTTAGAAATTTTTGGAGATCATACGAAAATAGACCTCAACATTGAGTTTATGCGTTGATTGAAATATTTAATAAGATACGCAACGCCGGGCGAGAGGGGGTCGTCGCTTGCGGGGTAAGGACAATGCGCCCCGCTATGCTCGCCTTACCCCTCTCCTAGAGAAAACCTACCCGGTAACAGGCGTCATCCCATATGTTGCGGCGACTATACGAATTAATACCTATGAATATTTTCGTCGTAACATCGAACATCTATTGAAACGCCGTCGAAAAACTAGATGTTGCCGATTCAACAGTAGTGGTAGTAATAAACGGAGGTAGTTTTTAGTTTTCTCGTTGATTGAAATATTTAATATTTAATATTTCAATCAACGGTTTTGTTCGCTTATTCATTGTAAAAGTGTTTTAACGTGTGAGAGCATGAAATTAATCAAGTGGTTATGTCTTTGAATTTTTCGTTTCTTGTATGGAACTGTTTCCAGAAATGTATTGTCTCTAAATATATAATTTGCTTTAATAAAAATATTACTTATCCTCGATAAATCATTAAAATGTAAATCATACATTACCTATGTTAAATTAAATATTTCAATCAATGGTTTATGAAAATGGACGTCACTTTGAACATTTGTTATAACTTTTTTTTGTAATTACTTTTACGTTTTAAGTTTTTCAAAATGTAAATAGATTCTTCTATTCATTTCTGTCCCGCTACTATATATACTATATCTATATTTACTATAAGATACTATACTATATACATATAAACGTGACGACACGAGGTGAAGTAACTGTCTATTATTTTAACTGTGGTAATCATAGAAATCTTATATTATATATGTACTCTAGAATGCTAATTAAATCCAGCCGAATACCAAAAAGTGTAACGGGTATGCAGAGTTTTCTCGAACTACGCATGCTCCTCAGTCACTTATTTTCAGTACAGAGCTGCCATATTTAAAACTATTTTGTCGTTCGCCTTACAGAATTTATGCGACATATCTGTTTTATAAATAAATCCATATGTTGCGTCATACGAAACTGCTTGACAAAATCAAATAATTCAATGTTATCGGTAAAATTGTAATACTGTTTAGTTTTCAGCAATATGAACGAAACATTTTTTTCCAAATCTTATTAAATTTAGGAGATTTCGCAACAGCGTCTATTTTCGCAAATGACATTTGTAGAGAAGACGGCACCCTCGTACCCGATGCAGTTCCCAAACTTTTGTTGAAAAGAAGAGATTATGTAAATGAGAGTGGAAGTTAAATTCTTAATCGTTTGATATCAAGACACTGTTTACTTAAAAGCAGTCAGTCAAAAATGCATGATATGTATGTCAAGAATATATTTCCTACGTTGTGTAGGTATACAAAGTTCGTTTGAATTCTGTTGTTAAACTGGAATATACTTAATTATAGAATCCTCCATGAAATTGCTGAGAATAAAAGTTCTACCAACCATGTTTTGTCACAAAATACTATTGCGAGTAGTACGGATGATATGGAAGTGGTTTACATGGACACGGAAAATATTCGTGAAATCACTGTTTCTTGCACCCCTTCTTTGAAGGCTGTAGAGAGGTAAGAGGCCTAAGGTGGTTGTATAAACAAACAAATATTATATAATAATAAAATAAATAATTAGAATGCTCAAGTCCTTACGATATTTTCCAATATTAGAATTTTTACTTATTTCTCGTTTCTGCTTAGATTTATTATTATTGGGTTGTACCTGTTAGACAATAAAGTATTTATATATTTAATGTAATTTTTTATTTCTTAAATTCCTTTATTCCATTTTTTTATTTGAATTACCAAATGGTAAAATTTAATTTTAAATATACCTATAACAGTAATATTACATTTAATCAAAGCCGGTCCTGTTGAAAAATAAGTGACTGGTGATCATGCGCATTATGGACAACTCTACACTTTTGGATACATTTTTGTACTACGGGATTATCATTCTAGAGTATATATATATATATATATAATATAAGATTTCTGTGGTGGTAATAGTGTAATGTTTGCAATTAATAATATATATATTTTGCACTACACGGCCTTCTTAATATTATAATCGTTCTTTGCTACAGTACGTAAAAGTAGCATAGCAAGTTAATTTGTGTTTATACCAATTTTTCTTAAAAATTTTTTTATTAAAGCAATAACTTTTATGGTATTTTTTGAACCGTTAGAATGTTGGCTTTTTAATAGTAGGATAACATACAGGGTGTGCTATTTGAAAAAATCAAGATTTTTATGGGTTTGCAAAATATCATCACCCTGTATAATGGGTAGCTTTTCGAACCAATGTGTAATGGATTATTTTACTACAGGATGTTGTACATCTTATGAAATATCTACTATTTGCAAAACGCATTGGCGTAACTATAAAACAGGGCTTATAATGGGGCATGTTTTTTGACTTTTAAAATTAATATCTACTAGGTGGGCCAAAAAAAATTCACCCTATTGGAAGATACTCTCATTTTTGCAAATGGCCGCCAATGTCAAATCTGTTTTGACATTTGTGGACTAGACAGATGCAGAATACAAGTGAACGCCATGGAGCAATACACTCCCCAAGAACGCGGAATAATCGTATCTATTTTTTTGCGTAACAATTTGTCTGTGGTGTTGGCGCAGCGCGAATTCCGTCGCCGATTCCCCAGCCCTGCGACACCGACTAAGCAAACACTGCGCCGTTTACCACCAACCTTGAAGAGTCTGCGACCACGCGAGACGTTGCCAAGAGAAGCCGGCCCCGGATAACGCGTTTTGCCGAGAATATCGACGCTGTTGCCGAGGATGTCGAGTTGAGGCCAGACATCGACCAGATGCCGTGCCACGCAATTAGCCACCAGCCGGATGTCCCTAAGGCGAATTTTGGTCAAAGACCTGCGCATCTTCCCGTACAAAGTCCAGTCCGTGCATCAGCTGCTGCCTGCCGACCGCCAAACGCGCGTAACCTACGCCCAAGCCATAGTCAATCTCCAGGAAGAAGTGGACGATTTTTCGACCAAAATCATGAGTGATGAGGCTCATTTCCACCTCAGCGGGTACGTGAACAAGCAAAACTATCGCTTCTGGGGCACCGAAAATCCACGAGTGATGCACGAGGAGTCATAACACCCGCTCAAAGTGACTGCATGGTGCTCTGTTCAGGCTGGAGGAGTCATCGGGCCATTTTTTTTCGAGAATGCCGCTGGCCAAACGACAATAGTGAACAATGCGCGCTATAGGGCCATGTTGACCGAGTTTTTTATGCCGCAATTGGACGAATTAGGACTAAGGGACATGTGGTTTCAACAGGACGGAGCAACGGCACACACTGCGCGAGCCCTAACCGATATTCTGAAGGCAGCGTTCCCGGGTCGCCTCATCTCTCGTTTTGGCGACTTGCACTGGCTCGCAAGATCGCCCGATTTAAGCGTTCCAGACTTTTTTGTGGGGTTTTTTGAAGTCTCGTGTTTACGTGAACAAGCCCGAGACTCTGGATGCTCTTAAGGACAATATTCGACACGAGTGCGAGAATCTGTGTTCTCGCCGAAGTGATGAAAAATGCCATAAAACGAGCCCGTATGGCAATCAATTGTGACGGCGCCCATTTGGCCGATATAATCTTCTCGACTTGACCAATAAAATTGTAAAGGTTCAAATAAACATAATCAAAGAACAGAATCGAGGTTCTCCATTTAGAAAAGAAAAGAGAGCCAAACAACATCGGATGACTTCTTTTGGCCCACCTTGTAGGTAACTATGCATTTTAGAGCAAACAAACCTTATATCAAAATCATTTAATAAGATGTCTGAATCGAAAACAAAAATAATATCTAGGGTCTTCCATTTAAAAAAACGTAAGTGAAAAGAAATTTTTTAATTATGGAATGCCTTATGGGGAATGAGTGGAACTCTATGCTTGTATAGAAATCTACATATCGATTTCGATATCGATTTCTGCTATATTTTACTTTAGCAATCAATCATGCTGCCAGTTATTGTTGCAAATATATAGGCCTTTGTGGAGGAAGAGCGAGGTTAGAAGAAATTCGAAATGAAAATATAGAGAAGCAAGTTACCCCTTTTCAATAGCGGATACACGGTTTCGTGAACTCTACTGGATTGATAAGGATATGTATCAGTATGTTTTAATGGAATTCTTCCACAATTGGAAAATCAACATATTCCTGAACTGCTGTTCCATCCCTTGTAATTTTTTTTGCATTTGGAGACATTTCTTAGTTAAACATCACATGGAAGCTTTTGAATCGTCTATTTTGGTTATAAATAAAGTACCTACCTAGTACAATTAATGTAATAGGTTACATAGGAATTTGTGGATTTTGACTGACTATCTAAGATCTATCCTCTTGAACCCTGGTTAATAACTCTTATTGCAAATGTTCGAACAAGAAACTGTGTGGAAAAGTGTATAGAAATATTAACAATTATCCACTGAAAAAACAAACCGCACACACAACACCCCTCTCTATATGAAAAGTTAGGTTATTTTTTTTTTCTTCTTTTTTGGCCTCTACACTAGGTAATACAATACAATCTTTGTAATTCTTGGACCTACTGTTTAGCGTGGAATCCGAACCACAATCATCGACCGCCAGATGCCAGCACCCACGACTATATAGTCAATAACTACTTGGCATAAAAGTTAGGTTATATTGGACGATATTGTCGCTAGAACTCTACTAAAAGTCGACTCGAAGCATTATCTCTAGACGTATAGAATTCTACACTATCGTCCAAAAGTTAGGTTATATTGGACGATATTGTAGAATTCAATACGTCTAGAGGTAACGCTTAGAGTCGACTTTTAGTCGAGTTCTAGCGAATAATTTGTCACGCAGAGTGCCGCACATGTAGAATTGTAGCGAATAATAAAATTCTATACGACACAGCTGTTCCACTTTAACTACTGTCGTTTTGGTCTAGGTCTAAACACACATCACACTGTACATTAGAATATACTTTAGAAAATTGCACCTCTTATAGTAATCCATTGGCTATTAGTACTAGATAAGCATATTCTTAAACATCTGTGTCTGTAATTTTAAGTCTTCCAATTGCCCTACATATTTATTTTCTATTTTTCCAATCGAAATGTTCCCGATTACCCATAACTATGTTTTCATTACACTTATACACTTTAACTGTAGAAAAAGTTTTTCAATGCCAACTTATGCTTATGCTAAAAATAGGCCAAGTTAACATCAGGACAGCTTTCAGAAAGCAGGTATACTTCAGTATAATAAATGCAGTTTGAAAAGTAAATCTAAGTTGGACAAATTGGAATTGGCGTTTTTTTCTCGGCTATACGAAATCGATAGATATCAGGGACGGCTTTCGCCTTTCAATTCATTTTGATGTATTTACATGTCTAGATTTATTAAAAAAAACGACTTTTTCCTGTATTGGAAAGAAATTTAAGTCCAATGATGAAATAATCGCTGATATGGGCCTATTTTGACGAGAAAGAGAAAAGTTGGAAAATCGGTATACTCGTATTGCCTTCGAAGGCAACTATGTTCAATAATAAAATCGAGTTTTGTCAAAATTTTGTTTTTTTCTTACTTATTCTACGGACTTATTCAATGACTTATTTTAATTTCTTACCACACTTTAAAAGTGTTTTTGTTTCTCTGCCCACATTTTTTATCTACAAACCACTGTCTAACATCTTTAATATCTTATTACATTTTGATAAGTATTTTCCACAAATAGAACTGCATCGTTTAGCCATTTGTATTCTATTGATACATATTGCGAAGAATCTTCTTCTCCGTTGCTGAAAGTTTCCTTTCGTGAACTGTATGTCGGTATATTGAAAATAATATTGCGTTATTGTTAATTTTTATACGTTTAATCACACATATTATCTACTGTTATAAAAACATGTTTTGACCAACTGATTGTAAGGGTGATAACAGTAAATTCAAATAAAATAATATAAATAAATGAATTTAATCTGTTCAGTATAACAGCTTTTTTTATCTTCGACTATTCTCTAACAATACAATTATCTAACTAACTAAAAGTTCACTTCCCTTACGGCATCCAAATTAAAACCCGCACATTTAGCCTTTTTCAAAATATTAGTCGTTGACATGTTTTGAGAGTTAACATAAACAAAAAGGAAACAGAAAGCAATCTTGGGTTATATGATATAATGATTGAAATATAACCAATAACACACTAAGTATAATATTATTCCCAAAAATCCTCACAGTGCTTGGTGCAGCTCTGTTGTCATGATTTTACAACATAACAATTTAAGAAAAGTATGTGGAATATACCGGCCCTGACATACACCCATATATTCTTGCTATTTACCTTCACATTTTCCAATGTTTTCCACATTTTCCATACAAAATTAATGTTAGTTGCATCGTTGCATGTGTGCGAAAGAGATTCATGCATTATATTGATAACGAATCCCATTAATTTTCCGTTTGTGTTGTTAGAATAATAATAAACCCATAAATTAATCCTATCGGTATGTGAAATTAATAGGTATGTATGTAATAGTTTATTAGTTATTTATTATTTACTATTTTAAAAATGAATATACATTTAATGTTAGGCCATGCTCTAACAAATGTATACTTAAGTATGCATTGCGAAGCAACAATATTTATGTATTTAGTTTTGTGAACCAAAATCTTTTACAACAGAGATTAGTATTTGAAAAAGTAGTCCATTCTTAAGTAGAGTTGTAATTTTAGTGTTTGAATAAAAGTCAAGTCTCCACAAAATAGGTTCAATAGAAATTTATCAGCCAGTCATGTTTCGGAACTAGACCAGTCCCATCGTCAGTGGCAAGTCAACAATCTAAGAAACCTTTCACAAAGACACGCAATGACACTTTGGTCGAAAATTCCATTGAAGTCTGGAAAAACACCCCAATTTTTTTTAGTTCGTTTATTGATATGTATATTTAACATTCAACTTACCTACCATTTTATGGAAAAAATGTTTTATTTCTATTCATTTCAAATGTAAGAACATAGTTAGGTTTACTATTTTTTCTTTTTGTATATCATTTCGATTGAATAAACTATTTTAAATAAACTGTTGCCCTCGAGGAAAGTAATAATTTTATGACCTTTTTGTCATTTATATATATTTTTTTTTTGTTTTAGACATCAGCTATTTTTTTTTAAGTATCGAGCTTTGTTCCTTATTCTTCTCTTTGAAGCATTATTTATACGTACATATTTTATATTTCAGATCTTCTAGGCCAAGTTCTTATACGCAAAATAGTTGATTTTTTTTAGTTTTATTATAAAATGTAAAATGTAAATAAAATTGTTATGCTGAATGTTGTAGGTTATCTTATATCAAAGCTATATATAGTTAGCCAATTTTACTGTTATATTTGGAAAAATTTTTTTTCGTTTTTGACCCTTTTTTACACTATTTTCGAACGCTCGTGTGAACCAGTTTATTTATACATTTTTTAGGTTATACTCAATCACAACTATCAGAAAATTATTAGGTATTTCGAATAAGTTTGGGAAGTATTTTTTTTATTTGAACCCCTTTTACACTATTTACGAACGCCTATGAAAACAAGTTATTTATAACACATTTTATAGGTTATATTCTATCAAAGCTATAAATAACTAGTCAATATTTCTGCTATGGTTAAGAAATAGGATTTTTTACTACTACTTTTACCCCATTTTACACTTTTTTCGAATGTCAATGTGGTATAATTGTTTAGGTTAAGTATTTTAGGTTATATTTAAATAAACGCACAAAAAATTATTCAATATTTCGGATAAGAACTATGATTTTTTTTTATTTTTGAACTCTCTTTTAAACCCCTTGCCTACGCTCAATGTTAACCACCACCTATAAATATCCTGTAGTATTTTCTTACCAAATGTGGTTAAAACCCGTTAAGTGGTTTTTAAGTTATCACGGATACAAATTTTTTCTGACCCTTTTATAGAATTTTCACGGACGCCTATAGCACATTAATTTTAGTCGTGTATTTTTAACACCAATTCAACTAGTTAAATATAAAAAAATTTACATTTTAAATATTTTTCTTATTTTACCTCCTTTTCTACTATTTATGAACGCCTATGTAAATAAAAATTTTATGCTGCATGTTGTAGGTTATCTGATATCAAAGCTATATATAATTAGCCAATTTTTCTGGTATATTTGTGAAACATTTTTTTTTCATTTTTGACCCTTTTTTAGACTATTTTCGAAAGCCTGTGTGAACCAATTCTTTTATGGAATATTTTTTAGCTAAAATTGTATCACAACTATGAAAAATTATTCCATATTTCGAATAAGTTTAGGAAATATATATTTTTTATGTTTTGACCCCTTTTCCACTATTTACGAACACCTATGAAAGTAAATTATTTATGACACATTTTATAGGTTATATTCTATCAAAGCTATAAATAACTAGTTAATATATCTGCTATGTTTACCAAAAAAGTTTTTTTTTAATCTTTTTTACCCCATTTTACATTATTTTCGAACGCCAATGTGGTCTAATATTTTATGTTCAATATTAAAATATCCAGGAAAACAGATTTGAACCAAATTTGGTACAAAAATAATATTGGACAAGGGAATGAGCTGATTAGATTTTGGGAACCATTGAGCGTACGCAAGAGGTTTAAAAGAGGGTTTTATTTTTTGAACCCTCTTTTAAACCTCTTGCGCACGCTCAATGTTTCCCATTCCCTTGTCCAATATTATTTTTGTGTTTTCATGGATATAGACAGACAGACATTTTTTTAAAACTACTTACTTATTTATGTATAAAATGACCAAAAACAAGTATTTCCGGTGAAATTAAAAAAAAAAAATCATGAAACTAATACTCGTAGTACGGATATAATGAATATCTAATAGGTCAGGTCAATTAAGAATAATCACAGAAAAAAACAAATAAATGCAAATTTTGTCATTTTTGTTACAGTTATTTGGAAATTTACAATGAGAAGGTCACTGATCTGTTATGCTCTGAGGTGAAAAGCAAATGCAAAACCTTGAAGATTAGAGAACATCCCCGCAAAGGACCTTACGTGCAAGGTAAAATATGATTTTGTAAAAACTTACCATTTGATAAATTCGATTTTGATTTAGGTTTATCAGAGCAATCAGCTGCAACATCCAAAGAACTTCTGTATTGGCTGGATGAAGGCAACAGTAAAAGGAGAGTGGGAAGCACTCAAACAAACCCTAAGTCTAGTAGGAGTCACTCAGTATTTTCAGTCGCTTGTGATGGTGTGAAATTACATTTGGTAGATCTTGCTGGTAGCGAAAAGACTGGTAGTAGGTTAGTGAAAAAGAATAAAATCATTTTAGTTCTGCCTCGCTCATTTGATATTATACAGGGTGTTTCTACTCATAATAAGCTATGTTTTGTGCAAGATTTTTTTTTTAAATTTATAATTGGTGAAGAATTTGAAGGGGTAGTGGGTGTTTTTCTCCCCAATTTCTACGTCACTATAGAAAAAGTATGGTTTTAAGATACCCATTTGAACCGCCAGTGTTTTATACACAATAAAGGTACTATTGGTCATAAGCTCTAAAGTTGACCGTTTCCGAGCAAAATCAACTTGGTCCATGGTCAATTTTTTGAAATAAATTTAATTTCTTCTACTAATTAAACGAAGAACAAGTAATAAAACCAAACGATAACTTCGTAATTCCAAAATTAACAAAAAAAAAATCAATAACAAATCATACACAGTTAAATTAAATGTTGGTGGTTTTAACTACTAGGGGGTGATTAAAGTAAGACTTTCAAAGTTAAACGCTGTTAAAATTTATTTATTTTTCCAAATTATATACATTTTTATTGTTTTGCCGTATTTTCATTTTTATTTCCAGATGTTATGAAACTTCCAGATTCAGAGAAGGTGCTAATATAAATAAGAGCCTAGTTGCACTAGGGAATGTCATATCAGCTTTAGGTAAAACTCACTTAAAATAATTGTATTATACGTATATTTATTTATTGTTTTTTTTTTCAGCCGAGCAATCCAAAACTCTACGTAGGTTTGTGCCATTCAGAGATTCATTGCTGACATGGCTTTTGAAGGATACCCTTGGTGGCAACTCAAATACTTTTATGATAGCCAGTAAGAATGTTATTCATTAATTAAAATTATGTGGAAGAGTTGTAACAACTTGTTTTGGTACAACAATAACAATAATTCATTTTGAAAAAAACTAGTAAAACAAAATAAATCAAAACATATAGGCCACCACCACCACTGCATCATGTAGTCGTGCACTACTGTGGAGCTCGTGGGTAAAAGTACGAAATAAAGTTACAACACTTTATGTAAAAGTCAGCAACGTTTCGAGGTTTAATTTCCTCTTTTTCAAGCTTTCTTTTCTTTGCAAAGTATTGTGAAAAGAAAGCTTGAAAAAGAGGAAATTTAACCTCGAAACGTTGCTGCCTTTTACATAAAGTGTTGTAACTTATTTCGTCCTTTTACCCACGAGCTCCACAGTAAAATATATATCTACAGGACACGAAATATCAAAAAAAGCTATTTTGATTTAAATCAATTAAAATAGTCTAAAACTAATAAGGTTTTCAAAAATATAGTAATAGTACGAACATGTTGACCTGACAGTTCCAACACAGTATCGGGACATGACTTTAAGCACACAATATAACAAGGTATTCTTAGTAGTAGTAGAATATTCTACTTCTACTTCTATGCATATTTTCGGAATATTCGAAACTATTTTTATAACAAAAATTAGATGATAACTTAGATTTAAACTTAATGTAATGTGGAACCTGGTTAGAAAAAGCCACACCTAAAAGTTGTTTTTTATGTACAGGTTGGCCCAAATTAGACGTTTTGTTATAGGAACTCATGTTCCTGTCGAAGATAGACAAAAATTAACCAAGGTCAAATTTTATGAAAAGCTCACTCGTGCAAACTAAATTTGCATATCTGTAACGGTTAAGACGCTAGGTGGCGTTTCTCAATATTCGTCGATGGCTTTTATGGCTTATAACTTTTTTGCTATTAGAGATAATTAATTTCTGCAAAAACTTACTTATACTTATATCACTTTTCAACGTAGAATAAGATATAGTAACCTTTTTTATTACAGGGCCATTCGTAAAGTTACTATAACTAAAATTATTTTTTTCCTCATGGGACACCCTGTATAATTTTGGATTTTCTTACAGCCCCTAAAATTCTCTTTACAAAAATATATAAAAAGTTATATATATTTTTTAAACCTAACAATATATTTGACTTTAAGAAAATAATCCATACAAATCAAGTACGGCCCAAAAATTTATTAAAAACAATTAACCAATCTCATTTATTTTAACAATTACATTCTTAAGGATTTTTTGACAACAAATGATACATACATACAGGGTGGTCCAACGAAAAGTTTGCACCTAGCTTTTCTCTTTTTTTTGTAGTCGAATGCGAAAATGCTCGGACACGTCGATTTTGCTTTTGAGGGGGACACATTTTAAACATATTTTTCGATCTGCGCCTTTAACCCCCTAGCGGGGGTGAGTAACAACCCTAAAATTTTAAATAGAAAGAGGGGTCTAATGACATATCATTTGAAAGGACACAAAATTGTCTTTCTAATGATACCCTATTTGTCGAATTTTACTAAAACAGTTAATACGAAAACGACTTTAAAGACATTAAGCCGATAATTTTGGTATTAATGAGAAATACAAATAAGTTTTAATTATTACGACTGAAAACAACTACAATCATTTCTAAATTATTTACTTTGAAGAAAAACGGGATTTCAAAAACACTATCTTATTTATCAGAACTAAATTCCTCACTAATCGTTTGCGTTTTTTGTTGAAATAAAAACTGCAGATACGTGTAGGAAAAGAATTTACACCGTTTATTTTAGTCTTTTCATTGATTCAGTTTGGTTGCTTCTCAAGTTATTTTACTTTTACCGTACAAAATGATTTATTCCATTCTAGAACGAGTTGAAATTGTTAAACTTTATTTTCAAAATAATAGTAGTGCTAGACTTACGGCTCGCTTATTTAATGAGAGACATCCCGATAAAAATGTGAATGATGTGTACGTTGGCAAGTTAGTTAAAAAGTTTGTAGATACCGGATCTGTCTGTAATGTAAAACACCAGCCGCAGAAACCGATCAGAAATGAAGCTGTGGAAGTCGCTGTTTTAGGGCATGTTGAAATGGATCATAGTCAAAGTACCCGTCAACTAGCTGAAGCCTCAGGTGTCTCCCGTTCGTCCATAATACGAATTTTAAAAGCGTACAAATTTCATCCGTACAAAATCAAATTAGTACAGGAACTAAATGAGGATGATCCTGATAGAAGGCTGCAATTTTGTGAAGCAATGAGCCAGCGTTTAATTGAAGATCCGCAATTATTATTTAACATTTGTTTTTCCGACGAATGCACATTTTATTTGAATGGAGCTGTAAATAGGCACAATTGCCGTTACTGGGA
This sequence comes from Apoderus coryli, assembly GCA_911728435.2. NCBI lineage: Eukaryota > Metazoa > Arthropoda > Insecta > Coleoptera > Attelabidae > Apoderus > Apoderus coryli. Next base: position 34,396,018 of record OU452199.1, read on the forward strand.
TGACAGTAACCCACATTTATTCCGTGAGGTTCATACCCAGTATCCTCAAAAAATAAACGTCTGGTGTGGCATATTAGGAAATCATATTATAGGACCACTTTTTATTCCTGGAAATTTAACTGGTGAAGTGTACCTAAACATGCTTGAAGACACAATTGATCCTTTAATAACACAAATAATAGAAGATGACCAAAATCATACTGCTGATCGGCTTTATTTCCAGCAAGATGGAGCACCTCCGCACTATGTGGCTCCTGTAAGACAGTTCTTAGATGACCGGTTCCCTGGACGGTGGATTGGAAGGAGGGGCCCAATTGAATGGCCTGCCAGGTCACCGGATTTATCGCCTTTAGACTTTTTTCTTTGGGGGCACTTAAAAAATAAATGTTTTGCCACGAAGCCCGAGTCCATAGAAGATCTTCGCCAACGCATTACAGAAGAGTGCAGAAACATAACACCTGATATGCTACAAAATGTTAGAAATAGATTTGAACAAAATCTGTATTATTGTATGGAATCAAATGGGTCACATTTTCAACATTTGTTAATGTAACGTTTTAATAAATCAATTTAACAGCTTGTTTACTTTTTTTACAAAGCAATGTTAAAACTAACAAACATTGGAATGTACTAACGATTGCAGGTGTTTTCACTCGCAATAATTAAAACTTATTTGTATTTCTCATTAATACCAAAATTATCGGCTTAATGTCTTTAAAGTCGTTTTCGTATTAACTGTTTTAGTAAAATTCGACAAATAGGGTATCATTAGAAAGACAATTTTGTGTCCTTTCAAATGATATGTCATTAGACCATTCTTTCCATTTAAAATTTTAGGGTTGTTACTCACCCCCGCTAGGGGGTTAAAGGCGCAGATCGAAAAATATGTTTAAAATGTGTCCCCCTCAAAAGCAAAATCGACGTGTCCGAGCATTTTCGCATTCGACTACAAAAAAAAGAGAAAAGCTAGGTGCAAACTTTTCGTTGGACCACCCTGTATATTAAAGTGTCAACAATATGTAAATTACATAAACTAGAAATAACTATAAACAAACAAAACAATACACAAAAGAGAAAGAAATAATCAACAAATTAATCACAAACAAAATACTAGAAACAACCAACCCAAAAATACATGAAATAAACCAAAAAAAAAACAGCATATGAGAAAACATTTGCCACATATATGCTCAAATTGGCCACGGTTCTGATCTATACACATGCGACAACGTTTTTGTTTAGCATTTATTGCAGATCTTATCTCCAAATAGGTAACTGTGACAAAAGCATTGTGCAATGCCTCCTCCAACAACTCTCTTGAAGTAATTGATTGTTTGTAAATTAAGTCTTTAATTCGTCCCCAAAGATAGAAATCTAAAGGTGTCAAGTCTGGTGACCTGGCTGGCCAAGCTATAGGTCCTCGATTTCCTAGCCACTCTTCACCGAAATGTTGATTTAAGTAGTTAGTTATTACCCTTAATTATGGGGAGGTGTGCCGTCTTGTTGAAAATAAATACCATTTCTCCGTTGATCTAAAGGTAGTTCAACTTGTGATCTTAAAATCTGAATGTATCTATCTAAATTTAGCATACAATCTAAAATATAGGAGCCAATGAAGAAGAATCTGCTGTCACATACATACCCACCCAGACATTAATACCAAAGTTGTCATTCTACACCCTCTTCTCAAAATTGAAGTCTTAAAATTATCTGCGCTGATGCTCTTGAGACACCTGTTTCGCCCTGTAACATTAGGCTGCACGCGCACGGGTTATTTGCAACTGCACCCAAAACAAAAGTTCTTGCCGATTATCGATATTATTGACACTATTCCGTGGTTTCCGAAACGCACCAAAATTCATAAGGTTACTTTTGAAGTGAATACTTCTTTGGCCGCATGAGAGTGATTTTTCAAGGTCGCGTCACGACACGATTTATAAAATTTTTGCCACCAACATGAGAGAGAGAGTGTATGCTACACATTATATCCTAGACCATACACTATTATGCATATAGGGGCTTAACGTTGCTTATGCTTCGGTTGTCCCTTTTGTACCGTCATTCGTATTCCCTTCCTCTCTCGTGAAAGAAGTATTCACTTCTATTACGTGTACTGTGCTGCACGCGTATTTTTTTTTTAATCATTGAAATGGCTGCACTCTCTCTGGATATCGGTTTTCGTAAAGATTCCTCGCAGCTTCTATAAATATTTTCATTACACTCTGCGTTTCTTTTAAAACAATATTCACGGCGGCCATTTTGACAGCTGTCAAGTAATTTATGTTTAGTTTGATTTGGCATTTCAACATGAATAGACTGACGCCTGAACAAAGCGTCAAAATTGTGCAAATTCATTTTGAAAATCATGGTTCTGTTCGAAATACTGATTGCGCACTACGTCGAATTTACGGTCAACATAGTCATCCATCAGCGCAAGTAATTCGATTAACTATGAAACGTTTTCGCACCACATTTACACTAAGTGATCATACGCAACCACAGTGACGTTGTTGTAAGTGCGTACAGAAGAAGTCATTGCTGCTGTAGAGCGTAGCGTAGAGTAACCCCGAATCAGTCTATCTACCATCGTGCACAGGAATTGGATATGTGTTCATCCACTTTATGAAAGATTTTGCGTGCTTACAAAATCCAACTCGTGCAACAATTGAAGCCACACGATCACCTAGCAAGCCGTAGATTCGGTGAATGGGATCAAAACAAGATTGCCGTTGATCCCGATTTTCATAAGCGAATTTTGTTTAGCGATGAAGTTCACTTTTGTTTGAATGGATACGTCAATAAACGAAACTGCTGTATTTGGAGTGATGGCTATCATCAAGTGTAAGTTGAGACACCGTTACATCCAGAAAAACTGACTCTTTGGTGTGCTTTATGGGCTGGTGGAATCATTGGTCCATACTTCTTTAAAAACGATGCTGGTCAGAACGTTACAACAATGGTGGCCGCTATAGAGCCATGATTACTGACTTTTTACGCTCATCAATTGAACAACCATGATGTGCAGGAGCTGTGGTTTCAACAAGACGTCGAAACATGTCACACAGCTCGTGTCACAATTGATTTATTGAAGGAAACGTTGGTAACCGCATAGTTTCACGTATCAGACCCGTAAATTGGCCTCCAAGAGCGTGCGATTTAACGCCGCTAGATTATTTGCTGTGGGGATATGTGAAGTAGCTTCATCGAAAATTGGACCTCCAGATTAGACTACGTCCGAGCCAGCCGTGGCGGTCATATGCCAGAAGTCATATTTAAATTATAATGCCAAAAGATTATCTTTTGCATAAAGTAAATTTCATTTTAATTCAAAAAATTCATCTTTGTTTTATTCCATTTCACAGTTCTATACCTCTACCTCTATAAAAAAAAACACCCTTTATAAGCAATCGCCGCTAGGCAAAATTTTGTAAAAAAATAATCATTTTATATGAAGAAGCAACCCAAAACGAGTGAGTAGACTAGAACATTATTTATGCCCCGGTAGATCCGCCATTGGTTTCGAGATCCCATTTGATTTATTTTTTTTATAAAAATAATTCGCCGCCCAAAAGACGTATATTTTAGTAAAAGGTAATTACGAGGGTTGCCTTTTATATTTCGGGATTTGGCAACCCTGGTGTTGCAATCTGGCAACTAACAGCTCTATCGTAAAGTTGAACATTTTTGAGGTTATACGTACTCCGAACATTTTGACATACGACCGCTATTTGTGTTGTTTACAGTAATTTAACCCTGCAGCACTCGCGCTATGAGCATTTCTCTCACGCTTCGCCTAAAATCGCAAGATTTCACGATATAGACACTGGATGAGCCTACCTCGCTCTCTAGCTGACTTTGTGTTCACGTTGCGCCCCTGATTAGTTAAATTCAAAAGTCAGTACACTGTATTCTGCGATATAATATGAATTTTTGTTGATCAAGTGCAGGTTTGTGAGTGATTCTCTCTCATTGCGCGAGTTCAGGCGTTTGTATTTTCCAAATATATAAAAACAAGAAATTATTGAAGATCGTCGAATGTTTCTGAGGATGAAAGCAGTTGATGAAACCACACTTAGTATACCGAGCTTCAGCAATATATATGCCATTCAACAGGAGACGTAGCGAAGTAGAGAACTGGTAGGCATTCCTGAACCCGAACGTGTAACGGAAGAAGTTCAAGCTGAATTTAGTGGATTTTGCCCAAGAAAAAAAAACCGGAAATTCAAAAAAAGATGCAGCATTTTATTAAACCAGTGTTTATCGATGGTATGGTGAATTCAATCGTGGTCGTAGTTCACTCCAAGACGAATTTCGTAAAGGTCGTCCAAAATCAGTTGTTGTTCCGAAAACCATTGATGCTGTGCGCGAACTGATTTTGCAAGATCGTCATGTGATCTATCAAGAGATTGAGACAACCTTAGGCAATAGTGGGACCAGCATACATTCAATATTGCATAAACATTTGACTGTCAAAAAAATATGTTCGCGTTGGATCCCACACAATATGTCAATCGCTCAAAAAAAGGCTCGTGTCGATTGGTCGAAAGAAATGCTCTAAAAATACGATCGCGGTGCTTCGAAACACGTCTATGACATCCTGACAGGTGATGAATCATGGATTTACGCGTATGAGCCCGAAAGTAAACAGCAGTCGACTGTATGGGTGTTTCAAGATGAGCCAAATCCAACAAAAGTTGTTCGCGCACGAAGCACTTACAAGCAAATGGTCGCCTGTTTTTTCGGAAAAACTGGACATGTCGCAACCGTACCACTAGAACAACGCAGAACAGTCAATTGTGAGTGGTACACAACCATTTGTTTGCCAGTTGTCTTCCAAGAAATCAGGAAAACCAACCGCCGAAGACGGATCACTCTTCACCACGACAATGCGAGCTCACACATCGGCTCAAACAACTGCATTTTTGAGCACCCAAAACATCGATTTGATGAGTCATCCGCCGTATAGTCCTGACTTGGCACCGAATGACTTCTTTTTATTCCCGTACGTAAAAAACAAACTGAGAGGTCAACGTCTTTCGACACCTGAAGAAGCGGTTGCTGCATTCAGAATGCATGTTTTGGAGATACCTCAATCAGAGTGGAAAAAGTGCTTCGAGAATTGGTTCAAACGCATTCATGGGGAATATTTTGAAAAACAATAAAGTGATTTTCGATGATTAATATTTGTTTTTGTTCTCTAATCCCGAAATATCAAAGGCAACCCTCGTACAATTAACTTTAGATTGGCCTTATTCCAGTTTTGTGCCCAAAATTGCCTTAAATGAATCTTTTGGGGCCCCCCAGTTATACTGTGGATAGCTGCCTATACTCTTTGCCAATCACACCTAAAATACAATTTCCAATTATTCTGCCAAATGTAAAATAAATAGATTATACTTTGTAATTTGTTAGTATTAGCACAGTTTATACCGGTACGGTATAAACTACTGTGGTATTAGCAAACCCTATCCCATCTTAATAATTTATTTTTCTTGTACTTTGTGTTTGTTATTGAGCTGTCGTCTTTGGCGCCGTCACTGTTATTCTATTTGAAAATTTTGCAGCCGTGTCTGCGTCTAGTGCGTGTTACCGGGAAACCATCAACACGTTGCGATTTGGGCAGCGCGCCAAACTCATACTTCTACGTCCAGTCGCCGCCGAAGATCCCAAAGAGAAGACCATCCGCGAGTTAAGAGCAGAAATTGCAAAATTGAGAGAGTTACTTAATCTATCAAAGGTTAGAAATATTGTTCTCATAAACTATTAATTAACTGAATGTGAGATACGGTTTTATAGTTTGTTTAACACGAATTACTATAGTTTAATAAATGACTTTGAAGTTATTTTTTCTTAATGTTTGTGTGCGTCTAGTGTGCAATTATTTGGTATAATCATTGGAGAAAACTGCTAGATTTTTAAACATTGTTTTCAGGAAATTATTCAATAATAATTATTGCAGAATATTTTTACATTATTGGTTAAATCTCCCAGCTTTTAATTATTTGCTTCTTATTGCATGAATCTTACATCAGTTGCGTAAATGATCTTATAGCTCTTGCTGATGGTCATAACAGTCTGTATTTTTTTCATCAAATGTCAAGTTCACGTACGGTGTTTCCTTATTTTGAATAATTTTTTGTTACTTATAAAATTTGGATAAATAATTCATTTTTGAATGATTTAAAAAATATTTTACCAACTATGGTCGTTATTGTCAAATAGTCCTAAATTTAAATAAACTGTTGTCCTCAAGGCATGAATAGTGTAAAGGAAATATTTCTGTAACCTTTTTGTCATTTACCTTTCTCGTAAGACTATATTTCCAAATAAGTTTTTTTTTATTGTCTTTGTAAGCAAATTTTTTATGATACATTATTATTGCATATTCTATCAATGCTATAAATAACTTTTATGGGTTTATGCATCTTGCGCGAATGAAACTACTTTGTTTTAAATTGCCAACGTTTCGCAAACTTTTATTTGCTTCCTCAATGCTCTGCAAAGAAGATTTAACTATAACGTTTTTTTTTCTGTAATTACAATAAATTACCACAATACATTATTTGAATGTGATAATAGGAAAATCAATATTATCATATTCAAACGAAAAAAAAACGTTATACTAAATCTTCTTTGCAGAGCCTTGAGGAAGCAGATAAAAATTTGCGAAACGTTGGAAATTTAAAACAAAGTAGGTACCTAGTTTCATTTGCAAAAGTTTCATAAACCCATAAAAACTTTTAAACAATAACTTGTTAATATTTCTTCTATGTTTAGGAAATATTTGTTTTTTTTTTTAGTTTTTAACCCCTTTTTATGGTTAATCTGTTAGGTTATACTCTATCAAACCAATGAACCCCTTGCCAAACTCAATGATGAATGGAGGCAAATATCAAAAGTAAGCTATTACTGTAAAGCTGATAAAAAATACTTTCAAATGATGTATCACTCGACCCCTACTGTTATTTGTAAATTTGTGTCCACCCCTATGACAGGGCTAAGGCGATTTCAACCAAAAACTAATGAGTTCCTCCTAGGACTCCCCCAAACTCATATATCAAAATTTACCTCAATTGGTTGAAGCGTTTAGGTGCTATCGTGGAACAGACACAGGCCGACAGACTTTCATCTGGAAATGGTCTTAATCGTCTCGCGGAACTTCAAAATGGTTATATCCGTCTTCAAATCAAATTTTATTTAGCGGGTTCACAATACTTTCCCTATGTGAGAGTAAAATATATTTCCTTAAACATAGCAGAAATATTGACTAGTTCTTTATAATGTATAATAAAAAAATTGCTTACATAGGCGTTCCTAAATAGTGGAGAAGGGGTCGAAATAAAAAAAATCCTCTTGTCATTCGAAATATGAAATAATTAAAATAAAAAATAGCAGAAGTTTCGGGTCTGCAAGCTCCATCATCAGTGGTTACGTATACATGTTTACAAAAAGCTATATTGCAATGTACAAACTAAATTAATATCCTTGTAATACTAGATGGCATGATATTCATATCATATTTTCCGGAACATTCGCCATTGTTACTGCTGCTAATAAGCACATCGAACATTATAATCTATTTAATAATTTTAATCCAATGATTTATAAAAAAGAAAAATGCATTTTATGATACTGTGATGTATTCTATTTGACAAAATTTTAGTTTTATTTATTCATAATTTTCACGAAATGGTAGGTAAATCTTAACAGGACGAGGAGTACAATATCACAATCTGGTTTTCATACATTCCTCTATTAATTTTTTAATGTTTATTATTATTAAACATACAGGGTGTTAGTAAATAAGTACGACAAACTTCAGGAGGTAATTCTGCATGAATAAATAATGACAGTTTGCTATATAAACACATGTCCGCAAATGCTTCGTTTTCTGCTGAGATACAGTTAAAAGTTTTTCTTAAAAACTGAAGATTTATTGATTGCTCTGAAACCGGTGGAGATATGCAAATGGAATTTAGTGGGTATTAAGAGGTAGTTATTGCGCATTTTTTGACATGCAATTAAGAATTTTATGTTCATCAGTGGCGCGCATATGGGTAATGATCTCAATTTTTTTGAAGAAAAAAAAGGTCCGCCACTGGAATTTTTCAAATTAAAAATCATTTTGGAATTAAAAAATCTCTCTTGCTTTTTTATCGTAGGGGGCATTTGTGCAAAAAAAATAAAACATCTCGCGGAGACGCTAGTAGGCTACTGTCAACATTCTGTTAAATACGAATATTCCAACGAAATGTCAAATTATCATTTCTTTATTATTAGTGTTATTTTCTCTTATTGTTTTGGTTTAATGTTTATTGTATTAGATAGGTCTTGATAATGTATTAAAGAAATGAAAAATACGGGGTAAGATGTTTTATTTTTTTGCACAAAGACGATGCCCCCTACGATAAAATAGCAAGAGAGATTTTTTATCACAAATTGAACGGGGAATTGGAAAATGATTTTTTATTTAAAAAATTCCAGTGGCGTACCATTTTTTTCTTTAAAAATATTGAGATCATTACCCGTATGCGCGCCGCTGATGAACATAAAATTCTTAATTGCTTGCCAAAAAATGCGCAATAACTATCTCTTAAAACTCACCAAATTTCATTTGCATATCTCCACCGGTTTTAGAGCAATCAATAAATCTTCAGTTTTTAAGAAAAAATTTAACACCCCGTATCTCAGAAAACGAAGCATTTCCGGACATATGTTTATATAGCAAACTGTCATTATTTTTTCATGCAAAATTACCCCCTGAAGTTTGTCGCACTTATTTACTAACTCCCTGTATACATATTATAGTTACCACATAACCACTGATGATGGAGCTTGAAGCCCCGAAACATGTTTAGTAGATAGAGTAATATATTGAATTTATTTCGTGGACGATCGACTTTTATTCCTATTACAAATTTATTGTGGCTTGAAATTTGTATTAATGATATTCCAACCTAAAAGTATTTTCTGTATTCTACTCTGCTACTATTATTACTTAATATTTATTTAACTTTTAGTAAACTTTGCCAATCCTGAGTTATAAGGTAAACACAACTTTTTAATATCATATGGTATATTTATGTAATTTTGTATAAACCAATTATGCTATAATTATTAATTCAACGTCAATCACAGTTTTTATTAAATAAAGATTATTGTTGCATTTATTTTAAATAAAAATCGTAATATGATCTAAAAATATATATTTAGATTGTCTAAATATAATCTGGAAGAATTTATTTATTCTTATACGCGACACACATAGACGAAAAAGAATGCACTTCTGCAGTTTGTTGTGGAATAATGCAATTATATGTCTCTCAAAATACAAAATTTTGGAAGCCTTTTATTTTCAATATTTATTTATTTAACTAAATAATGTATCATCAGTAATAATACTATAGGACAAACCAATAAATTAAGGCAAAGATTAATGTACCGGGTGACAGATAAGAAAACTGATCATGTTACGGTTTTAGAAATATTTTTTTTAGTAAAAACGTAAACATTTTTTTTCCACGTAAGTTAATACATTTATCACATTATTAACATAAATTTATACACAATGAAAAATAGCTTTTTTTACCCACTGAAGATGGAGACTGGTGCTCCGAAACATCTATGGTTGAGGTAAAATTTATAGAGAAATCTATTAAATTCGTTTTGTGGAGATTGGCTTTTATTTCAAAGTATATATTTTGATAGTTGTTCAATGTAAATATTCCTAATCGTCATATTTAGCATTTTTTTTGTGGTATAACAATGTTCCTTTCATAAAACTTTTTGGTAACTTGGGTAGTATGAATGTAATTAAAACACAGATTATAGTTTGTACAAAGATGAGTATTTATTGATACGGAGTGTTTGTTAGGCCGAGGCTGGCGAGAGAGTTTTTGACTGTTCGGATGTTGTGGATTGACTAGGGTGAAATTATAGAAAAGCATTTCTGTTAAGGAAGTACCACATCTGGTCGGTACGTGGCTTTCACAATATCCACCGCTTTTTTTAAGTACATACTAGGGATTTCTTTTATTCCCGAAAATGAAATGAAATGAAGTAAAGAGAAAGCAGAAACATTGGTGCCATATGTTTGGAGATTTAGAAAACATTATTTACAACTATAATAACTAAACTTAAAAATATATACCGGGTCGGGCAGTACATTCGCCGCGGTCTCTCATAGCCTAACAAAATTGAAATTGCAAATTTTGTGTACGTGGGTGTATGTAGATCTATCAGGAGCATTTAACAAAAATGTTTTTAAATATACCAGGTGTCCTAGAAAAGTGTGGCATATCAAAGTTATATCTTTTTAATTGGAACACCCAGTACCTAAATCTACCCGTTTGGCCAATTTTTGAGTTTTTTGCAAAAAATAGGGTCATTTTGAAAAACATTCTGTGCGTTTATTTTTTTAACTAAACCGTTTAAAATTTTAAAATGGCAAGTGGATAGGACATACATTAGGTCGGTGTATAGTCCAATTGTAAATATTGTACAGGGTGGTCACAATTTTTTATTGTTCTTATCAATCATATTTATTTAAATAACTTTTTTATTTTAAATAGCACACCCTATATTTCATAGCACCTGTCGATACTAATTAATGTTCTCTATCAAATGGTATTAGGCTTCCCTATACCTAACCGTTTCCCAAGAAAACAATATTTTAATTTATTTGTCTTATTGATTTGATGACATTTTCATAGGCTAGAGGGGCGTACTCTAGATCGTTTATTTCCTGAGAAATGGATTGGCCGCGGTGGTCCATAAAACTAGCCCCCAAAGTCTTCAGACTTAACACCACCAGATTTTTTTCTTATGGGGATATATTAAAAAGATTGTTCATGATACGCCAACAACAACACGGGATGATATGAAACAGCGAATTAAAACTGCTTTTGATACAATTGCACGACAATTATTAGCAAATGTCAGACATTTATTTGAAAAAAGAATTCATCTGTGTATCGAAAATAACGGCCAACATTTTGAGCATTTTTTGTAGCTATAGTAAATAGGTGTGTATGATATAGGTCTTTTTTTGTTGTTAATTTTTAAGAATTATGAATATGTTACTGAATGTTAAAAATTTTGACCTATTTTATTATTCTTAAGTTTTAACTTTCAGAGTTTGTTATGTATGGTCCCACTTGATGGTAGAGAAACCTTGTTGTATTTTAAGTTCCAATTTGTCTAGGGAAAAACTGTTGTAATATTCGAATACCGATCAGCCAATAGTAATTTAATAATGTCTAATACCATTTGATAGAGAACATTAATTAGTATCGACAGGTGCCATGAAATAGAGGGTGTGCTATTTAAAATAAAAAAGTTATTTAAATAAATATATATATGACCACCCTCTACAATATTTACAATTGGGAAATACACCGCCCTAATGTATGTCGTATCCACTTGCCATTTTAAAAGTTTAGACGGTTTAGTTAAAAAAATAAACGCACAGAATGGTTTTCAAAATGACCATATTTTTTGCAAAAAACGCAAAAATTGGCCAAACGGGTAGATTTAGGTATAGGGATCATAACAATAACTTTACTTTATTTTATCCAAAGTCTTCAAAAAATCCAAATGAAGTCTCCTGTTATCAATACCACAGTATAATAAATAATACAGTATTCAGACTCTCCGCTTGCGAGGCGTCATGCGCATCTCGTCGCGCATGCCACCATTATAGGATAAAATGTGACTAATCGCATACCATTCACTCCTGTGTATGAGATTCGTAGGGGTGAAGGAGGCATTAGCGCTAAAATTAAGTAAATGAGGTGGTTAAGAATGAAACAACGTCGGATCTTTGATTCACTAATGGACTAATGTTTAATAAAATCATCAGAAGGGAAAAGCCGGAATACTTATATGAGAGATTGAAGTTCCGAGGATCTGTGCATGATGTGTTTATTCGTCATAAAACTCTCATTACACCACTCAACATCAATGTTTGAGCAATCATTTTCAGTTTCAAAATATTACAACGCACTACAAGAGAATATAAAAAGTTTACAGGGGTTTTCGTTTAAGAGCGCTGCCAGACTCGTAATAGAACATATTAATTTGTACACATAAGCTACTTATTTTAGCCAGCGATGTAAAACAATTTTCATATTGTATTAGTTTGGTTTAAGCTAAGTTAGGAAACACTGCTTCAATTTCGTACAAATGTCCTTTTTTACAATAAAGTCTTTATTATTATTAAAAATCACCCAATCATGACAACATTCAACTAATAACACCAGTCAAGGATGGTTTCAATCACTATGGCACACCAGATATATCAATTTCATTTTAAAGGGTGACTGATTTAAATGTTGTGACTTGTTGATCTTTTCGTGAAATATTTATTGATAATTTTAAACATTATAAAGCCAGTGAAGATGGAACTCTAAAGTTCGGAAACATGTTTGGAATCTAATGATTTGAGCAATTATATCAATCAGTTTGTGGAGCAGACGTGTTTTATTTGGAACTATAACTCCACTTCGACATAGATCACTTTAGAAAAAACAATCTTAAATCATAAGACCCCCAAATTCTCCAGAAACTGGTCCAAAATATTTAAATCCTGGTTAGGTCTGTCCTCAATATAATATGGCCAAATAATAAAACCCAGCCGATAAAAATGGCACACCGAACAACACAATTTCTTAAAATACTGCCTCATACAATTGATTAGATTTTTTTGTGAACTATATCGACATTTATGTGAAGAAAGTAGGTATATTGAAAAGTTGATTCGTCTGAGAAAATAATTTTTTTATGAAAATCTCCTTTTAGAATGTTTGTCATACTAAACAAAGATAAAATTCTAACCTTTGATCTTAATGAAGAAATGTGGCATTAAATGGTTTTACCTTTTGATCTTCGTAAATGTGATTTACTAATTCCTAATCCATCCGACCCTCTAAGCAGTAACAGCTTTGGTTATTCGTCGAGTCTGCTGAAATTAATAACCCTAACCTCTGCCATAATACTAAATTAGATAGTAGCTGTAGTACTCCAGAAGAGAAGAATTCAGAAATATTGAATAACAGCACAATGCATTTGTAAATCTTAAGTTCTATATACTGTATAACATGTTTTCTGCATCTGTATTTCCTATATTTTTACAGGTTGCTCCACAGTCCTTAATCAAAGATCAAATGACAAGTTCCGTAACATCCGGGAGCATCTTAAACAATGATCATCAAACGCAAGATAAAAAAGAACTTGAAGATCTAAACCATATCAATGGATCGTCATGTACCAGCCAATTATCTAAACAAGCGTCGATATGCAGCGTTTCCTCTGAAAATTTGACAATTTCAGATTTTTGTGAACTTTCAAATCAACTACTCAGTGAAAATATCGATAATAAGCCTAACGTGGACCATGAACATTTAAAAGAACTCAGCCCTTCAAACTTTAATTTAGTTAGTGAGAAACTTTACCCGTTGCTAAATATTGTGTCTACAGTAGAATCTACTAAACCAGTGCAACCATTACATAAAACATTCGGTATGGAACGTCAACGTACAAGATCGTCCTATAGTTCGCAAGAATCCCTTCTCCAATCACCAAAGCATGTCAGAAAAGTACCTACTTGCCCGCTAAAAAAACAGCAGTCTTTGAGCAATTCAAACTCACAAGAATCTCTTGCATCTCCAGGGCAAAGAAAATCTGTTACACCCCCATCACGGAGATCGTCACTTACCAAGCCATCCCTAAAAACTATAACACAGAAGAAAGTGTTAGCTTCGTCACCTATGAAAAAAACTGAACCTATATCACAAGAACCTAAGAAAAGCACTGCTGGTACAGGTAAGCCTCGAGCCCAAGTTGTAGCTGCAGTGACAAGTAGATTGTATAGCAAATTGAATAATAAACAAGAAATTGAACAATCCAAGACAGCAGCCACTACATCGGCACCTTCATCGATTAAAGATTTAGGTGCAATATTTGGTGCGAGAAACCGATTGAGAGAATTGACACAAAAAGCATTAAAAGCACATAAAAATCGAAACAGAGAAACACAAACTGACTTACAACCAACAATACGAATGAAAGAAATCAGTACTGACGTGATAGGTTTAAGACATGTTGCTAATGAGGTCAAAGACGTTGGAATAGTGGAAAAAATAGAACAAAAAGATGCTGCAGTTGAGTGTAAATTATCTGCTAAAACTTTGACTGTAACGCGAAGTTGTGGCACTCAATCAAATGAAATCAACGTAGGAAATCCGTTATCATTCACAAAATATTTAATAGATCCTCAACACCATGCGATAAATAACCCAATTTATACAGGCACTCTTAATATAAACATATCACATAATTATACTGGAAGCCGGGTAAATAGTGTGTCAGGGGATAGTTTAGATAGTAATAGCGTGAACTTTCCCACGCCAGATTTAATCAGCAACCACAATTCTTTGGAAAAGCAACAAGCAGATATGGGATCAACATGTAATATACCACCAGTTCATTTTGCGAGTTGTAATACTACAGAGCTTAATTGTGAATATGCTGAAAATATAGTTAAAATACAGAAACCAGAAAGACGAATTGCTCGAATTTGTTTTGTATTTAAACAAAGAGAACGCATCAAACATGTTGATGTAATTTCAACGCATGCAACACAAATAGTTACAGTAAATAAATGTTTTCAAGAGCGATGTTTACCAATGAAAATCGTATCACACAATTCCGTTAAAGCTATCGTTCTAGAACATCAACAACCATCAATTAACTTAGCAACACAGATAGAAGAACCATTAACAGTACTACGTAATAGACACGGCGATATCAAAGAATGTAACAAAAGTAATGTTGATAACCAAAGAATGCTAAATGCCATGTCAGAATTTCTAGAAGAAGCTACAACTTTAATGAATAACCTATCAATGGCAGCTGGACGACTAACCCAGAATAAACCACTAATAGATGAATCCTATGAGTTACAAGTTACTGTAAATGACTTCTCAAATAATTTCGACAAATTATCAAGAAAAAACACGAAAACTGCATCACAAAGGAAAGTAAAAAATGAGGATAGATACGTTCAGACAACTTTTCATGAATATTCTTTACCAATTAATAAATATGACAAGATTTTAGAAGATTCCTGTAGGCGTCTTGAGGAAAAGATTTCGAAATCAGATAGATCTCCTCGTGTGTCAGTATCAGAGGATTGTCAAAATGAATTCTGGCCGGCATATAATCCTTGGGATGCAGTAAGCAATGCTCCGGCAGAAGATTCAAGTTTAGAAAGCAACCCACATACGTTTTCAGATTATGGTAGTTTACCAAGAAAACCACATAAAAGACGAAGGACACCAGCATGTAGTCCTAGTGCATTTTTGAGGCAACTGACGAATATGAGACGACAAGTTATTGAAAATACTAGAGAAGAATTTTGTGGCAACAGTAATCAATAACTGAATAGAGCTTAAAGATTTTTATAATAACATATTTATTACGGAATTTTTTATTAATTTTATACTGAATATTTGCATAAAATAATATAAAAACGCCGTATTAGGCATTGATTGTGACCTATTTTAGATTTTAGAACGAGACAATGTATTTATATACTACCTATACCGGGTGGTCCATTTATCTTAAGACAGCCTTATATCTTAAAAACGGCACATTTTTCGGAAAAAAAAGTAAAATAAAAGTTGTTTGTTATTGTGGGGGAAAAACAATGGCGAGTTTGTCAACCGTTTCAAGGTTATCTCAAGGTCAACTCGTTTTTTCCTAATGGAAACATATATTTTTCACCGGATCGGATCGGATTCTACAAAAAAAAAAAACAAATAACTTTTGTTAATAATTTTTTTTGATTCCGATAATAATTTGGGGTAATTTCTCTGTTTTTTGTTCTTGGAAGTGAAGTTCAACAATTTAAAAATCATCGACTGATTATTTGATTTTCGATAATTATTTAAATGCCATTATTTATTTTTTCTTTGTTTCAACAAGACCACTTGTCTTCATCAGGAATTTAGTAAAATACGTTCTCGTAAACTTCTTCGCAACACAGTAATAAAATGCATGGGATACTTACAGCATTTTTATCTGCAAAACCACAGGTAATATCAACAAAACTTTGATGGATGGAACGCATTAGAAATGCTTGCAGAAATGTGACCAGAGAGAATATCAGTCAGGATTCCTTCATAAAGCTAATTGATAAGTGCGTTGGAGGTCATCATTTTGAGAATTTATTATAATAAATTTCAAGGTTTTGTCGAGACACTTTTCTTTCGTGTAGTAGCAACTAAATGTGGTAAAAAATGTTATTATTTCCATCGGAATAAAAAAATGTTGTTAACAAAAGTTATTAGTTTTTTCTGTAGAATACGATTCTGTAATAAAAAAATCTGTTTCTATTTAAAAAACCAAAGTTGACCTTGAGATAACCTTGAAACGGTTGTCAAATGCATTTGCATTTGCCCCACAATAGCAAACAACTTTTGTTTGAACTATTTTTCCGAAAAATGTGCCGTTTTTAAGATATAAGCCTGTCTCAAGATAAATGGACCACCCGGTATATACTGGGTGTCCCACCGGTAAGGGATTTCATCCTTTAACGAGAAACTACCCTGTGGAACATTTTGGTATAGTACGTACGAGGTCAATTCGGCTAAAATGTTTTCAATAATTTCGTACTTACGGTTATACCGGAAGTTGGTGTCAACTTCCTTATTTTAAATACTACCCTATATAAATTATATATTTTTTTCTGTGACGGGAAAAAAGTTTGACATATTATCTCTGTTGACAGGTAACACAATATCACTTTTTATCAACTTACTCTTTTCCCCGGACACATAAGTAAAGGTAGATATTTAATTTTAGGAAATTTTATTATACAAAAGTTACATTTTCTTCATATATCAAATCTGGCAATAATTTGTGACGCTACTTTTGCTGCTTCTACTGACTCTGGTGGAGTGTTCTCAATTTTTAAATGAAATCACAAAATTCAATTGACAGATAGTTGATTACTGAAAGGTTTTTAAAACTTCAAATTTCACTTGGATAATTTTCTGACTTGTAATATTTTTTCAATATTAAATCGACGTTTTTCCCGTCACAGAAAAAAATAGTGTATTATACACGGGAAAAACGTTAGATTTTAGCTCTCGGTTTTGTTAACCTCGAGCTAAAATCTAGTACTTTTTTCCATTGTATAATAAATAACTATTTTTGGATTACCTATGTTTATAATTCTAAAGAGTTCATGTATGATATTTTATATATACCTATACCTATGTTAAGCCGTTTTCGAAGTATTTGAGTTTTTATGTGAAAAATGACGTTTGCAGATTAAAGAATAATTAATTTTTTTTTATTATTATAGATCTACTTTAGGTGCCTATGTATATTCTTTAAATAAATATTAATACAGGGTATTTGAAAAAGAAAAAAGTATAAATTTAAAAAAAAAAGTTTAAAAATCAAAGTTTTTAAATGGCTACCCCCAATTGTTTTAATGTTTTTTTACATCAAAAATAAGGGCAAGTTTATGAAAGAATATAATAATAATAAAGCGTCTTTATTTTACATTACAAATTGAATTCACAAAAGATATCAAACAGGGGTGGCGAGATCTAGCTTATATGCTATTCTATATAATCTAATAATCTAATGCAATTAGAACTAAAATATAAATATTAATATAGATATAACAATAAATTCATTCATCCACAATATAATTGTACACAAAATTAGATTCTTTTAGAGAAAATAAATTTCTTAAGTTTTTTCTTGAATGTAACTACAGTTGTACAGCTCTTGACATCCTGAGGCAAAGAATTATAAGTTTTAAGTTTCTATTCCAAAAATTAAATTTCAAAGTCTTTGTATTAGAAACATGTAAAATTGACAATATTTGGAAAACTATAAATATTTGGAATATATACATCCTTTCATAAACTTGCCATTGTTTTTGATACAAAAAAAATAAAATTATATAAAAATTGGGAGTTGCCATTTAAAAATTTGGAATTTTGACATTTTTTTCAATTTAATTTTATACCCTTTTTTCAAATAAATAAATGTATTAATATTTATTAAAACAATATACATAGGCGCCTAAAGTAGGTCGATATAACTACTAGGAGATCTCAACAAATTAAATTATTAAAGCTTCGATATAATAAAAAATTGTAATTATTCTTTAATCTGCAAAAGACAATTTTGTCCTAAAATTTCAAATATTTTGAGAACGTCTGGTTGTAGGTATAACATATTATACATAAATATAATATATAGGGTCGTATTTAAAATAAGGAAGTTGATACCCACTTGCGGTGTAACCGGAAGTAGTAGATTGTTGAAAACATTTTAGCCGAATTGACCCCATCGACCTAAGTACTACATAAGATTTTCAGATTGTTCCACAGTGTAGTTTCTCCATAATCGATCGAAACCCTTCCCGTACATATTTCTTAAAGCAAATGTATACATTTCTCAGTGCGATAGCAGTAAGAAGGGACTACATGCATTAAAGATTTAACGTGTGATCTTTGAATCAAAGAAAGTATAAAAAATGTGGGAATAAGAACTCTGAAAACGGGTTCAGGGTTGCGTCAAGAAAGATTTGAAAAGCTATATTGAAACCAGATGTAAAAGCACCGCAGACAAAATTACATTACAAAATACTAGAGAGAGTATGGTGACAGGAGAAACTGATAACAAAATAAACTTTCTTAAAAAAATTTTATAATAATATATTTATTTTAGTATTACATTTATTATTAATATTTTTATACTGATTATTTGCGTAAAATAATATATAAACTTC
This sequence comes from Apoderus coryli, assembly GCA_911728435.2. Taxonomy (NCBI): domain Eukaryota; kingdom Metazoa; phylum Arthropoda; class Insecta; order Coleoptera; family Attelabidae; genus Apoderus; species Apoderus coryli. The sequence goes on from OU452199.1 coordinate 34,414,832, forward strand.
GTATCAAATGTAGATAGTGACTGTAGATTTTAGAAGCCACTGTATATAGTTTTGAACAGGAATGTATTTAATCATGTGTGTTACTTTTACAAACTAGTTTTAAAATGGTTGAATATACTTTTGTTATAATTACTTAAATAAATATATCTATGCTAATTATTGGACTTTTTAAAGCAACAGACAAATCTATATCAGTAATTATGAATAAGTAAAACAGAATCAAAACGTTGCGTTGATGACTTTTGTCAATATTCATGACATTGTGTATCTTCATTTAAAGCTCAAACTATTATTCAACATTACTACATTGCGGTTCTTGCTCAAATCCGAAACAAACGACCTAAATTTTGGAAGATCACAGATCATTGGATGAGTTCAACAATCAAGGGTTTTGTTTGTTTTGTAATCGAAGCGAACTACTTTTTGTAATCCATCCTAATTCCTAAAACTGTTGGAGAGAACCGAAAAAAATCCTGAAATTTTGACACCCTGTATCTCAAACACAGATGTTTGTATGAGATTTTCATCTTAAACAAATTATTTTCTACAAGTTGCAAAAGCCCTGCTACAAAAACCTGACTCACCCTATATAATATCAATGTAAAAAGCCAAATCGACGGGTCCAACGAAAATTGTTGTAACTCAATTTTTTGTATTGAAATCTAGAGATTTTAGTTAGACAGAAAACAAGCAACCAAACTTATAGAAAGGCGAGATTGATGAAGATATATTTATCAACAAAAGAATCTTCATTAATCTCTCATTCTGATCTAGATTTTCATCAATCTCCTATGGGAATTTCGAGATGTCTACTAGAGAAAATGGTGAGCAGTGAGCATGTTGACCTAGGAATCTCGCTAAAAGCGAAAAGTATAACTAGAAAATAAAGAGCTTTATAGCTTACCAATGGATGCAACAAATTAAAATTATTGTTGTAGCTTTGCGAATCTAGCTATCTATGAAGATTATTATACAACCCTAAGAGCTTCGGTAATATAAAAATTTAAGACAATTCGGATTTGAGTGAGCATAAAAACATAAATAAAATGAGGCTAGTTCATGTTAGAAATCACCTAAGAGTTTTTATTAGTTTTAAAAGTTTAAGCTGTACATTTTTGCTAGTTGTGATATTTAGAGTTAATTTAGGCAAAACTCTTGAATTTCAGTTACTATACAGTTTACGTTGTATCCACGATGGAAATAATCAGTGCGATGAGTTCGGAAGCCCCCCTTCACCTCAAACCAAGTTCTGGCTACGCTGAGTAAAGGTCATTTTTGTGCTTGTTCTATTTCTGTAGGTACTATTTAATATTAACAAATAAAAGTAATGAATTTACTGGTAAAATAAACATGCAAATACTGTCAAACACTAAAAACGATATAAAACAAAATGTTGGTTGATATAGACAACAATTACATGTAATATCTCATGTTTTCTATTATTAACCCATTTTAAAAATTCCCAAATGACAATTAAAAGTTTACGCTCCGTGCCTGGCACTGTGGTAAATACGGGTTTTGTCACCAAAACGCTTGAATTTTTATGATTTATTTTGTCACAAAACATAAATTAATGTTCACACCATTTTCTACACGAAATCCTTTTTTTTTCCAAGAGGTTTTCGACCTTCCGTGACTACTTAGGATCGTCAACTATATGGAAGTATCAACTTCAACGCAAACGTTAAACGAATTTTTATGAAATATAAAATTATCATATCAAATTGATAGACAATGTACAAAGTTTGTTATTTTCTAAAATAGCAAAGTTAAATGTCAGTTTATTGTTATATTTTTCATAGTATATACAGGGTGTAAGTAAATGAATTGTACGAGGAAAAAAAAATATCGGCTAGAAAAGAACTGAAAAACGCGGTAGGTTATAATATATATATACCGGGTGGTCCATTTATCTTGAGACAGTCTTATATCTTCAAAACGGCACATTTTTCGGAAAAAAAGGTCAAATAAAAGGTGTTTGCTATTGTGGGAGAAAAACAATGGTGGCACCCATTGGCAAGTTTGTCAACCATTTCAAGGTTATCTCAAGGTCAACTCGTTTTTTCTTAATGGAAACATATTTTTCTTTACCAAATCGGATTCTACATAAAAAACAAAGAACTTTTGTTAATAAATTTTTTTGACTCCGATAATTATTTGGGTTAATTTCTCTGTTTTTTGTTCTTGGAACTGAGGTTCAACAATTTAAAAATCATCGATTGATAATTTGATTTTAGATAATTATTTAAATGCGATTATTTATTTTTTCTTTATTTCAACGTTTCGACAAGACCACCTGTCTAACAGCTAATCTCAATAAAAACTTTTTCTGAGATAGAAAGATATTCCATATTTTGTTAAAAATAGCAAAATTGATATAACAGACTAACGAACGTACCCACTGATCCGTCATTCGGAAGTAAAAGTTAATACTTAATTCCTCATACCAAATATTTAATTTTTATTTTTTTTATACTTATAGAAAAAAGTAGTAAATTTTTCATCTGGAAATATTTTTGCACATTTATAGCAAAGAAATCATTTATAATATACTGATTTCAAAACAGTAAAAGAGACTTCACCCTTCAAGCTTCGCAATATGAACACAACCTAGACAACTTGGCAATCGTAACCTCGACATGACCCGCCCAGGTTAGCTTTTGGTCCAAAGTGACACCCAAAAACTTGACCCATCTATAAATTATTGCTACTATTTTGCAATCAGAAAAAAGCGTTTATTTATTTTCGGTTTTATTTATTAAAATTTTTAAAACAAATACCTCAAGTGTTTAAACTAGTACATTAAGAATCTTCGACATAATTGTGTATTGTAGTAACGCCATCAAAATGACTATTTTTCCTGTTAACCCCTGCGAACTTACAACTAGCATCCTCCTCCTCAAAGAATGCCTCTATATCATTTCGAAACAAAATATCACTAGAATTCGCTGTACTCCTCAAAATACTCAAGTTCTCTAAAGAATCATCATCATCGTCGTCGTCATCTTCATCTCTGGCTTTAATGTTCGTCACTCGATACACCGACGGAGTTAAACTTGGAGAAATCGCCTCCTTTAATGCTTTTGTTGCTGTAGATTTAACAATCAGACTTTGTAAACTTGCAGTAGGGAAGTTTCCAATCGTAAACGAGTTATTTTCTTTAGATAATTGTGACTCAAGATTTTCTTTAATTGCGTTAATGCTTTTCCGCAACACTTCTTTAGATATATTTTCCAAAGTATGATGATCGGTATGTATCGTTTTCTCCAATAAAGACGTCAATGATTGTATACATGATTTCAGTCCAGCTTGACGATTCTTTCGGTCTTTATCTCGTCGGATGTACTCTGATGGTGAAATTGAAAGTAGGTTTTCCACACGATCATGAAATTTGTCTTTTAACACTGAATCACCTTGAGAAATTACCCAACCAAAGTTCGATCTTGCGCTATATTTTCTTTGCATTCTCGTGGGTTTAAATGGAATATAATATGTTTCGTTGGTATAGGTACTAGCTTTTTTGGGAGCAATGGTGGTCCGTAAGCTTGTTACGCTATGATAAGAGTAACTTTCCACTTCTGAAAATGAACAATATAGAAACCTTAATAAAAAAATACTGTCAACATTATGTACCTACAGTATAAATATTTGTTGAGTTGGACATAATGCTGAAAATGTTTGTGTACCTAACTTTCTCTCTACACATGAGTTTGCTTAAACTAAATTGAAGCATAAGTATGACAGTTTTTTATGAATTCGAATTCGATTCACACTAATTCTGTACTAATCAGAATACGATAGTCATATTAAAGAACACAAATATTGGTCTGCCTTATGCAGTAGTGAGCTGTCCAATATTATACAGGGTGAGTCACGAGCAACTGTACATACTTCTATCATAAGTAGAGGCACGTCAGGAGATTATCAAATGACCATTAAAAATGTCTCCTTGTTTTGATTATTAATATACAGGGTGAATTATGGATCTTTTCAATGATTAAGTCGATTTATCTCATTTTTTTATAAAAGTGTGTATTTGTGTCTGGCAACTAACTGACAAATTCAGAATTGCAAAAATCCAGGTCCGTCTTTGAGAAAATTTGTGGGACTGCTTCATATTCACCACTTCACCCTGTATATGATTTTTCAAAAATCTGATATAATTTTGTCAGAGGGCATAAATAGGCTTAGACCTGGGTATTTGAATTTTTTGTTACACTCACCTCACATTTCCAATTAAAGATTCATTTTAGAGCCAAATTGGAAATTGACAATAATGAAGTATCTTACTGTATAATAATGTTTAGTTATTGAAAAGAAATCTTCAAAATAGACAGAAACGACACACACTGTGCTCCAGTATGGTAAATACCATAATTTGAATTGATTTACAGGGCCGGATTTAAAAATCTGGCATATCTGGTTCATCCCAATAATTCACCCTGTATGTAACTTTTTCCACCCGTAATAGACAGAAACAGATAAAAAATGTTTGTAATAACCTAGTTTTCTTATTTGTTTGAGGGAAACTCATGTGTCTGATTATTTTAATCGGAATGAAATGAACAAGCCAGGGAAATGTGTATTCATAAATTAAGAAATAAAATAAAAAACAATAACCAAACAATAAAACAGTTTTAACAATGTGGAAAAAGTAAAAACCAATTTAATAAACATTACGATTATAAAACACAACAGCTCATTAACAGAATTAGTCATTCGTCAAGAAAAGTGTCTTAAGGCAGATGGATTTCATTTTGAACATCTTTTATAACCGTAATGTTTATTAAATTGCTTTTTACCTTGTTCCACAATGTTATAACTGTTTTATTGTTTGGTTATTGTGTTTTATTTTATTTCTTAGTTTTATGAATAAACATTTCCCTGGCTTGTTCATTTCATTCCGATTAAAATAATCAGACACATGAGTTTCCCTCATACAAATAAGAAAACTAGGTTATTACAAACATTTTTTATCTGTTTTCTGTCTATTACGGGTGGAAAAAGTTACATACAGGGTGAATTATTGGGATGAACCAGATATGCCAGATTTTTAAATCCGGCCCTGTAAATCAATTCAAATTATGGTATTTACCATACTGGAGCACAGTGTGTGTCGTTTCTGTCTATTTTGAAGATTTCTTTTTAATAACTAAACATTATTATACAGTAAGATACTTCATTATTGCCAATTTTCAATTTGGCTCTAAAATGAATCTTTAATTGGAAATGTGAGGTGAGTGTAACAAAAAATTTAAATACCCAGGTATAACTGTCTATTTATGCCCTCTAAAAAAATTATATCAGATTTTTGAAAAATCATATTCAGGGTGAAGTGTTGAATATGAAGCAGTCCCACAAATTTTCTTGAAGACGGACCTGGATTTTTCAATTCTGAATATGTCAGTTAGTTGCCAGACACCAATACACACTTTAAAAAAAAATGAGATAAATCGACTTAATCATTGAAAAGATATGACGAAGCATTGTTTTGGTGAAGATCCATAATTCACCCTGTATATTAATAACACAGGCCAACACACATTTTGGTGCCTGCGATTTTTTAACTGTTCCTGAGTAATTTTTGGATGCAGAATGTAAAAAGGTTCTCAGATTTTGTCTATCAGATCTAGTTTTTGAGATTTTTTAAAAAATTGTGTATATAATTTACGTTATAACTGTTATAATATATAATATTACTATTGACAGTTAAAAAAAACAAAGACACATGGATTTAAGTATTTATTGCAAAAACTTAATTTACATAATTACATTAGTCACTAATCACATAAAAATTTTCTTTTATACGATTTTCTAGAATGGAGTTTACTAGGGCAGTCTCGCTGAAGGCTCCAGCAGTAGTCCGCCATCATGTGGCTATCCCATCGTCCTTGATAACGATCTTCCATAGTTTTAATATCCTGGTGGAATCTTTCCCCCTGTTCTTCACTACAATCACCTAAGTTTTCTGGAAAACGATCTAGGTGGCTGTGGAGGTAGTGAACTTTTATACTCATGTTACAGCCGAGAATATTAAAATTTGAAAGCATAGTTTCCACTAATTCTACGTAATTGTCTGCTTTATGATTGCCAAGAAAATTTTGTACTACTTGAACAAATGAACTCCAAGCGTTAGATTCAGTCTCGTTCATTGATGTGGTGAATTGTGGATCTTTAACAAGTTGCCTTATTTGAGGACCATCAAATATACCAGCTTTTAGTTTTTCCGTGCTAATGCCAGGAAATTTACGTGACAAATACCCAAAACAATTTCCATCTCGATTTAAGGCCTTCACAAATTGCTTCATTAGGCCTAGCTTGATATGCAAGGGCGGAAGTAAGATTTTTTCTCTTGAAACCAAAGGTTCGTTGATCACGTTTTGTATTCCTTGAATCATGACATCTCTTGAAGGCCAATTTTTGTTAACCCAGTGCTCATTTTTAGCTCTGCTGTCCCAAAGGCACAAAAAACAAGGATATTTTGTATAACCACTCTGCTGTCCAAGGAGGAAGTTAATCATTTTTAAATCAACACAAATTGACCACTGATGTTCTTCGTATTTAATTTTTCTCAAAACTAATGCTATTGTTTCATATTCTTCCTTCATGGTAGTAGAATGACCAATAGGAATTGAGCCATATTTGTTACCGTTATGTAAAAGAACACATTTTAAACTACGTTTTGAACTGTCAATAAAAAGGCGCCAATCATCTGGAGTGTATTCAGGCAAACCCATTTTTTCTAAGAGCCCTTTTATATTGTTACAGAATACCAAGTCATTTTCCTGAGTGAAAAAAGGCAGCAGATCCTTATCTCTTTTACGATAAAATGTAATATTAGTACCTCGACAAAGTAGATTTTTTTCTTTTAATCTGGATGCAAGTAATTCAGCGGATTCCTTTGAGAGATTCAGGTCTCTTATAAGATCGTTTAGTTCTTCTTGATTGAAACACTGCGGAGTTGCTAAATCTGCTTCAAAATCGCTGTCGTTTTCTGATTGAATTCTTTTAACTTCGTCAGACGTTGATGTTTCTGTATCATCTTCTGTCAGTTTGGGTAGACTGCTGAATGATGGAACGGGTATTTCTTCCGAATGCACTACAGGCCTTCTTGCAGAATCTAGATCAGGATATGTCCATTTGTGTCTATTGTTTCTATTTATGCCTTTAATATTAACGAGACAAAAATAGCAGTCGTCATGATGGTTCCGCGGTTCTCTCCAAACCATTGGTACACCAAACTTTAGGCACTTCCTCTTTCCAGTTGTCCACTGTCGCAAATGTTCAACACATGTTTTACATATGAAATGTGGGGCCCAAGATTTATCTTGATCTCCTAAATGAACGCCAAAATAGGCAAGATAAGCTCTTTTCACAAAGTCAGAAATCCTTTTTCTGCTCTCTTTCAAAGTGTATTCACCACACACATAACAAAAAACATCGGGATGATTTACACAGGTACGTCTGCTTGTGGATGCCATTGTTTCAGTTTAGTGTCTTGATACTACAAAACGACCAAAATTTACACAAAATGATAGCACAACTTTACTTGGGAAAACTCAGTAATATACTAAATCAAGTACAGCCAAACAGGTATAGAAGGATCGGGTCATAGGCAATTACAGGTATAAAAGTAATTAAGAGCATTGTATTGAGTAGTTCCTAGTATAGGAACATTGGGTCAGGGACAATTCCAGGTATCCATTTGGCTAATTAGATTCTGGGAAATTCCTATTTTGACGATTAAGTACATATTTATCTCTTTATTTGTTGTCCTTTATCAGAAAAAAATATATCATTTAACCTGTAACGTGTATCTCAAAAACTAGAGCTGATAGAAAAAATCTGGTGGCATTTTTGGAATCAGCACATTAAAAACATCTAAAATCAGATGTTAGATTTCTGGCACCAAATTTTTTTTTTCATTTTGTTGGCCTGTGTAATCAAAACAAGGAAACATTTTTAATGGTCATTTGATAATCCACTAACGTGCCTCTACTTATGGTAGAAGTATGTACAGTTCCTCGTGACTCACCCTGTATAATGCTAAACAGAAATTAATCGCAATCGTAAATGATTTGAAGTAGAAATGTCGCACATCGAACACAATTAGTCACTATCTAGGGTCAGTGACGAACTCGTTTCGCTCTGTTTATGAGCTAATCAGAATACAATAGTCATATCCAAAACCACAAATATGCTAGCGAGCCATCCACTACGGGACGGGAATCCAAAAGCATAGTTGTTACCTCATACACCAATCACCCGTTTTTGCTCATAAGTCAACAAAAGGACCTGTCTATTGTCAATATTAATTTGGACAAAAGACAAACGTACTTCTAGACTTAGACAAGGAAACTTTCCTAATCTAAGCTTCTAGACAATGCCATAACACATAATATTTAATTATTTAGGAGTATGAAATAAACAAAAAATATATCTTACAAAGTTTGTTACAACTAACAAAATTCTTTAGAACATATCTATCCCACCTTTGAATTCAGTTAGCAAGGAAAAGGTAGATAACTACCTACTATATACAATAGTGTATCCTTTTATGAGCTAGTCATTAGGTCAATCAATAAGTCAGTAGGATGACACATAGATGGCGCTACTAGAATTTTTTCCTTATGATTTTTATTTAATACTAACCTTCAAACGGTACTTGTATATATTTAACAGCAATCTGACTATTGATGAGTTATAACATTTTGTGTGAATCAACGTTTGTTATTGAAAAAAAAATGGAAAAAAGTGAATTTCGAGTTTTGATAAAGCTTTTTGATGAAAAAAATACAATGGAAACCAAACAATGGCTTGATAAACATTATCCGAACTCTGCTCCATCGAGACAAATGAGAAGTAGACTGCTGAATTTAAACGTGGTCGTACCAGCACAAATGATGCAGAGCGCAGTGGACGCCCAAATGAGGCTGTTATTCCAGAAAATGTCAAAAAGATTCACGAATTGGTTATAAACGAGCGCAAATGGAAGGTGCACGAGCTAGCTGACATTGTTAAGATTTCAGATAGTAGTGTCTTTACCATTTTAAACGAACATTTGTGTATGCGAAAGCTCTGTGAAAGCTGGGTGCTGCGTGAGCTCACAGTCGACCAAAAACAACAACAAATTGATGTTTTAGAGGAGTGTTTGGCGCTGATAATCCGCAATAAAATGGAATCCTAAATTCGATATGGACTATTACACACCAGAATTCAAAAGACAGTCAGCTGTGTGGACATAAAATTTTGTTTTTTTCTTACTTATCCTATGGACTTATTGAATGCCCTGTTGTAGAATGTGGACGAACATATATCTATGATAGCCTACTATCCTTAGACAATGAACACAACTTTTCTGTTTAAAACTAGTTTAATTAAGTAGATATATTAAAACACATCAATATTTTCTTTCATAGCAATTTCAGAAGATGTAAGAACATTTCTGTTCTTTATTCTATTGAATTTTTTCTTACAATCGCCGTGACCATGAGACTTTATACCACTTACTTCCTCTAAGTTTAACTTCTTCAGACTACAATCTGAAACAATACATATTGCATAAATTAAACTTAGAAAACGTAAGCAGATAAAACTCAAATTTCACTAACAAAATTTATTAAGAATTATATAAGTTGTTCCTTATAGTAGTTGATGTTTTACCTTTAATTGGATGTCTCAATTGTAGTCTTGCAGCTGCTCTAGCATTTGTTCGTCTGACTAATGTATTGACTTCAAAAATCAACAAGAAATGCACAACACAAACAACACATGCCAGAAAGGTCTCTATAGCGAATTGTGGATATGAATAGACACGGACCACAATTGTGTTTGACAAAAACTTGACCAAATGTGAAATGAAGTCATCCATTATGAATTTTGTCCTATAGGTACTAACAATAATTTCGGTATCAAATAAACATGTTCGCAGTAAAAATTTAAATTATTTTTAGAAATTTGGAAATAACTGTCATTTTTTAACTACAAATTTGAAAAGTGTTGTCAATCAATCAAAAATACTGGTTTTTTGCATCACAGGGTGTTCTGGTTTAGTTGTTACTGATAGCATTGTCTTTATAACCAATCGTAGTTTAGGTATAGGCGAGGGTGTGGGTCCTGAAATATCTATAGGCAATTTGAGAATAAGTTTTTTCATGTCAATGCAGATATAAACTATTTTGCTCCCATGACTTTTCCTGTATTTGCCTGGCACTAAATATCATGTCGGCTGTAACACTGTTGAGTCTAAAACCACATTGTCTTTCCGACAAGCACCCTTCCGAGAGTGGGAAAAGACGATTGGACAAAATTCTTGCAAGAACATCTCCGGTGATGGAGAGGAGTGAGATACCTCGATAGTTGTCACATACGGACCTACCCCCTTTCTTCAATATAGTGACAATTGAGGCATCTCGCATTTCAGCAGGCACAGTTTCGGTGTTCCATATTTTGGTTATTAGATCATGAGAATGTTCCAATATCACAGGACCTCCTTCTTTAAAAAGCTCAGGAGATATGCCATCAGAGCCAGCTGCTTTGTTGTTTTTAAGTTGTCGAATAGCTTTATCAACTTCTTGCAGATATGGTACATCTTCCAAGTGTTATTGAGTTGGTCTATGTTCCTGAAAATGTTCCTTCCACTGGGTCCAATTGACGTGCAATCCCTAAGAAGACGAGAGCCATCCCTGGTTTGCAGTGGGTTAAGACTCTGTGCATAGGGGCCATAAATGGTCTTAGTGGCATGGAAGAAGGCTCTGGTGTTGTTGCTGTCGGCTAGTTGTTGCATTTCGATCGATTTAGCGTTTATAATTCTACTTTGACAACCAGCAATGTGTCGACTGCTGTCAGGGGGCACAAGGTCCCCACACCCTCCATTCCGCAAGAGAAAAACGAAATACAAATATTTTTAATTCTGTACCGACAAAATTAAACAGTTTATACTACGCACTCTCCTCGTATATCGCCAAAGAAAGCACATATTACTGTTCCTCTGCTTCGAAGGTAGTATTGAGTATCTCGACGAAGTGAATAAACTGTGGTCTAATAAGCGCGTAGACAATATTTATTTCCAGAGGGTCTCCAGACGAAAACAATCAGAAGATGTCTCGGGAAGTGGTCTAACCAATCATATTGTGAATAACGCTATGTAGTTAGCAGAGAACATATAAACTCTGGTGGGCGCGGCTAGTTTGCGCACATGGCGGCCACAGGTTGAATGAGAAAGGTGGCAAGGCAGAGATTATATTCTCTCCCTTAGTTGTTCTCTGTAGTTAGTCTGATTGCCATAACAATGCCTGGTGTCCTCCACGTGCGTTGGTCTCAATGGCATTGCAGCCTTTCTCGTTATTATGCGGATAAAAACATGAGTTTGATTGTTTGCTTCTTACGAGTCGCCGTTAGGCATGTAAATTAATCATATCGACTTGTTCAAAATTTTGAAAGTAAAAATATTAATTCTGTAAAGTAGATTTTAAAAAATAGACCACTCTCCTTTGAAAAAGAAAAGTAGAAATTAAAAAGTTAGGTCGTCCAACTCCCGATATACAAAATATAATAATTTAAAATTTTAAAAGGATGTTTTTCCGAAATTTATCAACTTTTGGAAATTATTTGTTCTACTCCGATGACATGTGAGTGTGAAAGATGTGTCTCAACCCTAACAAGAATTAAGTGCTTTTTAAGAAGTACGATGGACCAGGATAGACTAAATCCCCTCGCTATGCTTCCAATAGAAAAAAAAAACAGTACAGGATAGGATTTTAGATTTTGACAAAGTTATTGAATTGTTTGATAATTCTAATAACATAACAGCGCATACAGGAGTATCGGGCTTGAACTAAATATAAAGAAAACACAGATTCTCTACCAGCCTGCACCAAACACTGTGGCTATCCCACCACATATTCGAGTTAACGGAAACAGACTTCAGAACATCGAGTTTCTCTTACCTCGGCAGCATTCTCGCGGCAAACGCAAATATCTGATGAAATTCAGCATCGTACAAGATGGGCAAGTGCATGTTTTGGCCGATAATCATAACATCGACGTTCCAACTAAGATGCGAGTATATAATGCTATTGTAGTTCCTACCCTTACGTATAACTGTGAGTCTTGGACCACTTATCGGAGGCAATTAAAAACCCTAGAGAAGTACTATCAACAATGTCTTAGAAGAATTCTTGGAATCAAATGGCAATACCGACGAACAAACATCAGCGTTCTGGAGGCTGGAAGCTGAATCAACTAGCAATCCTTTATTCACAGCTTACGGTCGGCTCACGAATTCAGGGAGGGCAGCAAAAGAGGTACAATGATGTTCTTAAGACCAACATGAAGTGTGGCTTAGATGTGCACATCTTCCGGGAGCAGCTCGCGAACGACCGACCGAGATGGAGGCGTATCATTTACGAGGGTCATCAAGTTTTTAAGAGCAGCGTCGACGACATGAGGATGCAAAGAGGCAGCGCCTACAACAGCCAGCAAATGGCGGTGATGATGTGTCAAAAAGGTTTGCGACTCGAGGGTAGGTCTGTTTAGCCATCTTAGAATTCGCAACTCGTTAGCGAGTGAATGCTGATGATGATGAATTCTAATAATAGAAGAATTGATTTTAAATATAAATAAAAACCATATGCTGTAGTTTTTGTTAGTCTATTTTTTCTGTTAGCCCCGTCTCTTTCTACCGCTTTGCACCCCCATATACAAATCCTACGAGCCGCCACTGGTTATAGTATACGAGCTTTGGACTTGGATTATCCACAGCATCGGTTACTACTAACAGAAAAAAGTTTAGGATATTCTTCATTTATTATTAATATACTATGCTCATTTGAAATGCACTTCCAACCAATTTTACAATTACAAATTTAAGGTAGTGGTGTTTTAAGGCTAGCTATTCACTTAAAAGACATAATAATCTGAACGATTCTTTGAGTATCGCTACAACTTGTCCCTCCACAAATGTTTCATGCGCGTGGAGAACTTTAAAGGTGTAGTTTGGACAGTAGATGAAATGCAATTCTAAGAGGCGGCCTCAGCGGTGCTTCTCAGGACCGATGGCCCAACAAGTGGTCGGGTACGTCACGGTATGTAATTTATATTCTTTCTTTTTGACGTCACTTCATATCATGATTTGGAAACATGAATTGAAATATTTCATTATTATTAGTGTTCTCCGCCATCTTCGGCAGGCTGTAGCCACTCACAGTACGTATTGCTTGTAGCTTCAATTAAAAGCCTGTCATACTTAACTAGTTTATTTCACTTTTTACCAGAAAATCAAATACCACTTCAGTTCATAATTTTGACAATTTGAAACGTGTTTTAAAACATCGCAATAAAAAAATAAAAACCTCGAAACGAGAGACAATATGTTATGTGTAGCATAACTTAAATACATTAGATAATATATCATTTTACAGCTATAGATTAAGCATATGTTTGCGATAAGGTTCTGCTATTGAACAAATCCATTGTAATAGCGCTTAAAAACATAGGGATGGACTTGTGATCACGCAGATGCAGATCGATCAAGTGCTCCAATGTACCACTGAATTCGCTGTCCATGAGATTGAGGTCACCGTCGGGCGTTACCTGTAACATAAAATGTTTCTTTCTTATTTCCTTGCTAGACTTTGAAAAAAATATTAAAATATGCTTAGTCGTTATGCTCTAGACTAATATGTAATAAGTATGAAGTTAATACGCATTGTTCAACTATTGATAATCATTTTCGAACGAACAAACATTTTAAATTATTCTTTCACCTATTACTTGTCTTTAGTTTTACATACTAACACATAGAGGGCGTCATTTAATTGAACTGTCAGTCGAAGACGTATATTGTTGCTACAGCAAATTGTCAAAATCAACGAGATATTTATAACATAGAAACCGAGAAAATTTTAGCGTAATAATTAAAACAAAAATTGAGATAAAGACGGATATAACCATTTTGAAGTCCCCTAAGACAATTAAGACCATTCTCAGATGAAAGTCTGTCTGTCTGTGTGTCTGTATGTATTCTTCCACGATAGCGCCTTAACTCTTCAATCAATTGAGCTAAATTTTGGCATATGACTTTGGGGGAGTCCTAGTTCTTAGTCCATTAGTTTTTGGTTGAAATCGCTTTAACCCTGTGATAGTGGTGGCCACAACCCCCAAATTCTTAAATAGCAGTAGGGATACATCATTTGAAAGCATTTTTTATATACATTAAAGCGATGGGTTACTTTTGATACTTGCTTCCATGATTCTCTAGCAAATTTGCAGAATTCATAAATATCACATTACCTATGCGATTAACGCAGACGATGTGCCATTAATTGAAAAAAATAAATATATGTGCTCGTGGTAATTCGCATAGCAGATATGTACCGAGTGTAGCCTAGCGGGTAGCGTGTAGGCTCTGTAATCGGAAAGTTGTGGGTTCGATCACTGCTCTTGCAAATTTTTTATCATTTTTATTTATAATTTTTCAACAAAGTAGTTAGGTAGTTTGGTTAATTTAGAATGTTATAATTATTATTTTTACTTTTTTATTTATAATTTTAGAATCAAGTAGTTTTCCCATTAATTAACAGAGTGTGAGTTAATCGCATAGGTAATGTAATATTTATGTATGCCATTAGCGCTACTTGTATAGGAAACGGTAGACAACACGTTTCTACTTTATATGAGAGTCATATTCAATGTCTTTATAGTTAGAATTGCATCTTTAGGATTGCTTAAACTTTAGGGATGAAAACATTTCTAAAGATCTTCAAACTTTCGAAATTAAGTCTTGTTTTGTTAGACAGTGGTCTCTCACGCAGTCGATATCATGAATTGTTGTTCTCTCGGCATATTACCATTAGAAACAAGATGTCGCCAAACAAATACTTTTACATCTCTGTACCGTGGGGAGTATATACATGCTGTCAACTACTGGCCGATCACCATTGATGAGTCATGGAACGACGAAACGGACGTCTGGTGAAAGTATAGAGGTTGACAAACTCTCGAAATTAAGTCTTGTTTTATTAAACAAGCCCGTTTGAAATTTTTTCATCGAATTTAAGTACAACTTTTTTTTTTCTTAATTAATAGACACTAATACAACAAACCACTTTATGAAGAATTAATAACTTTAAGTTAATTATAAAATCTATACATATTCGAAGAACTCTGATAGAAAATAATATTGTCTTGCAAATGTTGTAAATGACTCTCATCGAGAGTCAAACTTAAGTCGATGTAAATGTGTTTACTATAAATAATACATAGAATCCTCAATACTCCATGAAAATTTCAACATAAAATAATAAGCATCTTACCGCAAAATATAATTGATCCTCCGGTTTTTCGGCATACATGCTCGTCAATCGGTACAAATTAGATGTTTTAGGTTTATCAATTTTATATCCCAACAACATGTAAATCACATTTCTAAACTCTTGCGTAGTTGACTTGAAATGCTCCTTAAGTTTTTGAGTCTGTTTCTCTTGACTGCTGAGTTTTTCCTTTAACGATTGCAGTTCTTTGGGACAAATAGAGATGTCACCCAATTTACTGGTTTCAATACCTTCCTCAAGTTTTTTTACTTTGTTTTTGAGTCGGACAACCTAAAATAGAATAAATCCTACGTTAGTATTTGGACCCGATAGAAACATCAATATTAATAATTGAAGGGGCAAGTGGATGAAGGGGTTATGTAACATTTTTTGAAAAAATCCAATTTAAGGAGTTATGTGCACATGCAACTTCGATCTACTTGCCATATTTAAGCAGATAGGAAGTAGTAAGAAAGGGTTATGTTACAGAATGTTTGAGGGCTGTTGTGGAAGAAGCTATGAACCCATAACCCTAAATCCGCTTAGAATTATGACGGTTTAATAACAACGTTGCTGGCCGCCTACAAACATTCCGTTTTTTTTTGACACATGTTACTTGACACCCAATTTATAACCTAAAAATTTGCTACGGTCACATCACATTTTGCATTGAATGGAATGTTATCTAGCTCTGATTTGCTTAAAATTTAAAAAAAAATGTTATCAAGGGGAAAATTAATGGTGCAAAAAGTGATTCAATTACATGATGAGCATCGGTTGAAAGAAACTATTGGGCTTACGCCTTTAAGTGAAGTAAAAGCGACCTGCAGCCAAGGTAATCAATTCGCTCGTTATTTTTCATATATTAGCTATAGATTACATGGAAAATTTCTATCATAGGAACACAGGAAATACAAAATAACAATGTTTCTCTTGTAAATGTTGATGATATACAGAGTGTAGTGTGTCCAAGTGGGGGTATGTATTTATAGTATTTTATCTTTAAATGACTTAGGTACCTGAATTTTTTACTTTCAGGGAATTCTGTGGATAATAGTAGCTACTATTCTCAACATGATGAGCATATAGAGCGGGAAGCGAAATCAAGTTGTGGTAAAAATATAAAAGTATGCTTATTTTCGGTCATAATATTTCATATATTTATTTATTTTAGTTATTCCTTATCAGTATGATAAGAGCGATAGCGACTACGAAATATATGAAACAAGTGGTAGCGAATATCAACCGTCCGAGTCAGATGATGATAATGATGAACAAAGTGAACCTGATGTAAATGTGAGAGAACCTACCCTTAACGAAGTGCGAAACACCAATCAAAATTTAACTTGCAAGGGAACAAAAAGAATTAAAACGTTCCCAATTAAACAAAAGGTATCGAAAAAGCGCATTAAGGATCCAGACTCGTGGAAAAGAAAAGCTGCTGCAATTAGAAGAGAAAAAAGGAAAAGTTATATATCATATAAAGGTAATGTCGTACCTGAAAAAAGTTTTTGCTCTGGATCCTTATGCAGCGAAACCTGTAGGTTGAAGTGCAGTACCAAGTTTGATTTGGATACACGCGCATTAATATTTAATGACTTTTACAAACTTGACGTAAACACCAAAAATGCCTTATTATTCCGAAGTATTATACCTTTAACTGTTCGTCGTGAGCGTAAAAATGCTACTAAACATAAATCATGTTCATATAAATACACGGTGATTTTGGATAATCAGCAAGTTTTCGTTTGTAAAAGAGCGTTTTGTTCCATATACCAAATTAGCCGTAGAAAAGTGGATATTATAAGAGAAAAATTAAAAACTGGAAAATCAGTCCCGTCTAAAGATAGACGAAGTATCCATACGAACAGGCCCCATAAGATGAGTGAGGCTGTAGAACAAGCTATTAGAACTCATATTGATAGTTTTCCGACGGAGGAATCCCATTATTCGCGGAACAGCAATCCACATAAGAGGTATTTGGCTCCAAATCTGAACATGTCACTCATTGACCAATGCAAAGAACATAATATGCCTAACAACTTTTTAGTGAACAAATCTTCATATGCAAATATTTTCTCCACCAAGTTCAATTTATCCTTTTCGCATCCAAAAAGTGATACCTGCAGTAAGTGTGACGCGGGAGATTCAAATGCCGAACATAAGGAAAATGTCTATCTAGGCTTTCAGTTAATGTCCAAAGATCGCGAAAATGCTTTGACAGATGAAAAGGTATGTTACATAACTGTTGATCTCCAACAAACCATGCCTTTACCGAAAATTACCACGTCGAAGGCATTGCAAACATGGACTGAAGACGTAGCTGGTAGAGGTAGTACAGAAGTGGTTAGCTGTTTATGGAATTTTGTCCAAACTTATGAAACTGTTAAAACAAAGGAACAGCTCACTGTGTGGTCTGATTCGTGTGCTGGTCAAAACAAAAACTTTCTTATGATTTGTTTTTACCAGTTATTGATATTGAAAGGTAGTTTTAAAGTGATTGATCACAAATTTCCAGAAGTGGGGCATACATTTTTAGATTCTGATAGAGATTTTGGGAGAATCGAGAAGGTTCTTAGAAAGCATAGCACGATTTTTACGCCTGATCAATATAGGCAAATTATCAAATCAGCTTGCACGAAAAAGTCAACAGTTAATGATATGGAACAATACTTTCGTGATAGTGATGGTTTACCCAATAAAATGGGACTGGTTAACAAAAAGAAGAACTTGTTGAATGAAAATGGGCCCTTTAGGGATGGTATTAAATGGATTCGCGTTGAAGAGTTTGGTAGTTACCTGTATAAAGAATCGTACGATGAGTACATCCCTTTTAAAAAAGTGTCCCTATTCAAAAATTCTCCGGCCGAAAACTATGTGCCGCCTACAGATATTGAATTCACTAGAATTCGCCACAAAACAGGAAACATATCCGAGAAAAAAATCGCCAACATTCGTGAGCAGTTGCATCTAATAGGCAATTCGGCCATATCTAATTGATTTTTCAATTTTCATTCAGTCTTCTTTAATCTAAATAATTTTTCAATTTGCTTTTCAAAGTGAGCAACTACATGTAACTGGTCCGGCGTTCGAACCAACTACATACCGGGACAGTCTGCTCAAGTCTAGCGTGCTTAACCACTAAACCCTCACTTTAGTTTTATTAAAATTATTATCACCTAGTCAGGAAATGGAAGAAGGGGTTATGTGCATTAAAATTAAAAAAACACTAAAAATTTGTATAAAAACCGAAAAATGTATGCATATAAAAAATTGTCCATTAACCTTTTTTTCTGATGAAACAAACTTTGACTTAAAATAGGTTTTCCTTAAAAAATGCCAACAATTCTAATTAAAACATAGTTTATTCAGAAACAAGATATTGTAACATAACTCTTTCATCCACTTGTCCCTTCAATTGTCCTTACCTCTTGCTGTAGATGTTCCACTAACTTCTCACGTTCTGCCAAGCATTCTGAAAGAGGATTACTCGCCATATGTAAGACATGACCCCCTTGTAAACTATCGTGACCTTCCAAATAACTTTCTAATTGAATTTCCAATCTATCTTTTGCTTGTCGCAGCTGTGTATTTTGTTCCTGCAATTTTCGCACTCTTTCTTCAAGACGTTGCATTTGCTCAACTTTGACAGGAACTAAATCTGTAAATTAAAATAGTAATACAAACGGTATTCCCACAATATATTGGCCAAGACTTTTTATTTGATTTAGCTGTATTTACTTAAACCTAATTTACGCTTAATGTATTTTCGCTACTCACCAACTTGCGAATCAGGTTGAACATTTTGTAACTCATTTTCTAATTTAGTCACCATATCCCGATAGCCCGTCACTATCTTCTCCAGGCTTTCTATTCTTTCATTCTGCGTTTGAACTGCACTGCCTGGTCCCGATGTCACAATAATTGTTAAATCTTTTTCGTAAGAGTCCAATTGACCTCTGTAACTGTCACGTTCTCTGGTGACCAGTTGTATTTTCTTTTGCATTCTATGGATAATCGACTGTTTTTGCTCATTTGTTTGTTTTAATTCCGTCAGCAAAGTTTGGTTCTTCTCCAGCTCCATCTTTGCCAATTTTGCAGCCTAGTAAGCAGAAACCATCATATATAGAGTAGAGAAATTACCAGAGAACATGATATATATGAGAGTTTAAACTATTTTGGTGACAAATACGTTACAAGTGGGAAATAAATACGAATTGCTTGTTACATAATGTAACAAGACTTTAAGTTATGTTGGAAATTTGCTTCACACTACCATGCCACAGCATAAAAACAAACAGCATTTAGAGTCTCCGGTTGCGAGGCGTCATGCGCATCTCGTGCGCGCATGCCGCCATTATAGGAGAGAACGTGTCAATATTGGCATAGACGTAGGTAGATACTGTTCACTCCTGTGTTCAGTATAGAGTTCATTGTCGGCGTATACAAGATAAACAATTTGTTTGTAATCTGAATATGCGTATGTGAGATTTAATTAAAAATGCCCAGGGTGACATATTTGGAAACTTAAATAATCCGCATGATGCCTTTGTGAATTTGGTTACACATATCAAGGTCATCTTTCAAAGAAACTTGTTGGAAGATTTATTGAAACCAAATATATGTGATGATCTTGTAAATATTAGTAATACACTAAAATATAGTCACCCGTTTCCAAAGGATTTTGTTTTGCGATTATATAATATAAGAGTTAGGATTTAGTTTACTTTATATCTTTATGCTGTGACACAACGTTTGTTACGAACGAGAAATACACTTTGCTGTGGTCTAAACTATTCACATGCCCAGTAGGAACAATACAATTTTATTTTTTAGCTATTGTAGAGTCTAGGGGCAACATCTATTGGTTGTTAGAGAACTAGAGGTTCCACTGTCTGTGTAGAGATACCACTGCTGTTTTTGAGTATTAATATTGCCATAAGCGTTGATCATCTATGTTTGTTTATCTATGCTTAAATTAAATGAAGTCCCATATGGACAAATTCCTATAAATATTTCTAACCAATTTGCCAAGTATTATATAAAATGTATAGTTTTTATTTTCTCCACTATTTCTGCTTACAATAAAATATCAAAGTTAATTCAATTCAATACAATTACATCAAAAAATGTAACAATTCTTGTGTAACTTACATGTTCTGCAGAGTTAAGCTGGGACTCAATCTCAACCTTTTCACTAGTTAATTTCAGCTCCTGCTGCTGTAAACGTTCCACAACTTGACGCAGTAATTGTGGCAATAGAGCGTCTTCTTCAATTGATTCACAAATACTACGAGCTACTGCACGAAATTCATTCAAATACATGTCATTTTGGTTTGATTTGACCTTACAAGAAATATAAAATAAATTTACAACTCTAAAACGTACACTTAAATCTGTGACACAACTGTCATTTTCACTATTTTATTAATATATAATCATTTTTACCTGCAATTCAGTGAATTCCTTTTCCAGTTTCTTGAACTTGGCAAGTCTAGTTTTCATATCATGTACTTCTGCTTCTAGCAAAAGTTTATTTCCGATTTCAGTTTTAAGTCTTGTATTTTCTATATTTAACTCTTTGTTTTCCTTTTCCAATTCCGCATATCGTAACAGCTTCTGAGTCTGAGTCTATAATATATTAAAACTATATTCAAAAAATGTCTAATAATTTGGATGCTTCTGTGAAACAAATAGATATTGTAATAATTACCTTTGATTGTTCCTGAAAGTCAATATAATTCTCTTTGACGTATTCCATTTCTTTAATTTGATTTCTGGTCTTGATTAATGCCAAGTTTTTCTGTTCCAATTCATTTTCAATTCCATTCTTCTCTGCCAATTGTTTGGCTAAAAACAAACATTATTGGATAGGAAATTTCGAAAATAACCTTGAAAAATATGCTCTCTGGTGACATATCACAGTGTCTTCGATATTCATAAGTAAAAAGTGTAGAAATAGAAAATACGCCAAACTATTTGCCACAAATGCTGCTAATAGCCCTTCTGATTGTTTGAGTGCTTTTTGCGACAACCCAGGTTTGACTCAGGAAAGAGAGGCAAATTTGTTTTAAACTTAAGAAAATTGCGTGACGCATAGACAAAAAAGGCTAAAGTTTTCGATATGCAACGACAAGCTTCTTCAGCACGAAAGTCCACAATCGCATCGAACAATGAGCAACAGTTTTTGGCAAAACACAAAATTACTTATCGTCAGCATCCGTAAAATCCCCACTGCTGCTGTTTTCAAGAACACTTTTCAGTCACAGGAGTGCCACGGACCAGAGTGGACTTACCCTAAAGATCGGATATTCATAGGAGAAACCTCATATTTAAAAATATGGATAGTTTTAAATTTAATGACATACTCACTTAATTCATCAGCTAGTTTTTTATGAGATTCGACATTTTCATTTGCCGTGGCTAACATTGATTCCAATTCAGCCACTTTACGCTGCAATTTACTAGCCTCCATGTCGTCATCGCTCTCATAAGTTCTGGATTCCTCCTTAATATCAGACAATTCCTTTTCTAATTTTATCAATTCATCATCTGTGTTTAATTTTAGTTTACGATACTTATTTTGTAACTAAAAATAAAATCAAGAATGTTTGATTACTTAATTAACTAACCCTCTTAATTGAATATTAACATTCTAATACATTTCCCATACTTATATACCAACGATAAAGTTACCTAAGTGTAAGACAAAATATTGAAATTCTAAAAAAACTTACCTCCAAATGATCCTTTTTAAGTTGCTCCTCCCTTTTTCGTATAATTTGAAGGTTATTTTCGAGTTCTTCTATAGATTTCTTATCATAGTCATGTTGCCTTTTAAGGCTCTCATTTTCATTTTTAAACATTAACTCCAATTGTATTCTCACATTATGCATGTCGGTAATTCTCTCCTCCAAACATTTAACTGTATTTCTAGTTTCAACTAGATCAAATCTCAGTCTTCGTGCTTCTCTAGGGGATGCTATGTACGACAAATCTAAGCTTCTATCTTGTCTAGATTTTTTAGCAGGAGTAGATTCACCAAAGCTACTATCAATTGAGTCAGAGATAGAACTAGCAGTACGTTTTAAAGACGGTGTACCAAATATGAATGGTGAATCAGTTTTATTACCTTTCAAATCTTTGACCATTTTGAGGATAGTATCGTCTACCTTTTGAGTCATAGTATTCCGAAAACATATACCGGCAATTAACCTTATGGTTTTAAACTTCTGACATAATATACATTTCAGTGTAACAAAAACATATAATTTATTAATATAAACACCCAACTTGAGAGACACAAAATATATAAAATGAAAGCTAAAGCTAAAATAGTAGCATCAGTTTTCAGATAACCTCAAAATTCACAAACACATAACCTCAGAAAAATAAATAAAAGTAGAAGTGGCATAACAAGAAACTAATCACAAAAATGTTTGTACCCAACATAACCTTAACATTTTAAGGCCAATATTGAATGAAGAAGAAGATAACCTTTACATTTTTACTAATAAAATCTAACACTGTTGCCAATTGTTCGTTTTATTCATAGAATCAGAACTCGTATTTCACATCCTAAGTCGAATTTTCGCCATTCACCGATTATAACCGGTTATAAATGGTTTAACTTTTTGCATTCACGCGACCACGGTTATTGCCGGTTTCACTATGCTGACGTCACGAAAAAGCCCTTCATTACGTCATTGTTCCTTCGCGGTTTAACCAAAAGTAACCTTGCCGATTGAGCGGTTCTGGTAAACTTGGGGACCCACAGAATTTGACACTTTTTCTTAACTTTTTATAAAGCTTACCTTAAATAGAGATGAATTAAACCAAAAAATCAATGGATCATACAGTTTTTTGTTCTTAAATAAATAATAAAGATCTAAAATGCCTCGCTTCTTTTGGAACAAAAAACGCCATAACCCGCTAATTATGTAAACTATTTATGGGGTATTCTTCTATTTAGTAACCTTGATGACCCACAGAATTCCTACTGAAGACACACAGACCACATTAAACCCCTTTTTTAAGTAAAATAAATTTGCTAAAATATTAAGATATGGTTAGTGTGTTACAAGTTTATTTACATTTACCAATTCTAGCAAACAAGAATATAGAGGTTATATGCGATGTTGCCATATATATTCGACTCGTTCAAATGTTTTTTTGCGCAAAAATTATTTTTCTGCAAGTTAAGACAAGTTCGTATTTTATTTGCTTCTAGCGATTATAGTGAAAGTAGTTTAAGTTTGGATTCGCTCTGATTACTTAGTTTAAATTTAATATTATAGTTGGGCTGGATAGTTTTGTTACTTGGGTTGGGTAGTTAGGTTAGTTTGGCTGAGTTCTATCGGGGTAGTTTCGCTAGTTCGTGTTGGGTTAGGTAGTTAGGTTAGTTTGGGTGAGTTATATTGGGGTAGTTTCGTTTGTTGGGTTGGGTAGTTAGGTTAGTTTGGGTGAGTTATATTGGGGTAGTTTCGTTTGTTGGGTTTGGTAGTTAGGTTAGTTTGGGTGAGTTATATTGGGGTAGTTTCATTTGTTGAGTTGGGTAGTTAGGTTAGTTTGGGTGAGTTATATTGGGGTAGTTTCGTTTGTTGGGTTGGGTAGTTAGGTTAGTTTGGGTGAGTTATATTGGGGTAGTTTCGTTTGTTGGGTTGGGTAGTTAGGTTAGTTTGGGTGAGTTATATTGGGGTAGTTCCGTTAGATTGGGTTGTGTTAGGTAGTTAGGTTAGTTTGGGTGAGTTATATTGGGGTAGTTCCGTTAGATTGGGTTGGGTTAGGTAGTTAGGTTAGTTTGGGTGAGTTATATTGGGTTAATTTGAGTTACTTTATGGTAGTGTGCTTATATTGGGGTAGTTGGGTTATATTAGGTTGGGTTAATTTGGGATAGTGTGATTAGATTGGGTTGGTTAGGGTTAGGTTAGTTTGATTAGATTGGGTTAGGTAGTTAGGTTAATGTGGGTTAATTATGTTGGGGTAGTTGGGTCTGTTTTAGTTAAGGTATTAGTTTGACCATTTAAATATTGATAGGTGGTGAAATAGGTAATTTTTTTTATTTTTGTTTATTCCTTTCAGTTTTTAAAGTACGATTACACAATACTAGTGCAGTATATTTAAAACTCAGTGAAAATAAAATCACTTGGCAACTCTGTAAATACTGTGTGATGTTATTAGCGTATTTTTACTACTGCGTTGCGTGAACGTCTTGTTTTATTCAACTTTTAAAATCATTTTTTTTTTTCAAAAGTGCTTTATCCATAAATTTTTTTTTGAAAAAGTGTTCTATTACAATAGAGCTTTTAAGTAAAAAAAAAATTTTTGCTAAATTCCGTGGGTCCCCAACTTTACCAGACCCCCGATGAGCTGAGTTATTATCGGTCCATTCAAATATCTACGATACATATGTTATGTGGGTATTATGGAACAAGAAAAGTGTGTTTATGATGTATATTTAAAAGGTTTTTATTGTCAGCTCTTTGCAGAACATTCACCAACTTATGGTACGTTTCTTTTTGAATCGAATTCAAAACTGTTTAAAATAATTGTCTCTTCACTATTAAAAAAAATAAGTCCATTGATATGATGTGACCATAGAACAAATAATGTTGTTTATAATCTTTTACTTAAATACATAACCTCACAAAATACAAAAAATTGTTAAATAAATAGATAGCATCATCCCGGTTACTTCTCGCTCGTTCACGCGGGCTAGAAGCGGTTTGATTCGGTTGTGAGGAAGGGACAAAACCAAGGGCAACTGTCATCATAACCGCGGTTATAATCGGTGAATGGCGAAAATTCGACTTTAGTGTAAATTTTTATTAGGGTTGGTCACAGTATTCTTATATTGCAGAACTATACAATATTTATAATATTTCTTTTTGTATTCGGCTTCCATTACACGTTCATAAAATATTTAACGTCAAGAAATCAATCAAATATAATATGATTCACAAAAATACAATTCTACGGATATAAATGTGTGGCTACCCCGCGGAGGGATTTGTTAATTTGTTTATATTTACACGTCACGTTGACGTCTGGAGTGCGAGTAGTGCTTCGTACAGTTTTATAACGCGAATTCAGTGAATTTTACGAGACTCTTCCACTTTACTGCATTTGTAGTGTGTAAAACTGGGTTTCCTTTAAATAATGGGGAGGAAAAAGTGCTTCCTTCCTTCTCTATTTTTTGGCCTCTACACTTAGGTAATACAGCCATCTTTGTAATTCTTGGACCTACAGTTTAGCGTGGAATCCGAACCACGGTCATCGACCGCCAGATGCCAGCACCCACGACTATATAGTCAATAACTACTTGGCATAGGCAGGTCGACCGACTCGATCGGGAGCACCGTCCACCCATCCAACCACCATCCACGCGACTAGATACTGCGATATCATAATCACGTCGATGCGCGCTTGCACATGTGGGCATCTCCCGGCCCATAAAAAAGTGCTTAGTTTGTTTTTTTTTCTAAGCACATAACCCATTTTTTCGCTTCTTCTTCAAATTGATGGCCTCCTGTTAACCTAGTAGCATAATTCTTTCGCTCATAACATTGAGATATTAGGCATTATCAATTTTGCCAACCTTGAACACAAAATTTCCAAACCAACCCAAAGTTCCCTTTTTGCCACGAATGCTAAGAAGGATTCCTAATTCCTACCAAAGTTTAATTTTTGCTCCGTCTGCACTACACACAACACTTCGGCTCAACTGAACTCTCACCTCTCATTTACATTTATGTTTTAAAAGGAACAGCAATGTGTTAAGTTTCTCACTTAACTGCCAATTATTTTTTACAAGGAAGAAACAATTTCATGAGATGAATGAAAATTGCTGATTTCTAGCGGTGAAGGAGAGTGTCTATTAACACTTTACATGTTTAAAAATATGAACAACATTACAACTAGAATTACTGAATTGCCCCATTTTGCACACACTTTACATCATGCTCTAACAGGCTTAATAAAACTAAATGAGAATACATTGCGTGAGATTAAATTTCTCACTTAACTGTCAAACAATTTTTCTAAAAAGAAATTTAGTGAGGTGAGTGAAACTTGCTAATCTTTGGCGTGGAAAATGGCTATCGTTTAAGTAAAGATTAATTAAGCTTTGGTTTAAGTAATAATGCAATTCGTTTTACAAAAATTAGAGGTATATCTAGAGCGGAGGAATTCAAATACGAATAATATATTGAATTTGCTTCTTATAATTTTCATAGTATATTCAGTATAAGTTATTAATAATTAATAATAATCGAAAAATGATAAAATAATATTAATAAAATGGAAACTTTTAATTTTCATATAATTTACATGAATTATGTTCAAAATCCTTAAACGATTTCGCAGACACGATTTAAAAGAAAACAAATCGGTTGTATAATAATATATTATATTATAATTATTAGTTAATAGGTAATTAGTTAATTCTAATTTTATATTAGGGTACAATATTGTATGATGTCTTCCTGTAATTTATTGGACAAATTTTAAACCTAGTATATTTTTATGTTGGTATTATTGGTCTACCTAAAATTCCTAAGTGATATGTAAACCAAATGCCGGATGTGCAACGTTGCTAGAGTTAATTTAATTTATAGGCAATTTTATTATTTGATAATATAAAATGTATTTATATATGAGAGACTACGAGATTTGCAATGTTCAATACTAAAACTTTAATTTAGTACCTTCTTATAAACCAAATTGTTTGCATTTCAGATTTTTTTTATATTGATTTTCTATTTGCAATAATAATGGCAACTCTGTATCTAAATACTATTCATTCAAACCAATGTAATCTCAGGCTACAGGGGTGATTTAATTATTATTAGAATTTTAAAGACCAAGGGTTAATATTGACATAATTTTACATTTTGGCGGATATTGAGATATGTGAATACATATTTTGCAATTACATGCATAGTTCAAATTCATTTAAATGCTAACAATATATTTAAAAACAGGAAATCAGTATATATTCTAGAAAAATTTTGACGACCTCCTGCATAGCAGTCCCACACTTTTTGACCAATCATAATATTCTCATACATTGCGCATGCGTGTTACTTATTGGCTGTAGTGGCAATACGGCGCCATTTTGCAAGCGGCAGTCGATTGTTTGAGAAACGCTCTTGTGGAGCTAGTGTTTTTAACACGGTAGTACGAGTGCATTTTCATTAATATAATTTCAAAAACGAATAACCGGCATCATGGGTGATTACCAAGTCGCAGGTGTTCAACAGGATGCCCTAGGAGCAGTTCAATTGGAACTTGGCGGAAACCCGAACCTTGCATTACGCCGGCCTTTTGATCCGTTGGCTCACGATTTGGAGGCGAGTTTTCGGCTAACGCGTTTTGCTGATCTGAAAGGACGGGGTTGTAAGGTACCCCAAGAAGTCTTAAACAAATTAGTGGAAGGTTTGCAACAGGATTATAATTCAGGAGCCGATGAACATGCCCATTTTATGCATATGGCAATTCCACGGATCGGCATTGGTTTGGATTGCTCTGTAAGTAGACTTATATTTTTTTAAATTTTAAATATTGCATTAAATAGGATAATAAAAATAGCCGATTTTCGTTCGTTGACATACGTGTCGAATATGGTTTATATTTCTTTGGGTTAGTTGTGTAAATAAATATGTGAAAAATGTTTTGCCTCCAAAACCAACTTGAGTGTACCAGAGTAAAGCATGGAATTTTGTGTATAATTTTCATTTTTGTCATTAATTGAGCATTCAAATCGGTTAAAATTTCTTGTGTGTTGTTGATTTTTTTATGTTAGATATTTTATAAAAACAATTTTGCCTGTAGAATGAAGTACAATAAAATGGCGGATTTAATATTTTATATCGTTTTCACCTTGTATTATGCATGCAATAGTAGGTATGCATCACAACATAAACGTAGTAGCATTGTGCTCACCCTGTTGCCAGTGTTGCCACTTTTCCATTTTTTTTGTGGGTGAAACAGCAAACATTTTCAATAGCTTCTCTGTGAATTAAAATCGATAAAATGGTTTTATTTATAAACTATGATTATATATTAAATACAAATTTAATCGTTCTAGCTTCTAGCGCGTTAAGAAGTTTTATTTAACTAGGTGTAAGAAGTCATATTACCTATTAGGTTTGCGAAAAGTTTAGAATAAGTACGACGATGCTCTTTGACTAACGCTTCTTGCAATATACAGGGTGGCATAGGAAGATTCCATATTTTAAGACTGACTAAGATGAATAATTATTTTAAAAGTGTGACAAGGATATTAGTGTACAAAAGTGTTGTTAGGGGTTAATTTGGACTATTTTAAAAATTAATTTTCTCAGTTTAATTTACTAGACACTTTAATTACTTAAACAACCTCTAGCTTATTTTTAAAGAAGTACCTAGTTCATATTGAAGTGAAGTAGAGAAATATATTCTTGAAATAGCTTAATGTAAGAAAGTCATAACATTAATTTCTAAAGGACTTATTCCTTAGTGAGGTAAGGTTTTGCTTGATCTATGCTTTTAGGAATCGTAAATACGTAGAATTCAATATAAAAAATTTCGTTAAATATCTATCAATAAATGTAGTTTGGATTGAATTGTATATGTGGTTGTTACTTGAGCAATTATGAAATTGTGTAAGGTGTCTTCATATTTTAAATTCAATACCCGGTTTTGCCTCAAAGTTGTTTTATAGCTTTTATTATTATTTAGGTTACACCATTACGTCATGGCGGTTTATGTTTGGTCCAGACGACGGATTTCTTCTATCCACTTGTTGATGACCCCTACATGATGGGCAAAATTGCTTGCGCCAATGTTTTGAGTGATTTGTATGCCATGGGTGTCACTGAATGTGATAACATGTTGATGTTACTTGGTGTGAGTACTAAGATGACTGAAAAAGAACGAGACGTTGTGATTCCATTAATTATGAGAGGGTTTAAGGTAAGTTGGATTTAGTGTTACATGTTTAGCACAGTTTACATATACAGGGTGTCCCAATAGACACTGCGTCGATCGAGCTACGAGAAGTTAGTGACTGGAAAATTCTCAACAAGTTCGGGTAGATCTAATTCAATGTGCCCTACTCAGCTAAAGTAGTTTCAAGGTCACAGCCGTCCGATTATACCGGAAACGGGCCCTAACTTGATTGTTTTATCATATACAGAAAAATAAATATTTCCAGAATTTACAATAAAGTATGTTCATATTTGATTAAATAAAAGGACCCATGTATTATTGTATATTCTAACACAATTTAAGGAAATCACAGCAAATGGACTTGTATGGCTTGTCAAGAACTTGTTGCTGTTTTTAAATTTGCTTTCAATTTTTTATGTCATCTATTAAATATAAATAACAGCTTTAATGTAGGCGCTGATCTAACATATGGCGCGTAAAAATTCAAATTTCGCGGTATTCTGTTATTTCCCCTGTCAATAGTGTCAATCTATTTTGAAGGACTTCTGTTAAGTTTAGGGGAAATACACTTCGCGAGAATACGTTTTAGAAATAGGAATAAGAACACAGTTAGATTATGTTATTCAGTTTAATAAATATTAACAAATTTAGTATTGGACATTTATTTCAAGTACCTAATTATTTAATAATATACAGTTACTACATTAATAAAGTTTTTGATGTTTTTTGTTACTTTTTAAATTCACATATGAGAAAAAGTACCAAAGTTTCTTACCAAGTTGTGTTTATGCGCAACAACTCACGATGCAATTTAATTTAAACCATGATTCTGTATCAAAAACCCCCTAAACTCACGCGCTCATTTATTGCATGTTCACAGGATTCTGCACTAGAAGCTGGCACTACTGTAACTGGTGGTCAAACAGTGGTAAATCCTTGGTGTACAATTGGAGGTGTAGCCACAACAGTTTGCCAGCCTAATGAGTACATTGTTCCAGACAATGCAGTAGTTGGGGATGTTTTGGTATTGACCAAACCACTTGGAACACAGGTATTTTTTTTTTCAATATATCATCCATTTTTACACAAGCATGTTTGGAACTAGCGTTTTCAAATTGAGAATAGGCATATTGAACAATTTCAAAATGCGAAACAATTTTTTTGTATTTTTTTCTTAAAATTATACAGCATTATGATTTCGTTATTTAATTTAATATTTAATCAGTGCCAGTTTTAACGTTTTATTATCTTTTTGAAAGTAAAAAGGTGTACCAATAATATTAAGACACTATGTTTTATAAAAATTAATAAAATAACGTTTGCGAAGAAAATCATATAATTCGAATACAAAGTTATAAAGTCTTTTGTGTGATATTGACTCTCAACTCCGTTAAGCCGGAATTATAAACCTATTTCGAAGAATTATTCGAAACGTCTATTAACGTCCTCGGCCATATTTCTCCTTAGACTGTATTTTTCAGAACTTCGGAAAATTCTATGATCCAAATGAACTAAAATATTTATATTTCTAAATCATTTAGGATACTTTTCAATATTAGTGTTCTGGATGTCAACAATTTTCGTGATTAGTCTATTTTAATATGCCTAAAAAACTATTATTGATTTTCGGAAATATTAGTGAAAATGTAATTAAACTAAAATATATATTGTTAACTTATCTAGGTTGCTGTTAATGCCCATCAATGGTTAGACCAACCAGAACGCTGGAACCGTATTAAGTTAGTTGTCAGCGAAGAGGATGTTCGTAAAGCATATCACAGAGCCATGGACAGTATGGCACGTTTGAATCGGATTGCCAGTCGGCTGATGCATAAATACAATGCGCATGGTGCTACTGATATCACAGGTAAGATGAGCCTTAATCTCAACATATTTCTTGTGGTTTCTCATAATTTAATCAAGGATCTTTGAATAATGATGCTTCATTTTTAACTGTAAATAAAACCACTTGGGTGACAGGTTGAATTTTTAATGACTTTTTCCCCACAAATCTGGCTGAATTTACTAGATACCGCTCGTCGTATTGTTGGAACCATATGTTATCAATTTGTATATAATTTAGTTGAAGATTCAGGAAGTTTGATGATTCAGCCACGCCACACCAAAATCCGCACCCAACAGTGTCTTTCTTTGAATGTGTTTCTAATTTGCAGGTTTATTTCTTTCTTTTTTACTTTCCCGACACGCAATTATTGTGAACGCGGCAAAAAAAATCTGAAATAAAGACGGATATAACCATTTACGGGATAAATTGGATTTTACCATTATGCACTTCAGCTGACCTTGCGTTTTGATGACATAATGACATACGAGCATTGATTTTTTCGCAATCCGCTTGGCTCGAATTCGGAATTCATTCACTAAACGTCGAATAGTTGACTTAGTAGAACGGTTCAGGCGAGGATAAAACTCACGTAATCCACGGAGCGTTATTAGAAAGGATTTTGAAAATAGAAGTTCATGATTTGCACACGCTGCAACCATCCATGGTGATTTCTAACATGAAACAACAAGTTTGACAGCTGTCTTAATTTAATAAATTGCAATCGTTCATAAGTTCATATTGAAAGGCCCTTTATAACAAGAAATAACCGTTATTGTCTCAATCAATTTAATACTATTTTATTCCAATTCTCTAAAATATATTGGAAACATAATTAATTTGTAGTAGTGATCTAAATTACTATTTAGATATGTTTCTCCATTTTGTAATTGCTTTTGATTTAAGTTCTCATATGTAATGATTATTTATGTTGTGTTTTGACCAGGATTTGGTTTACTCGGTCACGCCCAAACATTGGCCTCACATCAAAAGAACGAAGTATCATTTGTAATCCACAACTTACCAGTTATTGCAAAAATGGCAGCTGTTGCAAAAGCATGTGGTAATATGTTCCAATTGCTCCAAGGACATTCAGCAGAAACATCTGGTGGACTGTTGATTTGTTTACCCCGTGAACAAGCAGCAGCCTATTGTAAAGATATTGAAAAACAGGAGGGATACCAAGCATGGATTATTGGCATTGTGGAAAAGGGGAACAGAACAGCACGTATCATTGACAAACCACGAGTCATTGAAGTGCCTGCTAAAGAGTAAAATAGTTTAACAATACCTTCAAAAAAAATAACGTTTTAATATTATCTGTACCACTGTTGGTATTCTGGTGTAAATGTATAAATAATGGCAACTTAATAATCATAATAAAACATCTTGCTAGAATATAAATTAACATTCCATTTAAATATTGTTCAAAATCCCGGTAGATTTGAACTCTAAAATAATTTTGGGATTCGTTGTATGTTTTTAAAACATGGATATGAATCTCTGAGAATTTAAAATTAATACACACCAGAATGCCAACTTCAATTACATAATATTAATATATAACGATAAATATTGAAGTATTTTTACATATGACTGGCTGTTAATTTTCTAATTGCTAATGTCATATGAATTCCCACACACATAAAAACCACAGCTTGTATTTTTTTGTTATTGATTAGTGTATTTGGTTTTAGTTTTGTTATTTTTTCTTTATTAATGTATTTTTCTTTTTGTGTGTGTGTTTATTATTTGTAACATTTAATTTAAAATGATAGCTTTCTGAAAGGCACATCAGCAAAAGAGAAGTTCGTGAAATAGAAGAAATAAACTGATTCTGTGTTGTTTCAGTAATAAGTTAAGTTTAGGTTAATGAAATAATAAATATTTTATATTCTCTATGTTCATTATTATTTCACAAGTACTACGTATGGAGTGGACTGTTAGCATCCTCATGGGGTCAAACATTTTATTCATACAATATTCATTTTTTTAATTAAAATGATATTCCATATGTGCTTATGTCTTAGGTTTCGGACTCTTAACTTTACATGGTTTTTCGATACAATTATGGGGTAAATAGAAGCCTTATTAGACAAATATTTAAGAAATTCTTTCAATTTTCTGAAGTAATCCATCTATCGAGGAGTGAATAGTATTATTTGAATAAAACGACGTCTACTCCACAAAATGATTTATATATACACGTTAATACCTTGTTCATATTTGCCAGACATGTTTCGGACTACACGTCCATCATCAGTGGCCTAAGGAACCTTATACAATACTGTCAGATGTGAGGGTCGTACTTCATACAAATGTTTAAGAGAGAGTTGTTAGTTTTACATTGATTTAAACGTCTATACACATCACTTTGTTGGAATTAAATCAAGTTAGTTAAATGAATAAATTATGGTTTCATAGTGGAAAATTTGTCAATTATTTTTGTTTTGTGTTTTCTTCTTTTTCTCATTTTAAATTCAATCAAATAAATGCACAACGATCTGATAAGAGCCTACTTAAGTAACTGTCTTCATACTTGCAACTCGACATTTTGTCCCATTTCATTTGTAAATCTTCAAACAGCCGTTGTTGTAGGCTCTTATCAGATCGTTGTGCATTTATTTGATTGATTGAATTTAAAATGAGAAAAAGAAGAAAACACAAAACAAAAATAATTGACAAATTTTCCACTATTCTACCATAATTTATTCATTTAACTAACTTGATTTAGTTCCAACAAAGTGATGTGTATAGACGTTTAAATCAATGTAAAACTAACAACTCTCTCTTAAACATTTGTATGAAGTACGACCCTCACATCTGACAGTATTGTATAAGGTTCCTTAGGCCACTGATGATGGCCGTGTAATCCGAAACATGTCTGGCAAATATGAACAAGGTTTTAACGTGTATATACAGGGTGTCCTACGGTGGCAACCCATTAGATTATTTCAGAAACTACTTCGAATTGAATTTTGAAAATTTCAGTGTCTATATTGTCAAATATGCTCTACTCAAATAATATAATAGCAACGGCATAGCACTTCCGGTTATACCGGAAGTTGATGGCAACTTTGTTATTTTAAATGGAACACGCTATATATTATTACATTTTTGGATTCTAAATAAGATTTCAGACATATTCCATGTATCATGTCCTATACCTAACGTCAGTCGTTTTTGACTTATATCAAGATTTATGTCAAAATTTACAGTTTAGGGCTCCATAAGAATTCCGTGTTTTCCTTGTAAATCAGTATTTAATAATTATTTTGCAGGTATTTTCTTATCAGGAGGGATCTTCTTTTTCGAATTGACAAGACATTTTCTGATTAGTTTATACAGGGTGGTCAAAAAATTATATTGAAAATGGCTCAATAAAAACAGTTGAAAGTCAATTTTTTCAAATGGAATGAGTATATTATTATTATTTTATCTTCTTTAGCATTAAAAAATAATGCAATTTTGTAATAGGTTATCATTTTCTAAAATGTATAGTTTTCGAAATATCGTCATTTTAAATTTTTCTGCAGCGCCTACCGTTGTCTCTCTGGAAGCTAGCTAATTAATTTAGTTAGCCATGAAATTATTGTCATTTTAACGTCAACCTAAACGTCAAATTAATAAAAATAAAAAATACTTATTGATATTATAAATTTATTATTAATTCATGGAGAACAAAATAAAGTGATTAATATCACCTGTAGAGTATTTAACGAGAGAAACCCCCATTTGCTAACGATGACTAGAGAAATTAGGAAGAATTTTGAGAAATCATTTAGAGCAGGTATACAACGAACTAAGACTAAAATTTAAAATAATACGGCAGAAATGAACAGAAGATTACACTAAAGAAATTTTCAACTAAGAAAAGTTAATCAACTAACGATAACAAAACTAATTTAATTGTTCGATATGACCCCCATTTAGTCTTAAACATTTATTTACCCGTTCACTAAATTCACTCGTGACAGCTCATGGAATTTGGACTCCAGGTAAGGCTTCGAATGAAGTTCGGATGCGTCCTACTAATTCTTTTTTGAATTAATTGGGGTGGAATACACCTTTTGTTTAATTGCACCCCAAACATAAAAATCAAGCGGTGATAGATCTGGAGATCTCGCTAGCCAATCCCAAGGCCCTAAACGTCTGATCAATCGATCTTCAAACATTTCATTAAGCTGTTGTGTGATTCTATTTCCACACTGGCGTGGTGCTCCATCTAACTGGTACCAACAACTTCTTAATTCATTTAATGGTAGATCATCCAAAAAATGCGCCACAACATTTTGCAAAATATAAAGATAACCTTCCGTATTTAAATTATGCTCGTAAATAAAATATTCAACATGTGTGTCTTTTACCATACAAAAAACGTTCACACTAAATTTATTTTGAAAATTTCGTTCACGAATAGCGTGCGGATTCTCAGAAGCCCTAAAATGACTATTTTGTCTAATAACGATTCCATCTCGAAAATTTCGACTCATCTGTCCAAATCACTTTTTGCAGAAACCCAGGATCTTCTTGCGTTCGTGTTAAAATGGTTTCGTAGAACCGTACACGTCGTTCGGCATCACCTGCTTCCAGAGCACAAAGATATTTGAATTTTAATGGATGTAAACCACTACTTTTTAATATTTTTTGGACAGAGGATTTTGAAATTCCTAGATCTTGGTCAGCAGCACGCACTGATGATTCAGGATATGTACTAAAATATGCCAAAACATTTACCACATTATCCTCATTTGTAGTTATAGGTTTTTGTAGTACTCGATTTGCATGACACTGCCCCCACCGTATTTGATTTCTCAAAATTCTTCTTAATTTTTCTTTAGTCATTGTTGGCAAATGCGGGTTTCTCTCGTTAAATACTCTACAGGTTCTATTAATCACTTTGTTACATTCTCCATGGATTAATAATACATTTACAATATCAGCATATGAATAAATATTTTCCATTTTGTTATAGTTATTGTAAAATATAATGGTCACAAATATTGATAAATAACGACTGGTTGGATAGCAACAACTAATTTCATATTTAGTTTGACGTTTATGCTAATTCAGAGAAATGTAATTATTTTCATGGCCAACTAAATTAATTAGCTAGCTTCCAGAGACAACGGTAGGCGCTGCAGAAAAATTTTAAATGACGATATTTCGAAAACTATGCATTTTAGAAAATGATAACCAATTACAAAATTGCATTATTTTTTAATGCTGAGGAAGATAAAATAATAATAATATACCCATTCCATTTGAAAAAATTGACTTTCAACTGTTTTTATTGAGCCGTTTTCAATATAATTTTTTGACCACCCTGTATAAACTAATCAGAAAATGTCTTGTCAATTCGAAAAAGAAGATCCCTCCTGATAAGAAAATACCTGCAAAATAATTATTAAATACTGATTTACAAGGAAAACACGGAATTCTTATGGAGCCCTAAACTGTAAATTTTGACATAAATCTTGATATAAGTCAAAAACGACTGACGTTAGGTATAGGACATGATACATGGAATATGTCTGAAATCTTATTTAGAATCCAAAAATGTAATAATATATAGCGTGTTCCATTTAAAATAACAAAGTTGCCATCAACTTCCGGTATAACCGGAAGTGCTATGCCGTTGCTATTATATTATTTAACTAGAGCATATTTGACAATATAGACACTGAAATTTTCAAAATTCAATTCGAAGTAGTTTCTGAAATAATCTAATGGGTTGCCACCGTAGGACACCCTGTATAAATCATTTTGTGGAGTAGACGTCGTTTTATTCAAATAAATTCTTTTAAACTGTTTCAAAAGTAAACGACTAAATACTAATTTAAATACGAGGTCGTTAGATCTAAATACAATGTGTATCGGTGTTGGGTCCTACGAGCAGTTTAGGACTCCTTAGTAGTTTGAAGAAATCGTGCCCCTTTCCTTGCCTCATCATGAGGAACATATATCACACAATTTTTTTTGTTAGGTGATTTTCAAATCAGAGAGAAAAGCAAATATCTTGAGATGTTATTTGTAGTTCAATTGTGTCGATGGCGCATATTTATTGAGCAATTGGAGATTTCCTTTCTTTATAAAAAAAATCGTTCCATGCACTCCACATGGTTGTACAACAGCAAGTCTCCATGCCTCTGTTTCTAGTAAATACTTAAGTTTCCTATGTGGTTTGTTTTCCATCCACTTGCGTGAACATATTTTATTAAAGATGGTCAATGAAGAAAGTAGCTAACAGACAAGATGAAAACACTGTTAATAAATCGTATTTATTTTCATCTCTGACTGACCTTTAGTGCAAAGCGAATCAGAACATTCTCTTTCAATCAAATACAAGATTTTTGCATAGATAAACGTTTATATACTGATTTTTGTAAGATACCTGCTGATTGATTAAACGTCAAACTTGTACGTGATACGCGGTGCATCTGTACCTCAATAAACATTATTCTATGGTTCGCCGGAAGGTTATTAATCGTATTTTTTTAAATGTTTGGGTATACATTTTGTAATGGAAGTAGACGGAATTAGTGAAAAATTTAAGAATTAATTTGAAGCTTTTATCGTCGTTTGAACAACGTTTTGCGGCGTAGGTACATATTATTATTACTGGCGTTATAATATCTTACTATTTTTGTTTTTTCGCTGCGCGAGAAGTTCCGGTGGTAAACATTGGCCGATTTACGTAAAATAAACGGCCATTTTAGGACTACATGAAAGCTATTGTCTATAAACGGAGATTGGTGATGAAAAGCAGTTACGTCCGAAGTTCAGTGATTAAGCGCGTAAAATTATGGTGAAGTTAACGGTTGCCTCTTTGAACATTTGCTGTTGGAAGTGTTTTGACCTTAATCGAGTGTTATTGTGCATTTGTGTGTTTTTTTGTTACCCTTTGTGGTTTTCCGGACCGAGCGGATCCAACTTGTGGTCGTCGGGCTAAGTACCTCCTATTAAACAAGAAGCGTGAACTAGGGAAACGAAGCGGTCCCAGGAAGTTCAAAAATCATTGTATTGCATGTTTTAAAGAAAACAGACAATAGTGCAACATTTAGTGCTAAGACATATCCGAAAGATAGGTGGTAACATAATATTTGGCATAGTCACATAATCATCTACATTTTGTAAATAAAGTTACTTTAAATGCGCGGTAAATCGATACACGTGGCAACATGGCGCTGTATCATAACCTTGAACCTATATTTGTATTGTATTTGCACTTCTTTATTGGACGCAGCTACCTAATGCGAGCATACATTAAAATGCCAACGTGCCGAGCCAATCAGAGCATTTGGGGCGGGGCTTTCCTTGGCGCGCATTTGAGTTTGAATTTAACTGCTACTCAACTTATTTTATTATACCTAGCTGAAAAACCTTAATTTCGTATATCGGAAAAACGATACTCAAATATATTTATGTATAATTTGAAGATACCTATCTAATTTTAAAATCATTTTATGCATTACAGATAGGAAGTCAGGAAATAAAAAAGGCACATTATTCTCAATAGTTTATTTTTAGCTATATATATTAAATTATACACAATGATAATAAATAATAATTACAATTAACATACAAATTAATACAAATACACCACTACCATACATACATATACAGGCTGTCCTACGGTGGTAACCCATTAGATTATTTCAGAAACTACTTTGAATTGACTTTTGAAAATTTCAGTGTCTATATTGTTAAATATGCTCTACTCAAATAATATAATAGCAACGGCATAGCACTTCCGGTTATACCGGAAGTTGATGGCAACTTTGTTATTTTAAATGAAACACCCTATATATTATTACATTTTTGGATTCTAAATAAGATTTCAGACATATTTCATGTATCATATCCTATACCTAACGTCAGTCATTTTTGACTTATATCAAGATTTATGTCAAAATTGACAGTTTAGGGCTCCATAAGAATTCCGTTTTTCCTTGTAAATCAGTATTTAATAATTATTTTGCAGGTAATTTCTTATCAGGTGGGATCTTCTTTTTCGAATTGACAAGACATTTTCTGATTAGTTTATACAGGGTGGTCAAAAATTATATTGAAAACGGTTCAAGAAAAACAGTTGAAAGTCAATTTTTTCAAATGGAATGGGTATATTATTATTATTTTATCTTCCTTAACATTAAAAAATAATGCAATTTTGTAAAATGATAACCTATTACAAAATTGCATTATTTTTTAATGCTACGGAAGATAAAATAATAATATACCCATTCGATTGGAAAAATTGACTTTCAACTGTTTTTCTTGAACCGTTTTCAATATAATTTTTTGACCACCCTGTATAAACTAATCAGAAAATGTCTTGTCAATTCGAAAAAGAAGATCCCACCTGATAAGAAAATACCTGCAAAATACTTATTAAATACTGATTTACAAGGAAAAAACGGAATTCTTATGGAGCCCTAAACTGTCAATTTTGACATAAATCTTGATATAAGTCAAAAACGACTGACGTTAGGTATAGGACATGATACATGAAATATGTCTGAAATGTTATTTAGAATCCAAAAATGTAATAATACGAGATATAGGGTATATATAGGGTGTTCCATTTAAAATAACAAAGTTGCCATCAACTTCCGGTATAACCGGAAGTGCTATGCCGTTGCTATTATATTATTTGAGTAGAGCACAATATAGACACTGAAATGTTCAAAATTGAAGTCGAAGTAGTTTCTGAAATAATCTAATGGGTTACCACCGTAGGACACCCTGTATATTATAAGGATCAACACCAAACAAATCTAATATTACTTTTTCAGATTGCGTACTATTTCAATTTAGATACTTTCCTTTTAATTGTATCACTTTTTCACATTACATACTATTTTTTCTAATTGTGACTTATAATATATATGTATGTATGGTAGTGGTGTATTTGTATTAATTTGTATGTTCATAGTAATTATTATTTATTATCATTGTTTATAATTTAATATATAAAGCTAAAAATAAACTATTGAGAATAATGTGCCTTTTTTATTTCCTGACTTCCTATCTGTAATGCATAAAATGATTTTAAAATTAGATAGGTATCTTCAAATTATACATAAATATATTTGAGTATCGTTTTTCCAATATACGAAATGAAGGTTTTTCAGCTAGGTATACCAAGAAATACCTACTACAAAGGAAAGTCCAACAGACTTTCTTAGCGAATACCTTATACATATTAATATTTAAATTAGTTTACTGAAAAACTCATTCCAATTAAATATCGACTAAATTTCAGTTTCAAAATAAATTGAATAGCGGTTAAATTCAAACTCAAATGCGCGTCAAGGAAAGCCCCGCCCCAAATGCTCTGATTGGCTCGGCACGTTGGCATTTTAATGTATGCTCCTAATGCGTAATAATTTTAAACTTCAGGCTGTCATAGGCGTCGTAAAAAGGGGGTTTAATATGATTTACAAAAAAATGTTGTAAATTTGTTGAAATGCGATTCTGTTAAATCTTATTTTTCTCTATATCCAGTTAAAATTTTTGTAATAAGTGATAGTTAACCCTGTATACACAAAGAAGACTCAAATTTATAAACTACAAACAACTTTAATGTTTAATACATCAACTATTTACAGAACTGCAAAATATTATAAATTAACATTTGTTTTTCTCTATACCCGAATTTTTCACGGCATGAAGTGCATAAAATATATCTGAATTAGAACACCAAGACCAATTGTTTGTAAATGCGTTGTAGAAGGTACCATGAATCAACTTCGTAGAACAGCCACCTGTAAAACAATTTAATTAATTCAAGTACACTAAACCCATCAAATCTTTTTTTTATCCAACTTTTAAATTTTTAATTGTGTGAATGTAACGTCAAAATTAACAATCTCTGGAATGACTTAACTAAAATTAACGTGGGATCGTGAATAATATACGCGCTTCATGTTTTCGTGAATTTACACTGTCTGCTGTTTTGAAATTGTGTTAACACTGGAAAGCATAAATCACCTCAAAAAAATTTAATGCATCCTTTAAAGAAGCTCTAATGTAATGTTTCAAGAAAAAGTAATTAATAAAAAGTCACCCATACGAACTACGAGGGTAACTCTTTATTTGTATTCTTAGATTAATGTTCCAATACAATTGGCAACGTTTCGATAACCGCAATACGTTGTCTACTTCAGGCGTCAGATTTCTTACATCATAAATACATTTTTTACTTGGTTGCTTCTGTATTTTTAATACCAAAAAGATGTAAGAAATCTAATGCCTAAACAAGTATTATGGTCGTCGAAACGTGGCAAACAAATAGGGCTTTGACATTATATGAAATCATTATTTCAATAATTTGAAATACTATAAATATTATTTGTTGACTAACATGTTTAGGGTTTCCGTATGGAGCCATAATATATCTATTCCAAAATAATTTTAAATAAATGTTAATATTTATTCAGTGGCTCTCGGAGGGCTTCATAATGCGCCTCTAAAATCGTATAGCCCGAACTCCCGTATTGTTGTTGGAATATTTCTATAAGTTGTCATTTTCTGTCATTACATATCCCTCAAAAAATGCCCAAATATCACGCCCAGATCAGACGTTAATTTTTGTACAATATTGAAGTATCTAATGTGATGAGAAACGCCGTACCATTTGTGGCAAAAGTTTATTTGTGAAATAAAATAAGTTCATGAAACTTATTTGTTTGCACGATTTGAAATTTCAGTCCGTTTTATAATGGTCGAAAAGGATTTTACACAACATTTTTATAATTATCATTTCCTAAAATGAGAAAAATAAATGTATGGTTATGACAGCATTTCATAGTTTTAAAACTCTCGTCTAAAAAAATTATCTTTTAACATGACTGTTGTATGTTGACATGCACTTTCGGTATAAACAAATAAATCGATCGAACCCTGTTTTCATAGTTTTTTCAGTATTTTCTCCGAATGAATATAAGAATATGCACTTACGTTCTTCTAGAAGTCTTTGTAATTTATGTGGCATAATAAACTTCTCCAATTGATGTGTGCCTTTAGGTATAGCACCAAGAATGTATTCCCCAATGTCGATCGCTAATATTTTCGCCAGCAAGGTCTTACTAATTGTGGTAATGAAAATTGATCCACTTGGCTTCAGAGCATTAACGCAGCAACTGAGAAACTTCTCTTTTTCTGTTACATGTTCTAAAACTTCGGAGCTAACCTAAAAAAAATACTTTTATGTAAAACATCAATGTGTGGGTCCAATGTTATAGTTAGCAACTTTGTTCCAGAAAAACTCGTTTTTCAACATATCAATAAGCCGAGTTTTTCAATATTACTCTACCCAAAGGTTCTACTCAGATTATAACTTTATTGAAATGAATGGGTACCTACTTCAACGTTTATTCAGCGCCCAATAAAAACTCTTATAAGTAAGCGAAACACCAAGAGGGTATTTTTTTTATTGAATAATCTTTCTATTACAATAATTACCGTTTTAATGGAATGGAATAAATATACAATATTGAAAGCTTGGCATAGGAAAAGTTTTATTTCAAGCATCAAAGACTGAACATGCCAAGAAATTTTATTTTCTATATACGTGTATGTACCATCATCAATTAATTATGAAACTTGTTGAGGCTTTGAGAACATTTACACATAATTGGCAGTATTTTAGAGGATAATATTCTTATACTAGGGGACTTCAACGTTTCGAACATTTCAAATTGTAGCACCAATGAAAGCTATACTAGTCTTGAGTGTTCATCAGATTTCTTTTAATCAAAACGATTTTATGCGTGACAAGGTAACAGTTACCAACTTAGCTATATTTTCACAACAGATTCCTGAGGTTTTGGACGATGGCGGACAGGTTGATGTCATTTACAATGACTTTGCAAAGGCGTTCGGTACGATAGACTATGATGTAGTGTTAAAATAGTTTATAGCTTCCCGAGATCTGATATCTTTATTGTGGTCATATCTTGGAACAGAAATAAGTTTATTTGATATGGTGGATATAAGTCGTCTTTCGTCTTTATATACGGCATGTTCTAAATTTACAGTGTATTACATATTTAATGCTTTTTATATAACTATTCTACTATACTCACAACAGCATCATATTCCTCTTTGAAATTGTTAGAGTGATCTTCTATAGAGGTACATAGATAATTAATTGAAAGGTTGTTTGATTTTGCACGATGTTTAGCCACGTTGAGAGATAATTCACTTGCATCAATTCCAGTAACTTTTGCACCTAACCTTGAAAGGGGTTCTGACAATATTCCACCTGAAAAGTGTATCACAGAAAATATTGATATGCATCTAAATACAATCAACTTAAGCTGAATATAATTGATATCGACTAAAATTTGTTTTTGAATTTCTGCCCTATAATCTTTTTAATAATAATAAGCTTTATTGTCTAACGGAGAAATCTTCAATAACAAGACAACTTCTTGTCTCGGGCGTTGGAGAGCGGTGATCAAGTTCATACATTATAT
Organism: Apoderus coryli; assembly: GCA_911728435.2. Taxonomy (NCBI): domain Eukaryota; kingdom Metazoa; phylum Arthropoda; class Insecta; order Coleoptera; family Attelabidae; genus Apoderus; species Apoderus coryli. The sequence continues at coordinate 34,458,397 of OU452199.1, forward strand.
ACCGACTTCTTCAAAGCTTTGTCCGTGAATAAATAATACAATTAGTAAACAAAAAAAAACATTTCAATGAGTTTGATTTGCGTCAGCGATGAAACTACAAAATCCTCGATACTTAGCTGGTATGAAAAAGATCAGATACCGCATATTTTGGGGTTCTCTTAAAAATTGGTGTGGGTATTTTTAGTCGTAGAAAACAAAATCTGGGAAAGAAGTTCAAGGCAGTCAATCTATGAATTGCAATTTTATACAAAAATACTTTGCTTGGATCCACTATTGAATCAAATTTAAATCTGTCCAGCAATAGTTAATACTTCTACATGGATGATGAGTATCAATCCTATATGCCAGAAAGAAAAAGAAAGTCTGCTTGCATCTACGATAACAGAGCACTGTAAGCTCTAATAATTTGAATTAACGGTGAGTGGTGAATATCGCAAATAGTAGAGATTCTGTCAAAATTCCGACACATGAAACATACAGGACTTTGTGCACCGATATTCGTTCGCCAAGGCGGGAAATAAAATGTCGGCCGATGACGACTTCCCAACCTGGGTACCAAATAATTAATTTTAGAAATTATTATTAAGTAAGGGCTGTCTATCAGGCCATGAAATAATTTGTATATAAATGGAGATGTGTGGAACGTTCAATACTATTTGGATTGGGAAATGGCGCCGAAGGAATTGCACGCTATTTTTGAACTTCTACCGAATATTAAAATAAAAGCAGTATTATCGGGAAACCGTATTACGTATCGTTTTTAATTTAATTAATTAAATACCTCCACAACCCACATCTAATATTTTGAAATCCTTTAATGGTGTTGGTGTGTTAGCATGTGGTGTGATGTTGAGATTTACCAAACCATCCCGAATCAAGGGAACTCTTAGTGTATTATATGAATTCAAAATAGCAGTATCTGAATGCCACCATGATGTACTTGCTAATTTTTCGAAGTGGGCAAGTTCTTCAGCATCCACAGTTGTAGCTTTTGTTGCTAGGCGTCTAAAAATGAAAATATATATTTTTGTTTTTAAATTAGTCAAATGTACTGTGCAGTAGGTACTGAAAATACGACTACTTCCAGTGGTCTTACCTTAATTACGTGTGAAACTGTAAGAAATTCATCAGAAAATTTCGCAATTCTACGAGGAAAAGAATAGATGCTTGTATGAATCTGAAGCATATTCAATTTCTTTTTGTAGAAGATATTGTCGATATTGGACAAGGTTTTTGTTAAAACATTATATCCATCGTTTGTTTTATTCTAACTTCTTAGCCTAGTAGAATCCTTAAGTTCTCGAAAAACTTGAAGACATAGAAAAGTTAGTTAATGAATTGCGAGTTTTAGGAATAAGTTCTAAAAAAATTGATTAAGTCTAGGAGTTAATTATTTCCACCCGTTACTTTGGAGGAAATGAGGACAGATCAGAGGGGGGAGTTGGTTTTATAATACATAAGAGACATACTAAGAATATTGAACACCTTGAGAGTGTAAGCCCTAGAGTTTGCTTCTTAGTACTAAAGTTAAACCAAAGATACAGCATTAAGATTATTCAAGTCTATGCACCTACATCCACCTATTCCGATGAAGATTTAGAGACCTTCTATGAGGACATTACCATGGCAATGTCCAGGGTCCCAACACATTTTACAGTGGTAGTTAGAGATTTTAATGCTAAACTCGGAAGAAAGCAGGATGAGAGTGAATTCTCCCTTGGACAGTATGGGATAGGAGAAAGAAACGATAGAGGAAACTTTCTGCTACAGTTTCTCTTAGAACACCGCCTAAATGCTATGAATACCTTCTTTAAAAAACCGGAACAACGGAAATGGACCTGGGCTAGCCCTGATGGAAACACGAGAAATGAAATAGACTTCATCATTACAGATAAGAAGCAAATCATACAAGATGTAACAGTACTCAACCGTGTATTAGTGGGAAGCGACCATAGAATGGTGAGAGCAACAATAACGTTGAACTTAAGGAAAGAGAGAAGAAAGCTCCAAAACACAAAAAATAAGAAATGGAATACAGTTGCAAACAAAGAAGAGTATCAAAGAACCATAGCTGAAAAATTGGGAAATATAGACACAAAGGATGTAGAGGACTTGAATGACACAATACTGAAATCGTTACGAGAAGCTCAGCAAATACACTGCACCCAAAGGAGTGATAAAGAAGAAAGACTATCGGTGAACACCCGCCACCTTATGAAACAAAGGCGAGAAATGATACACAAACAATCAATCAACAGAGACCAGTTGAGAATATTGAATAGGAATATATCGAGAGCCGCACGGAAAGATATCAGAGATTACAACACAAGATGGGTAACGAGGGTCATAGAGGAAAACAAGAGCATGAAAGTACTCAGAAATAAACTCGCTTTGGGGAGGACAGAAATCATTAAACTGGAAAACGCAGATGGACAAATAGTCACAAATAAACAAGAGATTCTAGAAACTGTGAAAGATTTCTATGCAAATTTATATGGCAATGATGAACAGCTGAGATGCACAGAGGACATCCCTCGAGTTTTAAACCAGGGATCGGAGGAAATGCCTGACATAACAGAGGAGGAAGTCCTAAAATCAATGTCGGAAATGAAAAACAATAAGGCTGCAGGTGATGACGACATCGTGATTGAGGCAGTTAGGGAAGGCGGAGAACAACTGTTAAAAGCCATAACAAAATTATTCAATAAATGTCTTATGGAAACCACAACACCTACGAACTGGAACAATGCAACCATAATCATCATGCATAAGAAGGGCAACATTGCCGACCTGAAGAACTATAGACCAATTAGCCTGCTTTCTCATCTCTATAAATTGTTTACCAAAATTCTAACTAAGCGTCTAACATCGAAATTGGACTTCTACCAGCCGACAGAACAGGCAGGTTTCCGATCCGGATACGGAACAAATGACCATCTGCAAGTTATTAAGACATTGATCGAGAAGTCCGTTGAGTACAAGTCACTTGTGTTAATATTTGTGGACTACGAAAAGGTGTTTGATTCCATCAAGCACAGCGAGACGTTTAAAGCACTTGCCGACTGCCGAGTAGACCACAGATACTCTGCTATACTGCAACATACTCGTATATACGGAAATGCAACAGCGAGCATAAGACTCCATGAAGAGACAGATTCAGAGTGCAGCGCGGTGTACGACAAGGCGACACAATTTCCCATAAACTATTTACCACTTTTTGGAGTATATGTTCAAGAGTGTCGAGTCGGAGAATATGGGTATAAATATTAACGGTGAAAATTTCAGTCACCTTCGGTTCGCTGATGATATTGTACTGATTTCAGATAGCTTGGATAAGGCAGAGAAACTGCTTATGAGACTAACTTCACATAAAGTTGGGCTTAAAATCAACACAAATTTCATGACAAATCTAGTCCCAAGCCGAAACTACTTAGTAGAAGGAAAAGAAATTTTCCAAGTTATATCCTACAGATATCTGGGCCATGATATTACGATTGGCAGGGTCAATCAAACCTGCGAAATCAAAAGAAGGATAGGACTAACGTGGGCCGCCTATGGGAAGCTGAAGCACATTTTTAAGTCCGAAACCCCCATATGCCTTAAGCGGAAAGTGTTTGATCAGTGTGTTCTGCCGGTTCTGACTTATGGTTCGGAGACCTTAACTCTAACACGAAAATCGGTAAATAAAGTAAGAGTGGCCCAGCCGATGCAATCCAGCGAATAACATATTTAAAGTGGAACTGGGCTGGACATGTCGCGAGAATGACCAACGAAAGATGGACCAAAAAGATCATAGAGTGGAGACCTAGGCAAGATGCGTTCAGGAACAGAGGTCGTCCGCCGACCCGGTGGACGGATGACATAAAAAGAGTAACACCAAATTGGATCCAGGATGCCCAGGATCGAAATAAATGGAGATCGTTAACGGAGGCCTATGTTCAGCAGTGGAGGAGACAGGCTGTTTGATGATGATGATGACCCGTTACTAAAAATAATCAAAGTAGTTTTATTGGCAGATAATGTAAATTGCTGCTTTTCTTAAGCTTAATATACAGAGAAAATAAAAAAGAATATGTTTTAATTTTTGGAGAGGTGGAACATTTCAGGGAAGGGTTTTTGAAAACACAATTATACCAAAGACTCACATTAATTCCCATCATAGAATTACCCCTTAAAATACTTCGGTGTATAGTAATAGTAACCAGGTTAATTTCATAATATTTACCTTATTATTGAAATGCCTTTTGTCGTAATCATTTTTCAATTTGTAGCTGCGCTAATAATTCCTCCCTGTTATTGTTGAAAACTACCTTCAAAATATTAAAAGTTTTAGTACAAAATATTCATTTATGTTGGTAATGTATTAGGTCATTCAATAAGTCCGTAGGATGACACATAGATGGCGTTACAGATTTTTTCCATACGATACGAAAAGTTGAAAAATCGCTATACTCGTTGTATTGCCCTCGAAGGCAACTATGTTGAATAAAAATATCGAGTTTTGTCAAAATTTTGTTTTTTTCTTACTTATCCTACGGACTTGTTAAATGACCTGTTATACTGTATGTGTTTTCTTTTTTCGAAAATAATAATTACATGTAAGGCTTTTCATTAGAAGTTTAAATTTTCCCTGTACAATTTTTTTTTCTAGTAGTACCTAGTCTTTATTGATAACTCAATAGTACCTTTTAAAATGCTGCAGTTAAAAAGGTCCATAATATTTTGCTAAAAGTCATATTCTGAAAACTAAAAATTTTTGAGATTGACACCTTTATCCACTGACTTAACAGTTTACCCAGCTGTGACTGACTAGGTACCGCCATCTAGTGCTCATAAACACAATCATGACAAGTGAC